>OY754902.1:3694180-4894180 GCA_963576445.1 Lithosia quadra
TGTGTAATGAATAGGTACTTAATCATTTCAATAAACGTTGATTTGTTTATTTCATGTGAAACATTTGTTGTCCAATCCTGTCAAATACTGTAACAACTATTCATACATTGTGTGCGTTCAGAAATTTATTTTTTTGTAAAATGTCTCGAAATTTCAGGTACTGTTATATTTGTTTGTTTTATACATTAATTTGTGTATTGTACCTACCTACAGGTTAACAAAAGTGTAAATGTCTTTTTATAGGTTGTCTATAATTTATTTTTCTTGATAAGCCATTCATATGTGGGTAGTGGTTATTTATAATCTTTGAGCTATTGTCTATGTCTCGAAAGTGGTTTTTTGTGGTTATAATATGCGAGTGCACATTCAGTAGTAGTAGGTATGTAATAAAAATGAATCCATATTTCCCTTGGTCACGGCATCACGCGTGAACGGCTGGACCGATTTGGCTATATTAATATTGTAATTATGGTTGAAAACTTTTCAAGGGTCAGGTTAGGTTAAATGTTAAAAAAACAGTGACCAGATTCCCGCTATTTTCATGTTACACAATCCAAATGAAAATATTTATGATATTGGGTATTTATTATACTTAAATGGATTTATCATGACCACGACACACATTTAGGGCATGAGTTTCACAAAACAATTATTGTGTAAATGTGTAGGTCACTGTGAATTAAATTAATAATTAGTAGGGAGTGTGCACTGCCCTGATTGGTAATTAGATTAGTAGGTTTTATGGAGGTAGTACACGACTGACATGGTGGTAACTCCCGTCCGAATTGAGCAGTCCGACTGCAGCAGTGGCAGTACCTACCTCCGCCTGACGGTGTTATATTATAATATTGTACTAAGTGAAAGTAAGTGAGCTAATTATTTCCAACCTCTCCTCCAAGGAAAAATCATTAGGAGCGGTGACTCTTGAAACATAGCTGTCCTTGAAACGGGCCCAAGCGCACTTCAGGCTGGCGGTAGACGTACTCCATCATCGACCTCTCGTACAGTGGTAGCATATCGGCGTCGGCAGCAAACTCGGCGAGCCAAAACTGACAAGTAAATACAAATGTCAACAGCGAAAGAGTATACAGTATCATTTCGTCCATATTATCATTTCGTCACGTGTCTACACCTAGCGGGATCCCCTGTCTGGGAGACTTATGAATGATGCAGAGAATTAGTTCTGGATTTGTTCTACTGAATTATGCTGGAAACATAATTTGTTCCGTATAATAAACGGAAATATAAACTTTTCTAACCGACCTCCAGCCAGCGGGATATTTACCAAAATTAAGTCTGGGGAACTATAAATTGGTATTACCTTTTAGTTCTGTCTTTGTTCTGTTTAACAAAACAAAAAACATACTTCTAGCGTCCTTACTTCAGCCACAATCAAGCTGAAATGAAACCTCCAGTCAGCGGACTTTTTCTTTAAGGAACATTTTTTTGTAACTTTCACACTAAATTGATAACATTTAAACTATTTACGACTATAATTTTACTTAAATTACCTATTCGTACATCTAGTATGAAAATTAAAAGTATAGAATTTGAAAGCTAGTAAGTGGGTAGAATACAAAATAATCTGACCAAGACCTTTCTAACAAATAAAACAGCATCGAAATTCGTTCAGCAGTTTTTGCGTCCATCGCAGTCAAATGTTTGTGGGGCTAAAAATCCGCCATTTTGATTTTCTACAAATTTTAATATACCAGGTGTCACTCACACAATCATGACGAATCAAACAACACCTTGTTTGTCAAAATCCGTCAAGCAGTTCAGGCTGTAGAGCGTGCAAGATAAATTTTCAAGATTTTCATTTTGCCGCCAAAAATCCGTCATTTTGATTTTCTAGAAATTTTAATATACCCAGTGTCACTCACACAATCATGACGAATAAAATGATACCTCGCATGTCAAAATCCGTCAAGCCGTTTAGGCTGTAGGCCGTGCCAAAGAAATGGACATACATACATACATACATACATACATACATAGTCTCGAAAAACATTACCCTCCTTTCTTCGGCAGTCGGGTAATAAAAGTAACAGAACGCTGACTATTCGCTTTATATTTGCAATCATATTATATCAAAAATGGCTGGCTAATGGCTGGCATTGGCTCCATGTGACACATCTCTTTCCATAAGGCATAAACATATATGGCTGGCTGACATACTGGCTGGCTGGCGGATTGAGAAGGTCACATGGCGGCTTCGGCTTCGGCTTTGGCTATGGCTGGCTAATACGTAGGCTTACGTTACGTCCGTTACAGTCGGCCATCCTGCAACAATTGCTCCCGCAATGGGAAAATAACACAGGTTAACTCTTCAGTAAACCAATCAAATCTTCGGTCTCTAACTGCTCGACCGAACTATTGCCGCTGTCAGACATAAAAACCACAGGTACCCACATCTATAAGACCTTCATGTGAATCACCAAAGCACGTATTTCCATGCAAGTCCTTGTTACTCCTTATGCGAAAACTATCATTACCCAGTACTTAACCATCACATATGAATCTGAATATAAATCGGGAAGTGGCGACGGCGAACTGGTGAAACGACCCTATAAGTTTAAATTGAATGTCATTCAACGGCCCATTCTAATATTCTCTATTTTAACACTTATTTATGAGAAACAGTGGCAATGGCTGGGCTAGAGTTTAATATATAACTATGGTAGCAAATCGAAACATACGTGGCTAACTGGCTGTGGCTCCAAGCAGGTTTATAGCACTCATACTCATATTGGGTAGTGTAGGTCATTGCTTCTATTAGTCTTCTCTCTGTATACATCTCATCTTGCTTACATTAATGAGCTGCCTGTTTTCGAACAGCAATTCGCTTAAAATCAATAATACTTATAAAACTTATATGACGTCATTCTACAAGTCATTGGAATAGGGTACGCCTGACATTTGGGTTATTCCTCGATGCATAGGTACTTAACTGAAATTTACACTATCTGGATTATAATATGTCCACCGTTTGATGAAAAGACTGCAACAACTTCCTCGCAGGTAAAGAAGTACTTCTATCTTCCTCTTCAGACTCGAAACTCGGAACCACGAAAAAAACATCTTGCTGTTGTGGTTTGTGGTGTGGATTTATTACAATTTAATAACATTTTTTCATCTTCAGCCCACTTCTGAGTAAAACGGGCGGTAAATAAAAGGAACAAAACGCTGACTATTCGCTTTATATTTGCAATCATCAAGCAATCATATTACCTATATCAAAAATGGCTGGCTAATGGTTGGCATTGGCTCCATGTGACAAATCTCTTTCCATAAGGCATAAACATATATGGCTGGCTGACATACTGGCTGGCTGGCGGATCGAGAAGGTCACATGGCGGCTTTGGCTTTGGCTATGGCTGGCTAATACGTAAGCTTACGTTACGTCCGTTACAATATGCTATTCGGGGCGGAGACAAATCCAACGAATCAATTACCATGAATATTGGTTCAGCAGATCTCTAATTATAAATGTTGTAACAAACCCGACTTTCTTTTATATATACTAGCTGTAGCCCGCGGCTCCGCTCGCGTGGAAGTCGCTTATTGCGTTCACTCCTACTCCCACTCCTGCTCCCGCTCGCATTCCCACTCCCACTCCCGCTCCCACTCCTGCTCCCGCTCGCATTCCCACTCCCACTCCCGCTCCCGCTCCCGCTCGCACTCCCACTCCCACTCCCACTCCCACTCCCACTCCCACTCCCACTCCCACTCCCACTCCCACTCCCACTCCCACTCCCACTCCCACTCCCACTCCCACTCCCACTCCCACTCCCACTCCCACTCCCACTCCCACTCCCACTCCCATTTACACTCACACTCCCATAAACCTATTTTTGATGATAACTAATCTAAACCCAAAATCCCTAAAAACTAATGAAATAACATTACATACAACTATCCACTAATCCTACTGAAACACCTTCGGGTGACGTAACCTACGACAAACTTATTATTTGCGGTTAGTACAGTAATCGGGTCTAGGGATCGGACCGCAAAATTAAGTTTAGTTTTTTATTGTATGTACTTATCCGGGATAGAAAGTACCCAGTGTGCTGCCCAGGATATTGAAGAATAAATATACCAAGTTTCATCGTAATCGAACTGGTAGTTTTTGCGTGATGCCTGAACAAACAGACAAACAGACAAACAGACAGACAGACAGACAGACAGACAGACAAAAAATTTTTTAATCACATTTTTGGGTTCGGTGTCGGTATAGTAACACCCCCTACCATTTATTTTTTTGATATTTTCGATGTACAGAATTTTCACTTCTACAGATTTATTATAAGTACTAGCTGTTGCCCGCGGCTCCGCCCGCGTGGATTTCGAATTCCGTTTCAAATTCCTTTTTTCCTGCGGAATTTCCTTCGGATACCACCCCCGTCAGCCATCAGGAGTATTTAAGTTCAGACTTAACTACTCCTGATGGCTGAGAGCGTGCGTGAGACCTGAGACGGCGCGGCGTGCGGTTTTTATGAGGTTCGAGTCAGCTCGGACCTCATAAAAACCGCACGCCGTCTCAAGTCTTCAGTTGTAAGATTGCTTAGAGCATATCCCGCGGTCCCCAGTTGACCCTGGGCCATCTACGGTTTTAAGATGGTCCCCTTGACCTCCCGAGCATCGCGCCACTTCACCGACGGTGGGGTGTAGGGTGACAGGCGGCCGTCCTGTCACCATCGGCGCGTGGACAATCAGCTTGCCCCCCGCTTGCTCCCCACTGTACCCTCTGCTAGTCAGAGGGACACATGGGGAACCTCGGAGCAGCCCTCTAGAGGGCCACTCCCACCCCGGCCGGATTGTCCGCAGGCAGCAGCGTCTAGTGAACTCCACTGCGGGTGACATAACCTACGACAAACTTATTATTTGCGGTTGGTACAGTAATCGGGTCTAGGGATCGAACCGCAAAATTAAGTTTGTTTTTGACGTGATAACGTCTTATAAATTGATAATACCAGCAACACTCATGAAAAATAGTAACGTTCCATAGTAACGTTCCACCTGAGCCTGTGCGTGCAAGCGAGAGCGCGCAACAAGCGATAGAGAGGCCCAAGCAGTGAGGCCAGAGTCAAAGCGTTGGCTTGTGACACATGTATCTCTCTTCTCGCGTGAAATAGTAAGGTTCCGCTTCGCACGGGTGCAATGCTGATACTAAATTAAATACACTACTGTATTTAATTTAGTATCAGCATTGCACTCGCTGTGTGATGCCGGCTACGAATAGCAGCACCCCATGTCTTCCCGTGGGTGTCGTAAGAGGCGACTAAGGGATTCCAAGCCAGAGGATGGGCAGCAGCATCCTCTGTGTACTTAACGTCTTTCTGCGATCGCCAACCCGCCTGCCAAGCGTGGCGATTATATGGCAAATACCCCAAAATGATCTACACACATAAACCCCGGCCCCCAGTACCCGGCAGCCCCGCTATTCCTGACTTAGGTAGCGGTCATGGTTACGGCGGAGCAGGGGGTGCGAAGAATCCCCGGCGGAGGCATGGCTACCACAAACGACGACCCCTGGCCCTGGCAACATATAACACGCGCACACTGCGGACCGACGAGAAGATCACGGAACTCGAGGAAGGATTGAGCAAGTTACGATGGGATATCGTAGGATTATCCGAAGTCCGAAGAGAGGGCGAGGACTCGATAATTCTCAAGTCCGGAAACTTGCTCTATTTCCGGGAGGGCGATCAGCAGTCCCAAGGCGGTGTCGGGTTTATCGTTCACAGATCCCTCGTGAACAACGTACTGAAGATCGAGAGTGTGTCGACCAGGGTAGCGTACCTTATACTCAGAATTTCCAAACGGTATTCGATGAAGGTCATACAGGTATACGCTCCGACCTCGACGCACCCCGACGACGAGGTAGAGGCTATGTATGAGGATATCTCCAGAGCCATACATAGCACTAACTGCCGCACTCAGAGACGTTTAACGGATACTTAAGTTGTTCCTTAGTAAAATTTGAAAAAAGTTACCACTCAGAGTCAGTTAAGGATTCATTAACACCCCTAATGACACTTTAAAGTTAAGTGATACAAAACCCTTACTTAACTTTTAAGGATTGATTTTTACATCTAAAAAAATAGAATTATCGTGAGGAAATCCTCATGGATACCCACCTCGTGGCTAGCCGTGCCCCAATTAGGTCTTTACCTATGAAATTGCCGTTATGTACGAAAAAAATGAAACGATTTTATTTTCATGTATTTTTATTTGTATTAATCGAAGTAGTAATTACCCATACAATCAATGCATCTTTGCCAACGCAGCGGCAGTTTATTGATGCGGTGAGCTTCTAACCCCAGTTCTTGCAACTTGGAGACCGTCTGCTGTGCAGTATAAGGTCGCACATTGTCGTGTAGGAGCAACGGAGACGAGCGATTGAATGCTAGTTGCAGATGTGCTAGTTTCTCCATCATTGTGTTCAGTTCTTCACAGTATACATCTGCAGTAATGCTCACCCCGTTTGGTAAGAAGCTGTAATGAATCACACCGGGCGCTAGACCACCAAACAGTCACCATCACTTTTCTAGGGGTAAGTTTTCGTTTAGGGCATTGTTTAGGTGCTGAACTAGGATCCAACTAACTTTCCGAGCGCTTGCGATTATTAAACAGAATTCATTTTTCATCGCAACTAACAATATCATTTTAAAATTCCTTTATTTCTGTGTCTGTTGAACAATGCACAATAATTTGACGTTGGCTATATTGACATTGGCAGTTGTCAGTGATGCCATAGAATAAAAGAGTCCAGATGTTTTATTATCAGTATATGAAAATAGGTATTTAATTTCATCTATATATAAAAACTAACAGTAAAAGAACAGATTGTAATTTATACTACTATAAATAAAAGTTTTGAATATGTTTAATATTATTTTTCTACTTTTTACTGTTAACGCTTTTTAGGTGTGGCTACACCGACGCCTTATCGATGCCCTATCGATACTGTGATTTTGTCACTGCACCGCTCTACAAAACTTAAAGTTGTGATTAACTAATGTACCCTTAAATTATGACTCTGGGATGTTCCATCAATTAACAGATTTAATGATAATTAGTTAAGTATCATTTAGGACTAATTTAAGGAACCTTTCTGAGTGCGGCAGTAAGACTCACTTCAACGTTGTCATGGGGGACTTTAACGCGAAACTGGGTAGACGAGGCGAGGATGAGCTGAGGGTGGGAAAATTTGGATTTGGACAACGAAACCCCCGGGGACAGCTGCTTGCTGACTTCATGGAGAAGGAAGGACTCTTTATGATGAACTCTTTCTTCATGAAGCGCGAGCACCGTAAATGGACCTGGGTGAGTCCCGATGGTGCTACAAAAAATGAGATCGACTTTATCATGTCGACAAAACGGCATATATTCAATGACGTCTCTGTGATCAACAGTTTGAAAACCGGATCCGATCACCGTATGGTACGGGGCACATTGAATATCAACGTAAAGGCCGAAAGATGTCGAATGATGAAGTCCACGCTCCGCCCAGCACCTGTCGAACTCCAAGACCCCGAGAGCTTTCAGCTTGCACTACAAAACCGCTTCGATTGCCTAGGCGATTGCGTAGACGTGGACGAATATTGTAACAGGTTCGTGGATACTGTCCATACGGTTGGGCTTAAGTTCTATAAGCCCCTCCGTACAAAAAGAACAAAGAAGATCTCCGACCCTACCCTCAAGCTTCTGGAAGATAGACGCAGGATGACCTTGCAGTCTTCCGGTGATGCTTCTGCCTGCAGGCGGCTCAATAGACGGATCTCTAAGGCTCTAAAACGCGACCTACGCCAATTTAATACTGACCGTATTAAAGAGGCTATAGAGCGGAACAAAGGTTCCAAAGTGTTCGCAAGAGATCTATCTATAGGGCAAAGCCAGCTAACGAAGCTAAAGACCGAGGACGGCAGGGTCGTGTCATCCAAACCGGAGCTTTTGGGAGAGATTGAAAAGTTCTACGGACAGTTGTACACGACTACACAACCGCCTGTTACAAATCTGGCGAAAGACCCAAGAGCTAGATTAACTCGACACTATACAGAGGATATCCCGGACATCAGCCTGTACGAGATTAGTATGGCTCTCAAACAGCTCAAAAACAACAAGGCACCGGGTGATGACGGAATAACGGCGGAGCTTCTGAAAGCAGGTGGCAAACCGGTGCTGAAAACCCTTCAGAAGCTGTTTAACTCTGTCATCCTCGAGGGTCAAACGCCACAGGCATGGCACAGGAGTGTGGTGGTACTGTTCTTCAAAAAGGGTGATAAGACCCTGCTGAAGAATTACAGGCCCATCTCACTCCTGAGCCATGTCTATAAGTTGTTCTCGAGAGTCATTACGAACCGTCTCGCTCGCAGGCTTGATGACTTCCAGCCTCCCGAACAAGCCGGGTTCCGAAAAGGCTTTAGTACCATGGACCACATTCACACGCTGCGGCAGGTTATACAGAAGACCGAAGAGTATAACCAGCCTCTATGCTTAGCGTTCGTGGACTATGAGAAGGCTTTCGATTCGATCGAGATAAGAGCTGTGCTACAGTCCCTCCAGCGGTGCCAAGTTGACTATCGGTATATCGAAGTGTTGAAGAGTTTGTACGAAAACGCCACTATGTCAGTTCGTCTCCAGGATCAAAACTCGAAACCAATTCGCCTTCAGCGCGGCGTGAGACAGGGAGACGTTATATCTCCGAAACTGTTCTCCGCCGCTCTGGAGGATGTCTTCAAGCTTTTGGACTGGAGGGGTCTGGGCATCAACATCAACGGCGAGTACATCTCTCACCTTCGATTTGCTGACGATATTGTAGTCATGGCTGAGACCCTGGAGGACCTTAGCACAATGCTCTGCGACCTCAATAGAGTCTCTCAACAAGTGGGTCTAAAAATGAACATGGATAAGACGAAAGTTATGGCCAACATCCGTGTTGTACCCACTCCTCTGAAGGTTGAAGACTCTATTCTCGAAGTTGTAGACGACTATGTTTACCTGGGACAAACAGTCCAGCTAGGTAGGTCCAACTTCGAAAAAGAGGTCAATCAACGAATCCAACTCGGTTGGGCAGCGTTCGGGAAACTACGAGCTATCTTCTCGTCCCAAATTCCGCAGTGTCTCAAGACGAAAGTCTTTGACCAGTGTGTGTTGCCAGTGATGACGTATGGAACTGAGACGTGGTCGCTCACGATGGGCCTCATAAGAAGGCTCAAGGCCACCCAAAGGGCAATGGAGAGGGCTATGCTCGGAGTTTCCCTGCGTGATCAAATCAGAAATGATGAGATCCGCAGGAGAACCAGGGTCACCGACATAGCTCTCCGAATTGCGAAACTCAAGTGGCAGTGGGCGGGGCACATCGCTCGTAGAGCCGACGGCCGATGGGGCAAAAAGGTTCTCGAGTGGCGACCACGAACCGGAAGACGTGGTGTGGGCAGGCCTCCGACAAGGTGGACCGACGACCTGGTAAAGGTCGCGGGAAACCGCTGGATGCGAAAAGCGCAGAACCGGTCGTCGTGGAGATCATTGGGGGAGGCCTTTGTCCAGCAGTGGACGTCCTTCGGCTGAGATGATGATGATGATTGCACCCGTGCGAAGCCGGGGCGGGTCGCTAGTATTACATAAAATAATGATTATGACGTTATCACGTAAATCTATCGTCCGTAAACCGACTTTACAGACAACCAATTTTTATTGTATGTACTTTTTCGGGATAGAAAGTACCCAGTGTGCTGCCCAAGATATTGAAGAATAATTATACCAAGTTTCATCCTAATCGAACCGGTAGTTTTTGCGTGATGCCTGAACAAACAGACAGACAGACAGACAGACAGACAGACAGACAGACAAACAGACAGACAAAAATTGTTTTAATCACATATTTGGGATCGGTGTCGGTCTAGTAACACCCCCTGCTACTTATTTTTTTGATATTTTCAATGTACAGAATTTTCACTTCTACAGATTTATTATAAGTAAGTATAGATATAGAAGATAGATAAGATTATTTGTGGAGCTGATGTGACCCACAGGAGAAGACACAATATTCTGAACTTAGATGTAATTACAGACATGTAATTCTACAATGGATTGTACCACAAGTTGTAAGTATTTTGCATGTTCGGTTGTTGCTCTCATTATTATGTCTGTAATCTGGTAAGTACTTAGGTTGGGCGAGGCGATGGATCTGTCACTCCGCCAGCTAGGCACCTGGATAATATTTTAGTGATGTACAATAGTGATTTAGAAAATTAAATAAAAATATTCACACGAAACCAGAGTTTTTATTTTCCTTTTTTAGTAAGCCTGGGTACTAAACTATTTATATTATTGGTTTCTACATAGCTTCTACTAAATAGTAGTATTTTCATTTAAATAAAAAAATGTCCACGCCTGAGCCGAAGTTCCATACAAATTGGTCGGTGTCCTTTCCTAGAACAATATTTATTACTCAAAAAGTACTAATTTAAATACATTAAAATAATAATGGAATGCAATTTATAGCGCATACATGAATTTCACCTTGAATAATTTTTACTGTTTTTATGGTTATTATGGGGCGGTGTTCTGTAGGGCGGAGGTACTACCCAAGCAGGCTACTCAATCCAGACGGTAGCCGTCATCGTATCCTACCTGGTAGTCTGGTCTCGATTTCATGTCGATTTCCCAATGACAAAAAAGCAATTCTTGCAATGTTTTCAACATTTGAAAGATAGACATGAGATCGAGACTAGACTGAGGCTGAATATATTTTTATTACAAGCGCAGTGGGAGGAGGGTAAGGCTAGCGGGGCGCGGGGGGCGAGGGCGGTGCAGCGCGCGCGCGTGCGCGGCGAGCGCGGCGCTCTGCGCGAAGCGCGCGCCGCACGAGGCGCAGGCGTGCGGCCGCTCGCCTGTGTGCGTGCGCACGTGGTTCCACAGGATCCTGTTCGTCTGCAATCGTAACAATATTGTGCACTACTATATAGTGGCCTTTTTGCGCGAAAATCCCCACGGGTACTACCCCCGTCGCCAAAGGGACCGGTTATGTATGTCGGACTTGAACCCGAAGGTCTAGCTAGCCGGTATAGTGTACAGCATCTAACTTGGCAAGATTTTGGAGTAGTGTGGGACCCACTACTCCAAAACCTTGCCAAGTTAGATGCTGTACACTATACACCCGCTGATTAACGGACGAAGCTCTGGTGTAGGCTTTCCTCCCGGGGTAATTTGTAAATGAGAGGTTGGGAATTGAAAAAAAGAAAAAAAACAAGCACTCAGATGTCCGGTGGTCTAGAAACATAACAACTTAACAGTCGGGATCCACTATTCAACAGCCAATCTTATTTTTCAATGGATCCCGACTGTTAAGTTGTTATGTTTCTAGACCACCGGACATCTGAGTGCTTGTTTTTTGACGTGACAACGTCTTATAAATTGGTTTGCCGGGTGACACTTCAAGAAACTGCGTTACGCTCCGCTCACGTTACCTTCCACTCGGGCATGGTTAGCCCGCCTAAGAGCGAGAGAGACAGACATAAAAATTATTTTACCACTCAAAGTCGTTGTCACGTAAAACTTTCGCCCGTATACCGACTTTACAGGCAACCAATTTTTTTCTTTTTAGTTTTTTACGCAGTCGGGTTTTTTAATTTTTTAAATTATATTTTTTTATTTTAAACTTTTTAGTTATGAGTAGGTACCTAGCTAGCTTGTACCCGATTGGACTTTCTACTGTCTCATAAAAACCCCTTTGTGAAAATGGTTGTTACACAACTTTAAATCGATAAATTATATTCTAAACAGTCAATCAAATCGAAAAATGTTGAGAGGAAACTAAAACTGATTTTTAAATACCTATTTAACGATACCCCACTTGACAGTTTGTTGAATTTCATTTTTTTAATTTTCCCAATATGGCGTCCAGTAGTCGCCATATTGAATTTTTATTAACGTCATGTCTTTAGTGACACTCACCGGACTAAGAGGAATCGATTGACATGTGAATCATAAAAATCGGCCCAGGCGTTTGGTCTGTATAATGCTTCAAAGGAACATACAAACATACATACATACATACATACATACATACATAGGCTGTTAAACACATTACCACTCCTTTGCGTTGCGCAGTCGGGTAAAAACAAGCACTTAGATTGATGTCCGGTGGTCTAGAAACATAACAACTGAACAGTCCATATTTATTCGACAGCCAATCTAATTTTTCCATGGATCCCGACTGTTCAGTTGTTATGTTTCTAGACCACCGGACATTCAATCTAAGTGCTTGTTTTTTACCCGACTGCCGAAGAAAGGAGGGTAATGTTTTTCAAGAGTATGTATGTATGTATGTATGTCCATTTCTTTGTCACGGCCTACAGCCTAAACGGCTTGACGGATTTTGACATTCGAGGTATCATTTGATTGATTGGTATGTTTTTGGTGGGCTTTAATTAAACAATTTATTTGAGAGGAGCCTGCTTCTGTCTGTGAGTAGTCTTGTGTAGATGTCATTCTGTCACTATTGTTGTTATACCTACTGTTTTGTCCATTATGGTGAGTTTTGGTGTTTTGGGCAGTTACAGTGGACATTGGATAGAATACTTAGGGCACAAAAGTTCAAGCACGTTCGGATGGTGATGGGAACAACTCACAGTGAAGCCGCGGCCGCACACGTAGCAGATTTTGTTCTTGGGCGGCAAGATGCCCTCGTGCACGCGGCGGGTGTGCTTCACCAGGTCAGCGTTGCGGATGAAGTTCTGTAACAACAGCTATGAAACTCTCTCAACCACCCTCCAACCCACTGCTCTTCCATTACCCTCCCCTTCCCCCCCCTCCCCCCCCCCCCACCACATCTAGGGTGTTACACACGTATATAGGCCACGGTGACTGCCATCCATCAGGTGAGTTCTGGCTGCCCTAGTCACGGCGGGAACACAATACGATGGTTATTATGGCCGCGGTCTTCTGCAGGGCGGGATACTACCCCAGTTGTTATTATCGCATTGTCACCGAAGATACGCAAGTCATTTGATGTTTTTTTTTTCTCCTACTTTGGCAAATATTGTATGAATGCCAGTGTCAACTAAATTGATAATATATCAAGTTAGAAATAAGTTGCAGCGTTTTCGTCATTTAGTCATAGTCAAGGTCAGTCAATAGTCAAATCAGTCAGTCATAGTCTTGCCCCAGTAAAATAGTGGAGACATTACTAGAGGCTTCTATGGAGTTTTGGAATCAACGTTGAAAAGCACAATTCACGGTAATATACCACTTTCCCGAACTCGTGCACGTTGCAGAAGATGTTATGTTTAAAAATCCACCGTTTTTACACATAATAACTACATTTTACACTAATTTTAGAAAATGATACAATGCCCCGATGTGTTTTTCAGCATTGGCGCCAAAAACCCATTTGATGTTCAATACACCAAATTTGAGCCCAGTCTAGTCAGGAAGTGGTTCAAATTAGGCTACAAGATTAGACCCATACTAACAAACCAAAATACACACTAATAAACGATACAAAAGTTAAATTAAAGCTTGTAAAAATACCACTCCACTCCACTTTCCACTTCCCTGCACTTTGCTCTCCACTAAAAAAGGATTAAAAGTACCCTATGTCCATCTCCTGGTTCTAAGCTACCTCACTACCAATTTTCAGCCAAATCGGTTCAGCCGTTCTTGAGTTATAATTAGTGTAACTATAGTGGAGTCAATTTAATAGGCCACATTTGACAATTCATCAAAATTCAACATCGAAATCTTGTAACGGCGCGCCGCGGTGGGCATCAAATTATATATTTTTCGTTTTGTTAGAACTGCACAATTGCTTAACTTTTTTCAATTACTATTACATATTTATTGTAATAATGACAGATACAAGTAATTTTACGTTTTGCTTTCACCAATAAACCATTCTAAACATAATAAACAATTTCTGATCTAAAGAACTGAACGTCATTACCTTGTCATTACAATGTTGTGTCAGTTAATTCTTTTTCTTTTGACGTGATAACGTCTTATAAATTGATAATACCAGCAACACTCATGAAAAATAGTAACGTTCCATAGTAACGAGAGAGAGGCCCAAGCAGTGAGGCCAGAGTCAAAGCGTTGGCTTGTGACACATGTATCTCTCTTCTCGCGTGAAATAGTAAGGTTCCGCTTCTGTAGTGTATTTAATTTAGTATCAGCATTGCACCCGTGCGAAGCCGGGGCGGGTCGCTAGTATTACATAAAATAATGATTATGACGTTATCACGTAAATCTATCGTCCGTAAACCGACTTTACAGACAAACAATTTTTTAAACACTAGGTAGAATCGAATGCAATGATTACTTGTGAAGAAATATCATCATAAAATTAATAACCACGTTGTGACAAAAAAATTACTGATTGCATTCTTTGCATTAGTATCGATCACCAATCATCCCCCAATAGTTATTTTGTAAATATATTCAATGAACAGAATTGACCTCTCTACAGTTTTATTAATATATATATAGCTGCTCGTGCTGATTCACTCACTCATTGGTCACCTCTCCTGAACAATTTTGTATGAAATTTTTTTTTTTCACCGATGGTTACGTATAGAGGATGGAAATTCATTCGGAGGAAAAATATGGAGAGAGCTGATGATGGAGGATTTCGGAGACGGGTGAAGAGCACGCTTAAGGTATTGAAGATAGGTTGGTGGTGCTTGAGCAAATGTCACTCGAAACGTCATTCAATTGCCAGTGACCTGAAAAAAAATTCAAAATGGCGAAAAAAAAATGGCCGCCATAGAAATTTCCTCGGTGTCCATCTCGGAGAGTATAAAAGATGGAAGAGTAGTTTCTTCGCAAAAGATGATCAGGATCCAAAGGTCTACTCGATGAATAGAAAAAAAAATTCAAGATGGTGGAATTTATTTTTCTATAGTAGAAAATGTATGGCGAACATTGAATAGACTACAAGTTTTGAACTATGCAAGACTTTGATTTATACATAGTTTCTTTTTAAAATGTTTTTGTGGAAGAACTCTTAGTCAGAAATATGTAGATAGATGATGATCGAGGGTTTGGAAGATGGGTGAGAAGCACGGCCAAGGTATTAGACATAGGTGAGGGCTGCTCAAACAAAAAATACTTGGAACCTCATCCAATTGGCAGGGAGATGGAAATAAATCCAAAATGGCGGATTCAAGATGGCGTCAACACAAATGTCATGGGTGTCTCTCTCAGAAAGTATTAAAGAGGGATGAATTGTGTTTCGGTTCACCTCTGCTGTATTTTTTTTCCCTGATGCTTTCATATAAAGGACGAAAATTCATTCGGAGGAAAACTATGGAGATTTTGGAGACGGGTGAAGAGCACGGCCAAGGTATTGAAGAGAGGTAGGGAGTGCTCAAATAAAAACCACTCGGAATCTCATCCAATTGTCAGTGAGCTAAAAATATAACCAAAATGGCAGATTCAAGATGGCGCCCGTACAATTTTCGACAGCGTCTATCCCACAAAGTATAATAGAAGATAGAAGAGAGGTTTTTTGGCAAAAGATGATAAGGACCTAGCCTAGAGGTCTACTCGATGAATAGAGAAAAAATTCAAAATGGCGAAATTTATTTTTCCATACAAAATATAAGGCGAATATTGAAGAGACAAATGTGCAAGACTTTGATATGCTTTTAACCGACTTCCAAAAAAGAGGTGGTTCTCAAAACGGCCCGTTTATTTTCATTTTTTTGCAAAGATTTTTTTAAATAAACAGTAGAAGTTTTCGTCTTGGTCCCATAAAAAAATCTGGATCCAACTCCTTAATCCTGATGCTGAAAGATTACTAGCCCGCCTAGGCCCTAGGTTATCAAGATTCAGAAAGTGTTCATTGTGAATTAATAGATATTATAGGTACCAAGCAACGACTTCATGGTTAGATTTCAAGTCCCAACCCCTCAACCCTGATAATGCAGGGTACAGCTGCGCTCACAAACTATAGTGATTCAGAAACTGCGGATGGTGCATTGCAATAATATTTTAAGTACCAAGCATAGACTACATAATTGAACTTCGGATCCCGACTCCGCAATCTTGATGCTGCAAGGTGCTGAACTCTTAAACCATGGGGATTCGAGAATTTCTTATATTTTGATTTATTTATAAAAACTTCATGCACATATGCAACAGGCATTCTCTACCAGTCAACCTTATAGGTGGTGTAGAGAATAACATAGCATAGCATAGCATAGAGAATAACATAACAGCATTTTAGGCATCAAGCAACAGCTTCATGATTACACTTCAAGTCTGAATTCCACAAACCTGATGATGCAGGGTACAACACTCCTAAACCATAGAGAATAAGGAACTGTTCCTGGTGAAATAATAGGTACCTATTGTAAATGCCGAGCATAGACTTTTGTTAGGTATTGAATTCCAAGTCCCAACTTTTCAATCTAACCACAAATTCACGGTTTTCAGATTTTTCCCCCTATGTCTGCTATAAGGCATACCGATAGGTAGATATGCCAAAGTGATTTGATTTAACGGGATTTCTTGACACGACACGACAGACAGACAGACAGACAACGATGTGATCCTATAAAGGTTCCTTTTTAGGGTTCCATACCTCAAACCCTAAAACGGAACCCTTATAGGATCACTTTGTTGTCTGTCTGTCTGTCGGTCTGTCAAGAAACCTACAGGGTACTTCCCGTAGACATAGAATCATGAAATTTGGCAGGTAGGTAGGTTAGGGAGAAAATCTGAAAACCGTGAATTTGTGGCTACATTACACAAAAAAAAAAAAATTGTGGTCATGAACTAATAATTAGTATTTTAAGTAAGATAACTATATCAAGTGGAGTATCATATGAAAGGGCTTCACCTGTGCATTCTGAAACAGCTTTTTGTTTATTTTTATACGTCATAGTTTTTGAATTATCGTGCAAAATGTCGAAAAAATACGACTGTAATACGGAACCCTTCTTGCGCGAGCCTGACTCGCACTTGGCCGGTTTTTCCTTTTGAGATACGGAACCCTAAAAATGACTCCTCACGATCCATTTTAACTTTTTGTGTTAAAATTCATGTTAAAAGTACAATTTTAGTTCTTAATTTAAAGGTGAACCATGAACCGTACTTTTGACATGATAGTTGACCCATAGAGTTAAAATAGCGGGTGAGAAGTTATTTTTTACGCATTAAAAACACCTTTCTTAAGTTACCCGTGACTACTGTAGTACGTTACGCTAGCGGTACTTTAGTGTTTCTTGAAAAGAATCAGTGCTGGCAAAATAATGGGTAATTGTTATCCTACCGGTTGCGGCAGTTTAATAATTAGTGTTATAGCTCCCCGGGGTCACGTGACCTGAGGAATATAACTACATTCTTAATATAATATTGAAAAATCGGTCAAGTGCGAGTTGGACTCGCAAAGAAGGGTGCCGTACCACCGTACAAGAAATAACACTTTATTTTTTAAATTTTCATGCTATAGCGGCAATAAAAATACCTACACATTCTGTGAAAATTTCAACTCTCTACCTATTGCGGTTCAAGAGATACAGCCCGCTGACAGACAGAAGGATGGACGGATAGCGGAGGCTTAGTAATGGGGCCCGGTTGGAACCTTTCTGGTACAGAACCAAGAAAAACTGTTACATAATTACTTACACACCAAAACTTTAAATCCAAACGGACCCCTGTTCCAGGTTCCTGTTGTCCACTCATCTACGTGGTCCGCTTTAGCGGGCCGCGCACCCACGCGCCCTACTAGTTAATTAATATATATATAGCTGCTCGTGCTGATTCACTCACTCATTGGTCACCTCTCCTGAACAATTTTGTATGAAATTTTTTTTTTTCACCGATGGTTACGTATAGAGGATGGAAATTCATTCGGAGGAAAAATATGGAGAGAGCTGATGATGGAGGATTTCGGAGACGGGTGAAGAGCACGCTTAAGGTATTGAAGATAGGTTGGTGGTGCTTGAGCAAATGTCACTCGAAACGTCATTCAATTGCCAGTGACCTGAAAAAAAATTCAAAATGGCGAAAAAAAAATGGCCGCCATAGAAATTTCCTCGGTGTCCATCTCGGAGAGTATAAAAGATGGAAGAGTAGTTTCTTCGCAAAAGATGATCAGGATCCAAAGGTCTACTCGATGAATAGAAAAAAAAATTCAAGATGGTGGAATTTATTTTTCTATAGTAGAAAATGTATGGCGAACATTGAATAGACTACAAGTTTTGAACTATGCAAGACTTTGATTTATACATAGTTTCTTTTTAAAATGTTTTTGTGGAAGAACTCTTAGTCAGAAATATGTAGATAGATGATGATCGAGGGTTTGGAAGATGGGTGAGAAGCACGGCCAAGGTATTAGACATAGGTGAGGGCTGCTCAAACAAAAAATACTTGGAACCTCATCCAATTGGCAGGGAGATGGAAATAAATCCAAAATGGCGGATTCAAGATGGCGTCAACACAAATGTCATGGGTGTCTCTCAGAAAGTATTAAAGATGGATGAATTGTGTTTCGGTTCACCTCTGCTGTATTTTTTTTCCCTGATGCTTTCATATAAAGGACGAAAATTCATTCGGAGGAAAAGTATGGAGATTTTGGAGACGGGTGAAGAGCACGGCCAAGGTATTGAAGAGAGGAAGGGAGTGCTCAAATAAAAACCACTCGGAATCTCATCCAATTGTCAGTGAGCTAAAAATATAACCAAAATGGCAGATTCAAGATGGCGCCCATACAATTTTCGACAGCGTCTATCTCACAAAGTATAATAGAAGATAGAAGAGAGGTTTTTTGGCAAAAGATGATAAGGACCTAGCCTAGAGGTCTACTCGATGAATAGAAAAAACATTCAAAATGGCGAAATTTATTTTTCCATACAAAATATAAGGCGAATATTGAAGAGACAAATGTGCAAGACTTTGATATGCTTTTAACCGACTTCCAAAAAAGAGGTGGTTCTCAAAACGGCCCGTTTATTTTCATTTTTTTGCAAAGATTTTTTAAATAAACAGTAGAAGTTTTCGTCTTGGTCCCATAAAAAAATCTGGATCCAACTCCTTAATCCTGATGCTGAAAGATTACTGCCCGCCTAGGCCCTAGGTTATCAAGATTCAGAAAGTGTTCATTGTGAATTAATACTTATTATAGGTACCAAGCAACGACTTCATGGTTAGATTTCAAGTCCCAACCCCTCAACCCTGATAATGCAGGGTACAGCTGCGCTCACAAACTATAGTGATTCAGAAACTGCGGATGGTGCAATGCAATAATATTTTAAGTACCAAGCATAGACTATTACATAATTGAACTTCGGATCCCGACTCCGCAATCTTGATGCTGCAAGGTGCTGAACTCTTAAACCATGGGGATTCGAGAATTTCTTATATTTTTATTTATTTATAAAAACTTCATGCACATAATTATGCAACAGGCATTCTCTACCAGTCAACCTTATAGGTGGTGTAGAGAATAACATAGCATAGCATAGCATAGAGAACACACAACAGCATTTTAGGCATCAAGCAACAGCTTCATGATTACACTTCAAGTCTGAATTCCACAAACCTGATGATGCAGGGTACAACACTCCTAAACCATAGAGAATAAGGAACTGTTCCTGGTGAAATAATAGGTACCTATTGTAAATGCCGAGCAGACTTTTGTTAGGTATTGAATTCCAAGTCCCAACTTTTCAATCTAACCACAAATTCACGGTTTTCAGATTTTTCCCCCTATGTCTGCTAGGCATACCGATAGGTAGATATGTCAAAGTGGAAAGAAGAAAGAATTTGTGGCTACATTACACAAAAAGAATTAAATTGTGGTCATGAACTAATAATTAGTATTTTAAGTAAGATAACTATATCAAGTGGAGTATCATATGAAAGGGCTTCACCTGTGCATTCTGAAACAGCTTTTTGTTTATTTTTATACGTCATAGTTTTTGAATTATCGTGCAAAATGTCGAAAAGGTGTGTGTGTATTTAAAGGTGAACCATGAACCGTACTTTTGACATGATAGTTGACCCATAGAGTTAAAATAGCGGGTGAGAAGTTATTTTTTACGCATTAAAAACACCTTTCTTAAGTTACCCGTGACTACTGTAGTAGGTACCGCTAGCGGTACTTTAGTGTTTCTTGAAAAGAATCAGTGCTGGCAAAATAATGGGTAATTGTTATCCTACCGGTTGCGGCAATTTAATAATTAGCACTAAAGGACCGCTGTTTAGCCCAATAAAATCTTCAGAAAATCAGAATTCTTTTTTCGGCGTTAATTATTGAAAAAAAAAAAGATTTAATTTAAAAAAATTGAATAAGCACTATAAAACGACAAAGTGTTAGAGTGAACAAAAATTGTCAGGGTTGAATGAAATTTTAAGCAATTGCATGCTAACTATTTCCAAATGATTTTCTGATCGGAAAAAATGATCATCCCGTCCTGGATGATCATTGTTTCCGATCAGAAAATCAATTGTCAGGATGATTTCGAAAATCGAATATTTAAATGTCTAAGTAGGTATTTATTATTTTGTTGATAATAATAAAAACGGTTTTAAATTCTAACATTTAAAATAATAGGTTTATAATATTATGCTTAGAATTATACATAGTACATAACACTTAAGTAGAATGTTTGTTAATTTTTAGACGAATACGGACGATGTTCTTTTTTTTAAATCCGGAGTGAAAAAAATAAAAGGCGGTACAAATATTTTACCTTTCAGATTTCGTTCTACGTTGTATTTCTTCTGCGTGGAGTGTACTAATTGTTCTAAACATATTTTTAGGGATTTATCAATCTCAAGAAGTTATTTATTATTGTTTAATTAATTACATAAAATTATTATTATCTAATTACATATTTCAATTTGGTAGTATTTCGTATTAAACTTTTAAGTGTTGGAGGCTTAGTAATGGGGCCCGGTTGGAACCTTTCTGGTACAGAACCAAGAAAAACTGTTACATAATTATTTACACACCAAAACTTTAAATCCAAACGGACCCCTGTTCCAGGTTCCTGTTGTCCACTCATCTACGTGGTCCGCTTTAGCGGGCCGCGCACCCACGCGCCCTACTAGTTAATATATATATAGCTGCTCGTGCTGATTCACTCACTCATTGGTCACCTCTCCTGAACAATTTTGTATGAAAGTTTTTTTTTTCACCGATGGTTACGTATAGAGGATGGAAATTCATTCGGAGGAAAAATATGGAGAGAGCTGATGATGGAGGATTTCGGAGACGGGTGAAGAGCACGCTTAAGGTATTGAAGATAGGTTGGTGGTGCTTGAGCAAATGTCACTCGAAACGGCATTCAATTGCCAGTGACCTGAAAAAAAATTCAAAATGGCGAAAAAAAAATGGCCGCCATAGAAATTTCCTCGGTGTCCATCTCGGAGAGTATAAAAGATGGAAGAGTAGTTTCTTCGCAAAAGATGATCAGGATCCAAAGGTCTACTCGATGAATAGAAAAAAAATTCAAGATGGTGGAATTTATTTTTCTATAGAAAATGTATGGCGAACATTGAATAGACTACAAGTTTTGAACTATGCAAGACTTTGATTTATACATAGTTTCTTTTTAAAATGTTTTTGTGGAAGAACTCTTAGTCAGAAATATGTAGATAGATGATGATCGAGGGTTTGGAAGATGGGTGAGAAGCACGGCCAAGGTATTAGACATAGGTGAGGGCTGCTCAAACAAAAAATACTTGGAACCTCATCCAATTGGCAGGGAGATGGAAATAAATCCAAAATGGCGGATTCAAGATGGCGTCAACACAAATGTCATGGGTGTCTCTCTCAGAAAGTATTAAAGATGGATGAATTGTGTTTCGGTTCACCTCTGCTGTATTTTTTTTCCCTGATGCTTTCATATAAAGGACGAAAATTCATTCGGAGGAAAAATATGGAGATTTTGGAGACGGGTGAAGAGCACGGCCAAGGTATTGAAGAGAGGTAGGGAGTGTTCAAATAAAAACCACTCGGAATCTCATCCAATTGTCAGTGAGCTAAAAATATAACCAAAATGGCAGATTCAAGATGGCGCCCATACAATTTTCGACAGCGTCTATCTCACAAAGTATAGGTAATAGAAGATAGAAGAGAGGTTTTTTGGCAAAAGATGATAAGGACCTAGCCTAGAGGTCTACTCGATGAATAGAGAAAAAATTCAAAATGGCGAAATTTATTTTTCCATACAAAATATAAGGCAATTATTGAAGAGACAAATGTGCAAGACTTTGGTATGCTTTTAACCGAGTTTTCGTCTTGGTCCCATAAAAAAATCTGGATCCAACTCCTTAATCCTGATACTGAAAGATTACCCGCCTAGGCCCTAGGTTATCAAGATTCAGAAAGGGTTCATTGTGAATTAATATTATAGATACCAAGCAACGACTTCATGGTTAGATTTCAAGTCCCAACCCCTCAAACCTGATAATGCAGGGTACAGCTGCGCTCACAAACTATAGTGATTCAGAAACTGCGGATGGTGCAATGCAATAATATTTTAAGTACCAAGCATAGACTACATAATTGAACTTCGGATCCCGACTCCGCAATCTTGATGCTGCAAGGTGCTGAACTCTTAAACCATGGGGATTCGAGAATTTCTTATATTTTTATTTATTTATAAAAACTTCATGCACATATGCAACAGGCATTCTCTACCAGTCAACCTTATAGGTGGTGTAGAGAATAACATAGCATAGCATAGCATAGAGAATAACATAACAGCATTTTAGGCATCAAGCAACAGCTTCATGATAACACTTCAAGTCTGAATTCCACAAACCTGATGATGCAGGGTACAACACTCCTAAACCATAGAGAATAAGGCACTGTTCCTGGTGAAATAATAGGTACCTATTGTAAATGCCGAGCATAGACTTTTGTTAGGTATTGAATTCCAAGTCCCAACTTTTCAATCTAACCACAAATTCACGGTTTTCAGATTTTTCCCCCTATGTCTGCTATAAGGCATACCGATAGGTAGATATGCCAAAGTGATTTAATTCAACGGGATTTCTTGACACGACACGACAGACAGACAGACAACGATGTGATCCTATAAAGGTTCCTTTTTAGGGTTCCATACCTCAAACCCTAAAACGGAACCCTTATAGGATCACTTTGTTGTCTGTCTGTCTGTCGGTCTGTCAAGAAACCTACAGGGTACTTCCCGTAGACCTAGAATCATGAAATTTGGCAGGTAGGTAGGTTAGGGGGAAAATCTGAAAATCGTGAATTAGTGGCTACATTACACAAAAAAAAATTAAATTGTGGTCATGAACTAATAATTAGTATTTTAAGTAAGATAACTATATCAAGTGGAGTATCATATGAAAGGGCTTCACCTGTGCATTCTGAAACAGCTTTTTGTTTATTTTTATACGTCATAGTTTTTGAATTATCGTGCAAAATGTCGAAAAAATACGACTGTAACACGGAACGTGAACGTACGAACGTGGTCCGCTTTAGCGGGCCGCGCACCCACGCGCCGTACTTGTTATAAGTATAGATCATGTACTTTTCTTATTTTGCTCCTCAAATTTACGAAAGAAAAAATAATAATGAGACAGGGATTCACCTGAGGATTTTAAAAATTCACATTATCTTTCAAGTCCGTATCAATTCATTCGTTTTAATCGACCTTTTTTAACAGGTCACCTCATTATGAATATAAAACTGACAAACGTCAAATGTGACCTATTAAATTGACTCTACTATAACACCACTCTCTTTTATATATATAGAGATTTCATCCAGATCTGTTCAGTAGTTTTTGCGTGAAAAAGTAACAAACATCCACACGAAAACTAGTGTGATGTGTTATCAAACTCACCTTATTGCACCGCTCGCACCTGTACTTGTAGTACTTGAGGTGGACCAAGTTGTAATGGTCCTTCATATAGATGTTCTTGGTGAACACCTTGTCGCAGGCTGGACACGGGACCCTGCAACACACACTACATGACATATCCTTACTTCAGGTAAACAACTTTCTGTACAACCGTTTATCACATATTTTACCCCCTTAGGGGCGAAATTTTGATCACAGCCAATATAATGTGTACAGTGTACTAGTAAAATCCTTCAGTTTTATTTTAATTACTTTACTCCCTAAGGGGATAAAATGATGTGCGCGTACGCCATCTGCTTGTGTAGGTACATGTGTGGTGTGGTGACGTCACGCAGTAGGCGGGCGCGGCGTCTGCTTGTGTACTGTGTGGTGTGGTGACGTCACGCAGTAGGCGGGCGCGGCGTCTGCTTGTGTACTGTGTGGTGTGGTGACGTCACGCAGTAGGCGGGCGCGGCGTCTGCTTGTGTACTGTGTGGTGTGGTGACGTCACACAGTAGGCGGGCGCGGCGTCTGCTTGTGTAGGTACATGTGTGGTGTGGTGACGTCACGCAGTAGGCGGGCGCGGCGTCTGCTTGTGTAGGTACAAGTGTGGTGTGGTGACGTCACGCAGAAGGCGGGCGCAGCGTCTGCTTGTGTAGGTACAAGTGTGGTGTGGTGACGTCACGCAGTAGGCGGGCGCGGCGTCTGCTTGTGTAGGTACAAGTGTGGTGTGGTGACGTCACGCAGAAGGCGGGCGCGGCGTCTGCTTGTGTAGTGTGTGGTGTGGTGACGTCACCTGCGCTTAGGGCGGCGCGTGTGTCGCGCGCTGTTGGCGAGGTGCCAGCGGTAGCGCTGCCGGTCGGCGTAGCGCGTGTCGCACTCCACGCAGTAGGCGGGCTGGGGCTCGTGCTCGTGCGCGTGCGCGGTGTGCCGGTGCCGCCACAGCGCGCCGCGCCGCACGAAGCGCGCGTCGCACCGCCCGCAGCGCAGCGGCGAGTGCTGCTTCCTTACGGCACACGGAGCTTTGTTACAACGGGGGGCTCTTGGTCAAGTGGATACCGCGTACCTCAACACATCGCAAGGTCAAGTAACAATAAAAAAAGATCGAGGCATACTTTTCACACATACTTTTCACAAACCTTATTTTAACTGGCCCTTTTTTTTATCGTGCGGAAATCCCCATGGATACCACCCCCGTCGGCCATCTGGGGTGGTTATTGTAGTGTATGAATATAAATACCGATGTTTATCCAATAAATGATTAGTACTTATTCAGCAGTCAGAGCGTTTCATTCCGTCTTAATCCCAACCTTACATGGCGACCCTGCCAGGCGCCAGGTTTGGTATGGCGTTTCGGGTGACAGTCGGTGTCGGTGTGATACGATATAACTCTTTAAGCGTGATTACCTATCGATCGTGTGTGGTCCGAGTATTTCAATAATATTGCAATGTGTAACTCAAACTCTCAAAAACCTGAAGAGGTCGTGATTAACCAAAATGGTATTGGATCTTCTATTGGAGCTAGCACAGAGCAGCTGCAGTTCCATATATCAACAATCAGCACTGTGATGGTGATGCTCCTTGGACTGAGTATGTTGGTCGGAGCGTACTTCTTGTGGAGGTGTTATAAGAAATGTCACCACGGATGGATAAATGACCAACTACTACGTGACAATTTGAGAAGGTCATTTTCCAGGCGCAGAGAGACCGTAGCTGTGGGTGATGTGAGATATTCCGCGTGCACAGCTGGACAGCCAAGTACTTCGAGTTTTGACAAACATTAAAACCAAAAACTAGTGTTCAAAAACAAAAAACCCAGTGTTCGTGTTAAAAATATAAAAATAAAATTCGTGCAAGTGTCGTGAAAGGTAACCCGACGTTATTTTATATACTACTAGCGTACCCGCGCGCGGCTCCGCCCGCGTGAATGTTGGCTATTGCCACCAAGTCTTTTTTAAGCTGAGGGACTGCCCGTACTAACTTTCAATGTCTATTCCTTCGCAATCAGTGGTTGCAGCTAAACGTATTCATTTCATCTCAAGTTCTATCAAACCCTTCAAAGTACAGTGCCATGCATCGCGGCCAAAGCCCGTTTATTTACCAACATTATCCTTTTTCATTGTCTTCTAGATTTTATGGGGATTAGATAGCTGCTCTGGCCAAAGTATGTGTGACTCGGAAGAGGCCCTTTGAAAAACCCTTTCATCATAGTTGCATTACACTTTCACATTCGATGCACTATTTCAAATTAGTGAACATTATATAATTCCGAAAATCGCGAAAATCTGATTTTTTTATTATTAAAATCTTGCTACAGACATTGACATTTGACAACCTAATTTAACATTCAAGAAGTTCATGAAAGTAAAGAAAGAGGATATACTAATAAATACCGGTCAAGTGCAAATTGGGCTCGTGCACGCAGTTCCGTACAAAATTGGGTTGATGCTTTCCGGACTTTTCCCTGTACTTATGCTATAAGATTTTACTTTCTGCTAAATATCTGGATTCTAGCCCAAAGGGAAATACCCCTTTTTTTTCGTGCGCAAAAACCCCGTCGGGCTCCACCTCAATGGAGCCAGCGGAGAGGTTGGTATGTCGGAGTCCTACCAATGCCTGTGTGATCGAGGAATCTGGTGTGTCCTAGAAAGGATATCCCAGAAACCCCCAACAGCACTGGCGACCTCGACGTGTTATTAGGAATCTAAATACCCCATCTCTATAAAAAAGCGCGCGTGGAAATATAACACCCTGCCACCCTGGGTCCGCTTACGGACGGTTAGCCTCGACCGTCACCCTAGGCTCGCACTCATGGAGGACGGAGATGGTTCCGCGAACTACGCCGCCCGGTGCGCCTTCATCGGCACGGGGGAGTGCTAGATTTCTCCCGTAGCTTTTCCACCACCACTTCTGCGCGCATTACTGCCTCACAAAAAAAGCGGTGGCGTTCCACATACTCTCTATGATGACCATGGTCGGCACCAGGGACCTCACCATGAGGTTTGCCCCACCGACGTCTGCTTCTAGGACATGGCGCCACTCTATCTACTCTGGAGACTCTACCAGTGTATGAAGAGGTGGTGTGCCCACGGATCAGCCCCGGCAATGGTGGCATTCAAACGTCAGCACCCTGCCTACTCAATGCAGGAACTCACTAAAACAGCCATGTCCATCAGTAAACCTTGGATAGCTCAGGGTCAAGGGTTACCTTAAACTTCGGCGTCTGTAGACCCAAGATGGAGGTCGACTTTAGTCGGTCAAGTCGGATATTACGTCCCTACTGGCCAGAGGAGGGGAGAGATTCGTGGGGATTTCCGCACGAAAAATAAGGTACAGCTTCCTAAAACTCTCCGATTGCGGTGCAGGTGACTCACTAACGTCGCCGAAGGTAACTTAACGACCTCCGTCCTCCATGAGTGCAGGCCAGGAGATGGTAGGTCAAACCACCTATTAGTCGATAGTGAGACCACAGTTTGGATATTACGCTTCGTGTAATGCCAAGCATTATCCGCAACATTCCTTTTATCTAATTCAACTTGATTCCTCTAGGTACGTGTTCTTAAGAAAGAGGTCTTGACAGACAGGTAGACGGATAACAAAGAGATAAGGTTTTTTTCCTAATCAGGCACAGAACCCTAAAAATTAATATATTCTATTTACTTTTGAGGAAAAATAAGTAAAGGATATTACTCTATGAAAATTTAGACAAAGTCAATTTTAGTTCCTGTTGCTATGACAACTATTATACCTAGATGGCGATAAAAACGTTTGCAACATCTAATTTTCGTTTTATTACTAAATTTCCTGAATGAATCATATATTTTTAATTATGTTATATGCTATTCAAGGCGGAGACAAATCCAACAAATCATAGATCATGAAAATCTGTTCAGCCGTTCTTGAGTTCTGGCAAAAGCACGTTTTTAGCCCTTTTTAGGGCTTTAGGGTTCGAATTTTAAAAAATCCTTTCTTAGTACACCTCTACGCATCAAAACACACATATTCTGCAAATTTCAAGTCTCTACGACCAGCGGTTTAGGCTGTGCGTTGTCTCTATGTCAGTCAGTCAGGACTTTGAATTATATAGTATAAGATGAGGTAATGATATATCTACCTATTATGCTCGCGTATTTTAAGAATTATGTTAAACTTAATTATGCTGTAATATTATGGCTCATGAGCTTCAGACTATTTGTGAACAATTAAAACTTATTAAAGAAAATTTAATTAAACTCACTTATGAGAGGAGAACGCCAGAACGTTTAAAACAGAAATTACAGGAAGCAACTGATTTGTTTACTGGTTACACAGCATTGAGTCCTAATATTACGAAACAAATTTATGCCGAAGAAATTAGTGGAGAAAGTTTGTTATTAATACAATCTTGTAGTGACCAAATTACTAAACTTTATTCCGACATTAAGGAATTTTGTATTAAGTCGCATGTGCGTCCATCTGAGACGCGTACTTGTGAATCATTTGGTTCAACATCGAAAAACATTACTGAATCCAAGATGGAGTTCAACTTAAAAACCGCCCTAAGTTTATTACCAATTATGAATAACGAAGAATCGATGACCAGACAATTAATCGATGGCATTGATTATTATAGCTCTACTTTGAATAACGATCAATCTAAAGCTAGTCTTATTAACTTTGTCCTAAAGAGTCGACTATCCCAAACAGCCAAGCTAAAACTCAAATCTACCTATAATTCCGTAGATACATTATTATATGATATGCGTATGATCTTATTACCAAAAAAGAGTTCTGTAGCTTTGCAAAACAAGCTGCTTACTTTGCGACAGGATCAACTGTCAATTGACGACTATGGCAAGCAATTAGCTGAAATTTTTATGGATTTATCTATCGCGCAAGCCGACGGCAACAAGGCAAATTTGGCAATTCTGCAACCATTGAATGAAAAACAAGCAATAAAACGTTTTGCCGACGGGTTACGCAATAGGCGTCTAAGTACCATCATAGCGGCTCAAAAATTTGATACTTTACAAGACGCTGTACAGTCAGCAGTTGACGAAGAGACGATGGCTATTCCGTCTCAATCAGGTAATATTTTGGCATTCCATAAAAGGGGAAATAAATCTTTTCGAGGTTCACCTAATCGAGGACGTTATAATTATAATCGGGGTGCCCCCCGTCAATTTAACAATTATAGCAGGTCAAACAATCACCGTGGAACTACGTTCTACCGTGGAGTTCGTGGTCGTCCCGACCAGAGACGAGGACAGTCATCACAGAACCGAGGTAGGTCTACTACTTTTTATAGCAGGTCAAATAACGACGGCGGTCGAGGTCAACAAAACACGCGTCGAAATAATGCAAACATAAATGTTGCAAATGATGACGTCACTAATTCTAATGAATTTAGTGAGCAAAGTAATTTTTTTCGTGAATAAAGGGTTTATATGCGCAAGTAATAGTACTTGTTGCATTGATTTATACGTAGAAAATTATAACTATACATTTTTAATTGACACTGGCGCTTCCATTTGTGCTATAAAATATAAACATGTTATTGAATTAAATATACCCATCCATAAAGAGAGCATCACGATAAGCGGAATCGGCGGTGCAATAGAAGCAATCGGATATGTTTATGTTACACTGCGACATTGTTTGGACTTGACCGGACAATCATTTAAGCAGAAGTTTTATGTTTTTAATTCCTTACCATGTAAGGCACATGCTATATTGGGGCAAGATTTTCTTACAACATTTAATGCTGTGTTGGATCTGAAGTCTTTGTATTTAACATTGACTAAAAATAACTCGAATAAACATATTATTTTGCCTCTTAAATCTAAACTTGAAGAAGGAACTAATTCTCGTTGTTTTATATTACCACCTAGATCTGAATCAGTTCATTATATAAAAACTAACTATACAGAAGAATGTCTGGTTTGCTCGTCTGAATTACATGACGGAATATTTTTAGCAAGCGTACTAGTGAAACCTTTAAATGGTGTGATACCTATTTTAATATTAAACACCAGTGAGAATGAAATTCGCCTTAATAATATTCAACCTGAGATGCAATCAATTAACGATTATAACTTGTGTTCTTTTGAGCAATGTAAAAATGTAAATGCAGATCGTGTCAAACGATTGTTTAGTTTATTAAATTTGAGTCATTTGAATAAAGAGGAACAAGTCGCTATAGAAAATATTTGTGCTAAATATAGCGATATATTTTTATTGCCAGGAGATCAGTTAACTACAACTTCTATTTATAAACATAATATTAGTTTAAAACCGAATTCTCAGCCAGTTTTTTGTAAACCATATAGAATTCCGTATTCACAAAAACGTGAAGTAAACGATCAGATTAGTAATATGTTACGAGATGGCATAATTGAAACATGTCGATCCGAATGGTCCAGTCCTTTGTTGTTAGTACCTAAGAAACTAGATAATTCAGGTAATAAAAAATGGCGACTAGTGATCGATTACAGAAAATTGAACAATTGTATACAGGATGATAAATTTCCTCTACCAAATATTGTTGAAATTTTGGATTCACTTTCAGGTTCTATATACTTTTCTACTCTTGACCTTTCTAGTGGATATTATCAGTGTGATCTTGATATTGACAGTCGTAATTATACCGCATTTTGTTCAGGACAATTTAAAATTTCGGATAATAATGACGTAAGTAAGGCTTCCGTTTCGGGACAGTACCGCATGACGAGAATGCCAATGGGAGTAAAAACGTCTCCTAATGCATTTTCAAAAATGATGACAGTTGCAATGTCAGGCTTAACATATGAAAAATGCCTAGTATATTTAGATGATCTAGTTGTTTTCGGAAATTCACTACAAAATCATAATAAAAATCTTCTAGATGTTTTCAATCGATTACGTCAGGTAAAATTGAAGCTAAATCCTTTTAAATGTAGTTTCTTGAAAAAGGAAATTTTGTATTTAGGTCATATTATATCAGGTGAAGGCGTCCTTCCCGATCCTGCAAAAATACAGGCATTGAGTACCTGGCCTGTACCAACTAACGTAGATGAATTAATTAAATTCGTGGCGTTTGCAAACTACTATAGAAAATTTATCAAAAATTTTGCAAACATAGCTTATCCTTTAACCCAGTTAACAAAGAAAAATAAACAGTTTATCTGGGACAATGCATGCCAAACTGCATTTTCTACGTTAAAAACTATTATTTCTTCCCCCCCAGTACTTCAATATCCAGATTTTTCGTTAGATAAAAAATTTATACTACAAACTGATGCGTCAAAACACTCATTGGGAGCTGTTTTGTATAACTTTAATAAGAAACCAATTGCGTTCGCAAGTAGAAATTTAAATAAAGCGGAGCACAACTATCCCACTGTAGAAAAAGAACTGTTGGCGATAGTGTGGGCCGTTAAACACTTCCGTCCTTATTTGTATGGTCGAACTTTTATAATTCAAACTGACCATAAACCTCTAATATATTTATTTGGAATGAGAGACCCATCTAGTCGTCTCATGAAATTTAGACTTTTACTCGAAGAATACGATTTTACAGTGGAATATATTAAAGGTTCAGATAATATCCCAGCGGATGCAATGTCACGATTGCCTGTCACATCAGCAGACTTAAAAACAATGCACGAAAGCATTATCACGGTTATGACAAGATCTAAACGTAAAGAATTACGTAGCAAACTGATACCTCCGAGTGCTATGGCTCCTACTGACGATTGGCCTGCGCAACCAAGAGTTGTAGAGATTCATAGTAAACCGAGGAAATCTGTCGAACTTAAATTTTTAGACAATTTTAAACTAAAAAACCTACGTAGGTCTAACACAGTCGATTTAGAAAATGATGTGTTTTGTTATTTGTCATCAAGAATGACATTATTTATAAAAATTCCAGTTTTCCAATCACAACTGACGCCAGCCGCTTTTGTGAGGGAGCTGAGAAATTTTTGCGAGAAAATAAACGTGCACGAGTTAGTTTTTATACGAAATAAAATGTATGATGCGATTATACAAAAGATGATTAATGAAATTAAATCATACAAGAATTGGAGCGGTCCGCGATTATGTATTTTAAATGACGTGAAAATAATTCATAATAAAGACGACCAAAAAGTAATATTAAATGATTTTCATCTTTTACCAACGAGTGGCCACGCTGGTATAAGACGAATGTATAATAATATCAAGAAATATTATTTTTGGCCCGGTCTTGAAAATGATGTTACAACATTTATTAAAAAATGTGAACAGTGCCAAAAGCAGAAGCATAGTTCTCATTATGTTCAAGAGCCTATGGTTATTACCACCACAGCCAATTCGGCAATGGAAAAGATTTTTCTTGACGTCGTAGGTCCTTTGGATAAGGATAATTATAATAATTCTTATATTTTAACTATCCAATGCGAGTTAAGTAAATACGTAGAAGCTTATCCTATGATAACTAAAAGTTCTGAAGAAATAGCCAAGAACTTGGTTAATAATTTTATACTTAGATTTGGGATACCAGCTAGGGTTGCAACTGATAGGGGTTCCGAATTCTTATCATCAATTTTTAAAGAGATGTGTGCATTACTAAATATATCTACTTTAAACTCTACCGCATATCATCATGAAACTATAGGATCCTTGGAAAACGCTCATAAAAATTTAGGTAATTTCTTACGAATTCAAACTGACAATCATTCGAGTTCATGGAGCACATGGTTACCTTTTTGGTGCTTTGCATACAATACAACAGTTCATACTGCTACTAAATTTACACCTTTTGAACTATTATTTGGAAAAAAATGCAACATTCCCTCCAATCTGACTAAAAATACAATAGATCCTCTTTACAACTATGACAGTTACCCCCTTGAGTTAAAGTATAGATTACAAACATCCCAAAAAGAAGCTTATGAAAACCTATTACAAAGTAAATTACAGCGAAAAGAGAAACTTGACCTTAACTGTAATCCCATTACGTATAAGAAAAATGACTTGATTTTAGTGAAAAATGAAACGGGTAATAAATTCCAAAGTATCTATAATGGTCCATATTTGGTTATTAAAGATGTTGCACCAAATGTCGAAATATTAAAGGATAACGGAAAAACTGATTTAGTTCATAAGAATAGAACGAAGTTGTATTACTCATAAACAATGATGTTAACCAATATACATATTATACATAATGTATCATCAAAAATTGTATCGTACAACATGCAAAGTGTAATGTGGTATAGTCTATTGACACTTATTGTTGTTACTTATAAATTTGTTCTTTTACACTTATACAATATATTATTTTATTCTTGTATACTTTCATTATATACACACTTGTATTTCTAAAACAATTTTTATTGTAATTATTTTAAAATTGTTTAAAAAATGTTGTTTGATCAACTATGTTTTATTGTATCAATACAATGTACCTATTACATGTGTAGATGCTAATAAAATACCATACCTATGTTATCTAGGCTAGTACATACTGATACTGCTTATTTAGTGGTTGTATAAATAAAATAATATTATATTAATTATTTTATTTTTCCTTTCGGGGAAGGTGTAGTGTATGAATATAAATACCGATGTTTATCCAATAAATGATTAGTACTTATTCAGCAGTCAGAGCGTTTCATTCCGTCTTAATCCCAACCTTACATTATGTCGGGATCGAACCGACTAAAACCGCACGCCATCTCGGGCCTTAATTACCGGGGTGTAAGGTTACCCAATGGGCATATCCCTCGCACCCCAGCTGACCCCGAGCCATCTACGGTTTTAAGATGGCCCCCTCGACCCTCTGAAATGGGGGGTGGGGCGAGCATCGCGCCACTTCGCCGACGGTGGGGTGTAGGGTGACAGACGGCCGTCCTGTCACCCTCAGCTCGCCCCCCACTCGCTCCCCACTGTGCCATCTGCTAGTCAGAGGGACACGTGGAGAGCCTCGGAGCAGCCACTCCCACCCCGGCCAGATTGGCCGCAGGCAATCCCGTGGCGAATGGGAGGCGCTGCTCGCCTCTGTTGCCCACGTGCACCACGTGGAGGTTCCGGCCCGCATCCATTTTAACTGGCCCTGTTGTTTATTAGGATGGGACAAATCTTTGAAGCCATTACCACTTCCTGACGTCAGATCGGGCTTAAATTTGGTATGCTTGCGTTTCTTTGATGACAATACGATATCTGGGTGAAGCTGATCTGATGATGAAATCGAAAGGTGTCCACAGGAACTGCTGAACTAAACACGATGAGCCGATCGAGTTTAGGCTCATTTGTTTTGTCTTGGCAAATAATAATAATAATAATAATTTATTTCCTTAATCAATGTACATTAAATTACAGAGGTTCTTAACTTAATCGTGTATTATTACATTGTGGTTACATAAATACTCTGATGCTACGTGATATTGAGGGTCTGAAGATGGCGACGCTAAGTGGTGATAGGAACTTGTGAACTAAACAAGATAAACTCGTCATTTTTAAGCTCGTTTGGTTTGTCTGGTTAGCGCTTATTCGAAAGCTAGTTTAAAAAAAAACATGTAGGAATGTTGACGTCAGAGCCTATTCGAGCCACCTCTCTATATTTTCTCTAAGGGCCCTATACCTACACCCTACAGTAGTCGGTGTGACTATGTAACTAAACCAACTTGATGTGGTCCTTGATGCAGTACCTCATCTTGAAGCTGACCCCGCAGTGGTCGCATATGAACTTCTCATGCCATTCTTTATAATGCTTGAAGAATTCTTTTCGGCTCCTGTAAGTGTGGAAGTAAGATCCAATCGTCAATTAGTAAAGAGCTGATGATCCTCAAACGCTGAAGCTTTTAACAAAAAAAACATGCATAAAAATTGGTCCATCCATTTGAGAGCTATAATAATAATAATAATAATAATAATAATAAAGTTTATTTCAGACCATTTTACGTCCATATTTGTTAGTAACAGAGAATCTTAACCTAGTGTTAGTATAACATAATAGTAGGAGTTACCAATGTGTTGGATAACCTCACTTTGCATCCGCACTACAGATACAAAATGAGGTCAGCCACTCGTGAATTTCACATGTAACCCTATCCAATGGTTCACGAGTACCGAGTCCCACCGCGCGGCACACACGCTCAGCATGCTGCTGGGACCACCCCGAACCCGCGCCAGCATTGCTGCACTGCGCTTGCGCATGATGGCGTGGAAGCCGTCCACGTGCGCTTCCGCGAACATACCGCTCGCGCTGCAGTATCGCGGTAGCCCCATCAGCACCCTGAACGCGTTGTTGTACTGCACTCGCAGGGCGTCGTATGCCGCCAGCTTGTAGCTGGTCCACAAACTGCATGTGTAGAAGGTCTGGCAGAAAGCCCTAAACAGCGTGGTTTTCACTTGCTTCGTGCAATGTGAGAATCTGCGAGCCAACATATTGCAGCGGACAGACAACGCCCTGCGTTCCCTCTCCACATCCATGTCATCTGCAAGGTCTTCAGTGACCCAGTGGCCCAGATATTTGAAAAAGGGAACTTTTTTTAATGGTGTACCATAGAGTGAGATGGGTGGTACGTCTGTGAGTTTTTTCTTGGGTACTTTAAAGACTATAAACTCACTTTTCCCTACATTGTATCTGAGGCCATGCGTCTCCGCATACCCTTCACATTTTCGGAGTAGCTTCCGTAACGCCCCGATTGAGGGGCTGAGCAGCACCATGTCATCCGCGTAGCTAATGTTATTAACGCAAATTCCGTCTACATGACAACCAACTCCTGTGCTGCTCAGCTCCTCAATCAGACTATTCACATATAAATTAAACAATTTTGGTGAGGTCAGCCCCCCCTGACGGACCCCACACTCTAAGCTGTAGACATCAGAATCAGCGCCCGCCCACCTCACTACATTTCTCTGATTATTGTACCAGTATTCAAATATAGAAACAATTTCAGAGGGCACGCTAGTCTCTTGACGCATTTTTTTCCACAATAGGTCATACGAAACCAAATCGAATGCGCGTGATAGGTCTAGGAAACACGCGTATACTGGCGTTTTTCGAGCGGTGTAGTAGCGTACAGTCTGCTTGAGGCACAAGATTGCACTTTCAGTAGATAGACCAGTGCGAAAGCCGAACTGTCCGTCGTGCAGATGTATGTGTTCTTTTAAGTGGCCGTCAAGCAGACTGTCCAATACCTTCGCTATGACCGTGGCTAAGGAGATAGGCCTATAGTTTGACTTGTCTGAGATGTCACCAGTCTTATTTTTCACAATAGGTACAACAATAGTATGCATAAGATCATCAGGTAAGTATGAGTGGCTAACACAAAGATTAAACAGTAAAGCCAGTACTCTCGGCAGGTGTACACCAGCATATCGCAGGTGCTCGATGCTGAGGCCATCATGTCCGGGAGACTTCCCTCTTTTCATATATTTAATTACCAACGCTATATCTTTAGCAGAGAAACTTACATTATTTTTGTCTCTCGGGGTAGCCCCAGCAACGGGCACCAGCGACGGCTTCGGCCCTGAGGGTCTAATGAGTGGTTCAACTTTGAAGTGTTGTTGGAATAATGTCGCAATATCTGCCAGCTCGTGCACACCTTCGACGCTCACGGGCCGGCTAGGCTTAAGGTTCAACTTGTTAGTCGCTTTCCAAAATTTTGAGAAATTTTTATTGGAATGGTGTCGAGCTATGATATCCATCTTAATCTGTTTTTGGTTATCTTGACACCACTTCAATTTTTTCTTAAATAACCGCCTAGACTCAGTCATTTCATTGTACCATGGACCCGAGTTGGGTCTTCCGTACCCCTGCCAACTCAGATAACATTGCCGAGCCTTACAGTGAGCTTCCTTCACATGTTTATTCCACCCTGTTATGTGTTTGCGCCTATAGGTGTTTGAGGCCGTACAGTGGGAATAGTTCGCACCCTCAACCAGTATGCACACAATACTCTTATACAGATCATTTATTAAATATTGATGAGATATTATGTTACACATTTTATCCGCACAGGTAGCAAATTCCGCAGGAAAGTCAATATCTCTTAATCTAGTATTACAAAAATTATGAAACGTTTCAATCTGACTATCCCGCCTCTCCCCCCATATTACTTTATTTGTAATGGGTGTATCAACACTATGCAATGATATTTTAGGTTTTATTAAGCTTAAATTGCAAGTTATCTGCATAGGATGATGGTCAGACCAATACGCACCATGTAACACAGCCACACGTTCTATAGTAGCACGCGCCGCACTCGTGACTACGCAGTGATCGAGCCACCGCAAAGATCCGTACACACCACAAACAAACGTGTGCGTATCGCTGGGCATCATTTCGAAATCAACACAAGTCCATGTCCGCTCCACACAAAAGTCTAATAGTTGATTTGAAAATAACTCACCAGGGTGCGCGTTGAAGTCACCCAACACATATACAGTTTCCACATCACTATTTTCAATTATAGATTTTATTTCGCATAAACACTCCGTAAACTCAATCAAGTTATTTGCACCGTCTGTAGGCATATACACTGTTATAACTAATATAGAACGCTCACGTATTTCTATCCTGACGGCCGCTATACGATCGCTACTACATTGAATCACTGCTACCGTAGGAAACACGGACTTTCGCCATAACACTGCTATACCTCCGTACGGTCGGCCGCGGCCACAGAACAAAGAAAAATCCTTAGGACTAGAAATCGTATGGGGGCGTGTTTGTGTCGCCAAAAACCTAAGTGTAATTGCATTTACCTCACACATATACACTTGTGTATGTGCACAACGCAGGCTAAAATAATCAAAAAACAAGTTTATGCGATTGATTTTAAGGTTTATTTTCCTATAAGTTTTCACGAAATATTTACTTCAATATTCTAGAAGTTTCTATACCTGTCCAATTCAGGATGCTAAATGATAATTTTGACAGTTCACGTCTATGAATTATCGTATTTTTATATACAAAATAATACCTCTAAAATTATCGTAGCACATTGACAAGTACCGCCCACTTTTCGTAGTGAAGCGTCTTGCAAGAATTCAGCACAATTGACTATGACACACAGGAATCGAATGAATCGAACTTAAATTAATTTATTGAAATTTTTAAGTACTTATCTACTACAATTTTTTGTAATATAGCTAATAATAATATAATATAATAATAAAAGTGGCTAAGTATAATGCAAGACATAATTACGGTAGGTACCATAAAACTTCTCTTTTATCATTCTGAAATAAGTTACCTAAAATAATAAAAAAATAAATGCTTTTGTGTTTTTATAACTATCGATTCCATATTCTACGGGAACGATAATCGAAAATCGATTAGATTCATTTTCGATTATACTATATGGGGTACACTACTTAGAGCTGTCAAAATTATCATTTTAGGTAAGTTTGTGAAAAATGTACGACAGAATGTGGTGTCCGTATTTTGAGTTAAGTTAATTTCATCCTTACCATTGTTATATTTAAGGACTGATTTGCAATACAATACAATTTTAGACATCTATTGGTGAAAAGCAAAACTATAATGTACATTGATTTTGCTTTTGACCGCTAGATGGGGTATTATTGGGATAAATAAATGTGTGCTCTATTCCAACGTGGCTTAAACATAATTTTGTTGTATATTACTTTAAAATGGGGGCAGATTTGATGGTACTCTGTAAGCATCATTGAAGTTTATACCTTGTCAAAACGTACTTTAAATTCATTTTCAGTAAAATAAGGTGTGTAGTTCTGCTCTTCTTATATTTTAAGGTAAAATGTATGCAACCAATAAGACGTCCTATAAGTCTGTGTGAGTGTATTTTTTGGCGACAGCTATTCCTTTGTATTTTTACTTAATTACTACTTCTATGGTTTTTTAATGTTCTGTGGCCGCGGCGCATACCTACTGAAAGGTCCATGGAAGACTTGCCGCTATACGCGAACTTGTCACTAATGCTCCCCAGGAATGGAATATCGTGGGGCAGCAGCCACGTTTCCTGGAGTGCTATAATGTCAGCTGTTTCACAGATTTTTCGTACACATCCCACTGACCTTAAAATATTTTTACAGTTAAATGTAACGAAATTGACGTTATCCATAAAGAGAAGAAGAATGTTCTATGTATATATAGATAGACACCGCGTAATAACACTAGTCCTCTCCATTTTTTATAGTCTGCCTTCTTGTCTTGAAATCAACAAAGCGCCGGTATGCGACGCCTTCCGGCCAGAAGTCATCGTTCAGAAAGGTTTCCAACTTATGTTTAGGTACTAATACTTTGTACGCATCATACGATTTTTGTACTTTCATGTCCATTTTTTCCAGCTGTACCGTCACATCAGTTTTACTTGCAATATAGTTGTGTATGTCACACACGGGCACGTCCTTTGCTACGTTGTAGATATAAATGGGAATTTTTATATCTGCCGCTTTGAAACTCGCATTGGAATTCAATACTGCCCTGCCTGTGCTTGCTACAAAGCGATTCCTTAGACGTCTCTTCTGTACTATAGTCCATTCTTTATCTTCTCTGGGTATTTTCCAGTGTCCTTCGCTTACAATGTCGGCTAATGACTTCTTATTCCCATATTCATCCTTGTTTACGCTCTTAGTGACCGGCCTTTGCACAGCGTTCACAGGGGACCGCCTGTGAGTCATCGCTTCGGTCTCAACGCATTGCGCCGCCGTTACACAAATATCGTCATCACCGGAACAAATTCTTTGCCTACCCTCATTTTTGGAAGATGATTGGGCTGGCTCCCGATAAGTTGGTTCCTCAATGGGATTGCATGTCTCATGTTCTGCGCTCATGTATGTCAATCCCATAGGTCCACTGCAGCATTCAGCTTGACTATCCGGCAAGAAGCCACCGCGCCTAATATTCACATTACAGGCGGTACTTTCAAAATTGTTCACTATAGATGCCTTTTTTAGATTATCTAGATCAGACTTAACACTTTCTAGGTTGTTCTTCGTGACATACTGCTCCTTGATCTCCTTTACATCTAGCTGCATACGTAACAAATCCTTTAATATGCGTGTGACATCTACGTGGTCAAAAAGTACCGGTGGTAGTTTTTGTAGGTCACGGGCCACAAAGACCGGTAAGATCTCAGGATCGGATTCCTTCATCATGCAGATGATGTCATCTATTTCGCGAAGCTTCTTACCGTCTCTTTTTCTCATCTTCTTACGCTTTTCTGCCGGTAATGATTCCGATAGAAGATTTTTTGCACTGTGAATATCCTCATCTGAAAACGCACTCACACAGATGTGACTAATGCTCTCCTCGTTCATCACATCGATTTTATTACTCACAAAAGCTAGAACCTCGTTAATTACTATATTACAAGTTGGACACTTTAACAATTTGGACGCCATGTTTATTCTCACGTCCGTACGACAACACGCGCGCACGAAGACTGATAATGCCACACATAATCATCATTCTCTGAACCTTTTCCCAATTCAGTTGGGGTCGGCTTTCCAGTCTAACTGTGATGCGGCTGAACTTCGATATTTTCCGTGGAGCGACTGCCATCTGACCTCCACAACCAATGGTCCAATGAGCAATGGCGATATCGAAGTTCCAAGTTAGACTGATTGGAATTTTTCGGGCTCCAACTACCCGTAACGACTGCCATAGATGTTTGTATGGCAACCGGGACCGACGGCTTAACGTGCTCTCCGAGGCACTAATAAACCTGCGATAAATACACACATAACTTCGAAAAGCATCGAAAAGTCATTGGTATGTGCCATGGTGAACCTGGGATCGAACCCGAGAACTCGTCTCAGCAGTCCATTACCCAAACCACTTGGCTACCGTGGTTACCTAATGCCACACATAGAGGCACAAATACTGAAAGCAGTATGCAGCCAAAAGAGGCAATTATGTCGGACTAGAACCGCACGCTGTCCGGGGTCTTCAAACTCAAAAAAAAACCGTAAACTCACCCGAATTTCAATTTGCACTTGATGCACTGAAATACCCTTCGATGTTTCTTCAGATAATGCCACTGTCTTTGCGAGGCGTCGTAGCAAGTGAACTCACACACTGCGCACGCGTACTTGGTGTAATGTCGGGCGACGTGTCGCGCTAGACGGCGCTTATCTGACATCCTCGAGTCGCAGATGTCACAGGTGTAAGGAGCTACCTGCAGTATACACAAAACAGTGACAGGGATCAAATGGGGAACTTTCCTTCTCCTTCTTCAGGAGGGATTCCTTTTTTTGAAGTGAAAACTTCTTTAGCGGCGCTGAGCACTTTTTTTGTATGGGTAAAAACTTTCAAACTCGCGTCAGGGTCACGTGATGCTGATCGAAAAAGCGTAAGATCGAGGGGAAAGGAGAGGAACTAGTATCTCCCACTCTTTCTACCGTGCCTGAGTGTGCTGCTCTGTTTAGGCGGCACAGGGCGCTTGCGCGAATGACCGTGTGTGTTTATGTACAGCGTCCCACGCGTATCCAAGGATGGTGACAGCTGATTGCTTGACTGTTGTGTAGTAAATACACTGTTGTGTATTCGTAAATGTGAATAAATAACAACATATAAATTGTCATATTTGTGTACGATAGCGCAATAAATAAACATTGTATTCTACCTCATAAATGATAGTACTTTTATACTTATAATTAAACACAACGTTAATATTGAAGTTTTCACTTCTGCCGGCACTCCCGGAGTGCTATTTTATATTACTTAGGTGGCAGACAAGCGCACAGCCGACCTTTTTATTCCGTGCGGAAATCCTCATGGATACCCACCCCGCGGCCAGCGGAGTAGGTTATGTCGGACTCTTACCGACTAAAACCGCATGCCGTCTAGGGTCTTCTGACGCCAGGATGTAAGGTGGCCAAAAGAGCATTTCCCTCGCACCCCGGCTTGATGGGAAGCGGTCACCGTAGCCTATTAACGTGTGCAACATCACAGATATCACACTCGCGCTGCCGACCTTTGAGGGGGAGGGGTTTGAGGAGTTTGCGGGTTTGGAGGGAAGGATTGGGGGGGAGAGTTGTGAGCTCTGTGCTGTCAGCGAGGAGACTAAGTCTCCCGTGTCCAAACCGCCCTATTTCCCCCCCAACTCCCCTAAACCTTGCTAAGGAGTGGAATGCTCTGCCTGAGTCTGTGTTTCCGGAAAGCTACAACCTAGGAGTCTTTAAGACAAGAGTGAATAGGTTGCTTCTAGGCAAGATGTTCCATCGTCGACCACATCATCACTTACCATCAGGTGACATTCTGGTCAAACGCGGCTTGCGTTTAAAACGTATCGTATGTATCGAGTATATAAATAAAAAAAACTTACATTTCTGTGAAATTTTTGATTATGTCCCAATAGCGCGTTACCGTCGTCAAAACTTAAAACACATTTGCTGCATTTGTGTCTCTTGGATTTAAAATATTCACTTTCTCTCTGGCTATCCAAATACAATGATAGATCTTCATTTTTAATCTGTACTCTTCTAAAACCTTTTTCTGTGTAATCTGTGAGGATTTTGAATTTCGGTTTCTTGTTAAGCAAAGCACGTTTCCTGGCCCATCGGTTGTTTTTAGGTTTTTTAGGTTCTGGAGAATAAACGTTACAAACATATAAATTTAGCTCGGTAAAGCGAACATCCAGGCCGGAACTGCTAAAGGCAAACCACTGTCATGCTACTGACACTAAAAAGTAGACTTTACCATTATACAGATAAAGTCTGAAATCAAATGAAAATAATTTATGAAACTTTCATTCGCTCTACAAAATATCATTTAGTTTTAGACTTTATCTGTCTGGTATCTAGGTACTGTCCAGATAGCTCAGTTGGTCAGCGTATTACGCCTTTTTTTCCGTGCGAAAATCCTCATGGATACCTACCCCGCGGCCAGCAGAGCAGGTTATGTCGGACTCTTATCGACTAAAACCGCACGCCGTCTAGGGTTTTCTGACGCCAGCGGTGCCTTTTTTCTTTGCTAGACCATAAAGACTTGGAATTCTTTACCAGCGCATGAGTTTCCTCCTACAGCCCTATATACGGTCCTATAGGTGAGACGTGAAAATTGATGAGGCCGTCAAGCTGAGCTGAGGACCTCCATTGTGAAATTATCAGTTAATGTAATGGTGATCCCCATTCTTGAGACTTTAGGTTACCATCAGACGAGGTAAAACCACATTGACATGTCCATTAAAAAAAATCACCTCTTTCCAGTGATGCTGGTAATCTTTCCTCACTTTTAACGGTCCCTTTGCTGCTGTCGTCATCCTGTATATAATGGTCATGATCACTCAGTTCCTCAAGCTGAACATCTTTAAGATCTGTTTGTATGTTTGTCTCTTGCATGTACAATGTATGTTTATGGCTATCGTTGAGAATAATTGTGGTCAGGCTGGACAAAGGACAGTAGAGGCCCTGAAATAAATTAACAAGCTTTCCAATAAGTTATAACCAATGATTTTCTGATCGGAAAAAATGATCATCCAGGACGGGACTTGAACCCGTGACCAGTCCCTTACAGGGGGAATGCTTTGACCAACTGAGCTACCTGGACCCATCTTAGATGCTCAAAATTTTCCGATGTATTCTGCGGCTTAGGGCTTGCGGCTTACGAATTACGGTAGAAGGCTCCACCGGCGTCCTGAGCCGTAGAATATATCGGAAAATTTCGAGCATCTAAGATGAGTCCAGGTAGCTCAGTTGGTCAGAGCATTCCACCTGTAAGGGACTGGTCACGGGTTCAAGTCCCGTCCTGGATGATCACTTTTTCCGATCAGAAAATTGTTGGAAATAGTTAGCATGCAATTGCTCAAAAATTTCATTCAAGTTATAACCAGACAAATGAAATGCGCCCAAACATGACGAATTTACCGTCGCCATCATCAGACCCTGTATATATTGTCTCAAATAAATTGTAACCTTAGGTACTTGGTACCCACTTGGTGGAGCCATAGCATAATGCTCAATACTTTAAAACTGGAAATGCTGGTGTGAAACTGGAATTCTTTACCAGCTCACATGTTTCCTCCCTTCTATATCCCGGGAATAGAAGGAAGGAAACATGTGAGCTGGTATGGTCCTCTAAGCGGAGCATGAAAAAGAATTTGATGAGACCGTCAAACTGAGGGTCACCATTACAGCACTATCATTGTTTGTAATGGTGACCCCAATTCCTCAGACTATCTTCAGCTTACCATCAGGCGAGGCTTACCACGGGTATAAAAAAGAAGTATACCAACACAAAAGAGGGCCACCATTATAGCACTATCATTGTTTGTAATGGTGACCCCAATTCCTCAGACTATCTTCAGCTTACCATCAGGCGAGGCTTACCATCGGGTATAAAAGAGAAGTATACCAACACAAAAAAAATTAGGTGGGGTGGGGGAAGAATAGCTTATGAAAAGCATAAAATGACATGAACTACTGACCTGCCCCAGTCGAAGTGCTGCGTAAGTTTTACATAATTGTTGCTGGAATAAACACACTCTTCTTAACACTGCCTTACATTCCCAACACAGCTGTATACTGTCAGGTGACACCGAGTTCTGTGAGAGGAAAACCATTTATACCCACACACACTATACTAATAACATAGGGCTGAAGCTAAAAAATGTTCAGCTGACCCAGTCAGCCTGTGACCACGGCCGGTGTAACCTGGTAGAAACGTCAGGCATTCCAAAGGTATTATACCTATACTATAATCGCGTTCAATCCCCTTAACATTTTAGTATATCATGGAACACAAAAATTTAAAAATTCATATAGAGCTGAAGTGTTGGAACTATGGAATGTGTAAAAAAGGTGTATGTTTCACTACAATGACAGCTAAACGGCCTTCATAAAATAGAACATCTCTAAGTGTTTCAAGAATACGTCATTATTATTAGGGTCAACATGGTAAAGTGGTCAAATGAAACTTAATTTAACTCTGGTATATTCATGGCAAACAAAACTAACCAGGTAGTCAAAATCGTTAATGATTTTTTTAAACATGACTGAGTATTCTCCCAGCGGAGAAAGCTTTCTGCCCACACTGAGGCACACATGACATTGATTTTCAAAAGCTGTGATTTCATACTTTATCTCCGGTTCAATCATATTTCAATAATTTAATAAATTGTCCATTATTTCTTTATACGCACATTTGTTGTAAAAGGTAAAGCTGAATAAAACTTGATAAACTCATTATAAAAATGTCATAATGGGTATCCTATATTATTCAGTCTGAGAATAAATTGTGGAATAAATTAACGTATTGTGATTGTGAACTTAAAAACAAACAAAAACAACACAACACAACAGCTGCCAAAGTCAAAGAGTTTTGACACTGAGTTGTTTTTTTTTTTTTTTTTATATATTTGCTCCTTTCGGAACAGGCTAAGGTTCTATAACCATGCTGCCTTGTCATCAGTATTCTTCTTGTTCATATTAAATGCAATAAGTTGCAGAGTTTTCGTCATTTAGTCATAGTCAAGGTCAGTCAATAGTCAAATCAGTCATAGTCTTACCCCAGTAAAATAGTGGAGACTTTACTAGAGGCTTCTATGGAGTTTTGAAATCAACGTTGAAAAGCACAATTCACGGTAATATACCACTTTCCCGAACTCGTGCACGTTACCGAAGATGTTATATTTAAAAATCCACCATTTTTACACATAATAACTACATTTTACACTAATTTTAGAAAATGATACAATGCCGCGATGTGTCTTTTTCAGCGTTGGCGCCAAAACTCCGACACTGAGTTGACCTCTTCTCTCTGCTAGAGATGCGAGTGATGCGAGTCACTTGTCAAGCCGACTCGAATACTCACTTTCGCATAGTCGACTATAGTAATAAGTTCACTTTGGTCATAATCGGGCATTCCATGAAGCTATTAAATCCGTTCCGATTAATGCTGAGCATAAGAAACTCATCTAGGTATATAGTTTGTTTTTTTTGTACTAAGTAGGTAGCAGACAAGCACACGGCCTGATGGGAAGCGGTCACCGTGGCCTATGGACGTGTACAACACTTGAGGGTTTCACACACGCGCTGCCTACTGTGAAGGGAAGGTTAGAGGGCTAGGAAGGGGTGGGAAGGCTAGGAAGGAGTGGGGGGAAGAGGGTACAGTGAGCTCTGGCTAGATACCCTAATTACCGGCGGGAACACAACATGATGGTTATTATGGCCGCGGTCTTATTTATATGGGTTTATGATTTTAGGCATGATGTGAAGAATAAATGCTTAACCCTTAATAGGGTAAGGGTATATATATTACCACTTTCTGCTTTTCTACAAAATTTGAGATATATTTAAAATGGAAACATTGAATGTTATTCCTTGATTTCATTATATTTTTTTAGTAAGTTTACTGTCATATTTTTAACACTTCATAAGTTGGCAAAGTCATTTTAGCAATCTACGGTACTGTCAAAGTTGACCCAACGAATTTTGGTGGCAAAAATTGAATGTTTTAGTGGTCGAGTGCGGATTTTGTGCAAATTTGTTTTACAATAATTCTTATAAGAGATTTTACGATACAAATTTATAAAATAGGGTATATTTACTTTCGTTTTACGTATTAGCAGCTTTCAGGAACGATTTTTAATACATTTTTCGATATCGTTTTTAAGTGGTAAAATAGTTACCATTGCCCGATTATACTTACTGAAAACCGTAGGTAACTATATATAAAAATCAGTTTGTTTGTTACGGTAAGCCGAGACTCGTGTAAAGTCTATGAATAGAAATCTTACTTGTTTTCAATATTAGTATAGATAACAATAAAAATTAATAAATAAAATAATAAGGTAGCTACATAAATTTATTTACCAAAAAATGTATGACAAACACAGATGAAACCACTAGTCTTAAAATAAAAATGCGCCAGAAGGGGCAATGGTAACAATATTACCACCACTCCGCAAAATTTTGAAGTTGTAAACGGGCAATGGTATATTATTTACCACCGGAAAAACTACCCCTAAAATGCAACCCCTATAAAAAATATTTAGAAAAATGAAATCTATGAGCTATTATTAGCCAGGAACCAGTGTTAGTTTGAAGAAAAAGCACTCACAGGCTCGGGCCCTATTAAGGGTTAAAGTGACAGGGCATGGCATAGGCACAGGGTAAACCCATCTATAGTCGACTAGTCAATAAAAAAAATAAATTTAAAAATTCAAAAACCCAACTGCCTAAAAACTGAAAAGAAAAAAACAAGCACTTAGATTGATGTCCGGTGGTCTAGAAACATAACAACTGAACAGTCGGGATCCATTTTTCGTCAGCCAATCTAATTTTTCAATGGATCCCGACTGTTCAGTTGTTATGTTTCTAGACCACCGGACATCAATCTAAGTGCTTGTTTTTTTCTTTTCAGTTTTTAGGCAGTTGGGTTTTTGAATTTTTAAATTTTTTTTTTTTATTTTATACTTTTTATTTATTTACATAGCTGTCCAGATAATAATGAAGTATAAAATCTATCTTTTATGGAGTTAATAATTTTCGTGTAGTGAAGGGACATCACCGAAATTCAACCTTTATTATTATATTTTTGCTCATATCTCTGGTTCTACTAAACCGATTGTAATCAAACAAACGTAAGATTTTAAGTCTGACCAAGACCTTTTAAACAAATAAAACCGCATCGAAATTCGTTCAGCAGTTTTTGCGTCCATCGCAGTCAAATGTTTGTGGCGCCAAAAATCCGCCATTTTGATTTTCTAGAAATTTTAATATACCTGGTGTCACTCACACAATCATGACGAATCAAACAACACCTTGTTTGGCAAAATCCGTCAAGCAGTTCAGGCTGTAGAGCGTGCAAGAAAAATTTTCAAGATTTTCATTTTGCCGCCAAAAATCCGCCATTTTGATTTTCTAGAAATTTTAATATACCCAGTGTCACTCACACAATCCTGACGAATAAAATGATACTTCGCATGTCAAAATCCGTCAAGCCGTTTAGGCTGTAGGCCGTGCCAAAGAAATGGACATACATACATACATACATACATACATACATAGTATGTATGTATGTATGTATGTATGTATTACATACATACATACATAGTCTCGAAAAACATTACCCTCCTTTCTTCGGCAGTCGGGTAAAAAGAATTGAATTGTATTAGTCGAATTTTCAAATTATAACCAGATTCGACCATCGACATGTTGCTCGTGGCGTGGCGGATCAAACATAAATATCATTGGAAGAAATACCTTTAATGCAGCTTTTATGAGATAAGTAACGATGATGGGACGATGGTGGACGACTAAATACACCTTCACAGATCGGACACTTGTTTCGTTAGGTACACACTGCATTATTTAATTTCTACTTAAAAGTAATACATAGACATTTTTCATTCTCATAACTATTTATTAAAACAACCTTAGAAATTTAAAGAAAAGCATTAATTAAAACTAAAAATTATACTTTAAATAGGTAAAGGTAGGTAATATTATTATTTTTATAACGATTGAATAGAACTAAAACTTTGTATAACGCGTGCGCTATAAGTTGAGACCTGGGCTCTTCGCCTACTTCCTCCTGCACTGCCCCTCGGTCGCCCGTGATCTACTGTTCGCAAAAAAAATAGGTAGACAGGTAGGTAACGACTCGGGCAGAAGCTTGTTTACGATATTTTTTGTGCGCTGTACAAACACGTGCCGGTGACGTCTAGCGGTCAGGTCTCAACTTATAGCGGACGTGTGTAAGTAGTTAAATAACTAATCAAGCTTCTTTTACCAAAGTCTTTTTATCCTTTGTAGATATTTTCTTTTTCGCTTTATCCTTTTGAGAAACAATTCTTTTCATTAGCAATTCTTGTGGTATTGGCATTTGCCCTCCATAGTCAACTCCTGGGCCTGGCTTCAGAGATTTACGGAAATTGGTATGCTTGTGAACAGTCTCCGAGGGCATGAGTTTCACAAAACAATTGTGAAAATGTAGGTCACTGTGAATTAACGTTACCTTTGGTTTATATAATATCAATAGCAATAAGTAGGGAGTGTGCACTGCCCTGACGTGGACATAATTTTTCTGTAATTGGTAATTAGATTAGTAGGTTTTATGGAACACGACACGATGGTTATTATGGAGGCGGTTTTCTGTAAGGCGGAGGTACTACCCCAGTCGGACTGCTCAATTCGGACGGGAGATACCGCCGTGTCAGTCGTGTAGGTACTACCTCCATTAATTTAATTAGGTACCAACCTACAGTAGCGGCACGATATAATGGCCGGTTTGACACATTACAATAGTGATGTGAAATGTCAATTTACTCTCGATAAAAATATAATCAAATCTATAAGTTCTTATTGCAAGCAGTACAATACCTGATTCAAAAACTTTAGTAAAAAATATAAATTTTTACCTACTAAATACATTTGAACGAACTGAATATTGGATTTAGGAATGAAAATGAGTACTATATATTAATCCAGCTTCCTTCAGTAATTGCACTAACTTTTTTCTCGTTGGATACTCCTTCCGTAAATAGTTGCTACACACATGGTCTTCGACTGGTTTTGCTCGTTTTTTTCTGTTTTAATGTGTGAAGTTTATTTTCTTCTGTGCCAGTCTCGCCAAATTTTTCTTTAGTTATCTATTCGTCTAACAGTTATAGGTAAAATTGACCTTCCATTTTGAGATTCACGATCGAAATGTTACGAAGGCGTACCTATAACGAACACACATGCCTGACTGTTTAGAACAGCTCTGCGTACGTACGGCCATATCGACGAATTCCACAACAAAAGGCGTAAAAAGAGTAAGTTGAGGGCCACCATTATAATTATCACTGTTAGTGTATGTAATGGGGATCCCTTCCTGAGACTTTACCATCTGGCGAGATTTACCATTTAGCTTACCATCAGGCGAGGAGGTCTAAACTATATCGCAATCGCAGTGCACTCCTAGTTTGTACTTTTCGAAGCAACGTCAAGTCGAAACTGCTTTGGTTTGACGCAAGTTTGCCGGAGGTATTAATTGTGCTTGCCAGTGATCCTAGTGTCGATTATATAGATTTTATTTTAAAAAAATTGAATTTCGAAAAACAAATACCGAGTTGTGTGAAATAAGTACACCAATAGGTAATTATAATCTTAAAAAAATAAAAAATAAATGATCGTGGGACAGTAATATACATTATATAATTCAGAAATCAATGTAATAAATAAATATTGTGTCCTAAAATTATACCTACATTCGATAAAATTTTATGACTTACTGTACGTCACTATTGACAATAAAGAACAGCAATTTGCTCTTTAAAAATGTCACAATAATTACTACGAAACTTCATGAGCGGACAAACGTCAAACCGGCCATTATATCGTGCCGTAGGTATAATTGTGTCATGTCCGGCAGGGTACACTCCGTGCTTGCTACGGACTAGCAATTCGGACGGGAGATACCGTCATGTCCTACCACCGTTATATTGTACCTTATTACTAAGTGAAAGTAAGTGAGCTAATTATTACCTACCTCTCACCGGGAATAATATTAGGAGCGGCGACTCTTGAAACATAGCTGTCCTTGAAATGGCCCCAAGCGCACTCCAGATACTCATTGCTTTGTAAAGAGTAATGCTGGCGGTAGACGTACTCCATCATCGACCTCTCGTACAGTGGTAGGATATCGGCGTCGGCAGCAAACTCAGCGAGCTTTTCTGATGGCAACATTAATATCTTGGAACAAATCAAGCCGATGTCCGCATCTAGCTATACATATAAAATGCTTTGTCCGAAATGACTGAGTGACGGATCAACGCACAGCCTAAACCACTGATCATAAAGACCTGAAACTTGGAGGGTGTTTTGTGCTTTGTATGACGCATCCGATAAATAATTAATTAAATAATTAATAATAAGTAATCCGATAAGTATTTTACGACAATCTACATAGCGCCCTCTAGACTAGTCTAGTGTGCAACACCAAGGGCTAACTTTACCCACACGCTGTCGACCCTGAAGGGAAAGAGCGGGGGTAGGAAAGGGTGGGGAGGCCAGGAAGGGGCGGGTACAATGAGCTTTGGCTACCCTACTTAAGTTGGCAGAAACACCACACGATTGTTATTATGGCCGCGGTCTTCTGTAGGGCGGAGGTACTTTCCCAGTCGGACAGCTCATTTCTTACGGGAGATACCGTCGTGTCCTACCTACATCAAATATAAGAAAGGAATTCGAAATTCTACCTCTAAGGGGGTGGAAAACATCGTCAAAGTAGTATTACCTTGTAATGTGGTGTTAAGCTAAGTAATCCCCACAAAATGTTGGTAAGTCCATACCTGGATCAACGTGGTGGTTAAGTGGTTGTCTTTTTGGACACTGTTTAGTTTCTATCGGGTCCATTACAGATTATTGTACGTAAATTTAATTAGTCTTGAATAATAACTACCAAAAACACCCTTTCTATAACCGTTATGGACGTTTTATCCTCAGTCAACGGTTAAATGACAAAACTGACAAGTAAGTAGTAAGTAGTATACAACGTCAAATAACGAAAGAGTTTAGGTACTTATAATAACACTCTTTTATATTTAAACTAGCTGTTGCCCGTGGCGCCACTTGCTTGAAATTTTGTTCCCACTACCCGCGACCCACAGAACCTATTCCCGGGATGAAAAGTAGCCTATAATTCCTGACTATAATTTATCTCTGTACCTACCAAATTTCTGGACACTACGCTGAAGCTTGCACTACACCTACATTCTCAGCATCGTCGTGTCTCGGTTGTTTCTCTCGACCAATGCAGCAGAGATGACGTCTAGGCGATGTATTGGTCTCGTGACATTTTCTGCGATTTCATTGGTCGGGTGAAAAGAAGACATAATAATTAGGTCTTCTTTTCTACCGACTTACTTACCACCAATGGCGTCCTTAGAAATATATTGTCTACAGACGCCATGCTGAGGGGGCTGATGGCGGATGAGACTTTGGCGCAGTCTTTCTGCTCCTGATTCGGGAAATGTATGATGTATGTAAGGGTAATGTAATGTAATGTATGCAATGTATGCAATTTATGCAATGTATGCAATGTATGCAATGTATGTAATGTAAGCAATGTATGCAATGTATGCAATGTATGCAATGTATGCAATGTATGCAATGTATGCAATGTATGCAATGTATGCAATGTATGCAATGTATGCAATGTATGCAATGTATGCAATGTATGCAATGTATGCAATGTATGCAATATATGCAATGTATGCAATGTATGCAATGTATGTAATGTATTTAATGTATGTACAATAAATGAAACAACACAATTGTATATTCATTCTCATTTATTTACCAAGATTTTAATAAATAATCTACATACACTCCAAACTTTTAAAATAACTTATCACTCGCCATGCAATATTATGTGTAGAGATCTTTTGCCTTATTCGTTAAATAATCACTAATATTACATTATTATCTATGTACACTATTATTATCGAAGTCATTCATTGAGTATTATTACACTTTATACTCCAAGATCCCAGGGCTGCTATACAATCGATGCTACATAATCGGACGATCCCACCCACGGTACTTGCGAGCCACTTCGTTCAGCCAGTTCTCCCCTTTTTTTTCCGTGCGGAAATTCTTTTGGATACCCACCCCGCGGCCAGCGGGGCAGGTTATGTCGGACTCTTACCGACTAAAACCGCACGCCGTCCAGGGTCTTCTGACGCCAGGTTGTAAGGTGGCCCAAAGAGCATTTCCCTCGCACCCCGGCTTGACCCGGGCTATCTCCGAATTCAAGATGGCCCCCTTGGGTTTGGGAACTACGTGGTTCCCGTCATGCCCCCAACCATGGAGACTATGGTCGATCTAGCACTCGCGGCGTTCTGTCGAATCTTTTTGTATTCTTAATGAATCTGATCATGTTCCGTCCTTCAGATTACCAATTGATTCTTAATTTTATTTATATAGATTTCTGAGAAAATAAATCGTGTCTGGCAGCCCTGGTATCTGGTACTATCACGAAAAAATTGTTATCTTATAAAATCATCATCTGAAAGTCCTGACACTTATTATAATCATCTACAGTACTATGGAAGCACCATGTTGCACAATATTATAGTTAGCGTCAAAGGTGGATGACCGCTTTCAGATTTTTGAAATTTAGTTTTCAAGCAAAGTATATACATTATATAACTAGCGGCCCGTGACCCGTCTTCGCCCGGGCATCAATTCTTGAAAAATTCTATAACCCGATTGCACCAACACCCACCGGGCCTTTAACATTGAATTAAGCACTGTCCATATAACAGACTACCATAAAATCGATCTACCCTTATTTGCCTCCTTAGGATTGAAATTATTAAAACCCGTGATTCACGTGTACATTTATTTAACCAGAAGCAACTATATGAACTTTCATGCGTCTATCTCAAAAACTGACGAACTTCCCATATAAACTTTCATCCCCTATTTCACCCTCTGGGGGGTCTAATTTTGAAATACGGTGATAAACGTGTACATTTATTTCTAACCAAGAATCGTTATGTAAATTTTCATGCTTCCATTTCGAAAACTGACGAACTTCCCATATAAACTTTCAACCCCTATTAAACCCCCTGGGGTATACAATTTTGAAAAATGCCGATACAATTTATTTCTAACCAAAAGTAGGTGTCCGAAATTTCATGCATCTAACCTTGAAAATGACGGACTTAAATGTTTATACCCAAATTCTAGAAAGCATCGAAAAAAGTACTGGTGATATATTTTTCTTGGACGCTCCTGGGGGTACTGGAAAAACATATTTATTAAATCTACTAGCTGTTGCCCGCGGCTCCGCCCGCGTAGATGTCGAAATCCGTTTCAAAAACTATCCTATCTCTCAAGTTGGATCGAACTGTACATGGTGTGCGAATTTTATTATAATCGGTTAAGTGGTTTAGGAGTCCATTGAGGACAAACATTGTGACACGAGATTTATATATATTAAGATTATTTAGAGTACATAAGGAACGTGGGATAGCTTTAACAGTAGCCTCGTCAGGCATTGCTGCCACATCGCTAGAAGGAGGGAAAACAGCTCACTCTGCTTTCAAACTAGCTTTAAATTTGACAAGAATAGAGACACCTATGTGTTATTTTACAAAACAGAGCAACATGGCCAAAGTTTTAAAAGAATGTAAAAATTAATCATTTGGGATGATTGCACAATGGCACATAAGGGAGGGTTTGAGGCTCTAAACAGAATTTTAAAAGATATAACATAACATAATATAACATAAACTCACGCCTATATCACCGAAGGGGTAGGCAGAGATGCTAGCACCCACATTTCGCCAGTTTATGTTTAGGTCCCAATGTAATAGGTGGTGAGCCTATTGCCATTAACCGGGCACTTATAAACCTGCGATAAATACACACATATTATTCAGCTACCATCGCATTAAAACTATCCAATTCTACCAAATTTTGACATGCTATCTACCAATCTTATAAGAGCGGGTATGACAATACTAGTCAAACTTTATGGACTTATATCCATGTCGTGGGTCGTTAAATTGAAAAAAAAAAAGATTGAATGCTAAAAAATGAAAGTGACAGTTTAAGTTTTAAACTTTTGAAGTTAGTTTTGTAGTCGCCCCCGCCGGTCGGTGTTGGTAGAAAGCACAAACTACTAAGAAAGAATTCCTATAACACGTGCGCTAGTTATCTATACAACAAAGTCAAATATTTGTTCTGGATTGTGAAATAACTTCAGTCATTATAAACAACAAGATGGCTCAAATCCCGTCGCTGTTACAATTAGCCGCAGAACAAGTGGCACATCAAGCAAAACGAATAGAAAACATTATGTATTTGGAGTATTTGGAACAGATAGAATTTCCTAAAGTTACAATATCCCCTCTGTAGCAGAAGGACAGATACGCAAAATCCCGGAATAGCAAAATCCCAGATTAGCAGAAGGACAGATTAGCATAAAGGCAGATAATGTACTGTCGTGTACATTATAATACAAACCAAACCTTATTATTAACCTTATTATCTATTTGTGACCTCTTTACCTCTTTCTTCTAAATGGCCACTTTTCATAAACAATCAGACGATCTATATTATATTTATTATTCAATGTGACATGCAATGTATTTGTACAGCTATTAAAGAAAGAAGCATATTTCCAAGATCTGAAGTTGACCGGCAATAGCATACCACAAAAACGTTCTTCTCTTATTACAATGAAAGATAAAAAAATTGATCAAGCTATCACGAGCTTTTTGAATAATAAAAATTCTGCAATGGAATGTTTGATACGTTTGGCCAAAGTTAATAAAACAAATTAAATAACTTTTAAAATTTATTTTGTCTTTAATAAAACGAATTAAATAACTTTTAAAATTTATTTTGACTTCAGTGTATATCTGTACTTCTGCCTTTATGCTAATCTGTCCTTCTGCTAATCTGGGATTTTGCTATTCCGGGATTTTGCGTATCTGTCCTTCTGCTACAGAGGGACAATATCGTATACAGAGAAATCAAAATACAAAACATGTGATTTTTGGGTCATATTTTCAATAGTAAAGGCATGAGACCGGATCCTAGTAAACTGGATGCTATTAAAAAACTACCAACACCAGAGAACAAGAAAGCATTAGAACGGTTTTTAGGCTTGACAAATTATCTATCAAGATTTATACAGGGTTATTCAAAGGTGTCTGAGCCCCTAAGGCAACTATTAAAAAAAGAAATAGAATTTAAATGGGAGCATGAACAGGGATATGCATTTACAAAATTAAAAGACATGTTAATAAATGCTCCAGTCCTGCGGTACTATTCACCGAATGAACCAGTGACATTGTCAGTCGACAGCAGCAGTAGAGGCCTAGGTGCGTGCTTACTGCAGTCTGGACAGCCCGTAGCGTATGCGTCGCGAACTCTCACTCCGGCCGAGGAGAAATGGGCACAAATCGAAAAAGAATTATTAGCGATTGTGTTTGGTTGCACACATTTTCATCAGTATGTATATGGGCATAGAAATGTAACTGTTGAATCAGATCATAAACCACTAGAGGCTATTTTAAAAAAATCATTAAATGAGACGACACCTAGGTTACAACGAATGCTTTTAAAATTACAACTTTATGCAATTCATGTCGTTTACAAGCCAGGTAAAGAAATGTTTATAGCTGATACTCTGTCTCGAGCTCCATTAAAAGAAAATTTTGATACGGAGACAAGTATAGCGGATGATGTAACCATTCATGTGAACTTAATGTTTGAAAGTATTAATGCGGCTCCAGAAAGGTTAGAGAGCATAAAGAGAGGCACGATTACAGATACAGAGTTAAATGAGGTTATTAAATATTATTATGAAGGGTGGCCAACAAATAAAAGTAAAGTGAGTGATCGAGCTAGACCTTACTGGACTTTGCGTGGTGAAATATATGTTGTAAATAATATAGTGTTCAGAAACAATAGGATAGTTATTCCAGTGTCAATGAGAAAAGAAATGCTTGTTAAAGCACATGAAGGACATTTAGGTTTAGATAAAACTAAACGTCGAGCTCGAGATGTCATATGGTGGCCGGGTATGGGGGCGCAGCTGGAGGAGCTCGTCCGCCGGTGTGAGGTCTGCCAGCGGCACCGGAACTCCCAGCAGAGGGAGCCGTTAATGCCTTATGCACAGCCTGATCTGCCTTGGCAAGTGGTGGCAACTGATATTTTTGAATTTAAAAATAAGCAATTTTTACTGACAGTTGATTATTATTCTAAATTCGTAGAAGTGGCACAATTGAATAGTTTAAATAGTGCTTGTGTCATAAATAGTTTAAAAAATATATTTGCCAGGTTTGGCATACCAGATAAAGTAATCTCAGATAATGGCCCACAGTATACTTCCGAACAATTCAAAACCTTTAGTACTTAATTGGGGTTTTACACACACCACAAGCTCTCCACTCTATCCACGATCGAACGGTCTTGCCGAAAGAAATGTGCAAACGGTAAAAAATATCCTTAAAAAGGCTGATGAAGACGGAACAGAGTGGCAGTTAGCTTTACTCAACTTTAGGAAAACGCCAGAGCCAGAGCAGGGCATTGAATACAAGACTACCAGCTTGCAAACAATGGTTAATACCACACACACCAAATAACAACATAATAAGGAAAATTAGAAATGATAAAACTTACCAAAATAAACATTATTATAATAGAGGGACTAAACCACTAAAAGAATTGAAGATAGGTGAGAGAGTTAGAGTAAAAGATGGTAAAGTTTGGATGAAAGCAACTGTGTTAGGAAAGGCAGAGAATGAGAGGTCATACTGGTTGAAATGTGAAAATGGTGGTACATACAGACGAAATAGAGTGGACATAATGGCAATTCCTAAAAATAAGCCGAATGTGGTTGATCCAAAAGATAGTGTGATAGATATTGATGATCATCAAGATGTAGACATCTCCTTAAACCCAGAACCAATGGATCCACCACAGTCAATGACTCAGGATAGTGTACCGGCCCCTAATTTGGCCCCTTATGTGACCAGACACGGGCGTGTTGTTAAAGTACCACACAGATATATATAAATATTTTTATAACTCAACTAGTGTATTTTGGTTATGTTGTTAAATCAACATGTGTAATTGTTTAGATATAAAATTTGCTATGAAAGTGTACCATTCAATGTAAAGGGTTAGTAAACTTTTCAAGCGTTACAAAATATTTTTATGTTATAACTCAGCTAGAGTATTTTTTTTTTTGTGTTAAACAACATGTATAATCTGCTTAGGTATTTGCTATGATTGTGTCCTATACAAACGAAAGTGTAAAGGGGGAGAGGTAAGTGTAACTGAGATAATGCTATTTATGTATTATTTTGGTTATCATAATAAGTTAAGAAGTGAGATGTTATAGTGAGGCTCACTTATACCATAGACCAGTGTTTGGTATATTATAATAAATGTAACATGGCAACACTTGTTAAAGAGCAATAAAGCAGTTGATACTGAGACAGCATGGCCGATGTATTATATTATTTATAAACCTGTTTAACCCAACATAACACCCCTCCTTCCGGAACCAGCTATGCAGGGGACACCCCCCGTGACTCTGGCCCGACAGTGACCTTTTAAATTTTAAACTTTTAAACTTAGTTTTGTAGTCGCCCCGGTCGGTGTTGGTAGAAAGCACAAACTACTAAGAAAGAATTCCTATAATACGTGCGCTAGTCACCTATACAACAAACTCAAATATTCGTTCTGGATTGTGAAATAACTTCAGTCATTATAAACAACAAGATGGCTCAAATCCCGTCGCTGTTACAATTAGCCGCAGAACAAGTGGCACATCAAGCAAAACGAATAGAAAACATTATGTATTTGGAGTATTTGGAACAGATAGAATTTCCTAAAGTTACAATATCGTATACAGAGAAATCAAAATACAAAACATGTGATTTTTGGGAATTCATCAAAATGGAAAAATGTAAGTGGAGCAGTTCTCGGCTATGAACAAGAATGTTACACCAGATGGTAACGAGATAATTATTTCAGCAAGTATCAAGTAGAACAACAAGCTTTTCATCGTGCGTGGAGAATTTGAAGATAGTTCTCGGCCATGAACAAGAATGTTACACCAGATGGTAACGAGATAATTATTTCAGCAAGTATCAAGTAGAACAACAAGCTTTTCATCGTGCGTGGAGAATTTGAAGATAGTTCTCGGCCATGAACAAGAATGTTACACCAGATGATAACGAGATAATTATTTCAGCAAGTATCAAGTAGAACAACAAGCTTTTCATCGTGCGTGGAGAATTTGAAGATAGTTCTCGGCTATGAACAACAATGTTACACCAGATGGTAACGAGATAACGATTTCATGTTATCTTAGGATACACCTCTCCCAAACGACCAGCGGCCGCAGCGGCGAAAAGAATCCTACCATCGCTGAACGGAACACAACCCGAACAGGCAGAAGACAACGCGGAAACTCCCCTCCTTCCGGAACCAGCTATGCAGGGGACACCCCCCGTGACTCTGGCCCGACAGTGACCTTTTAAGTTTTAAACTTTTAAACTTAGTTTTGTAGTCGCCCCGGTCGGTGTTGGTAGAAAGCACAAACTACTAAGAAAGAATTCCTATAACACGTGCGCTAGTCACCTATACAACAAACTCAAATATTCGTTCTGGATTGTGAAATAACTTCAGTCATTATAAACAACAAGATGGCTCAAATCCCGTCGCTGTTACAATTAGCCGCAGAACAAGTGGCACATCAAGCAAAACGAATAGAAAACATTATTTATTTGGAGTATTTGGAACAGATAGAATTTCCTAAAGTTACAATATCGTATACAGAGAAATCAAAATACAAAACATGTGATTTTTGGGAATTCATCAAAATGGAAAAATGTAAGTGGAGCAGTTCTCGGCTATGAACAAGAATGTTACACCAGATGGTAACGAGATAATTATTTCAGCAAGTATCAAGTAGAACAACAAGCTTTTCATCGTGCGTGGAGAATTTGAAGATAGTTCTCGGCCATGAACAAGAATGTTACACCAGATGGTAACGAGATAATTATTTCAGCAAGTATCAAGTAGAACAACAAGCTTTTCATCGTGCGTGGAGAATTTGAAGATAGTTCTCGGCTATGAACAAGAATGTTACACCAGATGATAACGAGATAATTATTTCAGCAAGTATCAAGTAGAACAACAAGCTTTTCATCGTGCGTGGAGAATTTGAAGATAGTTCTCGGCTATGAACAACAATGTTACACCAGATGGTAACGAGATAACGATTTCATGTTATCTTAGGATACACCTCTCCCAAACGACCAGCGGCCGCAGCGGCGAAAAGAATCCTACCATCGCTGAACGGAACACAACCCGAACAGGCAGAAGACAACGCGGAAACCCCCCCTCCTTCCGGAACCAGCTATGCAGGGGACACCCCCCGTGACTCTGGCCCGACAGTGACCTTTTAAGTTTTAAACTTTTAAACTTAGTTTTGTAGTCGCCCCGGTCGGTGTTGGTAGAAAGCACAAACTACTAAGAAAGAATTCCTATAACACGTGCGCTAGTTATCTATACAACAAACTCAAATATTCGTTCTGGATTGTGAAATAACCAGTCATTATAAACAACAAGATGGCTCAAATCCCGTCGCTGTTACAATTAGCCGCAGAACAAGTGGCACATCAAGCAAAACGAATAGAAAACATCATGTATTTGGAGTATTTGGAACAGATAGAATTTCCTAAAGTTAAAATATCGTATACAGAGAAATCAAAATACAAAACATGTGATTTTTGGGAATTCATCAAAATGGAAAATTGTAAGTGGAGCAGTTCTCGGCTATGAACAAGAATGTTACACCAGATGGTAACGAGATAATTATTTCAGCAAGTATCAAGTAGAACAACAAGCTTTTCATCGTGCGTGGAGAATTTGAAGATAGTTCTCGGCCATAAACAAGAATGTTACACCAGATGGTAACGAGATAATTATTTCAGCAAGTATCAAGTAGAACAACAAGCTTTTCATCGTGCGTGGAGAATTTGAAGATAGTTCTCGGCTATGAACAAGAATGTTACACCAGATGATAACGAGATAATTATTTCAGCAAGTATCAAGTAGAACAACAAGCTTTTCATCGTGCGTGGAGAATTTGAAGATAGTTCTCGGCTATGAACAACAATGTTACACCAGATGGTAACGAGATAACGATTTCATGTTATCTTAGGATACACCTCTCCCAAACGACCAGCGGCCGCAGCGGCGAAAAGAATCCTACCATCGCTGAACGGAACACAACCCGAACAGGCAGAAGACAACGCGGAAACCCCCCCTCCTTCCGGAACCAGCTATGCAGGGGACACCCCCCGTGACTCTGGCCCGACAGTGACCTTTTAAGTTTTAAACTTTTAAACTTAGTTTTGTAGTCGCCCCGGTCGGTGTTGGTAGAAAGCACAAACTACTAAGAAAGAATTCCTATAATACGTGCGCTAGTTATCTATACAACAAACTCAAATATTCGTTCTGGATTGTGAAATAACTTCAGTCATTATAAACAACAAGATGGCTCAAATCCCGTCGCTGTTACAATTAGCCGCAGAACAAGTGGCACATCAAGCAAAACGAATAGAAAACATTATGTATTTGGAACAGATAGAATTTCCTAAAGTTACAATATCGTATACAGCGAAATCAAAATACAAAACATGTGATTTTTGGGAATTCATCAAAATGGAAAAATGTAAGTGGAGCAGTTCTCGGCTATGAACAAGAATGTTACACCAGATGGTAACGAGATAATTATTTCAGCAAGTATCAAGTAGAACAACAAGCTTTTCATCGTGCGTGGAGAATTTGAAGATAGTTCTCGGCCATGAACAAGAATGTTACACCAGATGGTAACGAGATAATTATTTCAGCAAGTATCAAGTAGAACAACAAGCTTTTCATCGTGCGTGGAGAATTTGAAGATAGTTCTCGGCTATGAACAAGAATGTTACACCAGATGGTAACGAGATAATTATTTCAGCAAGTATCAAGTAGAACAATAAGCTTTTCATCGTGCGTGGAGAATTTGAAGATAGTTCTCGGCTATGAACAAGAATGTAACACCAGATGATAACGAGATAATTATTTCAGCAAGTATCAAGTAGAACAACAAGCTTTTCATCGTGCGTGGAGAATTTGAAGATAGTTCTCGGCTATGAACAACAATGTTACACCAGATGGTAACGAGATAACGATTTCATGTTATCTTAGGATACACCTCTCCCAAACGACCAGCGGCCGCAGCGGCGAAAAGAATCCTACCATCGCTGAACGGAACACAACCCGAACAGGCAGAAGACAACGCGGAAACCCCCCCTCCTTCCGGAACCAGTTATGCAGGGGACACCCCCCGTGACTCTGGCCCGACAGTGACCTTTTAAGTTTTAAACTTTTAAACTTAGTTTTGTAGTCGCCCCGGTCGGTGTTGGTAGAAAGCACAAACTACTAAGAAAGAATTCCTATAACACGTGCGCTAGTTATCTATACAACAAACTCAAATATTCGTTCTGGATTGTGAAATAACCAGTCATTATAAACAACAAGATGGCTCAAATCCCGTCGCTGTTACAATTAGCCGCAGAACAAGTGGCACATCAAGCAAAACGAATAGAAAACATCATGTATTTGGAGTATTTGGAACAGATAGAATTTCCTAAAGTTAAAATATCGTATACAGAGAAATCAAAATACAAAACATGTGATTTTTGGGAATTCATCAAAATGGAAAATTGTAAGTGGAGCAGTTCTCGGCTATGAACAAGAATGTTACACCAGATGGTAACGAGATAATTATTTCAGCAAGTATCAAGTAGAACAACAAGCTTTTCATCGTGCGTGGAGAATTTGAAGATAGTTCTCGGCCATGAACAAGAATGTTACACCAGATGGTGACGAGATAATTATTTCAGCAAGTATCAAGTAGAACAACAAGCTTTTCATCGTGCGTGGAGAATTTGAAGATAGTTCTCGGCCATGAACAAGAATGTTACACCAGATGGTGACGAGATAATGATTTCAGCAAGTATCAAGTAGAACAACCAGCTTTTCATCGTGCGTGGAGAATTTGAAGATAGTTCTCGGCCATGAACAAGAATGTTACACCAGATGGTGACGAGATAATGATTTCAGCAAGTATCAAGTAGAACAACCAGCTTTTCATCGTGCGTGGAGAATTTGAAGATAGTTCTCGGCTATGAACAAGAATGTGACACCAGATGGTAACGAGATAATTATTTCATGTTATCTTAGTATACACCTCTCCCAAACGACCAGAGGCCGCAGCGGCGAAAAGAATCCTATCATCGCTGAACGGAACACGACCCGAACAGGAAGAAGACAACGCGGAAACCCCCCCTCCTTCCGGAACCAGCTATGCAGGGGACACCCCCCGTGACTCTGGCCGTCAACGTCAGTTCCTACAATCATTCGAGTCCGACATCGGAGCACCCCCGTTAAAAAAGGGTACTTTGATAACTGGAGCGACATCGCAGATAAAATGCAGGAGTGTCGCCTTCACTGGTACGGCCACGTTTCATGGAAACCGCCAGAAAATAATCGGAAACCTTTGAAGCGGTGAGGGCAGAAAATTAAACAGCTGTTCAACAAATCACGGCACAACAAACAAAAAGCTATCGAGTCTGCGATTTCGGCTGAGAAAGGAACTAATGAAAAGTGAAAGTGGAGAGAAACGCCAACATCGATGCAATAAGCTGTAGGAGGTGTCTATTGTTTGAGCACCCGGCAGAATATTGCAAAGCTAAGGCCATGCCCTGGGGACGAGTACCCGGTTCCGTGGTCAGCGCCTACTTCCAGTACTCAGATGACATCTCACAACACCAACATGGTGCTCGACGCCCTCCGGTTCAATATGGCGTCCAGTAGTCGCCATATTGAATTTTCACTGACGTCATGTCTTTAGTGACACTCGCCGGACTAAGAGGAATCGATTGACGTGTGAATCATGAAAATCGGCCCAGGCGTTTGGTCTGTATAGTGCTTCAAAGGAACATACAAACATACATACATACATACATACATAGGCTGTTAAACACATTACCACTCCTTTGCGTTGCGCAGTCGGGTAAAAAGAGAAGGTACTCCTTACTTTTATACCACTTAGATAACAGACAAGCACACGGCCCACTTGACGTTTGATGGGAAGCGGTAACCGTGGCCTATGGACACAAGCAACACCAGGGGCGTCACACTCGCGCTGGCGACCCTGTGAGAACCTTTTAATGCCCTTCTTGAAGAACCCCAGAACCCTAGCTGGAGCTATATTATAGCTGATATTATAAGGGCTTAGTTTAAGCGTAATACGGGCTACAATAATTTTAGAACAAGAATTAGGGTTCCGCACAATAAATAAAACCTTAAACATTTAAATGTGGACAGTGCTATTATGCAGCATTGGACACAGGTTCATCTTGCCAAAGACACCCGCATTAATTATGTCCATCTTAATTAAGTTAAATATATTGATGATTTTATGATTTTTATAATTACAATTGCACTAACATAGTTCTTAAGCTTTTTTATGTTACTAACATTTTATGGGCACTGCCTGAAATAAACGATTTTTATTTTTATTTATTTTATTTTATTTAAATCCACGCAGACGGTGTCACGGGCAGTTAGTATGTACCTACATAATATTGTACTTGTGTTACGCAAGTTAAACTAATAAACGTTGGTTTATCCACTTATTTATTTGGTTGAACGCGCTAATCTCAGGAACTGGTTTCAAATAGAAAAATTCTAGAATTTTCCCGATTTGTTGATGGTTACTACTCCGCTCCCTTGGACAGTAGTGTGATGATATAATAGTCTATAACCTTCATCTATAAATGGGATACACAAAGCAAAAATATTTTTTTTCCATTCTTGTAAAAAATGTATCTATACTCCATTTGGTTAGGTACTTAACTAAAGGTAAACAATCTCGTAGCGACTTTTTATAAAAACAAACTAGCCTAACTAAGAGACTAACTAGCGGTTCAATTTCGGTTTTTGTATTCTCAAAAATATTAATAAACTAAGTTTTTATATAAAACAGATTAAATAGACACATCAATATTGTTTTCGTTTAGTTCAGTACCTAACCGAATGGAGTATAAGTAGGTAAGATATAGTATCTCACGAAGGCGGGTGAACAATTAAATAGTAGTACCTGTGTCTTGTAAATACGCGTACATGTGTGTGCGAAAGTTCATGTCACGTCAAAAGAAAATTCATGTAGCAGTTAGTAAAACAATAGTAAAGGATTGCAAGTAATTCATTTTTAAAAGCAATTGTGTTTATAAAGCTAAACCGCCTTCATGAAATAGAACATCTATATGTACGAGTATATCTGTAATCTAGGACCCTAGATAGCGCTTTTTTTTAAATTCAATCCGTCAATTGACTTTACCCCACTGGGTGGTGAAGCTAGGGTAATGCCAGAGGATACGGGCCGCAATTTTAGACCATTCGTCCCAAAATGGCGGTCCCTACCTTGACGGGCTGTGTAAAATGTCTTTTTTTAAGTGTGGCAACCCCCAACAGGGCTAGTAAAGCGGTTATATCGGAATCGTACCGACTAAAACCACACAGTGTTCCGTCTACCGGAGTCTTTCACCAGGTACCCTGGGTTTACCTAACACTTCTCGAATGATGTCCTAGGATGTTTAGTAAGTAGCCCTAGTCCACTCAGTCCTCTACACTGGGCACATCGCACTTCCAGTCCCGCCGGTGTCTCGCGCGCTTGGGCCAGGGCTTCTTGAGGTGGACATGTTCAACGTGAGCCCTATGTTCGCCCGATGTCGTGAAGCACTTACCACACGTATCGCACTTGAAGGGCTTCAGCCCTGTGTGAATCTGCAACAAGGGTAAGTTTATTTTTTTAACAGACAAGCACACGGCCCACCTGATGGAAAGCGGTCACCGTGGCCTATGGACGTGTGCAACAACGGAACGGAAGGGGGCTAGGAAGGGGTGGGGTAGAGGAGCTCTGAAGGGGTGGGGTAGAGGAGCTAGGAAGGGGTGGGGTAGGGACGCTAGGAAGGGGTGGGGGAAGCAGGGATGAGCTCTGGCTACCCTACTTACTACCGGGAACATAACACGATAGCTATTATGACCGCGATCTTCTTTAGTCTTACAAAAGAGAATCAACAGAGTGCCTGGTGCGAGTTTTTGAGTATCCCGTTTCACACTCACTCGTGAATGCGTAAATGCTAACATGTATTGGATTGGATTAGCACCATTTTTTATTATCGTGCGGAAATCCCCATGGATACCACCCCCGTCGGCCATCGGGGGTGGTTATGTTGGAATCGAACCGACTAAAATTGCACGCCGTCTCGGATCTTTATTACCGGAGTGTAAGGTTACCATGTAGGCACATCCCTCGCACCACAACCCCGGGCCATCTACGGTTTTAATATGCACCTCCCCCCCCCTCCCGTCGGCTCACGGAGACCTTGTTGTGTTCCTGGCGGTAAGTAGGAAGCCAGAGAGATTCTGTGCCGTCAGACTTGTGTGAGCATGAAATGTTTACGGTCTTCTCGCCACATGTGATTTTTTAGCTTATAGTGAGATATATCAATCAAATCAATCAACCAATCAATCAAATCAATCAATAGATTCAATCAATCAATCAAATCAATCAATAGATTCAATCAACCAAATCAATCAATTAATAAATCAATCAAATCTATCAATCAAATCAATCAATCAATAGATTCAACCAACCAAATCAATCAATTAATAAATCAATCAAATCAATCAAATCAATCAAATCAATCAATCAATCAAATCAATTATTACTTTGTTTATTCGAAAGTGAACTCACAAACATGTGTCTCCGGCGGTTGTTGTAGAAGGCGAAGGTCTTCCCGCACAGCGGACACTCGTAGGAGGGCCGGCTGTTGGAGTGCACGCGCATGTGGAACACCAGGTTGGTCTTCTGCGTGAAGCTCTTGGTGCAGCGGTCGCACTTGAACCGCTTCTCGCCCGTGTGGACCCACATGTGGTCCTTCAGGAGCGCCATGCTCTGCGGAAACATTGTACAGGCTTTTATTTAACTTGCTATGTTGTTGTTGTTTGTTTACATCATGGCAGCTCAATTGGGACCGTTTGGCCTCATTTGTTTTATCGTGGCAAATATTTTGATGCTACGTGATATCCAGGGTCTGAAGATGGAGACGGTAGGTGATAGGAACTTGTGAACTAAACAAGATAAACCCGCCATGTTTAAGCTCATTTGATTTGTCTGGTTATGCACTTACTAGAAAGCTTGTTTTTTAAAAAATTTCCTTAAATTAATAACCATTTTGCCAAATCCCGCTTAGGTGGCAAACAAGCAAACTGTCTACCTGATGGGTAGCGGTCATCGCGACCTATGGACATGTGTAACACTAGGGGTGTCAGGGTCTCTAGAGTGCCACCCGAGGAGGCCATCTCGAATCCGGAGATGGCCCGGGTCAATCCGGGGTGCGAGGGAAATGCTCTTTGGGCCACCTTACACCCTGGCGTCAGAAGACTCTAGACGGCGTGCGGTTTTAGTTGGTAAGAGTCCGACATAACCTGCCCCGCTGGCCGCGGGGTGGGTATCCATGAGGATTTCCGCACGAAAAAAAAAAAAAAAAAAGGGTCTCTAGAGTGCCAGGCGGCCGTCCTGTATTACCTGGAATATCTTCCCGCACTGCTCGCACATACACGGCGTCTTCATCGCCGGGTACTTGGTTCGATTCTTGTCGGGGTGCGCCCGTCTGAAGTGTTGTGCGTATAGCCGGAGATCCCGGAGTTGAATCCCGCACTGTACACACAATATTATAATGCTGTTTAATGTTTTCAAGGAAGTACAGTCAACAGCAAAAGTGAATGAAATCTACAAGTTACTTACTCAAGCAAAGTCACTATAGAATCATCAAAATGACGTGTAAATCATAAAAATCGGCTCAGGCGTTCGGTCTGTAGAGTGCATACATACATAGGCTGATAAACACATTACCACTCCTTTGTGCCGCGCAGTCGGGTTTTTAGTGTATCAAATTCCAATTATGTACAAAAGTTGGGTTCATACTGTCCCGGGGGTCCCGCGGGTGTATGTTGGGCGCCGCCCTAGCGAGTGTACCTGCTCACAGTTGACCGGCGTGTTGGCCTCGTGCTGCGTGAGCCTGTCCCGGGGGTCCCGCGGGTGTATGTTGGGCGCCGCCCTAGCGAGTGTACCTGCTCACAGTTGACCGGCGTGTTGGCCTCGTGCTGCGTGAGCCTGTCCCGGGGGTCCCGCGGGTGTATGTTAGGCGCCGCCCTAGCGAGTGTACCTGCTCACAGTTGACCGGCGTGTTGGCCTCGTGCTGCGTGAGCCTGTCCCGGGGGTCCCGCGGGTGTATGTTGGGCGCCGCCCTAGCGAGTGTACCTGCTCACAGTTGACCGGCGTGTTGGCCTCGTGCTGCGTGAGCCTGTCCCGGGGGTCCCGCGGGTGTATGTTGGGCGCCGCCCTAGCGAGTGTACCTGCTCACAGTTGACCGGCGTGTTGGCCTCGTGCTGCGTGAGCCTGTCCCGGGGGTCCCGCGGGTGTATGTTGGGGCGCCGCTCTATCCGTCGCACGACGCGCCCGTTCCGCTCCGTGTTCATACTCTGCGAGTCATTTCGGATACGATTCCTGCAATCATTTTTATCTATACATATAAATAAATAAAACTGTGTGCCTATAATATTAAAAAAGCTATTTAAAAAATGTGTTCTGTCTATTTGAAATGGTAATCTCTGGAACGGTTGAGCCGATTTGGACGGGACTTTAGCGGGTAGATTGGTAATATTAATATACCGCGGTAGCCTAGTGGTTTGGGTAATGGAATGCCGAGACGAGGTCTCGCGTTCGATCCCAGGTTCACCATGGCACATACCAATGACTTTTCGAAGTTATGTGTGTATTTATCGCAGGTTTATTAGTGTTTCGGAGAGCACGTTAAGCCGTCGATCCCGGTTCCCATACAAACATCTATGGAAGTCGTTACGGGTAGTTGGAGCCCACAAAAGTCCAACCAGTCTAACTTGGAACTTCGATATCACCATTGGTCATAATGACCATTTGTTGTGGTCAGATGGCAGTCGCTCCACGGAAAATATCGAAGTTCAGCCGCATCACAGTTAGACTGGAAAGCCGACCCCAACTGAGTTGGGAAAAAGGTTCAGAGAATGATGACTGGTAATATCAATAGCAGGCAAGTTTGTAACATAGGTGGGCGGGACTCACGGGTCCTGGTCGCTGCTGTGCTTGGAGGACAGCATGAGGTGTCGGTCGTGGGCCTCCTCCGAGATGAACTTCACCTCGCACACGGCGCAGTACGGGCCCTCCAGGGACACCTGCGCACACACGGACGGACACAACCAAGTTAGGGTCTTACCAACATCCTATAATATTAGAGCTTAACATTCATGACGCGCATATTTTACATTTTATAGAACTTAGGTGACAGACAAGCACATAGACCACCTGATGGGAAGCGGTCACCGAGGCCTAATCTTTCACACTCGCGCTGCCGACTTTTTTTTTTCGTGCGGAAATCCTTACGGATATCACCCCCGTCGGCCTTCGAGGGTGGTTATGTTGGAATCGAACCGACTAAAACCGCACGCCGCCGTCTCGGGTCTTAATTACCGGATTGTAATCGGTTATCCAATAGGCATATGTCTCGCACCACAGCTGACCTCGGGCCATCTACGGTGTTCAGATAGCCCCCTCGACACTGGAGTCTAGGGTCAACTTCAACTCCTCCCTTCCATACCCAAGAAAAGCGACTGCTGAATGACCCCTAACCCCAAGAGGAAAGCCTGCTTATCTTGAAGACTTTATGGGGGACGCATACACCCATCTCCGGATATGAATAACATAAATTCCCCAATCCCCCAATCTCCTCTTCCGAGATCAGTAGTGCGAAAATGACGCCTCTGGTATTCACACGTCCATAGGCCAATGTGACCGCTACCCATCAGGAGGTTCATGTGCTTGTTTGCCACCTAAGTTTTTTTTTATATAGGACACGTCAAAATGACTTTACCTCGCCTGATGGTAAGCGAAAGGCAAAGTCTCAGGACTGGGGTCACCATTACATACACCGGTAGTGCTACAGTGGCGGCCCTCAGCTTGACGGCCTCATCAAATGCTTTTTCACGGCCCGCATAAAGGCCCCGGGACTATAGGAGGAAGGAAACACATGCGCTGGTAAAGAATTCCAAGTCTTTATGGTGCAGCAAATAAAAGAAGCACCGAACCGCTTGGTTCTTGATGGAATTGATGCCACCGTGTGAGGGTGATACCTCAGTCTGGCAAGTTGTATAAGAAACCCGACTGCGTAAAAAACTAAAAAAAAAACAAGCACTCAGATGTCCGGTGGTCTAGAAACATAACTGAACAGTCGGGATCCATTATTCGACAGCCAATCTAATTTTTATTGAATTTTCACTAACGTCATGTCTTTCAATTTCAGTTTCAATTTCTTTATTTTTCAAAATAGTGTAACGTAATTACATCTTTTTGACGTCAAAAACTACTTAATACTAAGTTTACCACCGCTTCCTAGGCGCTGGTGAAGAAGAAACGGCGCAACAAACTCCACTGCTGCATTTTAAGACGTCAGGTTCATAGATATCTTAAGACTAAATATGGACGAATGCACATTTTTGTCTCGTGTCAATATAAATAAAGGTATATAAAAAAAAATAGCACTCCGGGAGTGCCGGCAGAAGTGAAAACTTCAATATTAACGTTGTGTTTAATTATAAGTATAAAAGTACTATCATTTATGAGGTAGAATACAATGTTTATTTATTGCGCTATCGTACACAAATATGACAATTTATATGTTGTTATTTATTCACATTTACGAATACACAACAGTGTATTTACTACACAACAGTCAAGCAATCAGCTGCCACCATCCTTGGATACGCGTGGGACGCTGTACATAAACACACACGGTCATTCGCGCAAGCGCCCTGTGCCGCCTAAACAGAGCAGCACACTCAGGCACGGTAGAAAGAGTGGGAGATACTAGTTCCTCTCCCTTCCCCTCGATCTTACGCTTTTTCGATCAGCATCACGTGACCCTGACGCGAGTTTGAAAGTTTTTACCCATACAAAAAAAAGTGCTCAGCGCCGCTAAAGAAGTTTTCACTTCAAAAATAATATAATAAATTTTAACCGAAGTTAAACAATAAAATAATTGAAAATGTCAAAAATATACTAATGTCAAAAAAATAGCAAAAAAGGTCGCGTGCCTACCACAATATCAATATATTGTAGTAGGCAAATGCCACAACTACAGCATTATGTAGTTGTAGCACTTTAGCATTCTAGGAGGGGCCTGCACCATGCTCAAGCCAGACATTTTTGTCTTCAAGGTAATCAACAGTCCTATAGTATGCTTTTTTGCATAAGGTGGCCTTAACAAATGTTTTAAATTTATTGTCAGGCATACCAAGGACCGATTCAGGCAATTTATTCCCCTATATTCCCCCCTAAAAGAACCACTAACTTTGCTAAGCCGACTTTAGTGACACTCGCCGGACTAAGAGGAATCGATTGACGTGTGAATCATAAAAATCGGCCTAGGCGTTTGGTCTGTATAGTGCTTCAAAGGAACATACAAACATACATACATACATAGGCTGTTAAACACATTACCACTCCTTAGCGTTGCGCAGTCGGGTAAAAAAGAAAAAAATAGTATATCGACTCACGGTCTTGTCGAGGCGGTGTTTCTTCTTCTTGTGCACGTCGATGCCCTTCTTACTGACGAACGTGTACCCGCACAGTTCGCACACGCAGTCCGACACGTGCTTGATACGAATGTGGCCCATGTATGTCGTTAGCTTGCTGTGGACACGTGTACGGTACGGGGGGTGAGTGTGACACGTGTACGGTACGGTGGGTGAGTACGACATGTGTACGGTGAATTAATAAGACACGTGTACGGTTTGGTGGATGAGTGCGACGTGTACGGGAATTAATAAGACACGTGTACGGTTTGGTGGATGAGTGTGACGTGTACGGGAATTAATAAGACATGTGTACGGTTTGGTGGATGAGTGTGACGTGTACGGGAATTAATAAGACACGTGTACGGTTTGGTGGATAAGTGCGACGTGTACGGGAATTAATAAGACACGTGTACGGTTTGGTGGATAAGTGCGACGTGTACGGGAATTAATAAGACACGTGTACGGTTTGGTGGATGAGTGTGACGTGTACGGGAATTAATAAGACACGTGTACGGTTTGGTGAATAAGTGCGACGTGTACGGGAATTAATAAGACACGTGTACGGTTTGGTGGGTAATTCAAAAAGTTGAATAGTATGTCAATAAACCAGGACAGTGGTCAGAAAACACGGTACTGGTTCGTTTAAACTACTATAAATACTATTGAAGCAGGCAACGTTATTCACCAGAATTCTGTCTGTTTGTTCCCACTAATCTCCAAAATGGCTTAACCGATTTTGACGGGACTTTCACTGGCAGTTAGCTGATGTAACAGGGAGTAACTTAAGTTATTTTTATTTTGGAAAATGAATAAGGGTTCCGTGTAAAAAAAAACCTTAAAAGAATGATGAGAGGCACTCACTCAAACTCGCTCGCACAATGTGGACACTGGTACTTGGTGCCGGCGTGCCACTTCTCGTGCTCCCGCGCAACACCCCTGGAAAAGAGACAAACTATTTATTCTATTACATAGATGCAGAAGCACAGATAGATGTTTGTTACTCAATCATGGCGGAACGGCTGAATGGATTTAAATGAAATTTGGCACAGAGATATATTATAAACTAGCTTTGCCTTGCGGCTTCACCCGTGGCATACTTCGTCCTCGTGGTAGGATAAAAAGTATCCTATGTCCATCTCCTGGTTCTAAACTATCTCCCCATCAATTTTCCGGCCAGCCGTTCACGCGTGATGCCGTGACCAAGGGAAATAGGGATTCATTTTTACCCGACTGCCGAAGAAAGGAGGGTAATGTTTTTCGAGACTATGTATGTATGTATGTATGTATGTATGTATGTATGTATGTATGTATGTATGTCCATTTCTTTGGCACGGCCCACAGCCTAAACGGCTTGACGGATTTTGACGTGCGAGGTATCATTTTATTCGTCATGATTGTGTGAGTGACACTGGGTATATTAAAATTTCTATAAAATCAAAATGGCGGATTTTTGGCGGTAAAATGAAAATCTTGAAAATTTGCTTTGCACGCTCTACAGCCTGAACTGCTTGACGGATTTTGACAAACAAGGTGTTGTTTGATTCGTCATGATTGTGTGAGTGAGACCAGGTATATTAAAATTTCTAGAAAATCAAAATGTCGGATTTTTGGTGCCACAAACATTTGACTGCGATGGACGCAAAAACTGCTGAACGAATTTCGATGCGGTTTTATTTGTTTAAAAGGTCTTGGTCAGACTTAAAATCCTACGTTTGTTTGATTACAATCGGTTTAGTAGAACCGGAGATATAAGCAAAAATATAATAATTAAGGTTGAATTTCGGTGATGTCCCTTCACTACACGAAAATTATTAACTCCATAAAAGATAGATTTTATACTTCATTATTATCCGGGCAGCTACCTACCTTTGTAATTAACTAAAAAGTATAAAATAAAAAAAATAAATTTAGAAATTCAAAAACCCGACTGCCTAAAAACTGAAAAGAAAAAAACAAGCACTTAGATTGATGTCCTGTGGTCTAGAAACATAACAACTGAACAGTCGGGATCCATTGAAAAATTAGATTGGCTGTCGATAATGGATCCCGACTGTTCAGTTGTTATGTTTCTAGACCACAGGACATCAATCTAAGTGCTTGTTTTTTTCTTTTCAGTTTTTAGGCAGTCGGGTTTTTGAATTTCTAAATTTTTTTTTTTTTTATAGATAACACTTAGGCACTTTACAGATGGCGGGGCGGGCCGGGCCGGTCAATTTCACGGCGAACGATAGCCCAAGCGAATCTTATAGTTGCGGCGCAGTCTATTTGCCCTTCATGTGCGTTGGTAGTATAGGATCCCCTTTGCGCTATCGTTAGCCATGAAATTGACCGGCCCGGCCCACCCCGTCGTCTGCAAAGCGCCTTATGTTTTTTTTTTGACTAAGTGCACCCCGATCGCCGAGGTGAAATGCTCGTTTGTGGTCGGGAACGACACTTTGTTGATAATTATGACATACGCCTGGGTCTTGGGTTCCATTCCCGTCCTAGATGTTGACGTTTCAGACCTATTTTTAAACGGTTTTATTTAATTCGACCCGTTTTTTGGGTCAAAGTTCAAAGTTCAAGTTCAAAGTTCTTTATTTGTTGAACATGGTACAAAAGTGATGTTTACATTATAGGGTAGGACCACATATTCTGCCGGTTCTGGCGTACAAATTTTACATTTTAGTTGCATGAAATAATTATTAAATACATGCAATACAATTTAAAATAATTCATGTCAGTGTTAAATTGTCATTCAAAAATTCGTCAATATTATAATAACATTTCTCAAACAGCATATTCTTTAAATTCCTTTTAAACATGTCAATACTTAAATTTTTCCAACTATCAGGTATCTTATTGTATATTTTTGGAGCTAAGCAAAATATACTACTCCACATAAGACTTGTCTTAGCTCTTCGAATACATAGTGCATCTCTACGTCTATTGCGGTTTACTAAATCAGACAGCTGTGGAAATAGATGAGTGTTACATTTAACAAAGACAGCTGTTTCAAAAATATATATAGACGGAAGTGTCATAACTCTGTATCTTTTAAAATATGGTGCACAACTATCCGTTACCCGGAGACCAAACATAGCTCTGATACATCGCTTCTGAGATTTAAAGGCTATTTCTTTATTAGTTGAATTTCCCCAGAATATCACACCATATCTCAACACTGATGCAACCAGACCATGATACGCAGTTAGAATAGCATCTGTATTAACTATCTTTGAAAGTTTGTGTAGTGCATAATTATGAAGAACTATTAAGTCTGCTTACGAGGCTTTCAATATGACTTTTCCAATTTAGTTTTTTGTCAATTAATAATCCTAAAAATTTAGCGTTGTCTGTGTCAAGAATTTTATTATTTTTATAGTTTATGTCCATTATATTTGAGGGGTATCTTTGACTAAACTGCATTATCTTTGTTTTCGTCAAGTTAATTATTAAGTTATTATTATTCATCCACGTGATGATGTCAGATAACGTTTTATTGATTTCACATTCATATGAATCCATACTAGTGCATGGTATCGTTACTGTACTGTCATCAGCAAACAATGTTATTTTATGATCTGTTGCTTTTGGTAAATCATTGATGTATATTATAAACAATAAGGGGCCCAGTCAAAATCCAGTCAAATCTAGTAATTGAAATTTGACCCCCTTCCAGTTGTTGGATTGGTCTGATATTTGGCAGAAATCTATAGTTCTGATGACAATACAATTTAAAACCGTTTAACTTAAAAAACTTTTTACTTAATTTATTTTCAATAACTTCACCTCACCTGATGGTAAGCTAAAGATAAAGTATCAGGAATTACATTACATACAATGGTGGTCCTCACTTTGATGACAGCTTTTTCATTGAAATGAGATTCCTGTATGTTTTGCTGTCGCGGCTTAATGACAGAATCCAATGACGTCCATCAGGTGAGCCGTGTGCTTGTACACCTAAGTAGTATAAATAAAGTTCGAAGGTCGCAGAGACGTACCTATTCCGGGTGACGAAGGGACATCCCTTACAGCTGTACTGCTCGGTGTGCTGTGCGGTGAGGTGCTTCCGGAGGGCGCGGCTAGTCTTGAGCCGCGTCTTACAGATGAAACACTCGTACGCACCGCTTTGCTGGGGAAACAAACTATGTCAGTAAGGTGATTTTAAACGCTTTTATTTAACTCGACCTGTTTGTTTAGGTCAAATCCAGTAATTGAAAAAAAAATAATTTAAAAATTCAAAAACCCGACTGCCTAAAAACTGAAAAGAAAAAAAGTGTAGAGCGTGCAAGACAAATTTTCAAGATTTTAATTTTGCCGCCAAAAATCCGCCATTTTGATTTTCTAAAAATTTTAATATACCCAGTGTCGCTCACACAATCATGACGAATAAAATGATACCTCGCTTGTCAAAATCCGTCAAGCCGTTTAGGCTGTAGGCCGTGACAAAGAAATGGACATACATACATACATACATACATAGTCTCGAAAAACATTACCCTCCTTTCTTCGGCAGTCGAGTAAAAATTGACCCCCTTCCCGTGGACGAATTGTTCTGATATTTGGCACATATCTTTAGTTCTGGTGACAATACAAGTTAATCTATTCTGTATCATTGTAAATACAAGATGGCCGCCGCTACAAAATGGTGGCTCACATATTTTTCCACAACTACCGCAATATGGATATCAAATGAAAGAGCTTGACTAGTAGAATATAGTTCACTGTGGAAAAATAAAGAAAATCTTACATGGCCGTTTTTAGGCATAAAAGCGTTTAACCTAAAAAAAATTGATTTTAAGAAGGCCCCTTCAACCCCCCCCCCCCCCCCCCTCCGAATGGAGGTGGGGCGAGCGTCTCGCCGACGATGGTATCCAGAGTGACAGGCGGCCGTCGTGTCACTCCTCGTCTGTGCTCGTAGAACCAGCCGAACCAACGCCTGCTCCCCACTGTACCCTCTGCTAGTCAGAGGAACACGTTGGAGGGTCTCGGATCAACCCGACCGAGAGGAGGTAGGAAACGATGGTATCACCCGTCCGAAACGAGCTGTCCGACTATGGTAGTACCTCCGCCCTACAGAACACCGCCCCATAATAACCATCGTGTTGTGTTCCCCAAGGTAAGTAGGGTAGCCAGAGCTCAATATACCCCTCCTTCCCCACCCCTTCCTAGCCCTCCCCCCTTTCTTTCAGGGTAGGCAGCGCGTGTGTGATATCCTTAGTTTTACACACGTCCATAGGCCAAGGTGACCGCTTGCCAGGTGGGCCGGCAGGCTATCTCCAGCTATCCTCACCTCGCTATGGCGTACCGCGTGCGCGGTATACCGGTCCAGGATCTGGAAGCCCCTGAAGCAGACGGTGCACTTGTAGGGCGCGTTGGAGTAGGCGGCGCCGTCCTGCCGCCGGAGCACCTCCTCGATCTGCTGCTCGTACGACAGCGAGGAGATGCTGAACAGCGTCTCGTCCAGCGCTTCGGTCTGGCGGCGGCGCTTCACGTCACTCTTCTTGTACCTGGGAGGACAGCGGATGGGTATACACATCTGTTTATGTAAATCTATGGTCTATAATATAAAATATGAATCGCAAAATGTGTTGGTAAGCGCATAACTCAACAACGCTTGGATCAAGGAGGTAGGACACGACGGTATCTCCCGTCCGAAATGAGCTGTCCGACTGGGGTAGTACCTCCGCCCAACAGAACACCGCGGCCATAATAACCAGCGTGTTGTATTCCCGCCGGTAAGTAGGGTAGCCAGAGCTCATTGTACCCCTCCTCCCCCACCCCTTCCTAGCCTCCCCACCCCTTCCCAGCCCTCCCCCTTTCCCTTCAGGGTAGGCAGCGCGTGTGTGACACCCTTAGTGTTGCACACGTTCATAGGCCACGGTGATCGCTTCCCATCAGGTGGGCCGTGTGCTTGTCTGCCACGTATGTAGTATATAAAAAAAACAATTTGGCCAATTCTTTTTTTACCCGACTGCCAAGAAGGTTTATTTAAATGTTCGTTCCGCCGCGACAAAATGGCGGCTTACGTATTTTCCACAACTACCGCAATATGGATATCAAATGAAAGAAAGGGCTTGACTAATAGAATATAGTTCACTCTGAAAAAAAAACCAATATGGCCGCTTTCAGTGTATTTAAATTAAAACATTTTTCACTAAATTTACACAAAACAGTTATACATTGTATCTTACAATAAGAAGCAAAATTAACAAAATATTTTAATGTAAAAAAAATATGTTAAAAAGTAAAAAAAATTGCTAAATGTAAAAAAAAATTCAAATGTAAAAAATGTTAAATACAAAAATGTTAAATGTACAAAAATGTATGTAAAAAAACTACAGTTATAAAGTACCTGTCGGTGGTGTTGACCGGAGTGTCGTCCTCCTCACACTTCTTCGGCTTGACCTTCTTGACCGGCTTCTCCTTCTTCTTCTTGACCTTCTCCTTCTCCTTGACCTTCTCCCCGCACACCTCGCTCAGCGCCTTGTCATCATCATCGTCAAAATGATCGAACTCTTCGAAGAATATCTCGTTACTACCTGAAAAATGATAGTATTATATAGGCAGACAAGCACACAGCTCATCTGATGGTAAGCTGTCACCGTGGTCTGTGGACGTGTACAACACCAACTTGAAGAACCCCCTAATGTAGACGCTAGTATTGTAAGTGTGATCCATTTACTATTAAATAACGGAGGAAGCGCAGGCTTTCCTTTCGAAGTTATGATTTCGACAGTCGCTCTCGTAAAAGTCAGCAAATCCAAAATTAATAAGTGGGTTATGGACTCCAAAACGTGTTGATAGTCGGTCAGCCGCGGTGTGAGAGAAGTACCTTTTGGGCCACATTGCACTCCAGCGCTTGAAGACCCGAGACAGTGTGCGGTTTTAGTCGGTTCAAGACCGACATGCGAGGTAGTATTTGTGAGGATTTCAGGCTGATAAAAAACAACGTGCTGTTTTGTCGAGTCCGAGATAACAATGCCAGTTAGCCAACAGGGGTTTCCCGACCGATAAAAGACGACCTGCGGTTTTAGTCGACTCGATGCGCCAAAACGACTGGGGTAGTGGGGATCCGTAGGGATTTTCGCACGAACATGGTGGATATCCCACTCATACGCACAAAACGTTTTGGCAGTACGTTCATCGTGCGTACTGCTAAAGAGTGGAATGCCCTGCCTGAGTCTGTATTATCGGAAAGCTACAACCTGGGAGTCTTCAAGTCAAGAGTGAATAGGTTACTTCTAGGCAAACGTGCTCCACCGTCGACCACATCATCACTTACCAACAGGTGAGATCGTGGTCAAACGCGAGCTTATTACCAAAAAAAAAATTTCGCTACCTACCTTCATCCTTGACTTCCACTTCAGGAACCGGCGAGAGGGCCTTAACCTCGAGCTCCAGCCCCTCGGTCTGCTGCACCGGATCCTGGGCCAGCTCCTCCTTCACGGACACGTCGGAGTCGCGGATGTGCAGGTCATAGTCACTGTTGTCGAATATTTTGTGAATCAACGGTGACTTCAGACCGTTGTGGGAACGGTTCACTGACTTTATGTCACGGATTTTTATCTGAAAGAAAATTTTAACCGACTTTCAATAAGTTATTAATTTTAAAAACATTACCCTCCTTTCTTCGGCAGTCGGGTAAAAACAAAGTTATAATAAATAAAATAAAACAGTTTTAAGTTAAACGCTTTTATGCACTAAAACGGCCATATTGAATATTCTTTTTTTTTCACATTGAACAAATATTCTACTAGTCACTAAGCCTTTTCATTTGATATCCATAATATATTACGGTAGTTGTAGAAAAATATGTAAGCCGCCATTTTGTAGCGACGGCCATCTTTGATTTACGATGATACAGAATAGATTAACTTGTATTGTCACTAAAACTAAAGACATGTGCCAAATATCAGAACAATCCATCCATAGGAAGGGGGTCAATTTTCAATTACTAGATTTGACCCAAACAAACACCCTGAGTTAAATAAAAGCGTTTAATTACTATTGTGAAGTATGTTAACAAGAAGCTTTCTAGTAAGTGCATAACCAGACAAATCAAACGAGCCCAAACATGACGGGTATATCTTGTGTAGTTCACAAGTTCCTATGAACACCTTCCGCCTCCATCATCAGACCAGCTTCATACCACCATATTAACATAATTATCACCAAAAAATTAGATCCCAATCTAACGTCAGGAAGTGGTTCTAATTGATAAGAAACAACAGAGCATCATCATTCTCTGAACCTTTTTCCCAACTCAGTTGGGGTCGGCTTTCCAGTCTAACTGTGATGCGGCTGAACTGCGATATTTTCCGTGGAGCGACTGCCATCTGACCTCCACAACCAATGGTCATTATGACCAATGGCACAAAAACAACAGAGCAAGTTAACGTAAAGCTTGTAATATCACCAGTTCCTGGACCAAGTAGGCTCCTCGCAATACTCACATAGGTGTCAGGCAGCAGCATCTCCTGCAGGATCTCCACGCTCCTCATAGCGGTGGTTCTGAAGCGAACGGCGGACGTCAGCCGGGCGGCGCACTCCCAACAGACGCGCTGCGGGAGACGCTCCTCGCCGCAGGTCTTGGGAATGAAGCCATCACACTACTATAATACGCGAAACTATGCATGGATGGGTAGATGAATCGATTTGTGACTTCCACGTAAAATTACTGAATGAATCTGGATGAAATTCGGCACAGTGATAGATGATAGGACATTAATTATACGTAAACGGGAATTAACGCGATCACGTTAAAGGTATATAGGTACCTTTGGATGCCTGACGTTTCGACCAGGTTACACCGGCCGTGGTCACAGGCTGACTGTTTCAGCCGCGCACGCCCTCCGTCGTCGAGTCCGTGAGGTAGCCTTTTCTTCTTCTACCCGCATATTTTCGACATTTTTTATATTATTTTGTCTCCAGGTACCGTCACATACCACACTCACAGGGTCCCTATTATCTGTGCAAACGACTCGGTGTCTATCCGACCGCGCAGAAAAGCGAGGTAGCAAGTTTTAATTAATCATGGAACGCGAAAGTTTAAAAGTTAATATAATGATAGGACATTGTCTCGAAGCCAGTGCGCCTTTTTTCAGTGAGCTCTGGCTACCCTACTTACCTTGAGGAACACAACACGATGTTATTATGGCCGCGGTGTTCTTTAGAGCGGAGGTACTACCCCATTAGGACCGCTCATTTCGGACGGGAGATACCGTCGTGTCCTACCTCCATCCAAAACATATGATACAATATGTGAGATATATCCTTACCAACACGCCGGTGATCTGCTCGTACATTTGCCCCAGCTTGTGGTCTCTGAAGTCGTACATTTTGACATCCATGGCGAGGCATACCCTGCACACCTGCACAACAGTGACATAAGACATTAGTTATTTAAAATTTGCTTTGATTAGAACCATTTTAATGAATAACAGAGGGGTTATTCTTACTCTCAGAGCAGCTGGCGCATCAAGATCATCTGCCGAATCCTGAAAATAATAAATTAAGTAAAAAAATGTTTTTACATTAAAAGGCTTTTTATAAAAGCAATGAAATTGTATTGTCATCAGAACTTAAAAAATCTACCAAATTTCAGACCATAAAGCAACTGGAAGGGGGTCAATTTTCAATAACTAGTTTTGATCCAAACAAACAGGTCAAGTTTAACTTTAAAACCGTTTAAAAAAAAATTTATTTTTTATTTATTTATTATTAAAAGCAAAACATTACATTATTAGTGCTAGCACAAAAAACCATGAAGGTTTATACCTGTGCTATGCCTGACAATAACAGTAGCTCAGATAATATTACACTTAAGACAACAATCAACAGAATAAATAAATCTCCACCTACCCACACAGAACTCAAAAAAGAAAAAGAACATGTTTTTTAAAACATAAAAAAATATACGAGGTTTTGTGAAGAACTCGCGTTTAGGGTTAGTAGTGGTAGAAATACCCCTGAAAGACCAGTCAGCACAGAAACTATCAACCCCTCAATTCCCTCCCCCTCCCCTAGAATCGACAGTACACCCCTGGTGTTGCATACATCCATAGGCCATAGTGACCACTTCCCATCAGGTGGGCCATGTGCTTGTCTGTCACCTAAGTGCTATAAAAATATAGAGCACTATGTCTTACAGGGTGGTATGAAATAAGGTTCTCTCACCTGCGCGACTACCGGTACAGCGCCACTCTTAATTTTCCGCAGCCCTCTTTTAGTCTCATAGAAGTCTTCATTCCGGAAATGTTCCGAACATATAGTGCTTCTGTCTTTGGGTGCCCAGTCTTCCATACCAAGGGCTACCACCCATCCTGTGCGAAGGTTGGGTTCTTTTGGAAACCTAGAAAAAATGGAACAAATATTAGATAACATTTAATTGTCTATGCTGTACGTCTAAAAAATGTAAAAAAAGGAGTCACAAATGAAAAGGTTCCTTCTCTGCAAACATGATTCAACATGACCACTTTGTGTCTTACCACTAGGTCAGATAGAGGTCAAACGTAAGCTTGTCACTAATAACAAAAAACCTGCGTTTCAGTCTTTGGCACAGTTATAGAATGCTACGGCACGGTTATACCTGCCATGATAGATTGGTTAAAATGATATAAAGTTTTAGTTAGCAGAAAAATCAGCATTGGAATTATTTTTTGTGTGTACATCTCAAAGCCGGTTCTGCTTTCCATATTCTCCTGCTCCACTTCTTGATCTTAGACATCCATGGTAGTAAGATCATTGGCATGCATTGCATGTGCGACTCCCTACCGTTTTACAGTTAGTCAAGATAATTTTTTTTGAGATATTAAGTATTACCATCACACCCACGTCTTTAGCCAGCGCTGGTGCTGCTGCAGACGCTGCCAGAAGTCAGTTTAATTTCACTATAGTCAAATTACTATTATAAGTTTAGACCGCCATGAGATAAAGACAGTATGCCACGTCGAAAGCGTAGTTTTATAGAGGGGATATACACAATATTATACAACTACCCTATTTTATAAAAATATAAATTACTAAAATTTTATAAATTAAAGTAGGTAGTATTTCATTTTTAAACAGTCTGTGAATATGTTCATATAGCTGTGTGGGTGCTTTTATATTCTCCGAGCTCAGTCTCCGAGATTTTTCATAGAAAAAGTATAACCGAGATTAAATTGGCAAGCCTATAGCTGGAATGGAACTGGATGTGGTACATACAATACTTACATATGAAATGTAATCCCTTGGCTTTTGGTTGTTCTCTTCGTGTCATTAGTGCAATTTTGAACGCTGCACCTCATTCTTATTAGATTACTATCAGTTAAAATCTATTTACAAAATAAACAGTCGACTGCGACTTTCGCGATAATATTATCATTAATATTCAAATAGATAGACTTAAATGTGACATTTTAAAGCTGGTTTAATACATCATTCTAGTGTGTAAAGCCGAGTTAAATTGCTAAAGGGATTATTTAGTTCATATTAACGCCGAATAAATTGTATTTCTATTCAATACTTAGCTGTCAAACATATATTTATCAAGCGTCCACCATGTTCAATTTAATATTTTGTTTTGTAGAGCTGTGGCTAGTTCCCATCTCATTCAGTTCATTGAACTTTGTACAGCAAAGTCTTTTTAGCACAAAGTGAAGGAAATTCTTAATGATTGTTTATGAATATCTCATTTTCATCATCATCGATATATTATTATGATGATGAAAATTAAAGAATACAATGAAAATTATAAATAATAAATACATTAAAATTAATAACTAAACAAAATAAATATTATAGGGAGGTGTTATCCCAGGGAATGAATTACTACACGTTGTGCGCGACGAACTTATTATGTTAGAGGGAGACGCATAGCACTTCGGTATCGTTCCGCGTGTGGCGCGAATCGGACGGCTAGCCGAGTGGGTTGCTATAATATATTATTTACATGGCGTCATAAAAGTCCTCCGCTTCATCACTGACTGGTAATGTGCCTGCCTTGTCTACAAGGATTTGGCGAAGCGGTTAAATAACGCCACAGGCCACAGGTGACGAAGGCTGGACTCTATCTTGCACAAAGAATCAGCATTGCCATTCAGCGAGGTAATGCTGCCAGCCTTTTGGGCACATTACCAGTAATGACTGGTACTGTTGATGATGAAAATGAGATATTCATAAATAATATTCATACGTTATCGTTATAACGCGGTCTCGTGGCACGTAATATAGACATATCACTCAAACAGATATACAAACGATATCTTAATATACCATTAGGTCTGGACGCTCAAACCATTAAAACGGTTGAGTCAAACGGTCAAACCAAAGTCAACCAGTTTCAGTCAAACCGTTTGACTGACGGTTTCGTTGGCCCTTAACAATGCATAAACAAGCTTGGTTTTTGTACATATTCTGTGGTTTAGACTATGCATAGTTTTTCTTTGTCTAACAACATTGAGTTTTCCAGTGCAAGAAAGGAATGAAAGATGAACTGTATACTTTTTATGTTTACATATTTTGTTTTTATAAGGGTAGACATTTCAGAAGTCACGATTATGACGATTTCATTTTTGTGTCTCTTTCGTATTTAATGATAAACTATTAAGTTAGAAGAAGATAGGCAATAAAAGCTCTCTGTGTTAAGATCAATATAATTTGGATGGTATAGAACAGCATAATGACAGAGTAACTAGATAATAAAAAATATAAAAATTTAGTTTCTATTTTATAATCAGGATATTTAAACTAATAAGAATTTTGAAACCACTGTATTTGAAGTAAACAAATATGTTACGATATAGATATTCATAGAATTCTCTAAAAATCAGACCGAATCATGGTTCGCGAAAGGTTGTGTGTTCCTATGTTTTCATAATATCTACATTTATATTGTGATAAATTTGAAACAAAAATGAGGTGCTGCGTGTCTTACTGCAAGAATGATTCTAGACATATCTCTAAGTCGCAGGGAATTACGTTTCATGTGTAAGTTTGGTTTTTTAATTAATTTTACAAAAGTTATCTCAACTTCTTGAGAATGGTAAATTATAACTAATAATAAATTAAAAAAACCTTTCAAGTGCCGGTTTAAGAGTGAAGACAATAGGATCCTAACAGAATAATAGACAATTACGATGCACGGGCTCAAGCTGGGAATCACAAAACCTACCAGGCTTCACAGCTGTCTGGACCACTTTATGATCAACGCACGGAACCCCTGGAAGACAGTTGTGTTTGAGCAGCAGCTTACTGACCATAGACCTATCTTGCTATACATCAGTAAGGCTTCGATTTACAAAAAATCTCATACCCAAAGAAAAGTGAAAATAAACACCGAAGCCATCAAAGACGCACTTTTAAAGGCATCATGGCATGATGTCTACGAAACCTGCGATGCTAACAAAGCGGCAGAAATATTCACAAATATACTAACAAGGACTATTGCAGAAAATACCCAGACCAATATAATATCCAAGCGACACCAACCACTCAAGCCATGGATTTCCAAAGGAGTTATAAGGGTAATTAGGAAGAAAGATCGATTGCATTCACAAGTTAAAAAAGCACCTAACAATGCAACACTTAAACATCAATATCTAAATTATAGGAACACCTGCAACAGATTAATAAAAGATCTGAAAAAACAATATTACCAAGAAAGGCTAGTCCAAAGTGAGGGAAACATCAAACAGACATGGAAAACCATAAAAGAAGTCTGTAATCTGGACCAAAAAAAGGTTACCTCAACCGAACTCTTGAACATGCATAATTCACCAACAGACTCACTTAACACAGTTAACAAATATTTCACGTCAATTGGTGGTGCCCTTGCACATAAAATATTACACAGGATTGGTAAATCTGAACAAGAGCTTGCATCTCTGGCAAATACACAAAATCCACCTAGGGACTCCATGGCATTTTACCCAACAGACCCCTTGGAAATAACAGGTGTTGTATATAGGATGCAATCGCACAGTTCACCGGGTGGAGACAAAATTACCACTGAAATCCTGAAACATAACATCACTTCTCTGGCTCATCCGCTCTCTCATATTTGTAACCTTAGTCTCGAATCAGGCACCTTCCCTTATTTATTTAAAAGAGCCATCGTATGCCCTATTTACAAAGCAGGAGCCAAAGAAAGCCCCGCTAATTATAGACCAATCTCCCTGCTTTCAACACTAGCTAAACTCCTAGAAAAAATTGTCAACAGGAGGCTGATATCGTTCCTAGAGACAAATAAACGAATCAGCAATAACCAATTTGGTTTCAGAGAGGGAAAATCCACTGAAGATGCTGTTCTAACCCTTACTACCTCCATAACCGCCTACTTGGACAAAAGACAGAGATGTGCTGGAGTCTTCCTTGATCTCCAAAAAGCTTTCGACACGGTCTCGGTAAAAATCCTTTTGGCTAGACTGGAGAACGTCGGCATACGTGGCATTGCTCTGGAATGGTTTAGAGACTACCTAACAAATCGAGTCCAGACGGTTCGGGTGGGTGATCACGAGAGCGACAGTGCCGCCTGTAGTTTCGGCGTGCCACAGGGTAGTGCACTCTCCCCAACCCTATTCTTAGTATACATTAACGACCTATTCAATGTACCTCTAGAGAGCGCGGAACTTCTAATGTTCGCAGATGACACTGTCATTCTATTCCACGGTACATCGTGGGATAAGATCGCCCGAGTGGCTGAAAGTGGTCTGGCTAAAGTTACTCAATGGTTGGAACATAGTTTACTTTCACTCAATACTTCTAAAACAAACTTCATATGCTTCCATAAATCCCAGATGACAAACCCTGGTAGCAATTTTAAAATTAAAATCCATATGTTTCCCTGCAACCACACTGCGCAACGATGCAACTGTACCTGTGACTCACTATCACGAGCACCATCCATAAAATATCTTGGCGTAATTTTAGACGAAAGGCTTGATTGGAGCGCCCACATAGCAACTATGACCACCAGGATTAGAAAGATGATGCACATTTTCAAAAATTTACGGAATGTTGCTAACAATAAGACCCTAATAAACACTTACCGAGCCCTATGTGAGAGTCTGGCCAGATACTGCATCTGTGCGTGGGGAGGAGCAAGGGAAAAAAACTTCATAAAAATTGAAAGAGCACAGCGCGGCGTTCTAAAGGTTTTGCTTAATCTTCCCTACCGCCATCCAACAGCAGACGTGTATGAAAGAGCTCAGGTCCTCTCAGTAAGGAAATTATTCTTGCTCGAAATGCTAAAAACGTACCACAAACAGACCTTACTCACCACATCACAAAGAATGAAACGGGTGGTCCGATGTATAGTACCTAGAGTACGGACAACCTTTGCCCAACATCAGTTCGATGTTCTTGCACCATCTATTTACAACAAACTATTGAAGTTGCACAAAGGATGTAATGATCTAACCATCAATAAATTTAAAAAAATAGTACGGGGGTGGTTGTGGCAACATAACTATGATGAGGTGGAAAGTATGATTAAGAACAGGTAATCTACACACACATACACACACACACACACACACGCACACACGCGCGTGCGCGCACACACACACACACACACACACACACACACACACACACCCACACACATCCACACACACACACACACACACACATACATCCACACACATCCACACATACACACACCCACACACACACCCACACACAAGCTATGATAACTAAGCTGTTTTCTATTTTTACTTTTAATTTTTATTTGTATTCTTTTGGCACAAAACTGTAGCCGAAAAATTGGTGAAGACACTGGTCCCTGAAATACAGTTCACACTAGTTCGGGGACCAGGGAATTCATATATTTATTGTGAACACTGTAATCTTTGTGTCAATAAAGAAAGAATTATTATTATTATTATTATAATTGCCCTTGTAGCAATAATTTTTTACTCATGTGTGTTATGAATTCAATTAAATCTTATTAATAAGTTTCAAAATTTGTTATCCTTGAATCTAGGACCCGGCTAATTACTGTTCAGTAACTACCATACTATGCCAACACCGTAAGTGTCACTAGTGGCTCATTTAATCTCATTGTCCAGGCCTTAGACCACACATACTGTCAAGAATAGTTTAGTTAGTGCAAGTTCAAGGCATGTTGACATATCCCATATAAAAAATCCAGTATATTGGATTGATGTAAATACTACTTAAGACAGACAGCTGTTGCTCCCATAAAAGTCAAAATAAACCATATGGAAAAGAGATCCCGGGCCCCAAGAGCATTGGATGCAACCAGTATTGATGAAATATATTTCTACTAGCTTTTGCTTATAGCTTCAATCGTGTATGTATGTGTGTGTAGATGCCCATTCCCACTTCCCATGGGAAACTATTCCAGGGATAAAAAGTAGTTTGTGTTTCCAGACTTTGATCTATCCCTGCATACAGCGAGATCCGTGCAGCTATTTTTCGGTAAAAGAGTAACAAACATCCACACTCACTCACTTTCACATTTATGAAATATATATATATATATATATAATATATAATAAGATAAGTAAAGTATTTATTTCTGTTCACAGTTTCCCAAATGAGCCTTCACTACGCACAGCCTGGCTGAAAGCTATAAATAAGGAAGACTGGGAGCCAAAAGAACGTAGCGCAGTATGCTCGGAGCACTTCCTCTGTGAAGATTTGTATGAGACCAAGAGTGGGTTGAGGAAGGTGAAAGTTGGGGCTGTGCCTCTGATTTTGAAGGTGGGTCCCATATGCAATTCAGGTTTCAGGTTTTAGCTTCATTCAACAACTTTCTCATTATTTTCTACAACTAACTCTCATTCTTTGAAGAACAATTTTAGTTCCCTGATAAGTCAACAACGAAACAGATGATTTCGTGGTATGTGGTGGTATGTTATACTGAAGAAACATAAAAAAAATTGAAGACTTTACTGCAATACCATTGGTGAATGAATTCTAGTGAGTTGTGTGGGGCCATCGGTCATTGACAAACGTGTAGGTAGATGTCCCTAAAATTTTCTGATTATACATTACTAGCGACCCGCCCCGGCTTCGCACGGGTGCAATGCTGATACTAAATTAGCCTTAGTATATGATGCATGTATTATACATATAAACCTTCCTCTTGAATCACTCTATCTATTGGAAAAAACCGCATCAAAATCCGTTGCGTAGTTTTAAAGATTAGATAAGATAGGGATATAGGGACAGAAAAGGCGACTTTGTTTTATACTATGTAGTGACTTACATGTGGGTCTACGCTAGAGGAGTCAAGCACGAGCCGAACACAAATTCGTCTAGTGGACCGACTTACAAGCCTCGAACGAGGTTTAATTTCAATTAAGAATTCGCTCCGCTTGTGTTTCGCACATGCTCGGCTCGCCTAGCGTAGACCCACCCTAAAATGTCAATGATTGTTACAGGATGAAGTGAATGCATGTGACTTTGGAGAGCCTGCTACTTCAAAGGTATACCTAACTATTAGCACCGTATTAGTAAACATTATTATTATTTCAATTTCAATTTCTTTATTTCTCAAAATAGTGTAACGTAATTACATCTTTTTGACGTCAAAAACTACTTAATACTAAGTTTACCACCGCTTCCTAGGCGCTAGTGGATTATTTAAAACATTGCAAGAAAAGCAGTGTTGTATGTAGTTCGGAATGCGATCATTATGTTCCTGTGTTCGATACCTGCATTAAACAATGTGTCATGTTTGTCTGTTCAGGTTTGCCGCATTTGCCTCGCAATGGATTCGAAGTTGTACCCTATAAGGATTTACAAGTTGGAGCAGGCGTATGAACATTTAACTGGGATATCGGTGAGTACACAATGATTAAAAGTTTCATCAATATCAATTCAGTTTTTATTATTACAAGCTTTTATTTAGTTTCACCTGTCCCGTTGTATGTAATCTTGCAAGCCATTTTTCGACCACTTCTGGTTATCCGATTGAGCTGAAATTTGGTCAGAAGGTGAACATAGGAACTGCTGAACTAAACGAGAAAAGCCAGAGTTTAGGCTCATTTGTTGTGTCTTGGCAAATAGTTTGATGTTACGTGTTATCCAGGGTCTGAAGATGGCGACGCTAAGTGGTGATAGGAACTTGTGAACTAAACAAGATAAACTCGTCATGTTTGGGCTCACTTGATCCGGCGTTCGGCTGTTGTCGTATGTGGTCGTGTTAATGTTTGCTTCAACATATTTTATTGTTAAAAAGTGGTAAAATCTGGATTGTGCTGCTTGAAGTTACTACCAGTGTGTGGATAATGCGAAGACCAACAGAACGGTGCATATACTAAGTCTATACAGCTATTATTTGCAAAGTTATCAACAAATGAGTGCTTAAAATATTCCGCTCGCGGGTGTTTGTGATGTGTCTTTGACTTTGAAATTAAAAGAAAGGTCAACCAGCAACTCCAATACTTTTATATTGACCACTGGCTATAGACTGTTTATTTTGATAAGCAATACAAGAAGCTTCGTGGCTTTGCGGGAAGTGGTTGGACTTGCAATCGTTATAGCACTGAGTTCGGGACTGGACTGGCGCGGTTATACTTTTTGACATAGTTTTATTATTTTTTTTTCTTTTTGTGGTTTTTTGTCATTTCTTCTGATATATTTTTTCCACTAACCATGACGAAATGTTACGGATGTTTGAAGAACACAAAGGATGCAAACGTTATAAAATGCTCATCTAATGCGTGTGATAAAAGTTTTTGCTTGCTCTGCCTTAATATATCTTCAATGCCAGCAGACAAGAAGAAGACTTGGAAATGTCCTGACTGTTGTGCCACTCAAAAAAAGGGAGGGGACAACAGCTCCACCCCAGTGCGGACCTTGGAGGAGAACATAACATTGAGAAGGAAGAATGAAATGGATGCTGATCTAAATACCGATGTAAAAGAGCTGGTGGAGGAAGTGCGCTGCTTGACACGTGAAATTTCTTTACTGAAGCAACGTTTAGAAGATGCCACACTGTCACTATCCAGCTGTCAATCTAGACTCGAAGAATTGACCCACAGTGTTACATCTAATGATGCACGCATCAAGCATCTCGAAAACCGTGACCGCGAGGTAAAGATTTTAGAAATACAGGTCTCGGAGCTTAAACAGGATTTAAACACACAAGCGCAGCACCACCTGCAGAATGAACTGGAGCTGGCTGGCATTCCAGAAAATAACAACGAAAGCCTTCATCACGTTGCGATGCTGGCCGCGCGGAAAGTTGGCGTCGCACTGGAGGACTGTGATATTGACTGGGTGGCCAGGGTTGGACCTCGTGTGAAATCTGCTGTTGCGACCGACGATGGTGTTAAGTTCCCGAGACCGATAGTGGTTCGTCTCCTACGACGTAACAAACGAAATGAAATACTGAGAGCGGCAAAATCTAGAAAAGACGTCTCTGCCTCTGATTTTGGCCTTGGCGTATCCGGGAACTCCCAGAGAGTTTACTACAATGAGCGTTTAACAAAAGAGAACAGACTGCTTTTTCGAGCAGCACGAGGGAAGATTAAGGAACACGGATACACCTTCTGCTGGGTCACTCAGGGAAACATTTTTGTCAAGCAGAGGGAAGGGAAACCATCCCTGCCCGTCCGCACGCATGGTGACCTACTGCGTGTATTCGCTCCGCCCAGCGAAAGCTGAGTCGAGAGGCACTACGGTAGCAAATAAGTTCCTTAAAATAAGCTCTTATTGTGATTCTGTATTTCTTACTTATATCAGTCATTGCGGCATATCACATTTACTTATGGCATTTTCACAATTTTGTATAACATTACACTACTATTATCTCAAATTATTATCTGACACCTTTGGCAAAAAATTGTGTAACTTAAACCTGATGACACCACAATACTACGCTTACACAAAAAACATCACGTGCAACAGTTTACTGGACAGCAAGTCTCCCAAAAAAAACTACCCCATTTTGCAACTAACTTACTACCACAAAACTATAAAACTAAATATAATAACTAAACCATATACCTACGATATTGTACCGTGTAAAAGTTTTACCAATCAAATAGTATATGCATTTAATGAACAAGTACCTGATAACAATAATCTCCATGGCTAATGATTATACAGTAGCTGAATTAGACTCGATTGGTATACACTGTCATCTAATAGACACGCCTGCACAATGTCGTATAGCAATCCCCAACAGTTATAATTTCAAAATTATTTCATTCAACATAAGGAGTATACATAAAAATTTTGACGCTTTTTTGGTGACGTTACACAGGATGAAGACTTCCTTTGATGTAATAGTTCTCTCAGAATGTTGGCTGAGTGAGAACACGGTAATCCCTCACTTACCGTCGTACACCTCCTATTTTACAAATAAACATATAAATCAAAATACAGGTGTTGTGGCATATGTGAAGGATGGCTTCAGCGTCTGTGCCTCAGAACCGGAATGTCAGGATGCAAACTGTCTACAACTGACTTTAGACAATGAAATCACAATCCTCGGGGTATACCGCCCACCGTCATTCCCTAATTTTAATAACTTTTTTTGTTCATTGGATTCTATTCTAAAAGCTAACTCAAACAAGAACACCAAGCTGATTTTAATAGGCGATATCAACATAAACTTGCTCCTGACGAAAAGTGCTCAAGAATTAGAGTATCAATGTCTCACCTCGGAACATGGACTCCTGCCGGCAATAACCATACCTACGAGAGACGGGAGCTGCCTGGATCATATTTTTGTGAACACCAGCCGTGATGTTACCGGTGTCGTGTGCCGCTCAAATCTAACCGACCACTACATAGTAATGCTAGGAATGGCTACTACTAAAAATGACAAAATTAATTATAACAGGACCACACTTAGACACGATGTGGAAGTAATAAAAAGAGAGCTTGAAAACGAGGACTGGATCGCCACATTTGACAAAGCGGACACAAACCAGGCAGTGAACTTCTTCTGTGGCCGACTTACTGAAATTGTGAACTCGAACTCGAAAACAACGAAAATAAGTCACTCCAAATTTAACATTAAGCCGTGGATTACTCCAGGATTAATACGCTGCATGGAACACCGTGACCGTCTCCATTTACGCACACGAAAGTTTCCCGAAGATCAACTTCTACGCTTAATATACTCACGGTACCGAAACTTCTGCAATAACCTCCTACGGAGGCTCAAAACCGAATATGAAAATCGAGAACTATCCAACAGCACAAATAACACTAAAAAGCTTTGGAAAACTATTAAATCAATATGTCATATGTCCAAAACTAGGAAAGAACCTCTAGAACTCTTAACACTGAAGGGTAGTACTGATCACAAAGATTCTCTTGATACTTGTAATGAATATTTCTCAACTATCGGAAGAAAGCTGGCTGATGATATCTTAGGTCGACTTAACCAAAGTCAGGAAAAACTAACATATAGGGTACAAAATAAACATATCAAAGACTCTTTCTTTCTGCAGCCCACAGATGAACTTGAAGTTGAGTCCCTTATATTATCTTTAACAAATGGCAAGGCACCCGGTGTGGACGGTATTACTAACACTATGCTGAAAGATATACGGAAGTCTGTACTAAAACCACTTACAGCAATTTTGAATCTCAGCCTACAATCGGGTGTCTTCCCGGAAGCATGGAAAACAGCATCTATTACACCGATCCATAAGGATGGGCCTAGGGACTGTACTGCAAATTATCGGCCAATATCACTGCTGACAGTATTCTCTAAACTTCTGGAGAAAATAGTAAACAACAGACTTGTGCATTATATTGAGTCGAATAAACTTCTCTCCAACAGGCAGTTTGGCTTCAGGCAGGGAAGATCCACGGAGGATGCAATAACGTTACTTACCTCCACAGTTGCGGCTCACCTGGACAGTAAGATGGCAAGCATAGGCATCTTCCTGGACCTAGCCAAAGCCTTCGACACCGTCTCAACGCCAATCCTGTTGCGTAAACTTGAGTGTCACTTCGGGGTGAGAGGTTTGGCTTTAAAATGGTTTAAAACTTATCTGACCGGCAGGAAACAGTGTGTTAGAGTGGGGGGTCAGGAAAGTGGATTTCTCACTGTTAATTTCGGCGTCCCTCAGGGTAGTATCCTGGGTCCGACCCTTTTTATCATGTATATGAACGATATTCATGAGAGTGTGGACGCAGAAATTATCTGCTACGCCGATGATACCGTTATTATCTATAAGGCCTCTTCTTGGTCTGAGGCGTTCTCAAGTGCTGAATCGGGTATGACACAGATCTCAACATGGTTGCAGCATAACTTACTAACATTAAATGCCAAGAAAACCAAGTACATGTGCTTTCACAAAACCACGGCATCAGCCCCTAAACAAAACCCTAAAATCAAACTGCACATGTGCTTGAACCGGGCACGCTGCAGCTGTGAAGAGCTACTAAAAACTGACACCATTAGATACCTTGGAGTAATGCTTGACGAGCGCCTTAACTTTGGAAAACATATTGATTTAATATCATCTCGGGTTAGGAAAACTGCTGGCATCATGAGGTTACTTCGGTCATCAGCATTACCAGTGGTTTTAAAACAGGTCTACTTTGCTCTGACACAGTCACTACTTTCTTACTGCGTAGTATGCTGGGGTAGTGCACAAAAAACCGTTATAATGCAGGCAGAAATTGCGCAACGATGTGTGTTAAAAACCATGCTTAAAAAACCCTTCATGTACCCAACAGCTAAGCTTTACGAAGAAAGTAAAGTATTGACTGTGCGTCAACTGTTTTTACTAAAAACTACACTGAGAGTCCATCGTACAATAGTTAACACCGAGAAATACAATAAACTGCTTGAGCGTCGCGTTTATAGGTTACCATTGCCAAACATCAGAACCAGTTTCGCTAGACGGTTCAGCCCCTACAAGGATCTATATATATACAACAAATTGGCAAAGTGTTGCAATATAAAGCTATGTTCCACTGGGGAGGTTAAGTTTGCTGTCACTCAATGGTTACTCACTTTAACGTACAATGATACTGAAAACCTAATGGTACACCTGGTTTGAGAATCAAGTACTCCACTTCGGGGACACATTTTTGCACATAACAATATCAGTAACTACATTGCACTATAGTACATTACACTCCACTGCAACCGCATTACACTGCATAACCAATACACCACACCACACCACACCACACCACACCACACCACACCACACCACACCACACCACACCACACCACACCACACCACACCACACCACACCACTCCGCACCACACCACACCACACCACACCACACTTCACTACACTGCACTTCATTAACCTACTTTTAACTTAGGTATCTACATTTACATATTATTTGTTTATATTATATAATAAAGTCTTTAGCAATAACCTCATATTGAACTAAATTGTCAAACTGTAACACTATTTTAACTTCAACTGTAAATAGCGATAGCAACAGAATACCGAACAGCATACCTTTAATGTTATAACGTAATTGGCACCCACAGGACAGGCTTGCCTAGTGTGGGGTCACCGGCAATGAATGTAACCTTTGTGTATTTTTGGCAATAAATTATTATTATTATTATTATTATTATTATTTGATTTGTGTGGTTATGCACTTATTAAGAAGCTGGTTTTAAAATAGCTTACTGTAACAGTTGCAAGCGGAAGACCGTCTACCTCAGAAGCTATGCGTGGAGTGTGCACAGCGACTGTTGAGCTGCAATCGCTTCAGAAACAGAACGTTGCGGGCCAACTCCCTCATGTTGGAGATAGTCAACAAACAACATCGTGTGAGTATACCGGTTTAGTAGTTAACAGGTGGATGAAGGAGGTAGGACACGACGGTATCTCCCGTCCGAATTGAGCAGTCCGACTGGGGTAGTACCTCCGCCCTACGGATACCGCCCCATAATAACCATCGTGTTGTGTTCCCAGCGATGAGTAGGGTAGCCAGAGCTCACTGTACCCCTGATATATATTGCCACTGATTTTAAGGCTGTGTAGCTGCTTTAAGTCTTCAATGTAGAGACATAGAGAGTATTTAGGCCTCTGTGGCGTAGCGGTAGTGCATGCGACTGCAACGCAGAGGGCGCGGGTTCGATTCCCGCTCAATGCAAATATTTGTATGCATGAATATGTCTATTTGCATTAGTCTGGGTGTTTCTATGTATAATAAGTATGTATTTACGAAAAAAAAAGTATATAAGTATGTTTATCAGCATTCTAGAAACCATAACACAAGCTAGTGAAACTAAGCTTACTTTGGGTCCAGGTAGCGATGTGTAGAATGTCGTAGAGTATTTATTTATTTTATTTATTTTTTAGTATATATATCTAAAAAACTTCATAATTTTTCCAGCTTACCCTCCAAAATATCACGACAATCAATCGAGAGAACAACCAACTCAATTCACCATTATCGTTGAAGTCTTTCACACCAGATCACTACGACTTTCATTTTATTGAAAACTTAGACAAACCCCCAGTTATACAAGAACCGCAAGAAAAATGTCCCTCCCCTGCCGTGATCACGTACGACATCGCAATCAAACAAGAACACGAGGTCTTCATAAACGAGGATATTGTGGTCCCTCCATCGTATTCCCAGATAAATGACATCCAGGAGAATGACTTCGATGACGACTCACAAGATGATTTTGACAAAGATTTCGTTATAGCCTCAGATCTAAATTATTCTTCAGACGACAGCTTACCCTTACAGACATGTAAAGTAAAGAAATTAAAAAAGAAAAAGGAAATTAAAGTTAAAAAACCGATAAAAAGAGTGAAGAAAGTTAAAGAGCCCGCTGAACCGAAGATTGATAGACGGAGAAAACCGTTCCTGAACGATGATTTAAATGAGACATTGTTCACGATAACTGATCTGAGTTTTGATGAGCAAATAGCGGAGATATTGAAAAGACAGGAGAGTTCTAACTATAAGAATGCTGTGTTTAAGTGTAAGGCGTGTTTCAAAGGATTTTTAGATGAAGACGCTTATAATAGTCACGTTATTAGGCATACCAATGTAAGTATCACACCAATTCTGTATTTATATTTTTACCAGCCTTATTTCAACTTATTCTGTCGTTTGTTAGTATGGGACAAATCTCAGAACCCTAATAAACCCTGACGTCAGATTTACCCTAATCTATCTGACGTCAAATTTACCCCAATCCATCTGACATCAGATTTGACCCCTGCCTATCTGACGTCAAATTTACCCCAATCTATCTGACATCAGATTTGATCACAATCTATTTGACGTCGGATTTGACCCCAATCTATTTGACGTCGGATTTAACTCCGGTCTATCTGACGTCAGGAAGTGTATCTTCGGTGAAAATACGTGACCAAACAAAATTAATAACATATTATTCATTTTAGCAATCTGGCGAGCACGAGTGTGAGATTTGCAAGACTCATTTCAAACATCCGCACGCTCTAAGGAAACATATAACGGCGCACCACACGCAGAGGTTCAGTTGCAAACAGTGTACGTACGTCACGACGCACAGACAGACAGCGAGACTGCATGAGAGGTACGAGGTCCCGGGTTCGAATTCGTGCTATTTTTTTTATTAGGTGGAAGTTGTTGGCTGCCACACGAAACAAGTATAGTGTACAGCATCAAACTTGGCAAGGTTTTGGAGTAGTGGGGCCCACACTACTCCAAAATCTGGCCACGTTATATGCCGCGCACTATACATCTCTTCACGCGGGCGGAGCCGCGGGCATCTCATCAGTGAACTAGACGTTCACTCATATAACTTCTGAGTCATTGTCATTACACATCTCCATACTTTCATGAACGATTGTGTACGTTCGATAATGTGTATTTATATATGTTACAGATGGCACAACGGCACAAAGTACAGCTGTCCACACTGCCACCACGAGTTCCTGTAAGTATTACACTCATCGGTAGTACAGTTGTGCCTCCAAACTCTCATTAATATAATTATAGCTGCTCGTGCTGATTCACTCACTCATTGGTCACCTCTCCTGAACAATTTTGTATGAAAATTTTTTTTTTCACCGATGGTTACGTATAGAGGATGGAAATTCATTCGGAGGAAAAATATGGAGAGAGCTGATGATGGAGGATTTCGGAGACGGGTGAAGAGCACGCTTAAGGTATTGAAGATAGGTTGGTGGTGCTTGAGCAAATGTCACTCGAAACGTCATTCAATTGCCAGTGACCTGAAAAAAAATTCAAAATGGCGAAAAAAAAATGGCCGCCATAGAAATTTCCTCGGTGTCCATCTCGGAGAGTATAAAAGATGGAAGAGTAGTTTCTTCGCAAAAGATGATCAGGATCCAAAGGTCTACTCGATGAATAGAAAAAAAATTCAAGATGGTGGAATTTATTTTTCTATAGAAAATGTACGGCGAACATTGAATAGACTACAAGTTTTGAACTATGCAAGACTTTGATTTATACATAGTTTCTTTTTAAAATGTTTTTGTGGAAGAACTCTTAGTCAGAAATATGTAGATAGATGATGATCGAGGGTTTGGAAGATGGGTGAGAAGCACGGCCAAGGTATTAGACATAGGTGAGGGCTGCTCAAACAAAAAATACTTGGAACCTCATCCAATTGGCAGGGAGATGGAAATAAATCCAAAATGGCGGATTCAAGATGGCGTCAACACAAATGTCATGGGTGTCTCTCTCAGAAAGTATTAAAGATGGATGAATTGTGTTTCGGTTCACCTCTGCTGTATTTTTATCCCTGATGCTTTCATATAAAGGACGAAAATTCATTCGGAGGAAAAATATGGAGATTTTGGAGACGGGTGAAGAGCACGGCCAAGGTATTGAAGAGAGGTAGGGAGTGCTCAAATAAAAACCACTCGGAATCTCATCCAATTGTCAGTGAGCTAAAAATATAACCAAAATGGCAGATTCAAGATGGCGCCCATACAATTTTCGACAGCGTCTATCTCACAAAGTATAATAGAACATAGAAGAGAAGTTTTTTGGCAAAAGATGATAAGGACCTAGCCTAGAGGTCTACTCGATGAATAGAGAAAAAATTCAAAATGGCGAAATTTATTTTTCCATACAAAATATAAGGCGAATATTAAATAATTAAACCGGTAGGATAACAATTACCCATTATTTTGCCAGCACTGATTCTTTTCAAGAAACACTAAAGTACCGCTAGCGGTACCTACTACAGTAGTCACGGGTAACTTAAGAAAGGTGTTTTTAATGCGTAAAATATAACTTCTCACCCGCTATTTTAACTCTATGGGTCAACTATCATGTCAAAAGTACGGTTCATGGTTCACCTTTAAATTAAGAACTAAAATTGTACTTTTAACATGAATTTTAACACAAAAAGTTTTTTTTACGCATTAAAAACACCTTTCTTAAGTTACCCGTGACTACTGTAGTAGGTACCGCTAGCGGTACTTTAGTGTTTCTTGAAAAGAATTTGGGAATTTTATATAAGAGAACTTCTCGAGTAGGTGCATCGACAGACAGAAGGATGGACGGATAGCGGAGGCTTAGCAATGGGGCCCGGTTGGAACCTTTCTGGTACAGAACCAAGAAAAACTGTTACATAATTACTTACACACCAAAACTTTAAATCCAAACGGACCCCTGTTCCAGGTTCCTGTTGTCCACTCATCTACGTGGTCCGCTTTAGCGGGCCGCGCACCCACGCGCCGTACTAGTAAATATATGGAGCTATACCAACCTCAACTAAAAGGCAGTACGCCTGCAAGCCGATACGATTGTAAGCCGATCCCCATCAAGCCGGCACACCTATATGTAAGCCAGTACACTTGTATGTCTGTACACCTGCAAGCCGATACACTTGTAAACCGGTACACTTGCAAGTCGGCACACCTGCTGTTTGACAGTGAAGGCTCTGGCGCAGGCTTCCTCTCGGGGTTGTTTTATAAAATTGTATCTTATGTCCACAGCAAGTTCACAACATACATGGGCCACATACGAATCAAACACCCGTCAGACTTCGTGTGCGAGATATGCGGATACTCCTTCGTGAGTGCGAAAGGGATAGAACTACACAAGAAACTTAAACATAGATTAGACAATGCACAGGTAAGAGTGAGATAAGTATAATTTGTGACGATATTTATTGAATTCAAGGCCAGTACTTTTGTGTCCGGGATAATTTTTTTTTATTTTTTAATGATTTAGTTAATTTTAAATTTTACGGGCGCAACTATCTTCTTACTTTACACCCTAAAAGAAGAGTGCATCAGAGCCTCGTCCGTCAATCGAAAGTGTACCGGCTTGCAGATATCTCGGCTTGCTGTTGTACCGACTTGCAAATGTACCGACTTGCAGGTTAACCGGCTTGCAGGTGTACCGGCTTGCAATTAATGCAATTAAATATTGTAGGTGCCGGCAGACGGTCCGTTCTGCGAGCTGTGTAACGTGCGGTTCGTGTCCGTCGAGGCGCATAAGCGACATCTAAGCGTATCTGCCAGACATACTACAGGTAATGTAATCACATTGCATTCCATTCGGTGAGGTGGCGCGCCGTTCGCCCCAATCTCCCCTTTCGGAGGGTCGAGGGGGCCATCTGAAAACCGTAGATGGCCCGGGGTCAGTTGGGGTTTTTTTTATACGACTTAGGTGGCAGACAAGCACACGGCCCACCTGATGGGAAGCGGTCACCATAGACATGTGCAACATCAGGTGTCACACTCGCGCTGCAGACCCTGAAGGGGAGTGGTATTGAGGAGTTAGGGGGGGGGGGGGTTAGAAGAGGGGATTGAAGGGATGGGGTGCGAGGTATATGCTTATTGGGTAATCTTACATCACGGTATTACTAAGACCCGAGACGACGTGCGGTTTTAGTCGGTTCGATTCCGATATAACCACCCCCTGATTGTCGACGGGGTTGATATCCGTGCGGATTTCCGCACGATAAAATAAGGGATGAATAGTCGTGATTACATCATCACGACTATTTCATCTCTTGTTTTACCCCCTTAGGGGTGAAATTTACAATGTGTGACGTATAGTTTGTATGGAATATATTATCAGGTACAGACAAAGATGGCCGCGAAGCAAACAAACCGAAGAAGGGGAGGAAATCTAAGGAGTCAAAAGAGATGGAGAGGAGATCGCGCGAGATGGAGAAAGAGACGGACGACAAGAAGAAGATGTACCCCAGCCAGATGCGGAAGGCGGAGGGGCCTATCGCTTGTGAACAGGTCGGTTTATTTCGTACGTATAGCAGGTAGGACACGACGGTATCTCCCGTCCAAAATGAGCTGTCCGACTGGGATAGTACCGCGGCCCTACAGAACACCGCCCCATAATAACCAGCGTGTTGTGTTCCCGCCCGTAAGTAGGGTAGCCAGAGCTCACTGTACCCCCTCCCCTTCCTAGCCTCCGCCACCCCTTCCCAGCTCTCCCCCTTTCCCTGCAGGGTAGGCAGCACGTGTGTGACACCCTTAGTGTTGCAACGCAAGAGTGACGCCCCTAGGCTACGGTGACCGCTTCCCATCAGGTGGGCCGTGTGCTTGTCTGCCACCTACGTAGTATAAAAATAAAATACCAGCTTTTATACAACTTGCAATCTTTGTTATCATTGTTTTAGCGTGCCGGGGTCCGCTTGACCGAAGAGTTTTCGGTTTGGCTTATATGGTTTTTATGGGAACGACTGCTGTCTAACCTCCCATCCTTGAGAGGAAGCCTGCGCCAGAGATTCGTCCGTTGTTTAGTCTATACTAATATTATACAGCTGAGATTTTGTTTGTTTGAACGCGCTAATCTCAGGAACTACTGGTCCGAATTTTAAAATTCTTTTCGAGTTAATAGCTCAATTATCGAGGAAGGCTATAGGCTATATATCATCACGCTACTCCCCAAGGGAGCAGAGTAGTAATCATATATGTCAACGAATCGGGCAAATTGCCATACATTATTGTAAAACTAAGAATTTACGGGCATGTATGTGTTAAATAAGTGCCACGGGGACAATGTATGGCACAGGCAAAGCCGCAGGGCACGGCTAGTTACGTATAAAACGTAATAAGTATTCTTGTTGCCACCAGTGTGATCTCCAGTTAGAAGACTCCAGAGCGTACCACAGCCACTTCAGGCGGATGCACCCGGACAAGAATCGAACCAACTACCCGTCGATGAAGTCGCCGTGCATGTGCGAAGTGTGTGGCCGGATGTTCCAGGTGAGCCCGATTTACCTTTTTTAACTGCCCACGTTCCAATTCTATAAAAAAACTATACAATTTCTCTACTAATTCACCCCATCTTCCCCAGAACTACGCCTCCATACAGGTCCCTACCAGTGCGATATCTTCCTCCAGGATAGGCAGAGTCCACAGCACATTTGTACATACTAATGAGGCCACCTTCCCCAGAGCTACGCCCTCCTGAAGGACCACACGTGGGTGCACACGGGCGAGCGGCCCTTCAAGTGCGAGAGCTGCGGCAAGTCGTTCCGCATGAAGCAGCGCCTCGTGGCGCACCGGCGCGTGCACAGCCAGGAGCGCGCCAGCTACGTGTGCGCGCTCTGCGGGAAGCACTTCAGCACGCACAGCAACCGCCAGCGGCACATGTTTGTGAGTGTACGGCGCGGCGTCACAAGGGAGGTTGGGAGGTTGAGAGGTTGGGAGGCTGTGACTGGGAATTTGGAAGGTTGTGAGTTTAGCAGGTTGAAACGTTATGAGTTGAGAAGATTGGGAGGTTGAGAGGTTGTTTCTTTAGGAGGTTGAGAGGTTGTTTCTTTAGAAGGTTGGGAGGTTGGAAGCTTATGAGGTAGTTTTGTATGAAGCAGCGTTTAGTAGCACACCGGCTCGCGGTGCGTTGACACTCAGGAACGAATTAGCTACTTATACGTGTGCGAATTCTTTGCGAGGCATTTCAGTACGCACAGTAACCGACAGCGGCACGTGTTTGAAAGTAAACTTTTAAACACACACACTCCACACTGACACATTATTTGGTTGACTGTAGTATATTGTAGTATCACATAGATTCGTTGTTTTTGTTATGTACTTGGTGTGTGTGTTTAATAAACGCCTTTTCTTTCTTTCTTCTAGTACACATACAAATTTTAAAGGGAAGGTTGAGAGGTTGGGTGGTTGTGACTTTGAGAGGTGGAGAGGTTGCAAGTTTAGGAGGTTGGGAGGTTGCGACTTAAGGAAATTGGGAGGTTGTGAGTTTAGCAGATTGAAACGTTAGAGAAGGTTGTGAGGTTGTGTGGTTCTAAGCTTTGAAGTTGGACGTAACAGTTTTGTATAACACGTGTTTCTCGCAGATACACACGGGGCTGAAGCCGTTCAAGTGCGAGATGTGCGGCAAGGGCTTCAAGCACGCCAGCGAGAAGCGCGCCCACGTCACCTACGTGCACCTCAAGAAGCCTTGGCCCAAGCGCGCCCGCGGCAAGAGGAGGCCCGACACCCGCCAGGTAGGGTCGCTAGCATACTAGTTTAGCTGTTTTTTTTATACGACTTAAGTGACACACAAGCGCACTGCCCACCTGATGAGAAGCGGTCGTCGTGACCTATGGACCTAAGATGGTGGAAGTTGTTTTGTGTCAACTTACACCCCGGCGTATAAGGACCCTAGGTGGCGTGCGGTTTTATTATGGTTCAAGTCAGATAGAACCGCCCCCCTCCACCCGGAGGGAGAGGGGGGAAATTTTCATTCTTTAGAATTTCAGCATGAAGTTTAGGCGAATTTTAGACTTATATAGAAAACTAGCTGTTGCCCGCGGCGCCGCTCGCGTGGAAGTCGCTTATTGCGTCCACTCCCACTCGCACTCCCGCTCCCACTCCCGATCCCACTCCCATTACCGTTCCCACTCCCGCTCCCGATCCCATTCCCACTCCCGCTCCCGAATAACACCACTATCCACTAATCCTACTGAACACCACTGCGGGTGACGTTTTCAGCTAAATCGGTTCAGCCGTTCTTGAGTTATAAGTGGAGTAACTAACACGACTTTTATATATATATAGATATTCTATGAAATTCTACACAGCACTGTCTAGACCCGAAGTAAGCATCGTTAACTAACTTCTGTTATGGGTTCTAGAATGCGGCATACTTATATACTTTCTTTTGTAAATAGATACGTTTTAAACATACAAAAGTCTCGTACAAATCAACTCAGCTGTCAAACAGACAGACAAAAATTATATATTATGTATTGTACATACACTCTTAAGTTTGCATGGATTTAAAATCTGTTATTTTAATATTAACCACAATTATATACTTCGATTTTATGGAAATTTGTGTCAAAGTAGCGTTCGTTGCAGGGTCTGGAGAGCCAGATGGACACGACCCCAATATGGCCGCAGTGCGACCCCAAGCTGGTGGACATCAACGAGATGATGGCCGACCGCCCGCACGCCTACTACAACGTGAAGATCACGTGAACCTTCAACATTATACCTCCATTGCCCTCCCACCCTGGGATTGGTATGGCCCTGTACACTATTGTTGGCGACATTTACACGACTGTACACATCGACAGTTTTACTATAAATATTTTTCAACTGAAAATGCTAAACTAACGATAGTATCGATACTATCGATAAATTAGTACGAGGCAATACTATTGATTGAGTGCGAATATCGATAGCTTTTGTCTACGAGCAACAATACTATCGATAGTATCTATAGTATAATGTATTCATTCAATAGTATGCCTCGTCCTGTGCTATCGATGTTTGTGTGATTTGTTGGCTATCGAATGAATTTCGATAGGCTATCGATAATCGAATATCGATTGACAACACTACTTCACTATTCACGTTTTTTTATATTTTGAAAAGAAAAATATTTTTAAAATCTCTGCCAATGCTTATGTTGTAGGTTTTAATTCGAATTTAAGTTATAAATGACGTACAATGTATGAATGACACGTTTTATAAAATGTAAATATTAATGATAAATGAATTATTTGTGTTTGTGCGCGTGTGTGATATTACTTAACTAGCTGTAGTGCGCGGCTTCCCCTGCGTTAAGGTAAATGAAATGATTTTATTGTATTTTTTGTGAACGTTCAAAATATTTTATTTAAATTATTGTGTTGTGTTTATAACACTCTTTTTATAGTTTTTGGCTATAGTCGTGAAAATGCGTTGTACCGTCAGCGACAAAAAGTCAATTTTCAATGTCAAGATTATTTTGCAGTCATCACCTATTTTTAAAACTGTCGTAATACTTACTTTTGACCCTCTTTTTTTATACCTCTTATGTGGCAGACAAACACACGGCCTACCTGATGGTAAACGGTTTGCTGCACAACAACATCTGCTGACCCTGTAAAATCCTTCTAATATCCTTCTTGAAGAACTCCATATTGTAGACACGAGAATAACGATGGCCGCTGGCGTAGCTGAAAGCATTCGTCTGCAATGACATGGGACGCGGGTTCGATGCCCGCTCAGTGCAAATATTTGTATGCATTAATATGTATATGAATATGTATAAACGTATTCCCAAAAAAGTATTTAAGTATGTTTATCCGCTTTCTAGTACCCATAACACGCGCTAATTAAACTATGCTTACTTTGGGTCTAGGGAGCGCTGTGTAAAATGTCATAGAATATTTATATAAACGGACACTGTAACATCATGTACTTTTAAGAGCTAACATGCTCATCAATTTTTGATGCTGACGGTACGCCATAGTATTATGAGTCCGCAATTTTTTGCGTGTTATGGTTTTAAAGCCGCCTGAGTGATCAGTATTTGCGTATTATGTTATAAGTTGAATGTAAATAAAGAAATGCATAATAATATGAGTATATAGAAAGAGTGTGTAAAGATTGTGCGATTCTAGACAATATTTTATAACCGAGTGCTAGTTTATTTAATAAATGCATATTCAATACTGTTGTATTAATTTTATTTCGGACCAGCTTGCTAGTTTTAGTCTTTTTTTGCGTGGAAACCTAAATATTTTTCCAAAACTAAAATAGTCTAATTGACTTCTTGTTTATCAGCTATCTGCCAATGAAAGTCCCGTCAAAATCGGCTCAGCCGTTCCAGTGATTAGCCGGTACAAACAGACAGACAGACAGCCTGCAGTATACACTATTGCAGTTGGAAATCAGCTCGATCTGTTGTCATATATTACTGCTCCGCTCCCCTGGGTAGTAGCGTGATGATTTATAGCCTATAACCTTCCTCGATAAACAGTAGTTGATTAGCGCTCAACCAATCAAACTAGCATCAAAGTATACCTCCAGCTCTACATCGATAGATGGCGTTAGTAGTAATTTAAATAAAATAACATAACATAAACTCACGCCTATATCCCCGAAGGGGTAGGCAGAGGTGTTAGCACCCACATTTCGCCACTTTATGTTTAGGTCCCAATGTCCTATTACTTGGCGAATTTTAAATCTCTAAAATAATATTCTAAAAATATTTTATTTCTAGGTATATTCCATGATAGCTTTTGTCCGCGGCTTCGCCCGCGTGGATGTCGGTTATCGCGACCAATCTAATCTACCCCTATACCAAATTTCATCAAAATCGGTTCAGCGGTTCAGGCGTGAAAGCGTAACAGACAAACAGACAAAGTTACTTTCGCATTTATAATATTAGAATGGGTATCACATTATGTTTATATTTTTGAAGTCGGGTTTTGTTTGATGTCACACTCGATAAGATAGCCAAAAATAATTTCCTGATGCACTACATTCTGGATCTAACATCCGATAAGTTGATGCTATTCATACTGAATCGATTGACACCATCTCCATCATGACATCTTATCTTATGAAAGTTATGAATAGTGACATTAACAAATATATATTTTTAAAACAACCATGGATCATACATAAGTGAAAACATTTGTTATTTAGGTAGGTACAATATGGTTCATGTAATCGTCAGCATAGTATGAGTAGGCCAAGATGGGGATTCTATCTGCGTTACTTTGGGGTGATTTTGTGTCTGCAAAGAACGGTTTTAGGAATTCCAGCAATGCCATCTGTGCCTTCACGGTTCGTACCTGGAATTATAAGGAACATCTCTAAAATAAAACTTATAGTACAACGCACAATATCGGCACACCACTAGCGGTTTAACTGCGTCGTGGTAAGGTTCGTTGGTTGATATTTGCCGACGGATTATTCCCATAGAATTTTTTAATATCGGTGTACATGACTCTTTTATGTCGATCACGTCAATACGACTTCACCTCGCCTGGTGGTAAGCTAGAAGCAAAGTCTCAGGAAGGGGGTCCCCATTACAAACACCGACAGTGACATTATGGTGGCCCTCAACTTGACGGAGCGGCCTCATGAAAAAAGAGGTGATTGTCGTCGCAGCACTGCGTGACAAAGTGCAGATATTGGTTTAGACTACGCCAAAGTGTTGCAACAATCATCACCTCAAGCCTGGCTATGTACCTGCTGAACCCCGAACGCCATCCAACCTAGGTTGGATTACTATGGACGGTTTTTCACAAGGTGCATGATGGTACCCAGCTCAATTTGAGGCAAATTTGTGCTATCGAACTGTACCAACTAGTAAAAATTGTATCTCCGTAACCCTGGCTTTAGAATACTGTGTCACGATTCTAATGTGTGTGTGAGTCACTCTACTTACCAGGAAATGAAACGGAAATTTTGAATTAAAATTAATATGATTAATTTCCCTTTATTCTATTTTTTGTTAAGTTTACAAAACTAGGATACGAATAAATAAAATAAAAAATATTTTTAAAGAATCAATCATAGTGTATCGATAGTGCCAGAATTAATTGTCGTCATAATACGAGTACGCAAGTTGTGAAGTTTGTCTATTCAAAGGTATTTCTCGCATCTTCTCTTCGAGAGCAAGCATTTCTACCAAATCGTTAATGTATCGCTGCAGGACATCGGAACGTACCTGAAATTACATAGAATTTTGTCAAAAGAAAGGCATCAAATTACCTATTCGCCCCAATTTTGTTTGCAATTTTAAGAGTTTGATAATTTTCTTAATTAAAAACATTTAGAATAAAGAGCACAGTATAGTAATATAGTAAGGTGTCTTAAATCGAGTGACCACATCTAAATTTGTAAAATGTTAAACAAGTAGTGAGATATCTTGTACGTAAGTTATGTGAACCAAACAAACAATAATTTAATTTAAAATAATTTATTTTTCATTGTGTTATTTAAGTTTTAATTGTAATTGTTATAACAAAAATAACAAATTAATAACAAAAAAAAATAAACCTTAAAATTCCACTTATCAAATTTTGATTATTTTTATTTAACTTTAAACATACAAATAAAATAACAAAATAAGTAATAATAATGCAAATTTTATTGGCAAAAGGAAGTTATATTTAGAGTTAGAATAACTACACCGCTAGCGCATCAAGTGGTTTTTATTCAATCTTGTCTTTTGAAACAAAACCCATTCTAAAAATAAAATTATCTGTTTTATTTCTTGTAAAAATAAATCTTATTAAACGTCGACATAAACGTAAGCATAAGCAACCTTTTTAAAAAGAATGGCTCTTGGTTTCGTAACGTTGCGGTTCTTTTGCTTATCAGCAAACTTCTTTATTGTGTCAAGTGTATCATCAGTATCCTGAAATTTGGAATATATATGAAATTAGATACGAATTTTAGTCGCCTGAGGGTGACGGGTGAGGCCACCATCACCCCAGCAGAAGTAGGTCGGGCGGACACCGTGGTTCCAGCCGAAAGAGCCAGTTCAAAGCCGTAGACGGCGGCGTTTGGTTCTGGGATGAAAGGGCAGTCGTGTTATTAAAAAAATAAATGATTTATTTAATATGTTTAAATAACAACTTACATTGAGAGTTTACACTAACATAAGCGTAAGTAATGAATTAATAATTATTTCAAATGTATTATAATTATAATATTGTAAACATTTTTATTTATTAGGTAGGTAATTATTTTAATTAATCAAACTAAAGGTGAGTGTACTTTTGTATGGGCATTTAACGGCGTTGTCGGCTGATGTCAATATCAGTCGCCGTAATAATACGTCCACGATATTAACGCATCTATTTCTTCATACGATCTTGTATTCTTGGAAGTGGATTGCAGCTTTAATAGCCTCTTGAAACTAGGCACCTGAAATATACACACAAGTAGTTATATGCATATTTTAATTGGTGCGCAGTTTAAATGTCTAATTTTTATTTGTGACTGTCCTTCACCTATACTCATTTGCTCGTTAAGGTAAACGGCCCCAAGTTCGTACTCACTAGTGCGTTAAATACGTTGTTTTAGTCTAACGAAAAATATTAACGCAGAAAAATCTAATTAAGTTCATTTGAAAAAACTTTTGATATTATCTTTTATATTCGTTACCAACTGATTTTACTTAGAAACAAGTATAAATTTTAAACTGACTACGCGTGAAAGAGTAATTTTTTTAGAAGCGTCAAATATAGTCCCAGCTCTCCATCAATAGATGGCGCTAGTAGTATTTTAAACACAGACATATAATCCGCGCGCGATGAAAATGTGAAGGAACCTTGTCAAATTAAATCGAAAATGACAGTTCTCACGTAGCGTTAGCGTGTTAACACCGACTTTGTTCTTGATTGAAATATCTATCAAATGCCAGAACTATTTCGCGAGATTGACTACTCAAGATTTTACCCTTTTTTCCACTCATTATTAATCTTTAATCTATATAAATAAAAATTAATTGCAATTCTGTTAGTATTGCAAAAACTCGAGAACGGTTGAACTGTTTTTACCTGTCAGACATTTGATGTTCGTCCTATCATTCTCGTCGTCGTCGTTTCGGTATTTTTGGCACGATTACATGTAGATCCATGTAGATCAGATAAGAAAAGGCGGTATATTAAAGATAGCTGTTGCCCGCGGCTCCGCCCGCGTGGACGTCGATTTTCGCGTTTTATTGCCGGTTCCAATCAGCCGATTGTGATCAAATATGCGTAAGATTTTGAGTCTAATCAAGACCTTTCTAATAAAAAAAAACGCATCAAAATCCGTTCAGTTCTTTTTACGTCCATCGATAGCGATAAAAAATACCAAACGGATTTTGATGCGGTTTTTTTTTAAAAGGTCTTGCTTAGACTAAAAATTTACCGTATGTTTGGTTGTAATTGGTTAAGTAGAACCGGAGATATGACCAAAAACGACCAAAAACGAAGCGCGGGCGAAGCCACGGGATTCAGCTTGAATAAAAAGTAGCCTATGTGTTGCCCAAAACTATGAACTATAATCGTACCAAGTTTGATCAAAATCCCTCCAGTAGTTTCTGATTTTTGCGCGCACAAAATTTGCAGACAAACAGACAATCATACAATATTATAATTATTATAAATCTCGCATTCAAAATTAAACTCATTTAGAAATCTAGTCGCACTAAAAATACAGCTTCGTTTTGTGAGGTTCGACATGAGTTTGCCGACGCTACGGCTAGCCGGCGGCCCACACTTACGTCTCAGTTCCAAAAGGTAGCATCACATTTTGATCGCGCGCGGATTTATACCTACTTGACATTTTTAGACTTTGTAACATTTTGGTGGTTCTATCATGGTTTGACTTCTGTGGGCACTCGCGGTGCCAGTTTTTTTTTTTTCATTTTTAAGATGGTGTTGTGACTGAATGGTTTACACATAAAAAAAATCTTTAGGTTAATAAGTGATTCAAAAACTTAATTAGCTAAAAACTTACAAAGCAAAGCATAGAGGTATCCATTGGCACTGGTCTTATGGTCTATATTATAATGGAAAGGCACTATGTTCTTCAAGAGCGACACTCACTGCACTACCGTTACACTAAATTCACTAAACTATCTAAAAATACCACGTCTTATTACTCAATAATAAAAACAACACATGCCGACCGAGTCAAGAGTGGCCCTCTAGAGGGCTGCTAGGAGGCTTTCCACGTGCCCCTCTGACTAGAGGACACAGTGGCGAACAGGCGGCAGGTGGGCTGGTTGTTTAAGCGCAGACGGGGAGGGAGGGGGGGGGGGTTACAGGACGTTGTCATCCTACACCCCACCGTCAGCGCGATGCTCGCCACACCTTGTCTCTGAGGGTCGAAGGGGCCATCTTAAAACCGTAAATGGCCCGGGGTCAACTGGGGTGCGGGGGAAATGCTTATTGGCTAACCTTACATCCCGGTAATTAATACCCATAGGCGCTTCGGAACCGACATAACCAGCTCTGAAGACCGACGAGGCTGGTATCCGCGGGAATTTTGACAAAAAAGGCACACAGCAACAATATTACGAAATTTGTCAACGGAGCAGAAATTTCGTTCTAAATTCAACTTCGCATCGCATTTGAATTGCTATAAGAGTTCATCGTAAGACCCTTGATTGGCCTACACCGATACGATCAACTTGTCACATACCTTGGCGAGAGGGGTATAGTGCGCGGCACATTTTGGAGTAGTGTGGGCCGGGCCACACTACTCCAAAACCTTGCCAAGTTAGATGCTGTACACTATACTTGTTTGTGGCAAAATGCGTCGCATAGAAACAAGTATAGTGTACAGCATCTAACTTGGCAAGGTTTTGGAGTAGTGGGCCCACACTACTTCAAAATGTGGCCACGTTAGATGCCGCGCACTATACGCGCGAGCAAAGCGTCTCCCACGTTTAATATTCAAATTAGCTATTTAAACGATTAAATTGGAACTAAGTACCTAATAAACGTTTTGGATAATATATTTACCTTTTTGCCTGTAGAATAAGTCGAGCCTGCAGGGTTGACACCTTCCTCTAGTTCGTGAAAGTCTCTAGGCGTGGAAGTCGCATAAGGATAGGGGTAGACATCCTCTGTCAGGCAGTCGGGTACTTGTATGAGCACCAAACATACTGCGACTGTGAATTTCATAATTGTAACTTTCTGCCACTGTATTTCTTACTAGTACTTAACCCATTTTGGCGAAACTTTTGTACAAAAATATTTTTATTGTTTCTAAGTAAGTAGGTATTAATCGAATTAGGTACTTTTCAAGAATATAAATAGCCTGATTAGACCAGTGCCGATAGACTTTGAGACAAAATAAATTTATAGTAGGATGAAACCTGTTAGAAAAGGATCAGAATGTAACAAAAATTAAAGGAAAAATAAATTACGGGCGATCTGAGCTCGGGAAGGGGGGAGGGGGGTGAGTTTTAAGGGTAAAAACGGTTTATCTCGATTTCCGGCAAAACTACAAGTCCTATGGAAAAAAGTTAAATGACAAAGTTGTAGGTAATAAAGAGACCTACAACTTTTGTATTTACACTTTTTTCACATAACCTCAAAAAGTATGTGAAAAATTCGAATAATCAAGTTTTTGTTTTTTTATTTTTATCTTAAGCAAAACAAATTTGTTTTCCACGAAATTTGGTGAAAACTTAGCTTTTTATGTCCCAAAGACACTGTAATTTTTTTGATTTGAAATACTCTTTTTTTCAGCTTATTTTGACTAAATATCGAAAAACCATCCCAATTTTCAATCGAAGAATCTCACGTCAAAATATCAGCTTTTTAAAAAAAGTCAAAGAGTTTTTTGTTCTTTGAAATCTCTTCTTTCTGATAATGTAAAAATATATATACATTGCTATGGTAAATGTTCTCAGAAAATGCAAAGAAGAAAAACTCGAATTCGAAATTAACATTTTTGTATTTAGTCATTTCCTCGTTGAGGTGGGATGAAAAGTTACATGTTGCACTATAACTTCATGGTTGCACTCGAGTGCAAAGATTTTTCACCTTGTGCTCTTTTGATTCCCTCGCTAAAGCTCAGGGTTCTATTTTGTGAATCGCTCGCTGCGCTCGTGATTCAAATTATGAACCCTTCGCTTGCTCGGTCATCAAAACTGAGCACGCGAAGGGTTCTAAAAATTGAACCCAGATCTTTAACGAGGGAATCAAAAGTGCGCAAGGTGAAAAATCTTTGCACTCGAGTGTAACTATGAAGCTATAGTGCAACACGTAACTTTTCATCCCACCTCAGCGAGGAAATGAATAAATACAATAATCACAAAATAGAACCCTGAGCTTTAGCGAGGGAATCAAAAGAGCACAAGGTGAAAAATCTTTGCACTCGAGTGCAACCATGAAGTTATAGTGCAACATGTAACTTTTCATCCCACCTCAGCGAGGAAATGACTAAATACAAGAATGTTAATTTCGAATTCGAGTTTTTCTTCTTTACATTTTCTGAGAACATTTACCATAGCAATGTATATATATTTTTACATTATCAGAAAGAAGAGATTTCAAAGAACAAAAAACTCTTTGACTTTTTTTAAAAAGCTGATATTTTGACGTGAGATTTTTCGATTGAAAATTGGGATGGTTTTTCGATATTTAGTCAAAATAAGCTGAAAAAAAGAGTATTTCAAATCAAAAAAATTACAGTGTCTTTGGGACATAAAAAGCTAAGTTTTCACCAAATTTCGTGGAAAACAAATTTGTTTTGCTTAAGATAAAAATAAAAAACCAAAAACTTGATTATTTGAATTTTTCACATACTTTTTGAGGTTATGTGAAAAAAGTGTAAATACAAAAGTTGTAGGTCTCTTTATTACCTACAACTTTGTCATTTAACTTTTTTCCATAGGACTTGTAGTTTTGCCGGAAATCGAGATAAACCGTTTTTACCCTTAAAACTCACCCCCCTCCCCCCTTCCCGAGCTCAGATCGCCCGTAATTTATTTTTCCTATCATTTTTATTATATTCTCTTCCTTTTACAACAGGTTTCATCCTACTATAAATTTCTTTTACTTTTTATCATTTTCATAGCTATCGGCACTGGTCTAGATATCAGCTATTTGTCAGTAAAAATCCCGCCAAAAAAATCCCTAAATCTTTAGTTTACCACGAAGTGTTATCTTTAGCATGGATTTGCATTAAATAAAGTTTTAATTAGAAAAATAACCCCCCATAACCACTTTCAATAGTTCAAGTTGAAGTTAGAAAAATCATTGTTTTTTTTTTTCAAATTATTACAAAAGCATTGAAAATTCAACAAGCAGCAGACGGTCTGCGCTGACTCCCTTTCTGGGGGTTGAGGGCCCACCTTTGAACCGTAGATGGCTCGGGTTTTAATGGATGGGAGTGCGAGGGAAATGCCTCTTTATTAACCTTACTAGCAGCCCGTCCCCGCTTCGCACGGGGTTTTAAAATGAAAAAAGTTGTTGTAGTGACATAACTACAATAGTTGGACATATGCTACCGCGGAGTTTTTTGTAGACATTATGATGTTCTTCAATATTGTTGCACATTATTTTGTTCTATCGCTAATAGTTTCGGCAGCGCATTCGACGAAAGACATTTTAAGACTCATTTTTCTACACCTTCGGTTACATTGTTCAAATTTTACCAAGGATCCCTAATTTTTTTAAAATGAAATGTAGCCTATGCCAAATTGGAAGAATGTAGCATTCTATTGGTGAAAATTTTTTTTAAATCGGCCCAGTACTTTTTGAGCCTATTCATTACAAACATACAAAAATAGGTACAAATCTTTCGTCTTTATAATATTAGTGTAGATATACCTCTTACACCTCGGCTATTGAGACCCGGGACGGCATGCGGTATTAGTCGGTGCCAATCCGACATAACCACCCCCGATGGCCTACGGGGGTGTTATCTGCGGGGATTTCACATAACCATACTACGGACGGGCGCATCATAAACTGTATCATTCGAGACGGCACTTTCTGGTTTTAGAAATGAGGAAAACTTACCGAAAATGTAATAAGCAGCCATCTTGTTTCAAGTAGATAGGAAAGAGAATGTGATTATATTGTTGGTGTGACAAAATGTGGTGTGATTGGAGTACCTACTACACGGCTACGCGCGAAACTAATGCTGTTTCATTAAGCAAAATAAATTAATTTTGAAAGTAATTACATTTTTGTGTATTTGTTTATTAAATCATGCACTTTATCGCATGTTTGGGTAATTGAACTGTAGGAATTGATTAGCATTCCGAGGGTATTAGTCTCAAGTTAATATTTGTGACATGAAAATATAATGAGGGCGTTAATTGTGGAATTTGTCAGAGGTTGCAGATGTATGCGTAACTAATAGTCATAGCTATAGTTATTGCCCGGTAGGTGGTGTTGTATTTCGTTTCTAAGATTTTATCAACTTGACGTTTTCATGGTTCCGCAGCCAAAAGGGTAAAAACGGGACCCTATTAGGTACTATTGACTCCACTGTCCGCCGTATACGCGTATATCTGTCACCAGGCTGTAGGTATTGGCAGTTTAAATTTTCATAGATGATGTAATATCTGTTGCCGCTATAACCATAAATACCAAGAGAATATCACATTTGTCCCGTCATGTTGGGGCAAATGTGATATTTTTGCTGTTTGCTGCTAGAAATTAATAGCGGCAACAGGTACCTAGATATGAGGTTGGTTAGATCATATTCATCATAAGTATTGCGTGAATACCAGTATTCACGCAATATTTAGTGTAGATATATTATAGGTATTCACTTTTAAAATACATGATTGAATTAAAATAAAATAAATATTCAAGGTGAGTTAAGAATTTTTTACCATTTTGTCGTATAATGGTGCGGAACCCTTCGTGTGCAAGTCGACTCGCACTTGATCGTTTTTTTTTCAATACTCTATACAAATTAGATCAAATAAAAACCTCTTTTATCAAATAATACTTTTATTTATAATAAAAAAATCAATAACAATCAAACCTCATTTCACAGACTTATTCTATAAAAAAGTGTAAGAAGCGTATCTAGTGCATCTGCGCAAGTCTAGGTGGCGACTGCGTCGTACGCGGCCTCCTGGGACACCTCCTCCTCCTCTTCATCGAACACCTCGTCTCCATCCACGGCAGCCTCCTGCAACATGGACAAATAATTAGGTATATCGTATGCAGATGAACAACTGACCAACTGAATTAGTTATTAAATTTAAAAAACCTTATTTGAAAAACAAGCTTTTCCTATACTATTGAGGTGGCAGACAAGCACACGGCCCACCTGATGTAAACCCCGGTGAGCTCTGGTTACCCTACTTACCTTGGGGAACACACAACACGATGGTTATTATGTGGCGGTGTTCTGTAGGGCGGAGGTACTACCCCAGTCGGACTGCTCAGTTCGGACGGGAGACACCGTCGTGTCCTACCTCCGTGTAAAGAAAACAAGCGCGGTTGTTACCTGGTACTGCTGGTACTCCGAGATCAGGTCCGCCATGTTGCTGACTGCTTCCGTGAATTCCATCTCATCCATGCCTTCTCCGGTATACCAGTGAAGGAAAGCCTGCAGACAGAATATGTATGTTGAAATCAAAGTAAGACATTTTCAAAACGTATGATAGTTGTCGCATTATTGGTGTCTGTAATGGTGCAATCACACTTCGCTATTCGCCTTTATTCACGTTTATAAATCGAAGTGGGGCGGGTTTATTCGTGTATATTTGCTTCATTCGCATGAATATTCGCCTTAGTAACTCTTCTATTACGAATTGTGGAGGGTTTAGTCATCTATAAGAATTTCCTCGAATACGATAATAGTGACACTCATTCCTGGATCTTTACCTTTAGCTTACTATCAGGCGAGGTGAAGTCATATTGACGTGGCCAAATATAAAAAAAGAACTCTCTACTGCTACATAAAAACACATTTTTCTATTTATGCAATGATTTTGCCAAATGTAGAACAATCATAGTTCCGCTATCGATTAATAGATGGCGTGCTATTCAATATAGTGTGTAGCAACTCACGCGTCTCCTGAACATGGCGGTGAACTGCTCGCTGATGCGCTTGAAGATCTCCTGTATGGCCGTGCTGTTGCCCATGAACGTGGCCGACATCTTGAGGCCGCGGGGGGGGATGTCGCACACTGCTACCTTCAGGTTGTTCGGGATCCATTCTACGAAGTAGCTGCGGAATGGTTCAACATTCACTTTGAATACTATATAAATAGAAAATAGTTAAGTAGGTACTCTAGTTGGTAATATGTATACGGGGCTCCATCATTACCCTGGAGGAGGTGTACGGGGCCTTACCAACATCCTTGAAAGGGTTTTGGAAAGGCCCCGTACATCTCCTCAAGAGTTCAATTAAGAGTAGGTACTTAATGTGACACTTAGTCTTCACAAAGAGAAGAAATTGCAGAATGATTAACATGAGAAAGTTAACATCTTTGAAGGGATGTACCTACGGAGTTCTGTCAAAGTCCTTGAGAGAGTGTACGGGGCACTACCATCATCTTTTAGGAGGTATGCGGGGCCCTACCAACAGTACCAAAATCCCTCAGGGTTGTAAGGGACCCTATTAACAACTTTGGCGATGTGGTCTTCGAATACGATTAACTTCATAATTATTCACTGGTGACTTGAGTACCCACCTGGAGTTCTTGTTCTGTATGGCGAGGACCTGCTCGTCCACCTCCCTCATGGACATGCGGCCGCGGAAGATGGTGGCCACCGTGAGGTAGCGCCCGTGCCGCGGGTCCGCCGCCGTCATCATGTTGCCCGCGTTGAACATCTGCGGACCACACGAACAGAGGGTTGAAAGTACGTGTTACAGGACATAAAGGTGGGCACCGATCTGCGTTACGGGACGTAACGGTAGGTACAGAGGGGCGAGCACGAAATATGTTCCGAATCGAGTTCGTAACGTGTGCCACAAAAATTGTATGAGCTTCGTACAGATCGTGTGTTAAAGGAACTGTACAAAATCTTATCCCTATAATTTTGGTCGCATACTTTACAAACTCCTTTCAGAAGATATTTCGTGATTGTGTTTGTCCCTCTGTTCTGCGTTACGCGACCTAGCGGTAGGTAACTGGTCTGCATTACGCAACGTAAAGGTGCATATTGATCTGTGTTTAATGCTACGGTCACACGCGCGCCGTGCAGCCCGGCGGGCTGCACGGCGGGCTGCGCGGCATGCAGCCCGTCCCGGGCCGGCGGACATTCAAGCTGTTCACACGCACGCCGTCGTGTCAGTCAGTGCCAGAATGGCGAGCAGCGAGGATCTCGGTGTTGTTGCTGCCATATCCTTTGGCTTAACTTATTTTTATTGGAAAAAGAAACAAAATTATGAACGACTTTCTTAGCAACTTCTTGACTTTCTTTCCTTTCTTGACTTTCTTGACTTTCTTAGCAACGTTGAATGAAGATCCACTCGTCGCGAAAGCGCGGGAGCGACTAACTGCCCGCGCGCGTGTAAACAGTAACCGGGCGCCCGCACATTCATCCTTTGAACTTTGCCAAAAAACCGACACTTGCCCGATTCACGGCATTCACGTTCACAGGCGCGTTCACGGGCTCGGGCGTACCGTTTACACGCTCGTGAATGTGAATGTGCACGTTGAATGTAGAGTTGAACGCGCGCGTGTGAACCTACCATAAGACATATTATGCGGCATCTAGATCACAATTTTCTAATATACACTCGAGTGCAATGAATCCGGGTCACTTAAAGAATGTTAAAAATCTCGGAAACTAAAAATGATAGGTAAATGCAATAAATTGTATTTAATAGACAATGTAATACTCCTTAAATGAAAGTAAAAAAAATATGAGTCACCATACATTTTATTAACACAAAATTACATAAAGAAAAAAACTGCTGATCTCTCCTTAAAACAAAAATAGGAAACAGGGCATATCTTAGTCTCGAAATACGATGCCCACGCTCCAGTTTAGGGCCGTTTGCAGGTCTAAGGGTTTTAAGTTAGATTCAGCAAGCCGACGTCTTACTGTCCATGCACTTGGGTTACTTCCTCCGAGGCGTCGAAACTGATTGGTGAGTTCAGTTCCTGTGAGAAAGCGATTTCGAAGCATGGTGTTCACCAAGTATCGGTCTTCTCGTGCTGTGGTACACCTGGTTCTGCCCGTTCCTGGTCTGCGTAGGTTAGAACCAGTTTCTTCGTTTAAGTGACCCGGATTCATTGCTCTCGAGTGTAGGTGAATTTGAGAATACGGGTAAATAAACTCACTGAAAGGAATGCGGGTAAGTACATTCACTGAAGGGTCTGCGGGTAAGTACACTCACATACATAAGTATACATAGAAACACCCGAAGAACAAAATATTAAAACGTATACGCTACCTGACTCATAAGCTCGGAGACTGTCTGTGGTCGGTAGTTGAACGAATTTCTGGCAGTTAACGGTGCAAATCCTGCAAATAATAAATTGATTATGAGTTCTCATTTACGTCTACTAATTGCTTCATCTTTGTTTTTATAAGAGTGCCGTCCGTCCTCCCAGCCCCGAGAGGTGGTGCGCCTGCGCAGATCCGTGTCCGTCAATCAGCAGGAATACCGGCTTGCAGGTCTTCGAAGATCTTTATGGAGCGCAATATACCGCAGAATGCCGGCAAACATTTAGTGACTTACCGGGCATGAAGAAGTGCAGCCTGGGGAATGGGACCATGTTGACGGCGAGCTTCCTCAGGTCGGCGTTCAGCTGTCCGGGGAAGCGCAGGCACGTGGTCACTCCCGACATTGCGAGCTGGCAGTGGAAATAAAACAATCCTTAAATAAACAACATTCTTGTCATCATCATCTCAGTGGAACTTGCACTTTGAGCCCAGGGTTGACTCCCCTACGCTCTCCTGTCTCGGCTTCAACGGAAGGGACTGCCGTCTGATCCCCCCCAAAATGGAATTGGAAACCTAAAGGCGTTGTGTTCCGTTTTGAGGGCAAGGTATTATAAAGACGTGAAATAGTATATTTGACGAGGCTGTCATGCTGCTAATTACTGCAGCAATATTAGCATCTCTATAACATTGATATAATTACATAAAAAACCCATCTATAATGATGACCCAGATCCCTGAAATTTTATTATTAGCTTGCCATAATTAGAGATGAAAAAATCATTATTGACACCCACACACACATGCACTCAATCAGCTAAGTCAACAAGTAGACATGAGCCGTCACTCACCGATATCAAGTGGTTCAGGTCTCCGTAGCTGGGGCTGGTGAGGCGCAGCGTCCGGAAGCAGATGTTATAGAGCGCCTCGTTGTCGATGCTGAAGGTCATGTCCGTGTTCTCCACCAGCTGGTGCACCGACAGCGTCGCGTTGTACGGCTCCAGGACGACCTCGCTCACCTACGGTTACATGGCAGGATTGTAACATGGGGTGCAGGCCGGGACCTCCACGTGGAGCACCTGGGCAACGGAGGCGAGTAGCGCCTCCCACTCGCCACAGGAGACGCTGCTGCCTGCGGCCAACCCGGCCAGGGTGGGAGTGCTCCGAGCCTCTCCACGTGTCCCTTTGACTAGCAGAGGGCACGGATGGGTTACAAGACGGCCGCGCGTCAACCTACACCCACCGTCAGCGAGGTAATTAAAACCCGAAACGGCGTGCAGTCCATTGGGGTCCATGGGGATTAGCGCAACCAGAGTTTAGACTGTAGTTCTACTTTGGACCTTCGTCACATTCGTACGTAAAGTAGAACTGGAGTCCAAACGAACTCTTTCCTTTCCTCCGTCTTTACATCATGATAGAACGAAAGATATGGGTTTCTTTAAAGGCGGTATCTTACCTTAGGTGAAGGAAAAACGCTGAATGTGCTCATGATTCTGTCGGGGAACTCCTCGCGTATCTTGCTGAGCAGCAGCGTGCCCATGCCCGAGCCGGTGCCGCCGCCCAGTGAGTGCGCCAGCTGGAAACCTGGAAGGAGACTGGCTTTAGTTCTCCTTGCTCAGCAACATCTTCTTCCCTCTGTTTCAGCAGAATCACCCCTCTATCCCAAAGTCAGATAACTATAGCGCATCTTCAGCGATCCATTCGAACCTGTCCAAAAATTGGCCATTTTCTAGACAATGCGATCACACGCTAGATGTCTCTGATGCAGGATTACTCCTCGGGGTTGAGAGGTCCGAAGAAGCTGACATACCAATTAAAAACAAAAAGCTGACCCGTGCTCCAAAGTACAAACTTTGGACGCAACTGGGAAATCGCTGTAAGGATGTTGATGACTGAAATGACGAATGTTACCTTGTAAGCAGTCGCAGTTCTCCGCCTCCTTCCTGATGACGTCCATCACGGCGTCGACGAGCTCAGCGCCCTCTGTGTAGTGTCCCTTGGCCCAGTTGTTTCCTGTTACAAGTCAAAATAAATATATATGTTTGTGATCCTTTTGCAAGTGAGTAGGTACTATTAATAAGAACAATAGTAATTCTGTTTCGTGTTCTGAGAAAACCACACAAACCTGCTCCGCTCTGTCCAAACACGAAGTTGTCGGGCCTGAAGAGCTGGCCGTACGGGCCGGACCTCACGGAGTCCATGGTGCCGGGCTCCAGGTCCACCAGCACGGCGCGGGGCACGTATTTACCTAGAAGGGACAATTGGTCCTTATAAACGCTCTTATTTAACTTGACCTGTTTGTTTGGGCCCAAATCTAGTAATTGACACCCTATATCGACAGCAGACAAAGTTCAAATATGGGGAGTTTTCTAGCCATACAACAGTTACTAACATTACGAAAGTCACTATTGATATTGATTTGATATAATACATGCCCCAGCATGGCATCCGTGGATATGTCTTCTTTCCAAAAACAGAGTTGAGGTTTAATTGATATTTTGGTCACGTAACTGGTGGTAACTTTTTTCTGCGATTTCATTGCTCGAGAGAAAAGAAGAGATGTCCACGGACGCCATGCTGAGGAGGTAGATAGGATAATTAAAAGTATTTAAATATCGAATCCTTCCAAAGATATTGTAAGCCGCGGTAGCCTAGCGGTCTAGTTAATGGACTGCTGAGACGAGGTCTCGGGTTCGATCCCAGGTTCACCATGGCACGCACTAATGAGTTTTCGATGCTTTATAAGTGCCCGGTTAATGGCAATAGGCTCGCCACCTATTACATTGGAACCTAAACATAAACTGGTGAAATGTGGGTGCTAGCACCTCTGCCCTTCGGGGATATAGGCGTGAGTTTATGTTATGTTATGTTAAAGATATCGTCCTTCACAAACAAATCAACAAAAACATTGCAAAGGCGTTAATTATAGGTAGGTACAGAAATGTTACGACACAGATATGGCTTCGCAGCAAAGTCCCATCGCGCATCGCACCAACCACCTTGTCTTCGCCTCTCGTATAATTTAATCGCACCCACGCCTTAACCGTATCGTTTGTGTATAAGTAACTCGGCTAAAACAACTCACCTCCAGAAGCCTCAGTGTAGTACACATTGATGCGTTCCAGCTGGAGGTCGTTCTCGCCCTGGTAGAATCCCTCTGGCGTGACTCCATGCTCGTCTGATATGACCTCCCAGAACTGTAGGACAAACAAGAACTATCCATTAGTATCTAGGTATAGCTCTCGGCTTTTGAATTGATATGTCGTCTAGACCAGAAAGAAGTATGCAAGTCCAGTGACGGTGCTTTGATTCTTTGGTGCTTTGGGTCTTCAACGCGTTTTCTCTATCGTGCATTGAACTGACTGTTTGATAACTTTATTTTTCATCAAACTGCTATTAAAAAACCCTTTAAAAACAAGCTTTTATTATTTACAACTACATTACACACATTACAAATTGCATTGTCATGGGACTTACAGGTATGCCAAATTTCAGCTCAATAGGATAACCAGAAGTGGTTGAAAAATGGCTTGCAAGATTTGATTACAGACAACGGGACGGGTGAAACTAAATATTTATGAAGCTTGTAAAAATTTAAAATTCAAAAACCCGACTGCCGAAAAACTGAAAAGAAAAAACAAGCACTTAGATTCGAAATGTCTGGTGGTCTAGAAACAACAACTGAACAGTCGGGATCCATTATTCGACAACCAATCTAATTTTTCAATTTGATTTGACACTGCTCCGTTTGATTTTACCACTAATCTTTATCACCTACTAGCGACCCGCCCCGGCTTCGCACGGGTGCAATGCTGATACTAAATTAAATACACTACAGAAAAACTATGAACGTTGTATATAATAAAAAAATAATAATAATAATAATAATAATAACGTTTATTTCTCACCATAAGTGTTACATTACAAATCACAAATTTAATACAGTAGAATGTAATTCTAAAATTAAATCTAGGATCGATCAGAATTATGGCGGGTTGGTACCTGAACTAGGAGAATCCTGTGTCTCAGGTTACCAACCCTCCACCCCTGGCCAGTATCTAATATTATTAATCAAACGGGATGTGTGAAAATACGTGTGAGCATGTGTATGTGTGTGTGTGTGTGTGTGAGTGTGTGTGTGTGTGTGTGTGAGTGTGTGTGTGTGTTTGTGTATGTGTGTGTGGGTGTGTGAGAGAGAGTGTGTGTGAGCTATGAATATGTTCGTATGTGTCTTGTTTGTATATGGGTGTATGTTGTGTGCCTATGTGTTTGTGTGTGCTGCGTCTGAGTCATGAGTGAGTGTCAGGCGTTTATGGCTACTTGAGTGTCGTGTGGGTGAGTGTATGCGGTGGTACATGTTGATATTGAAGGATACAAGTTCCTAGTGGTTTTTGCTTTATACTCGTAGAATTTTTTCTGTGCTAGGGTAATCAAGGGCCGTTAAGTATTTTTTAAGTGTTGCTTTTAAACGAAACTTAGGCATTTTGTAGATTTGGTACGTGTCATTAACTAACCGATAAATGAATGGCCCCATGTAATATAGCTGACGTCGAGCGAACATTGAGTTAAAGGAGGGGACAGGAGTTCGAATTCTTCTTTTGCTCTGTGAAAATTTCAATGGGTCGACAGATTTATGATGACGTAAGACTGTTAAGAAGATGTATAATTGGCGAACTGTGAGGAAGCGCGATTCTTCATAAAGTTTCTGGGTAGGGTATTTCCTGGGCTTATGGAACATGACCTTGATGACTGCACGTTGGGCTCTTTCCAGCTCAAGCAGATGAGTTGGAGCAGCTCCACCCCAGATAGGGCAGCAGTAAGACAGAACGCATTGGCAAAGGGCATAATATACGTTGGTCAATAGATTGCAGTCAGCAGCATCGCGAAGGTTTTTAAAAATTGGAAGTAATTTACGTACTCTTTTGCTAAGTGAAGATATATGCGGTTTCCAGTTTAAATGGCAATCTATGATAACGCCCAGGTATTTATGGGTATCGGTTTGGGCAATGGCAATGCAGTCACAGTAGCCGCAATTTTCAAGTTTGCATTGGGAAGTATGGGCTTTAATTGAAAAATTTAACCCTGGACTTGTAGCTTCCGTTATTCTAAAACAGATGTATTTTGTTTTAGTTACGTTAATAGTTAGTAAATGCTCATCGAGCCAGTGCATAACTCGTCTGAGGCCCATTTCGGCAGATTTTTGAACTTGTGACCATGTTTTCCCACGGCAAATCAATACAGTATCGTCTGCAAAAGCCAGTACTTCCACGTTATCTATTTGAAGTTTACAAAGTCTATTCACGTAAGCCAAAAATAACGTCGGACCGAGGGTACTACCCTGCGGTATTCCATACGTGACCGGAAAGCTGGAGCTACAAGAGTTTTTTACTTTAACCACCTGACTTCTACCGTTCAAATAGTCTCGGAGCCACTCCAGGACCATACCTCTTATGCCCATGCACTCTAAAGTACGCAACAAAATTGGTAATGAGACAGTATCGAATGCTTTTTGCAGGTCCAAAAATATAGCAACACATTTTTCACCCTTGTCTACTGCCTTTGTAACGATATCCGAGAGCCTAGCTACCGCATCCTCAGTATTTCTACCCGAGCGGAAACCGTATTGGGTACATGCCAGTATGGTTTTGCTTTCGAGGAATTTAATTAGACGAGTGTTAACTACTTTTTCCATGATTTTACTAATTGCGCTCAGTAGTGATATAGGTCTGTAATTAGCAATTGAATCTGCGTCACCACTCTTAAACACGGGCACGACAGCCGCTTCTTTGAAAATTTTTGGAAAAATCCCAGTAGTAAGACTAAGATTACACAGATGCGCAATCATAGTGCACAAAATCGTCCGAGAGTTTTTTAGTACAATATTTGGAATGTTATCGATACCTGGAGCACTATTATACTTTAGACCCATGATAATTTTATTAATTTCTATATAATCAGTTGGATCTAGATACATAGAACTCTCATGGCTTGACGGAGAAATCTTTTCTGCTAAGCGCAAATCGGTAGTACTATTTCTCTGTAGGATGTCTGAAGCTAGTTCTCTCCCAACCGAGGTAAAGTATCGATTAACTAAATTAAGAGATTCGCAAGGTGAGTCTGGTACAAGATCGAGTAGGTCAGTTGCTCGGAAACGGTTTTTCTTAATACTACACAATTCTTTCACCGTTTCCCAAGTCCCTTTATTATTTTTGAAATTTTTGTTAAATTTGTCCTTGTAATAGTTATTTTTTAGACTTTTAGCTAATGAGTTACAAGTATTGCGATAATTTATATACTGCCGTTTGATTTCGGCGTTGTCAGGATTTAATTTTGAGATACTGTGAAGTCTATCTCTAGTCCTAAAACACTTGATAATGCTTGTTGTAATCCATGGTTTCAGAGGTCGTCGACGATTAGCAAAAGAAACTGTGTGTGTGTTTTGTGTTATATGCGTCTGAAGCGTATTAATAAGTATTTCCGCGGCCAAGTTCGGGTCTGTAATTTCTAGGAAAGATGTCCAGTCTATTGATTTTATAGCTTCGGTCAGAGCTGTATGATTTATTTTTGTTCTAGTTATATTTTTGTGAAAGGTTGGTTTTGATATGAGTGTACTGTTATACGTCAAGAACAGGGGATAGTGGTCTGTGATGTCTGTTTCAAGTACAAAACATTGATGGTCGCCCTCTAGCTTGCACATGAAATGGTCTAAGCAGGTGAGACCGTGCGTGGGGATGTCAATGCCTTGATGTAAACCATGGGAACCAATGATTTCCAGATAATCTCTAACGTCGTTATTGTTGGTATCTAAGGTGTCGATATTTATGTCTCCGGTTAGTATGATATGCCGCGAATTGGTACTAGTTAGCAATGTATCCAAGGCATCAAGGAATGTTTTAGGATTTTTGAAACAGAAAGGGCGATATATACCTATTACTGACAAGTTGCCTATTTTTGCCAACAGGCAATTGGCCTCCTCTAAGTCAATTTCTTGTATAGTTGCTGTAATATTTACGTTCAAATACATGATCACTCCGTCATTCTGGTTAAAACTATGCTTACTAAAGTACATAGAAAAACCATCGATTTGAGGGGGATTCGAGTTTTCATTACACCAACATTCTGTCAGGACGATGATGTCAATATTAGTTTTTAACCTTGTAATATATATTAGAAAGCTGTCTAAATTTTTATTTATACTTCTTATGTTAAATGAAATTATGTTTAGTCTATTTGAATGCTCAAACTGTTGCGCAAGATGGTTGGGGTCTGCAATTAATTTACATGGAATTGTACAGCAGCTGTCAAATTCTTCAAATAATTGTCTGTTGTCCATTAATAGTTTTAAAAAGTGAAAGAGTGCTATTTATGTTGTTAGGAGTTGTGCGGAATGAACTTATTTTTTGGCTGAAATACCCTGCAGCACTATAATTGATTTTGATAATCATATAAAATTGGCAATATATGAATCCCAAGTAAGATGTATGTAAGTATGTAAGTTGGAGAATTGGGGTAGCTATTAGTAGATATTGGGTTGCTTTGAGGTATTTTGATTGAGTAGTTAGGTTGTAATTTGTTTGTTGTGTAATATATGTGTTGAAGCATAGTTGTGTAATTGTACATTTTGTAAGTACGTTAGTCGGTGTGTAGTTCGTTTGTGTATTGTTTGTGTCATAATTATGTCTATTAACGCTATGAGTGAATGGGTGGAAATTAGATTTACAAAATAAGAGTATGCTTACTATAAGGAATATTAGTCATTTGTTTCTCAACTGTTGTAGTTGGGCTTCGCTTTTTATTAGGATGTGTGGTTCCCCTTCTTTCTTCCGCATGTAGACAAATCCGTTTGAGGTCCAGCAGTAATTGTAATCCATGGATTTGCGGAGCTCACGTGCAAGGTAGTATAAGCGAGAAGCTTGAGGTGTCAAGTGATCGGCTAAATATATTTCAGTTTTAGGGTCATCTAATCCCAAGTGCGACGAATTTAGTTGCTCTGTTTTGTATCTTCTTGATTCGAGGTTTAGTTTTTTCGCTGCCATCAGAACTTGTCCTTTAAGTAAAGTTGACGAGAATTCAACTATAACAGACGTGGTAGTCTGCCCAGGCTTTGTAGGCACTCGATATACATCGCGTACTTCACTGGTATCCATCTTGACACCCAAACTGGTCGTGAGTTTTTTAATCATATCGAAAATCTTTTCTTTGGATTCATTTTCATGCTTTGGCACATTCCTGATCTGAATATTGTATTTGCGTGCAGCCCTCTCCATAGCCTCACATTTTTCTTCAATTTTTGAGATCTGTGTCACCAGTTGTTGACGATCTTCCTTCAGTCTTGCGATAGTAGATTGAACTTCGTCTAACTTTGCAGTGGCAAACTCGATAGATTGTTCTATATCGAGATTCTTCTTTTGTATACTATCATTTTGAGTCTTAATTTCAGTGATGTATTTCTCCAATACGTCCAGGCGTGAGTTCTGTTGACCTTGGAGGGTACTCAGCATATCCTGTAGTTCTTCACGAATTACTGTTCGAATAATTGCACCTTCCGACCCTGATTCGTCTAGAGTGATTCGTCGGCGCTTCGAATCTCTTTGGGTAATATGAGTTAACTCTTCTGTAGGGGAGACGTAGGCTGTTATCTTGTCCACATCAGAATCTGACATGCTATGGGATTTGCTTAATGGAGGCGAGCGTGCCAAGTTCGGCATATTGAACCGAGTTTATTCACACAAAAATTGCTATTAAATTAGGTGCAGCAAATTAAAGTTGGGCCAGCCCCTTTGAATTCAAAACGCTATCGCTTCCGCCTTTGAGTTACGGCAAGCGCCAAGTGAGACGTTAATATTGCAGTCGGCCGCTGTAGCTCACTGACCCGTCGCGATCACTATAATATTGTTGTCCCTTTCTGCCGCCGAGTCGCTGCGCGCGCGCAATGAAGTTACTATGGCGTTATGGGCGCCTGGTACTTTAGTGAATTATTTTAAGTAATATTTTTATGAAATAATTAAATTTTAAATAAAATTTGCACAGGTTCACACGTCTAAACGCTTTCGCGGTCCAGGGGGGAGAAGCACTGAGTTTGATGTCCGGTGGTCTAGAAACATAACAACTGAACAGTCGGGATCCATTATTCGACAGGCAATCTAATTTTTCAATGGATCCCGACTGTTCAGTTGTTATGTTTCTAGACCACCGGACATCAAACTCAGTGCTTGTTTTTTTCTTTTGAGTTTTTAGGCAGTCGGGTTTTTGAATTTTTAAATTTATTTTTTTATTTTATACTTTTTTAGTTATTTACATAGCTGCCCACATAATAATGAATAGAAGTATAAAATCTATATTTTATGGAGTTAATGATTTTCGTGTACCTAGTGAAGGGACATCACCGAAATTCAACCTTAATTATTATATTTTTGCTCATATCTCCGGTTCTACTCAACCTATTGTAATCAAACAAACGTAAGATTTTAAGTCTGACCAAGACCTTTTAAACAAATAAAACCGCATCGAAATTCGTTCTGCAGTTTTTGCGTCCATCGCAGTCAAATGTTTGTGGCGCTAAAAATCCGCCATTTTGATTTTCTAGAAATTTTAATATACCTGGTGTCACTCACACAATCATGACGAATCAAACAACACCTTGTTTGTCAAAATCCGTCAAGCAGTTCAGGCTGTAGAGCGTGCAACACAAATTTTCAAGATTTTCATTTTGCCGCCAAAAATCCGCCATTTTGATTTTCTAGAAATTTTAATATACCCAGTGTCACTCACACAATCATGACGAATAAAATGATACCTCGCATGTCAAAATCCGTCAAGCCGTTTAGGCTGTAGGCCGTGCCAAAGAAATGGACATACATACATACATACATACATACATACATACATACATACATAGTCTCGAAAAACATTACCCTCCTTTCTTCGGCAGTCGGGTAAAAACATAGCGGCCTCCCCGCACTGCCCCGTCCGACCGGTACCGCCCGCCGCAAACGCAAGTTTTAAATTTGTAATATCTCCGAAAATATTTGTTTAATTTACATGCTGTAAGGAACCATATTGATCTATATTAATTGCACACTGTATTTAAGGTACTTAATTCGATAAGGAATAATGCCGTATTGCTTAAAATAGCTTCGTAAATAAGCCATTTTTTCACGTAAAAAGTAAACAATAAAAATGGTTAATGTGGGATATCCCTAAAAGATAAACATATACCATCGCGGACTTTTTTGTAGACCTTTTTATGGTGTACAATACTGTAGTACATTAATTTGATCTAACTCGTAGGGTTTAGGCAGCGTTTTTGCTAAATTGCTAAATAAGCCCAAAAAAATAGGTTAATTTACGACATCACGTTAGAAACCTCTAAAATTAGCAATGTTGCCTTAGTATATGATGCATGTATTATACATATAAACCTTCCTCTTGAATCACTCTATCTATTGGAAAAAAACCGCATCAAAATCCGTTGCGTAGTTTTAAAGATTTAAGCGCACATAGGGATATAGGGACAGAAAAAGCGACTTTGTTTTATACTATGTAGTGAAGCTGCATTATGTCGCAGCGACGAACGCAAGGCTGTGTGTTTAGACAATACCTAGCACTGCAGCAGGTGCCCACACACTGCACACACTCAAATGTCCCCAAAAACAGCGTGCCGCCACCTGGGGCTTGTCTGCTAGGACGAAGACTAGCTCAAACAGTCACTCTCAGACCCCAAACCCGCGCTCACGGGAATAGGATATCATTCTGCGATTTCCGCTAACCTAATCTTGCTGACAGAAAAAGTCGATACGAAAACAATAGCGTGCAATACCTAAGGTTGATAAGTATTGATGTATCGAGGATGTAAGCGACCTTGGGAAGGTTACGGCTAATCTATTTATATTAAGCGCTGCGATAGATTACGGGGTAATGGTTGTATTGTCTCCTAATTCCGATTATTCAAGGCGTGCCGATAATAAATATTAGTTAGAAGATGAGTCAAATCAAAATAAATGTTAAGGGATTTAGATAAATGCACCTCATGTGGTGCACGCAAATCACGTAGACTATGGCTATGGCTATTTTAGTCCTACGAGTACCTATAATATGTACACCCACATAGCGACACAGATAAGGGCTTTGTCGCGACATCTGCTACGATGAATTCGTGTGAATTTATTTTAAACTAGCTTCCGCCCGCGGCTTCGCCCGCGTGGAATTCGGTATTGCCACCAAGTCTATTTGAATGAAACGACTCTCCACTCGACTTTCCACTCCGCTGTTCACTCCACTCTCCACTCCAGACTCCACTCCACTGTTCACTTCACTCTCCACTCCACACTCCACTCCACTCTCCACCTTCACTCTACTGTCCAATCTCCTCTCCCGACTCCACCCTACATTCCACTCTCCACTTAAGGCGACAGTGTGGACATCATATCCCTTTATAACAGTACTTTTAGTTGTAATAATCGATATTTGAAAAAAAAAAGACTTGGTTTATCTTGACCACAAATTTAATATCTATTTTTTGCAATCCTTGTCTGTTTGTTCGTGAATGACGCAAAAACTGCTAAACAAATTTTGATGCCCCCTTTTCATTAGAAAGGTCTTGTTTTTACATAAAATCTGCCGTATGTTTGATTGCATTTGGTTAAGTAGAACCGGGGATATGGCCAAAAAACGATTACCAACCAATCGACTCCCACGGGCAGAGCCGTGGGTATTAGCTTGTATAAAAAGTAGCCTATATATTACTCCAGACTATAATCTATCTCTGTACCAAATTTCAACCTGATCTATTCAGCCGTTTTTACGTGAAAGAGTTACAAACATACATCCAAATATCCTGACTGATCAACTCCATGGGCGAAGCCGCGGGTATTAGCTTGTATACAAATTAGCCTATATGTTATTTCACACTACACTCCATCTCGGTACCAAATTTCAGCCAGATCCATTCAGCCGTTTTTACGTGAAATAGCAACAAACATAATATTTGGACATCCCGACCGATCGACTTTGCGAGCGGAGCCGCGGTATTCGCTTGTATAAGAGTAGCCTATATGTTATTTCAGACTATAATCTATCTCTGCACCAAATTTCAACCTAATCTATTCAGCCGTTTTTACGTGAAAGAGTAACAAACATACATCCAGATATCCCGACTGATCGACTCCATGGGCGAAGCCGCGGGTATTAGCTTGTATAAAAAGTAGCCTATATGTTATTTCACACTACACTCTATCTCGGTACCAAATTTCAGCCAGATCCATTCAGCCGTTTTTACGTGAAATAACAACAAACATAATATTTGGACGTCCCGATCGATCTACTTCGCGAGCGGAGCCGCGAGTATTAGCTTGTATAAAAAGTAGCCTATATGTTATTTCAGACTATAATCTATCTCTATACCAAATTTCAACCCGATCTATTCAGCCGTTTTTGCGTGAAAGAGTAACAAACATACATACAGACATCCCGACTGATCTACTCCGTGGGTCGACTGATCGACTCCGTGAGCGGAGTCGCGGGTATCAGCTTGTATAAAAAGTAGCCTATATGTTATTCCACACTTTAATCTATCTCGTTACCAAATTTCAGTCAGATCTATTCAGCCGTTTTTACGTGAAAGAGTAACAAACATATATCTAGAAAATCCCGACCGATCGACTTTGCGAGCGGCGCCGCGGTATTAGCTTGTATAAAAAGTAGCCTATATGTTATTCCAGACTATATTCTATCTCTGTACCAAATTTTAGCCAGATCCATCAAGCCGTTTTTGTGTGGCAGAGTAACAAACATACATCCAGACATACATTCTTACAAACTTTCACGTTTATAATATTAGTAGGAGTAGGAAGTAGGACAAATACGAACTTAGATATTGTAATACTTGTTTATACTTATGTAAAAACTGCATTAAAATCGGTGCATCCGTTTGGGAGCTATGACGGCACAAACAGGTACAGAGATACACTACAAAACACATGAAATTTAATTCTTTAATTTAATCATATTTTAAACGTTTTTTACTTTTTTCGCGAGTTGAGGACAAAAAAGAAAATTGGAATTTGAGAGAAATTGGAATAAGTATAGAACGAGCGTGCTACCGGCTCCACGTCAGTCAGCTGATGAATTAGTCAAACATCCATCTATACGTATAGGTACCTACTAACATAATTTAATGAGACCACGAGAGAACGAGATAAGTAACGAGAATTTCGTAAACAACTATTTAATAATAGTAATGAGTAAGCCTTTATTATTCCTCATTGTTTGGTCCCAATAAACAACTATTTGGTCCCAATAATTCAGCGTTATTAGTCAACCCTACCTGCTGAGGTGAGCGTCTATTTGATTACGTAACAGCATTTGTCACTATGTGCTATGTGTCAGGGAGTGATAACTGATAAGACGTGAGATAACGATAAAGAGAGAAAGGTTTAAGTTTTTAAGGTTCTGCGTCTGTCTGTATGTCGGTCTGTCACCAAACTGTATCTCCCATCTCTCTCGCTCTACTTTACCAGGTATACCTTAGGCCCGGGTCAAGCCGGGGTGCGAGGGAAATGCTCTATGGACCACTTTACACCCTGGCAACAGAAGACCCTAAACGGCGTGCGGTTTTAGTCGGTAAGAGTCCGACATAATCTGCCCCGCCGGCCGCGGGGTAGGTATCCATGAGGATTTCCGCACGAAAAAAAAAAGGAACAAACTCCCCAGGAACTCTGGCGATTTTGACCACCAGTCATAACGCAGAATTTGGAAACGACCCCGGTCCCTTTAGATAGGCGCGCACGGAACCGTCCCGGGTTTAGGCCCCTACAGCCCGGGTGGATGACCAAAAGCCCGGGTTCAGTTCAGGTTTGGTTTTTCTTTAAGGTCGCCGCAAGCCAGGCCTGTGGGGTGCCCGGGCAGGCTGGGGCCCGGCCGGCAAATGCCTCCCAACTATTATGGCCAGTCCGACGCCCTCTAGAAGTCCAGAAGGCCTAGGTAAAGTCACATTCTTGACTATGACGCCAGTAGATAAGTCCGAAATCTATAGGAGTGACATTATTTGTCGATGGCACGTATAACTAAATAGATATCTAATCTCAGTCCCATACATTTCGAACTATCACTATTCGTTCGCTTCGAAGCGATTCTACTGGTAGAATGTAGCTGTATCTACAGTCCCAGGGCCAAAAATTTCTTAGGTATTAACCTCATTTTTGCTATTGAAAGACGAATCACAATCACTACAAACTTTAACAGGGTTTATGCCTTGTCATATTGGGCATTTATTATTTAAGGAGGTCTGGGTAATGGACTGCTGAGACGAGGTCTCGGGTTCGATCCCAGGTTCACCATGGCACACACCAATGACTTTTCGATGCTTTTCGAAGTAATGTATGTATTTATCACAGGTTTGGAAATAGGCTCGCCACCTATTACATTGGGACCTAAACATAAACTGGCGAAATATGGGTGCTAGTACCTCTGCCTACCCCCTCGGGGATATATGCGTGAGTTTATGTTATGTTATTATTTATGCCCGAAAAGTCAGGGCATAAACCTATTTTGACCTATATAGACGGGTTTACGCCCAAGATGAAATAATACGATTCCTGGATATTTTTTCTTGCAGTCACAGTCTTTAAGGTACTTACTGACTGACTCGAATAACGTTAGCCGCGTAGTGGCTGACTAGTGCGTGAGCGTGTGCGTGTATTCTGTAGCGCGTTCCGTCTAATAATGTGTCATAGGTTCATGACTGGAGGAACCATTAGTGAGAATTGAAAGAATTACATAATTTAATATTAATATTATGTGTATAACCTTGTGACCGACAATGTAAAGTCTGTCGACGTAAAGGAGGATGGGCAATTTGGTCTCCCTTTCCAATATTGTCCAATCAAAATGAATTTACCATCATTGGATAGCTCTTGTCAAGAGCATAAAAAACGACTACGGCAGCTAACCTTTATCTATTGTCCGTTTTGTAATATAAGCTTCGGAAGTTACTTCGAAATAGAATTTAAAAAATATATTTATCAGATTTAGCTTGACCGATTTTGATGACGATACCATTTATTATTAACTATACGTGTACGTAAGCAATAAGTATTAACTTGGAACGGTTTTGTTATCTCTGTCGTCCCCTGGAGGGCGCAGCGCAGCGGTTGAGCAAAAAAAAAAAGGTTAACAAAAAACGGTGGTTTGCGGGCGAGAAATGTAGTGGCCGGGGGTGCCGGGGGTGTAGGGGAAGCGAGGGGCGCTTGCGCACGTTCCCGTGCCAGTCGTTCGCTGATATTTGTTGTGTGACCACGTTATCTCGTTCCTCATTCTCACGTCGACTATAGACCCTGGCATTATTTTGGACTCCGTTACCGTTGCGTTGTGTTTATACCTCGTTATTGTTTTTAAACCTTTACTTTCTACTGGACTTGAGTGCTTAGCGATTGGATTATTTGTTTACCATGGAACGTTTCCGTAACTGTGTCATGTGCAGAAGAGGGCTGCACCGAGGCAGATATCAGGTGCGCATTTTATCGGAGAGCTTACCAAGAATGCGCGCAGACCTGTCAGAATTTATTCGAGAAAATGCAGTATTGGAGGTTAGTACCTAATCATGGAACTTTTTAACTTTTATGTTAAGTATGTCTAAACAGTTCTAAAAAAAGTCTAAACAGTGTCTAAACAGAATGACGTAAAATATTTTATTTTAACGTTAAGTACATGGTATTTATTCCATTCTTATATATATAATGTGTTAAGCTATAGCCTACCTATCGTATTGACCTTTTCTTTTTAAACTCTAGCATGAATAATGTAATTAGCGTGCAATAATGTATATAAATAATGTAACAATATACCTAGGCTATTAATCACTTAAATCATCATTTACTTACACTATTATTACCGATTTTCAGGTGGTATTCGATAATACTCGGAGAGTATGCTATCGATGCTGGCAAAGAGCTGAAAACGCGATTGGAGCTCTACCTCAACAACTGCTTCAACCCGACCCACAGCCGCAAGAACAAGTAATGCCGCCGCACGAGCAAGCAGACCCACCGCACGAACAAGCAGAGCCAGACGAACAAGTAGAACCGCAGGTTGGACATATTATACACGTGCCCGAATATATGAGAGCACCAAATAGTTCAAGGCGTTGTATTTTTCGTGGCTGTACTAACGCAAACCGCTGTCGAATCCCAAATGTTGTCAAAATCTTTGTGTTTACCCAACATAAAATCTACATTCCTGACGCTGCTAGAGTGTGCCTAGACCACCTAAATGGGAACGATTGGAATGAATTACCTCAAGCATGCAATATTTCTCATGACTTTACAGCCGCTTATTTCAGTAACCTGTGTGATTTACTGAGAGATGCCTTAAACGCACCCAGATTGCGTTTTAGCGAGCTAGAAGGAAGAATGACTGAAGAAGAAATGCACTTTTGGACTGGACGTACTATGGAACAATTTAATGATATCCTAGAGCAAACTCCTTCCTTAAGAAGTGAAACTACAGATGCCAGGACCGCTTTAGGTATTTTACTGACGAAACTACGCACAGGAGAATCCAACGAAAGACTTGCGACGTTGTTTAATATCTCTAGAAGAACATTCGAACGCCAGTTGGCAATTGCACGAGGGTGCCTCAGTTCTGATTATGTTGGTCTTCACTTGGGAGTGGATCACATAAGTAGAGACAATGTACTGGAGAGAAACTTGAGGATACCAAAAGCATTGTATGGGAATGCCATCAACTCTAAAGCCATTGTTATTTGTGATGGCACGTACATTTATATTCATAAAAGCTCGAACTTTTTATTTCAGAGGCAATCGTATAGCTTACACAAGTTCCAAAACTTATTGAAACCATTTTTAATTGTGACCACTGACGGATATATTATAGACGTAAAAGGACCTTACGCTGCAACTAAAACTGATGCCCACATTATGAAAGATATAATGAATGACGAGGAAAACCCGTTGCACATATTGCTTCATCCCAATGATGTGTTTATTTTAGATCGTGGGTTTCGAGACAGTTTGGCCGATATTGAAGCGTGTGGCTACGAATATCATGTTCCTCCGACTAAAAACCCGAACGACTCACAGCTCACTACTTCTCAAGCGAACGATTCGCGACTGGTTACGATATGCCGATGGGTAGTGGAAGTGGTTAACGGGCGCATTAAAAGAGATTTTAAGTTATTGCGGCAAAAATATTTTAATAATACAATGCCTAATATGTTTATAGATTTTAAAATTGCAGCAGCAATAACTAATCACTTTCACGCGCCCATTGCAGATAGCCAGCATGCAGAAGCTTTTCTACAAAGAATATCTACAAAAATACAAACACCAAATGTGTTGTACAATTATGTAGAAGCAAAAAGATTAAATAATAGAAGAGCCAATTTTCAGAGAATAGAAGCACATGATGTGCTCGATTTTCCACGATTGAGTGAACAGGATGTGATATTGCTGTCATTGGGGACATACCAGTTAAAACTCGCAAAGTCATACTGCAGCGAACACCTGAACAATGGCTTATATCTCATAGAAACATATAGAGAAAGCGCTATGGAGGATGTGAATGAATATGGGATAGAAGAAGATGTGTGGCTTTTGCGTGCACGTATACAGTCCCGACATGTGAGAGCAAAACAATACTTTTGTTACATATTGATTAAAAGACATGAAAATATAATACTACATCACTATTGTACATGTTTGACAGGACGTCGCACGGTAGGTTCCTGTGCGCATATAGTGTCTATAGTCTGGTATTTAGGATATGCTAAACACGAGGGCTTTAATGAGCCAGCATTGTTTTTAAATAGCATCCTTGTAGATACTGAATAGTATTATTGTATAATTAATGCTTATATAATAAACCTGTACAAAACGTATTTCACACGTGTTTTATTTTGATAAACAGTAATAACTAGCTAAAGAACCGTGGCATCACCTGCTCCATAATAGAGTACCTGTTCCAGGGATGAAATGTGACCTTTTGTACCTTTCGGTACCTCTTTTACATTCATGCAAAAACAAATGTATCAATTACATAAAATGAAGCACAAATATCGGTATTGTTGGTGGACTGCTGATTCGCAGGTCACGGGTTCGATTCCCGCACAGTGCAAATAGTTGTGTGCATGAAGATGAGTATTTGCATTTTGTCTGGGTGTTTCTATGTATAATATGAATGAATTTACAAAAAAAAGTATATAAGTATATTTATCCGCATTCTAGAACCCATAACACAGGCTATCCTTAGTATAGGTCAAGAAAGTGACGTGTAGAATGTGGTAAGACAAGAAAAGATAACATATTGTAATTATTGTTATTGTAATAATAACCTGGCATAATCGAGAACAATGTCAATAAAAGTGTACGTAAGATGTAACAAAAAAAAAAATTACAGCTCTCGGACAGCAAAGCGGGACTAGCGCCATAGTTATTCATAATCCACATAAAAATACCTTTCCAACGGTGTATCATTCATTCCGATTGGAGGGGGGGGCCAACTTCCATACATTGGTGCCCATCATCCTTTAGGTAAGTAGGTAGGTCGTTCGGTATATCGAATATGTGATTAGGCTATCGTATCCTAGTGTAGTAGTGAATGAATGCCGCGATAACAACACACATAATTACCATTATAATGATGCAAATGTCGCTAACTTGGTGAAACAGCGACGGAATGTTGTAGTTAGCGTCAAAAGTAGATGATCATTTTCAGATATTGAGCATTTGTTTTCAATCGACTTCAAAATAGACATATTTGTACAAATCTTTTTTATTAGACAGAAATTAAGTCCGAAATGGTCCCATAGGGTCCCATTTCAATCTCATAAAGATCTGATGACAAGTTTCGGAGACAGACAACGGAACTCTTCAATACTTAAATGCCAGCAAATCATCCGCGATTGCTGCTATCCTAGGTACATTTAGGCATTGTTTATTCAATTTCAAAACATAACATCGCGGCCGCAGATAGGTACGCGGTAAATGGGCTCGCAGAAGTCGCAGAAGTAGGTATACATAATGAATCGATATGCTTTTAAGTCGGTTTAATATTCATGTCAATAAGTCTTATACAATAGGCCCAGCCCAAAGCTAGGTTATAAAGAAACGCCCAAACGCATTGTTTCATGAAGTACAGTCAGAGCCAAGATACCTAATTGGGACATTTATGTGACATTTTTATTGTTTCCTCGTGGAGACGCCGTAGTGACTCAGTTGTTGTGAGCTCACTTGTAGATACTCACTGTGATATTACGTCATCCACGTTATCAGTTAAAGCGGATCTGATTGTAGTAAATAGTAAACACGTCAGTAGGTATATATTTATCTTTATAAATATATACTAAAGGCCGAAAATTTAGTAGATTTAGTCCAATTACGAAATTTTTAAAATTTTTGAAAAATGAGCGATCGTGAATTTTGGCGCAAGACTGCTTTGAGTATTTTTCGCTATTCCTCATACTTTTAGACTTGGGCATCCATGCCAAGTTGAAAAGTCACCCTTCAGGTATCAGTGATGGCTTCGTCCTCACACTTTAGGCATTAATCAGGCATTTATTTAATTCCGTCTGATTAATGCCGGGCATATAGATAGCCTGGTATATTGGGCATACATTATAAATGCCCGAAATATCAGGGCATAAACACATCACTACCCTTTATAATTATATCATTCATAGCATTCATGCATACAAATATACCAAAAAGCATGCCGAATAATGTTTGTTTGGTTTAACGCGCTAATCTCAGGAACTAGGTACTGGTCCGAATTGAAAAATGTTGCGTAGAATAGCTCATTTTTCGAGGAAGGCTATGGGCTATATTATATCATCACGCTACTGCACAGGGGAGCAGCGTAGTATACATATTATTGCAAAACTAAGAAATTACGGGCATATATTATTATGTGTTATATAAGTGCCACGGGGACGAAGTGTGTCACGGGCGAAGCCGCGGGGGACAGCTAGTGAATATAATCATATCGATAGGGATGTAGATGACATGCAAAACGTATGATTACATTTTGCAAACGATCTACAGTAGGTTGCCATGAGTAAACTTCCAGTAATCGCATCGTAACCACGAGATAATAACATTTTATCAGATAAATTATGAATGCAGGTGACATGCCACACGTATTTAGACTATTACCTGTACCAGCTACACACAGGATTTTTTTGTAAAATCATTCCTATAACCTAACTGTAGCTCCACATACCGGGTCCAATGTTTGTACCATCTCGGGGGTCGTGCCAGCTCCGCAAGGAAAAGATTAAACTGGAAAAAATCTATGAGTTGATTGCAACAACACCTACCATATAATACGTAGTGGCCTGTCTCAGCCATGCGCGGGAAAAATAATCCACCACATTGGGTCTAAATTGTAAATGCCACATCACTAGGGACATAAATATTATACTTACTTACTAATTCACTAAAAGTATTCAGTCAAAAACTTCCCATTAAGAACCTCCTCCTTTTCTGAAGACGGTTAAAAAATAATAAAAGAATTTCTAGAACTCGATTGCAGCGCCACCTACCGAATCTATAAATCTTAACCACCCAGGTGCCAAATCCAACACACACACGAAATCTCATCGGTTTTAAAATTAAAGTTCCCATAATCAGAAGCATCTTTATTATAATGCAATTTTGTGATTCTGAATCTAAAAAATTCTCACAATTGGGGCCTTACCACGACGCTCTTGTATTACTTCAAATGCGATACAGTTCAACTTAGGGAGAGAGGGAGCTATACCTACACCGTGTATCACTCCATCTCCCTTCCCGAGTTGAACTGCATCGCATTTCAATTCAAACCTTATTTTACTCTTCCAGGGATGAAATTTCCAAAAATCCTTTAGCTCCGTAGTTAGGGCTCTGCATTGAAGAATCAGTCGGTCAAGAACTCAAGACAAAATCCCTGCTAGTTAGCCCGTTCGTAAAAAACCGGTCCAAAAAACATTAAAACCGATTGCACTGTTTGCAGCGCCACCTAAACGAACGCCAAACTATACGTTATTGGTATTAAACGCAACGAACTGTCAAAATTTCTGATCAATCGATCGATAACTTCGAATTTGGCAACCACAAATACAAACGACGACGTAATGCTGTAGGTACCTATTTATTTATAGATATACAAATAAATGTAAAAACAAATTAATTGCATCCTCAAAAATATTTATATTATAGTACATCAATAATTAACTAATTATCCCAAGGTAAAAATTTCAAGGTAGAAATCGCTAGTTGCAACAAGTAATTGTCTTTGACTGTACTATCACTGTAAATAAGCGAAAGTTTTATACCTACTTATTATAACCGGCAAAGTAATAATATAAAACAATAGATATCGCAATACATCGCAAAACGGGTATAGAACAGAATAAAAAATATCGTAATATTAATATTAAAGAATCAATTAATTTTAATGTACCTAGGTAAGTAGGTACTCATAACTATAGTCAGCGTCAAAAGTCAAATGATAGCACAGATTACAAATTAAAAAATCCGAATGAAAATCGTTACTTATTTTAAGCATCACTTAAACGTTTTAATACCTAGATTCCACTAAGTAGTTCAACTTAAACAGCACTTTCATAAAGAACAAATAATTAAATTGCACAAAAATTAATTTATAACATCTGAAATGATCAACGACTTTTGACGCCGACTGTACGTCAATGCGGACAATCAAATTCGAAAGCGCTATTTGACATCGGATTCAGAATACTGCGTCAAAACAAAAGTAAAGAAATGTAGGTAGGTATTACGCGTAAGAGAAGAGCGTATTGGTGTCGCATCGCATCAGTCGACAGAGGTCAAAATTGCCTGTTTTCACTGTTTGTTTCTTCGCGAGAACTGCGAAGAATACGTACAGACCTACATAAGCAAGTTTTGTGTATCGATTTTAGCGAATGACGGTACAGGTAGGTACATTAATGTTTATATAACTAGTACCCTACCGCCGCGACCTTGTACCTACCGCTACATTTAAGTAACCAAATGTGAGAGAGAGCGTGAAGCTACCAGAATAATTACATAAAAATGTTATCACAGACAGCAATGGCTGTTATCTCAATTTTTGCATTAGGTACACTTTAAGACAGAACAACATGAGAACAACACAGTGTTATTTTGACAATTGAATTAAATCAAGTATTCAAGGACAATGTACGACGGTTCTGTCACACGGACCGTTGGTTTGCGCGGTATCTCTTTACGAATATAATGTGTTAAATGATATACAGTAATTATTATGGCTGACGAGTAATTGTATGTGAAAGTGCGTACCTTAGATCCAATTTGGTTTCCGCACTGGCCAGCCTGAACATGCACAATTTCACGCATTATAACACACAACCGGGTAGTGAGGCCCTCCGATAAAATGAGACCTACGCGTTAGCACGAAATCGGGAATGATGTATTACGTTTATTATCGTCCATTTCTCAGTAAATTGTGATTGCGGTGTTGCCAGTTTAGGAATTTACCCTAGTTTTTTAGGCAACGTCTAAGAAAAGAGTGAATATCTTTGACATAGATATAGGATATTCTAGATAGGTAGGTACCTACAACTAGAACTTGAACTAGTTTTTTTTGAAGTAACATTTAAATACACGCATGCAAATTCTAAAGTTAACTACAAAGTAAAATGAAACTTTAACTATCTATACATAATATATAGTGAATCTGTAACTAATCGGTGTCTGTACATGGAAGATATGAGAAAAAAACATATTAGAGGACTTTATGAATGTAATAGATGCCAAAACAACGATTTTTAGAATTTTTATCTATTTGTCTGTTTGTCCGTAAATTTTTGTGCACGCAAAAATCAAAAACTACTGGAAGGATTTTGATCAAACTTGGTACGATTATAGTTCATAGTTCTGGGCAACATATAGGCTACTTTTATACAAGCTGATACCCGTAGCTTCGCCCGCGCTTCGTTTTTAGGTCTTTTTTGGTCATATCTCCGGTTCTACTTAACCAATTACAAGCAAACATATGGTAAATTTTTTGTCTAAGCAAGATTTTACGTCCATCGCGATAGATGCCAAAACAATGATTTTTAGAATTTTTGTCTGTTTGTCTGTTTGTCCGCAAATTTTTGTGGGCGCAAAAATCAAAAACTATTGGAGGGATTTTGATCAAACTTGGTACGACTATAGTTCATAGTTCTGGACAACATAATAGGCTACTTTTTATACAAGCTGATACCTGTGGCTTCGCCCGCGCTTCGTTTTCAGGTCGTTTTTGGTCATATCTCCGGTTCTACTTAAGCAATTACAACCAAACATACGGTAAATTTTTAGTCTAAACAAGACCTTTCTCATAAAAAAACCGCATCAAGATCCGTTCGGTATTTTTGACGTCCATCGTGGTTAGCGATGGACGTCAAAAGTACTGACAGGCAGTAGATATTAACTATGATGCTCACAAATAGCAGAAGTTTGAAGCAAACTAATGCCAATAATCTTCTCGAAATTATGTATTAAAAGAATGGTTAAACATCCACCACAAAATTTCTGTTATTTCCTCATCTATTGAATCACATGTCTATGTAGCGGCGAACGCGAGGAAAATATCGTGGGTTATTGTTGCTTTAGATATGGTAACACCAGCTGATAAACTAATGCAAGCGCTTTACTGATAATGATAAATGATAAGGATTTAGATATATCAGTCGACCATTATTTTGATCTATTTTCACACTGCAAATATTCGACTTGAGGGTTTAAAATACACTGGTGTTTCTAACCAATGTTGAAGAGCTCTGTATAAGTGTTAAGTGTTCTGTGGAAGGGCTCAAATTGTGTAGTGTGGTTTTATTTGTCGAATCACTATTTCAATCGTAGGTATGTGTTAGGTGTGGCGCTGTCGAACAGTTTCATTGTGACTGATAACACTTGGTGCCTAGGTAACTTCAAATAACTGACCTATATTTAAAACATACCAATAGAATAGGTAGGTATACTTAGTGGAATTTTTGATTCGCACCCGGGGGAAAGCCGTAGAAGACAGTACCTAGATATAGATAACTTATAGGTACCTAGACATCTAGTGATCATTTTCAGTGTTTAGCGAAGTAGGTTGTAAAATTAATTTTTCTTTATAAGTATATGTTGGTGGGCTCCATTAAAAAGTATGAAATCTTATTGCTTAAAAATATAATTCAGATTTTTAAATTTGAAATCTGTAGGTAGGTACATCATTCACTTTTGACGCTGACTGTACCTAGGTAAGTAATGAATACGGGTTAAGTACCAGCAAATACTTAAAAGAAGACATTCCGTTAAAAAAAAAAACAAATCTGCATTCAAAGGTTTCGTGCGGAAATCCCCACGGATGTCCCCGCTGTTATGTTGGACTTCAACCGACTAAAACCGCACGCCGTCTCGGGTCTTCGATCATCGGGGTGTAAGGTAACCCAAAAGGGATATTATTGCCTTCGCACCAACTTGCTCGTCCGTCTTGGTAATCATACTAGGGCACAATCGATAGGGTCAATAATACGGATCAAATAAAAGAAATCCATGTTTAAACTTAAAAATCATTGTAGGTATAGATTGTAGATTACCTACCTACCCATATAAAATAGATGTCGCTACTCGCTAGTAAAATCTACTACCTATAATTTCGTCCGGCCAATCGGCAAGCGAGTATGGATTATGATTTTGATTTTGAGTAAGTTCTTGTTGTTTTGTTTTAACACGGTATTTGCTTTAACAGCAGGCCCAAGTCAATGGCTTTTCTACCAGTGAAGAAACGACCAAGAAATAATGTGGCCTTCTAGCATCGTGTCGTGTCGCCAGTACCCTCGCCTCGGTGTCTTATCGTGTATCGTGTTGGACATGTATTCAGCCAGTGGTATTGTTAGGTGAATGAAGACCCAGTGGATGCAATGGAAAATACTATAGCTTCATGGTACCAACCCTCACCGCTATTGGTCTTGTCACCCGGTGAATACGGCTATAATTTGATTCGTGTGTAAATAAAGTTGCTGAATTCGGTAAAAGCGAACTCTTCGAATATACCCTTTGCAAGAACATTCCGACTTCCGAGAGAGTTAAAAAGTGTTCACGTGAATCTGCGTTTTGCCATTAATTATATTTTGTTAAATTATAGGTACAAATTGCTTTAAATACACTACATTCTGACTTTTATTTATTCTGAAATATAAAATTATAATACTCTTCTGGAGAATTTAATTTTAACATGTATCCAAACCAAGGAAATTTCTAATGTTCTTGTTCCAAACACACTGCTGCTGACGTACCACCCCACCCCGAATGACAAATTTTGTCAATGTCATTGTCAAAGTTTTACCAGATGTAAACTTTGTTTTGTATTTGTTTATAATATTTATTAAACTATTATGTGAACTGTGAAACTATGTACACGTTTAAACCAATAGACTTAGCATTCGGAACAATGTACAAAACATAGAAGCTTATTATAAAAATGAGATATATAAAAATAATACTCAGCATAATAATTATCTTCACGGCGTATGTTGGGGATCATGTCGTGTTCAAATCCAGATATTCGGATTCGTTTATATTCCGCGCTGTGTCGGACAACATCCTCCACGGCAGTTTGGGATTTTTGTCGTCTGTGCTGTTTTTTAGTCACGAGAATCAGTTAAACCCGCAGGCTTGTGTCTTCAATATAATATTCTGTACTTTCATATCTTCTCTTATTGATATCGACCATTTATTTGTCGCCAAATCGTTCTATTTAAAGGTTAGTATTTCCATTGAATATTAAACACTTCGGGTTAACAATTTTCAAAATATAAAATGATGAGGCTCATAATTTATTGGCTTTTATGGCAGCGACTGTCGGCTGACCACAGTCCAACCTCAAAAGGGCAACCTGTACCAAAGCCTTGTCCATTAATCAACAGATTTTAGCTTACCATCAGGCAAGGTGAAGTCATATTGTCATTAAAAAAAAACAAAAAAGGTGTATTGGCTCACTGGTGAGGTGATATATAATGGGGTCCCTTAGATACACCCAGCTCAATACCAACACTGAGCTGGTCAAATGCAGTTCTTATACCATACATAGGGAGAAATTTGTAATAACATGATTTGAAGTATTTTGACATATTTCAGGACCTGTCCAACTTGAAAGAGCGAGGTATTCTCCATTGTACAACCTTCTGGCTCCTGCTGACTACATTATTATTAATTTATAGCTACTTAGAGAAGAAACTCAACATATATATTTTAACTTTTATGTTAATACTGGCATTCACCAGTCACCACATCCGAGATGCCAACAGGCGTGGTCTATGGTTATACCCCTTCGGTCACTCCCCACCCATAGATAAGAGTTTATATATTTTCCTTGTGTCAGTGTTGCCACATGTGGTAGCCTATTTTTATTTCATGTTTAAAGGAGACTTTACCAAAAATGTTTACGTTGATTATACTATGGTAGTGTAAATGGACATCGGGCTTCGTGATGTAGGCCACAGCCATCGAAAGACTATGGTAGGGTAGAAATGAGTCTTTATGACTAATATAATGTATACTTAATTCTGTGTGGTGCACTGTAATGAGATTGTACCACCTGTATAGTACATTTCTTCACAAATTTCATTTATGTAATTATGTTTGTTCAGAATAAAATAAACATACAGAACTCTTAAACCTTTATAATAAACAAAAAATAATGATATATCCAGCCTCTCTGCAAATTATAAAATTACTCATACATAAATTTTATATACTGCTACATGTGTGTGTTGTATGTAAATGAAAATAAGTTTGTAAATATTTTTACCGAGCCCGGCACAGAAATGCCAATATTCATAATACCTAATAAACTGTCTGTCAATTCATAACATGTTTCATTAAATGTGTAGTTATGTATCATACAAAATGTAGAAAACCATTTTAAAGCAAGTTGTATGTTTTCCCAGTTTATAATTATGTAAAAATTTTATTATACCTATTCATGTGGAGCCCTCAGAGTTCTATGGGGCACATCATGAGTGCTGTTGTTTAAGGAAACTGGCTAAGATATGGACCAAGTTTGTGTCTGGAGCCTACCTTTAATTTGACATGCATTAAATTGTTAGAAAGATTGTAAATCTGGGTAGAAAGACTGAAATACATGAAGCTTTTAGGACGTTTTTTATATTCAATGTAGGTATGATTTATGTTGTTATAGGTTGTACAGCATTTAAATTTTAAAATAGCCTCGAATATTTAAGAATTTTGTTATGTTTTATTAAAAAGTTGCCACAAATATTTTTTTCCAGTCTGCTAAGAACTGAAGTCTGAAATTATATCTAATAAAGCTAAGAAAAAATTGCGGTTTTATTATTTTTCCCCATTTCTAGTTATAACGTTATTCTAATGGTAACCCTTTCATAAAATGAAATTGCTTACATTGCCATCTATAGGAAAATAGCTAGTTGAGTCGAAAGATGTCGCTAAAATTTTTACTAATGGAAAAGAAAAGTAGCACGAAAATAAATGTACACTAGCACCTTGTTGTTACTCTTTTAGCAACTTGAAACATTTTCATCAAAGCTTATGTAACATTATACTGCACTGTTAACTTTATTGTTCCCGCGTTTCTAAGTTGAAGAAGTGAATCTAAACTTCTGTCAAAAATTTACAGATCTCGCTGTAGTTTATTGGTTACACTGTATAGTTGTAATTAAGTTACTGTCGTAGTGTGATAAATAATTGATAGATGTCGCTGCAGTTTATTGGTTACACTGCCATCTATATGTGAATAGTTGTAATTAAGATACTGTCGTAGTGTGACTAATAATTGATAGATGTCGCTGTAATTTATTGATTACACTGCCATCTATATGTCAATAGTTGTAAGTAAGTTACTGTTGTAGTGTGACCAATAATTGATAGATGTCGTTGTAGTTTATTGGTTACACTGCCATCTATATGTGAATAGTTGTAATTAAGATACTGTCGTAGTGTGACTAATAATTGATAGATGTCGCTGTAATTTATTGATTACACTGCCATCTATATGTCAATAGTTGTAAGTAAGTTACTGTTGTAGTGTGACCAATAATTGATAGATGTCGTTGTAGTTTATTGGTTACACTGCCATCTATATGTGAATAGTTGTAATTAAGTTACTGTCGTAGTATGACAAGTAATTGATAGATGTCGCTGCAGTTTATTGGTTACACTGCTATCTATTATATAAATTGCAGTAACGGAACTACTGTCGTAGTGCTACCATTCATTGACAGATGTCGCTATATTTTATTGCATCCATACCATACTTCAGTAGTGCGTTCTGTAGCTGATAGATGTCACTGTACATACTTCTAAAACCTAAATGTGCAATATGAAGTTGGTTCAATGATTATTGAATTAATAATAACTGTTTTGTCTAAATTCCAAAATAATGTTATGAATTTAGACATAGGTACATACAATTTGTTAATTTTCAAACTCCATTCAAGGGGTTCCGTGGTGTAGTGGTTATCACATCTGCTTTACACGCAGAAGGCCGCCAGTTCGATCCTGGCCGGAATCATTAATTTTATTACTCTGATCCTTTAGGTCTGCTGTTACGTATTACGTATGGTATTACTTTATGTTATTGCCCCCCAGAGTTCATTCCTTATCAGTTATTTAACTTTATGCTATGCGCAAGTCGAGCTACCTGTAACAAACCGCCATGGTCGACTGCTCGACTACAGTGTCCGCACCAGTGACCGCTAAGAAACCTATAATGCCAAATATTACGTCCACATTCGTTCAGCTGTTTTTGTGTGAAAGAGTAGAAAACATCCTTATATCCATCCATACTCAATAACTTTCGCGTTTATGAGATTATTAGGATAGGATAATGCTGTTATATCTATTTTTTTCATCTGTTCGACACCAAATAAAACTTACTTACTGGACCGATTCTAATTTATTTCCTAGCGATCAAAAGCTTATGCTAGAACTCGAAACAGGTACGAGTCTATGTGGTATTTTTGTAAACATTATTTCGCTACCTACCGTGACGGATGCGGAGATACAACACAAAAATGTTGATATTTGCCTGTCGTTAATTAAAACTAACCTTGAACATCATTGGCGCGTCACCAAGTCAGTGTAACTTAAAACTTATGAGCATACCTGCTCAACATACGTCAAATTACCTACATATACAAGTCAAGAATGACTTCTTATGACTCCTTCTTTTTGAAGTCGGTTGAAATAACCGCCTTCAAAAAGAAGGAGGTTATTTGTTCGTCTGTATAGTAGACTGATGTAAGAAACACTCGATCAATGTATTCTGTGACTCGGTCCTTCACAGCTTCGCTCGCGGCATGATTCGTCCCCGTGGCGCTCATTTATCGTAAACATGACCGTAATTTATTAGTTCTACAAATACCTAATCTATAGAACTTTGCACGACTTGTTGACATATAAGATTACTGCTCCGCTCCCCTGGGTAGTAGCGCGATGATACCTGTAATCTTCCTCGAGATATGCGCTACCTAATACAAATAGAATTCCTATCGAACTATACTTATCACATCTTTTAAGTAGGCCCTGCCTCACCTGTTAAACAACAGACAAGGCTTTAGTGAGCTTATTGTTTTGGTGACTTATTAAGTAGGTACCAATAAAAAAAAACAATTCTACTACATTCTTCACCAGCACTTTACATATAACGGACTTCAAAAAAATATCAAAGCATGTGTTCAGTCCATTTACTAGATGTCTAAGGGGATGGAGTGTAAAAGAAAAATGGACCGATATGGCTCCTGACAACATTCAGAATCATAATCTGCATGCTTTTCTGAATTCAAAACTATACACCGAATGCGGTCCTCACATTTTGCACACTATCGACTCCATGTAGCGTCCGGTCTAAATTCGCTTTGAAGCGATCCCTCTACTAGAATGTCCGTCGTTTGCTGAAATTTTCGTTTCGCTTCGTTAAGTTTGTTCTTTTCAGTTTTATTAAGTATACCTAAGCCGGGGAATCCTTTGTATGCTGAATTTTTTTTATCAAGATATATTCTAGGTGACGGAACCAGTAGGTACACCCTTACATGGACCACTATACCCCGGTGTCGCTTACGGTTATAGTGGGTTCAAGTCCGAGATAACACCTCCGCTGGCCAGTGAAGATTTCCCCACGAAAAGGAAAGAGAAATAAAAAGGTGCGCCATTACAGACCGGACACACTGACACAATTTGTGCAAAATGGCATTTATAGTTTTACATAATATGTATTTTGTTTCTAACCAAACCGGAAAATCACATCAAGCAGTGATGATGCGTACGATCTTTACTGTTGTCGGGTAAGGCAGTCGATACACTATCATTTGATTAAGTCACTACGTTAAAGTCGTCATTATGCGTAGTTGGAGGAGCTCCAAGAAGTCCAACAACTGGTGTAACTACAGAAATTCAACATATCGCCAATGGGTTGTGGAGGTCAGGCAGTCGCTTCACACGCATAAACTGCCTACAAGATCTTGTCAGTATGGGTCAAATATTGGAAGCCTATAATATACTTGCATATCTCCCTTCGGCCATGTACGAAACCAAGTTTCGAAACCAATTTCGAAAGAAGAAATATTATTCTTCTTTCGAAACTGGTTTCGGTAAAAGAAAAAACATTCTGAATTCGAAACTGGTTTCGATAAAAGAATATTATTTCGTCTTTCGAAACTTTCAAATCATACATAATCTAGTAAAAAATGTATATACAAGAAGTAAGGCAAAAGTTAATGTTTATTATTTAATTTAAAAAGTTAAACAGTTTATTGTCATATTGTTATTTTATTGAGACAAAATTAGTACTTACTTTTTGTTTTAAACTATCCATGTTTTTAAGATATCCTGTTTTTACCCGACTGCCGAAGAAAGAAGGGTAATGTTTTTCGAGACTATGTATGTATGTATGTATGTATGTATGTATGTATGTATGTATGGAAGTCCATTTCTTTGGCACGGCCTACAGCCTAAACGGCTTGACGGATTTTGACATGCGAGGTATCATTTGATTCGTCGCGATTGTGTGAGTGACACCACACCAGGTATATTAAAATTCCTAGAAAATCAAAATGGCGGACTTATGGCGCCACAAATATTTGCGATGGATGCAAAACTATTGAACGTGTTTCGATGCAGTTTTATCTGTTTAAAAGGTCTTAGTCAGACTTAAAATCTTACGTTTGTTTGATTGCAATTGCAATGCATTGGTTGAGTAGAACCGGAGATATGAGCAAAAATATAATAACTAAGGCTGAATTTCGGTGACGTCCTTTCACTACATGAACATTATTAACTTCATAAAAGATAAATTTACACTTAATTATTATCCGGGCAGCTATGTAAATAACTAAAAAGTACGAAATATTTTTTTTTAAATCAAAAGACCCGACTGCCTAAAAACTAAAAAGAAAAAAAACCAAAGCGGACCCCAGACTCCAAAGTGAAAGCTTTGCATGCGACTGGGATTACCGCTAGGTTGAAGAATAAGAAGAATTAAAAAGGTTTTATAATGTGTTAGTGTATAGTAATTTATTTGTATTAGATTATGTATGATTTGAAAGTTTCGAAAGACGAAATAATATTCTTTTATCGAAACCAGTTTCGAATTCAGAATGTTTTTTCTTTTACCGAAACCAGTTTCGACAGAAGAATAATATTTCTTCTTTCGAAACTGGTTTCGAAACTTGGTTTCGTACATGGCCGAAGGGGCATATCTTCGGTGACAATACAATAAAATGGTTACCTATAGGTATGAAACTGGTTTAATAATTGAATTGTCAAATACTCTGATGCTACAATGACATGATACCTAGGGTCTGAAGATGGAGACGATGGTCATATTAACTTGTAAACTAAACAAGATAAACCCGTCATGTTCGGGTTTATTTGATTTGTCTGGTTATGCACTTACTAGACCTTCACCTACCTATCACTGGTCCCCATGGCGCTGGGTCCTGTTAGATTTTTTTTACAATAAGCATGCATTTTAAACATACTGACGAATTGAGAGGTTTTTTTATTAAGTCGGCTATTAACCTAGCATATTTTGTGCACAAGATCGCAAGTGAGCGTCACGCTTAACTTTTTTTTATATCATTCAGCAACACCCAGCCGGCCAAGACCAGTCATATTTTAATTTCAAACGAGGATAAACGTGTTTCATTGTAGCTAGTTATATACTTACTGTGTGTTTGTGGTGGAATAGTTGTGCGATAGGTGAGTTATGGCCAGTTGGAATTTTTACAAGCTACGAATCTAGTTTTTTAAAATTCAGCCTAGCAAATAGTTAGGCCGAAGTAAGTTTTTCCCGCCTACGCCTGTACGAAGTGTGTAGGTACGTATTATGTGCAGTAACAGTCTGTGTACAAAACAAACAAATATCTAGGAGGCTAGAACCTAGGTGGCAGACAAGCACACCGCCCCCTGATGGGAAGCGGTCACCGTGGCCTATGGACGTGTGCAACACCAAGGGAGGATCTGACTGAAATTTGGTATAGGGATAGATTATAATCTTATCCCTAGAATATGTTCCCATGGGAAGCGGGAACGAGAAAAGATTTTCACATTGTGGAAGCTGCGTTTATAGCTATTCGTGAGATGAAAATTATTTTCCATGACGTGCCGGCAGCCGGAGTCAGCCCTATTGATTTTCAAATCATTTATCCATAGGTACTAATATTATAAATGCGAAAGTAACTCTGTCTTTCTGTCTGTTACGCTTTCAAGCCTGAACCGCGAACCAATTTTGATGAAATTTGGTATAGGGGTAGATAAGATTAGACCTGGAGACATAAGCTATGTTTGGTCGCGATAACCGACATCCACGCGGGCGAAGCCTCGGGCATAAGCTAGTAGGTACTTAATATCGGAATCTAGGTATAGCTCAAACTGTGTGGTCCCACAAGGGGATCGTCCCGTTGACCAAGAGAAATTTCGATCGTACGGAAACTCTCTCGAAGTATCACCAAACTCTCTCGTGCTATGTGACGTCACACAACTGTGACGAGATTGTTGTTCAACTGAGGACATACCTACCTACCTACTTGATTCGAGGATTACAGAGAACGGGACAGGTGAAACTAAATAAAAAGCTTGTAAAATAAAAGTTAATTCGGTTTGTAGAGAATTACTTTGTGAATTTAGAGGTGAAAGTTTACACAGCACCGACAGCTGCACTGGAACCTCCACGCGGTGCACCCGGGCAACGGGACGACAGCGTCTCCCACTCGCCACGGGAGACGCTGTTGTCACGGCAAATGCCAGCCGAGGCGATAGCGGCCCTCTAGAGAGCTGTTCGGAAGCTTTCCATGTGTCCGTCTGACTAGCAGAGGGAGCAGGTGAGGGGCGGGTTGGTCTTTCGGTTTAGTTGGTTAGATTTTGACAAAACCACCCCCGATAGCCGACGGGAGTGGTATCCATGAGGATTTTCACACGATAAAAAAGGTATAGGTATTTACGTTGCTTGTTCACTATTTGTTTAAACTAGCTTATGTGTCTTTTATTTCATCAGTATGTCATTTGTTTGAATATGATCATCAACTGGTGATGCTGACGGTACGTTATGACTTACAAGGTAAAAATATGATGTAGAGAAATTTCTTGTAGGCACGTAAATACCCAAGGCTCTCATTGGAAAGGTGCGGGCATGACCCGGGGGAAATACCCTACTACGCTACCTCGACTTTCAAAATATAAACTTACATTTTCTTTTTATTGGACCTCAAAGTCAAAGTCAAAAGTCAAAAATCATTTATTCTGTTTAGACCATTTTAAGCGGAACTTACAAAACGTCAAAATTATAAATATTTGAAACTAGAAGCAAATGGACCACCGGTTCAAAACGCGGCACAGACCTGAGAAGACTCCGGCGAGAAACTCAGCCGGCTGTTTATTTTTTGGTCTATTTACAACAATTGCCTTAGTCTAGATACAGTGCCTCAGTCTCAAGATCAGGGGACACCACTACAAATACGCAATTTTATTTATTTCTAGGTATATTTTATAGATTCTATAGATAGAACAAGCATATTTTTTTATATCCGCCGGATTGACTGCACCCCACCTGATGGTAAGCTGAGGTGGAGTCCAAAAAGTAGTGATCACCATTCCTAAGGGACCTCTAAACTCTAAAGACTTTTTATATACCTTTATTTATATTGACACGAGACAAAATGTACATTCGTCCATATTTAGTCTTAAGCTCTTAAGATATCTATGTATAACCTGACGTCTTAAAATGCAGCAGTGGAGTTTGTTGCGCCGTTTCTTCTCCACTAGCGCCTAGGAAGCGGTGGTAAACTTAGTATTAAGTAGTTTTGACGTCAAAAAGATGTAATTACGTTACATTATTTTGAAAAATAAAGAAATTGAAATTGAAATTGAAATTGTAAAAGGAAGGAAAATTACCGTTGGCGGCCATCTTATGAATTTGAAAATTGTTTTTCTTTCTTGTTTACACCTACGTTATTATGATGTCGGATCAATTAAATACTAAGCGTAGGTAACATTATATTTAAAAAACATTTTCCTCAAAACCTCAGACAATTTGAGATGGAAATTGTCTAGAATAGGTACATACCTACCTAAATATAAAAAGTTACAAAAAATAAACTTGTATTTTATAACCTGTTTCGTTTAAGCTTATGATTTGACTCTGCCTTTAGCTTTCCATCAGGCGAGGTGAAGTCATGTTGACGTGTCTATATAAAAAAAATTTATGCCCGGGCGAAGCCGGATCCCGGTTTACTAGTTTTATATATTCATATTTACAATTTGGACTCGGCAGAGTCTAAAATAAATCAAGTAAATTAACCTATCAATAAAATTATATCTATTAGTTATTTAAAAATTAACTGTCATTATAATTATGAATACTGGAACAAAACCGTAGGTAGAAATTAAAACAGCTACCAGTATGTATTTTTAATTAATTACACGTTACTCCGCTAGATGAAACTTGTGATCACAATTTTATCAATTTACTCGTCAACACACTCATGGGGGTTTCCTCAGCCGTTGAAATAAGGAAAAAATCGCGTCAATTCTGTCGTTTCACTACAATCTTCTAATCTTCACTAACAACTTTTAAAATCAATATGATTTTATGTATTTAATTTTTTTCCGAACTATTTTAAACCATTAAATATTACTACGGCTAGCACCCTATTTGTCTGTCGATATAAAATTTAAGATTTTAGCTAAGCTTGATATCTTGTTATTAAAAGTATTAAATAAGACAAAATAAAGTTAATATCTGTAACGAGCATACCTACGTAATGGTTAAAAATACTCGTGTAGTTATTTTTTTAAGAATAGTAAAATTTTGTCACAGCTTTCCACCGATAGATGGCGCTAGTAGTATTTTAAATCACTGATTTAAATTAAAATATTACTTAGATTAGACAAATAAATGATTTTTTAATCTCTTGGTATTATTTCATAATACTACACTCCTTCCAACCATGTATTTAACGTTTGACAGTTGAATTTCCATAATGCTTTCTCTTTGTCCGCAGGTAACAAGTCCGATGTGATCGGTCTGGATGTGAGGAGTTCACCATGTATGTCATTGGTTTCTGCCTGGTCCTCGTGGCCATCGTGAGCGGACAGCAAGGTGACACATCTCTCGTATTAAACACTTTATGCTGACCCCCAAGGAGGGGTTGTTTTACAAGCTTTTATTTGACTCGCTCTGAGTTTGTTAGTTATTATGTGTTAAATCTTGGAAGACCAATTAGAACCATTTCTTGATGTTAGATTGGACTAAAATTTGCTATACTTGCGTATCTTCGGTGGTAATAGGGTAGCTTAAGTTTTATTCTGATGATTGAGGCTGAAGGTCTATTAAATAGTAAATATAGGAACTTGTGAACTAAACAAGATAAACCCTTCATGCTTGGTATCATTTTTGTAAAAAAAAAAATTCTATGTTATGTCCTTGTACATATTGGACACATCAATATGACTTCACATTGTCTGATGATAAGTTAAATAAAGGTCTCAGGAATGTGTGTCACTGTCACCACTACCTACATAAATATACCGATAGTGCTAAGATGTGGCTCACAGTTTGACGCCCTCATCAAACGCTTTTTCATGCCCGCAAGGACCCGGGACTGTAAGAGGAAGGAAACACGTGCGCTTGGAAAGTTTCCGAAATAAACTAAACACTATTGCACGTATAAAGACGTAGGTATTTGTGTTATGTTTGCAGAAGGGGACTCTTGCGTGGACACGTATACATACATGACGGGCATATGCACAAAGGCGTATCTGTGCGAGTCCGCCAAGCGGGACTACCGGTAAGACATACCTTTAAACAAATTTATTACATTTCTAACTCCTCCAATTTACTTCTGATTAATTTCGGTCCGGGTTCCAAGACAGTAAAACTTTCCCTGGGACTGCTCGAGTGTCGTCACTCGGTGTGTTCGTGTAATTATAGTTGGTTCAAGTCCAACATAAACGTCCCCGCTGCGGCAGAGGGGAAGTTGAAGGGTGCTTCCACACAGAAAGGTTTAATCATACATTTTGATTGATTTCAGACAGAGCGGCATCAGGCCGACATTCTGCACGCTCAACTCGTTCAACCCGAACACCCTCGTGTGCTGCAGAGACCAATCCAGCATCTTACAGAGGCCCACGAGCCCGCCACCACCCAAGCCTACTACGTAAGGTTTACTATTTTTTTTTTCAATAATATTAATGTGCTGCTCGCGTCTTCGCCCATGGATTTAGATTTTTAAGGTATTTTTCGTGATCCCAAGTTTTTCGAAACTCGTCACAAGATTTTTACGAAATTTAAATGGGACATTTCGGAATAAATTACAGTCTAACAAAAAAAAAGAATTTTGCAAAATCCATCTATATTATGACCGAGTTATGCCCGGTTTGGTTAATAAATATAAAAAAAATATAAACAGATGTTTATATTTTTTTTATATTTATTTATTTTATTTTATACTTAACTTTGAAAAAGGTTCTCAATTTAGATAAATTGAGAACCTTTTTCAAAGTTAAGTATAGTTAAAAAATAAATAAATTTAAAAATTCAAAAACCCGACTGCCTAAAAACTGAAAAGAAAAAAACAAGCACTTAGATTGATGTGGTCTAGAAACATAACAACTGAACAGTCGGGATCCGTTATTCGACAGCTAATCTAATTTTTCAATGGATCCCGACTGTTCAGTTGTTATGTTTCTAGACCACATCAATCTAAGTGCTTGTTTTTTTCTTTTCAGTTTTTAGGCAGTCGGGTTTTTGAATTTTTAAATTTATTTATTTTATTTTATACTTTTTAGTTATTTACATAGCTGCCCGGATAATAATGAAGTATAAAATCTATCTTTTATGGAGTCAATAATTTTCGTGTAGTGAAGTGACATCACCGAAATTCAACCTTAATTATTATATTTTTGCTCATATCTCCGGTTCTAATAAACCGATTGTAATCAAACAAACGTAAGATTTTAAGTCTGACCAAGACCTTTTAAACAAATAAAACCGCATCGAAATTCGTTCAGCAGTTTTGGCGTCCATCGCAGTCAAATGTTTGTGGCGCCAAAAATCCGCCATTTTGATTTTCTATGAATTTTAATATACCTGTTGTCACTCACAGAATCATGACGAATCAAACAACACCTTGTTTGTCAAAATCCGTCAAGCAGTTCAGGCTGTAGAGCGTGCAAGACAAATTTTCAAGATTTTCATTTTGCCGCCAAAAATCCGCCATTTTGATTTTCTAGAAATTTTAATATACCCAGTGTCACTCACACAATCATGACGCATAAAATGATACCTCGCATGTCAAAATCCGTCAAGCCGTTTAGGCTGTAGGCCGTGCCAAAGAAATGGACATACATACATACATACATACATACATACATACATACATACATAGTCTCGAAAAACATTACCCTCCTTTCTTCGGCAGTCGGGTAAAAATAACCTGACCTATCCAGCTTAAGAAACTAATGATTTATTGGTTTGCAGAGGCCGTCCCGTTTGGGGCAGCGGGAATCGAATCGGTAACACCAAGAGACTGAGTGAACGAAGTGAGTAGACAATATTTTGAAGGTGTTTTGTACACCAGACACCAGCTAAGAAACGGCTGGACTTCGATATTGTCCGTGAAGCGAATGCCATCTGACCTTCACAACACATTGCCGATATCGAAGTTCTGTAGTTGGAACGACTGCCATAGATGATCGTGAGGCAAGCGGACCCGACGCGCGACGGCATAATGTTCTTGTAGAAGTACGGAGGGGTATCAATGGTCATACGTTTACGTTACTATAAAGGTAAATCCCTTTCCCAAGTCTTTTCCCAAGCTGTCTTTGGTGACAATGCGATGAAATAGTACTATAAAGCGGTAGGTGTCCAAAGGAACTCCTAAACTTAACAAGATAAAACAATCGAGTTTTAGGCTCATTTGTTTTGTGTGGCAAAAACTCGTGCTACATGGTACATCCAGGGTCTGAAGAAAGAGACTGACATAACAACCCGTCATGTTTGGGCCCATTTGATTTGTCTGGTTATGCACTTACTAGAAGGTTGTTTCTAAATTTAAACCATTAAATATTACTACGGCTAGCACCCTATTTTGCTGTCGATATAAAAATTTAGATTTTAGCCAAGCTTAATATCTTGTTACTAGTTATATTAAAAGTATTAAGTAAATAAGACAAAATAAAGTTAATATCTGTAACCAGACCAGAATACGGGGAGGTTAAAAATAGGTATAGTTATTTTTTAAGAATAGTAAAAATTAGTCATAGCTTTCCACCGATAGATGGCGCTAGTAGTATTTTAAATCACTGAAATAATATACCTATGATTTTTTAATCTCTTGGTAATTTAATAATACTAAACTTTACTCCTTCCAACCATTTATTTAACATTTGACAGTTAAATTTCCATGTTACATTACATTCTCTTTGTTTCTAAAAAGTATTTTTAAAATTCTGATTATTTTAGAATGTGACGAGTACACTCGCGGGGTGGTCGAGAGAGTGGAGTTCTTCGCTCTCCTCCTGGAACCTGAGACTTTGACACATTCTACTGCCAAGTGCGACTACAACACCTTCGGGCTCATCGTTGGGGGCAAGAAGGCTGAACTCGGGGAGTTCCCTCACATGGTGAGTGTCCGCACACTCCTACTTGCCATCATCATCAGCTTAGCAAGGTTCCCTTCCGGTTAGACAGAAAGAAAGGAACTAAACCGCTATGTGGGCAGTAATTATGCTGAGGTGGCAACCACATTTAAGGCCACATAAGCGGGCGCGTGTTTAAAATTCAAGTTAAATGTAAGTTGTTCTGCCCTTGTGCGTGTTCTAGAATAAAGTCTTCTTCTTTATTTCTTTCTCCTTTCTAAAAGTAAGTCATAATACATACTTCTATGATACTAATACAATATCATACACTTATTTCCTTCTTCCTACAATCCCGGGTTCTTTAAGCGGGGCGTGAAAAGGCATCTTTCGCGAAGGTAGGGGCCGCCGTTTTGGGGAGAATGGTGTCTAAAATGGCGGCCCGTGCCCTCTGGATTTTACCCTAGCTTCTTACCATCCAGCGGGGTGAAGTCAACTGACGGACGGAATGATTATTTCTTTACAAAAGACTGTTTCCTTATTCCAGGCTGCTATAGGGTGGGTGGGCCCAGACGAGGAGCACGTGTTCGGGTGTGGGGGGAGCCTCATCAGTCATAACTTTGTCCTGACGGCTGCCCACTGCACCAACAACACCAATAAGCGGTTCAGCAGGCACGCAGCGCCCACTGTCGTCCGGCTCGGAGACCTTAACATAGACAGCACCGTCCAAGATGGAGCTACTCCTATCGATGTGAGTATATTTATGTTAAACCTACTAATTCTACTAATCCTACCAATTCTACCAACATACTAATCCTACCAATTCTACCAGCATACTAATTCTACCAACATACTAATCCTACCAATTCTAACAAAATACAAATCCTACTAATCCTACCAATTTTACCAACATACAAATCCGAACACCACCTCATAATAACCTTCGTGTTGTGTTTCCAAGGTAGGTAAGTAGCACAGAACAAAGAAAAATCCTTAGTAAGTAGAGTAGCCAGAGCTAAATCAGAGCTAGAATAAAGCAAGTTAAATAAAAGCTTTTAAAATATTTCAGGTGCCAATCCGCGCTATTTACGTCTATCCAAGCTACAGGTCGCCGTGGAAGTACCACGACATCGCACTGCTCCAACTCACGAGTGACGTGCCCTTCAAGGCACACATCCGCGCCGCTTGCCTCTGGACCAAGCCCACCTTCGCTGGGTACGACAAGGTCATCGCCACTGGCTGGGGCGTTACTGAAGCACGTAAGTCCATAACACTTGGTGCCTGCATCATGCAAATCGTATAGATTCTTGCAAATTATCTGCACGAAATTAGCTTAGTATCACTGATAGCAACCAATTTATGTCCCACTACTGGGCACGGGTCTCCTCTCCTGTGAAGAGCTGAGACGGTTTACACCTTAATCCACACACGCTGGTGTAATGCGGGTTGGTGGATCGGACATGGCCTTAGAATTTCTTCTAGGACATGTGGGTTTCCTCACGAGGTTTTTCCTTCACCGTCAACAGATGATTAGCACATTATATAAATTTCACAAAGTGAAATTCACGTTGGTACTGTCCGGCCGGATTCGAACTCGATACCTCTGTGAAAAGATCCCGTCTTTATCCACAGCTTCCATCGCTTATGTTCAGTATTATTTGCACGAAATGTATGGGAGCCACAAAAGTACCAATTGTAAACAAATCGGAGAGTTTCGACTATCTAGGACGTGTGCAGGTAGCGCAGTTGGTCAGAGTATTCCCCGTGTAAGGGACTGGTCACGGGTTCAAGTCCCATCCTGGATGATCACTTTTCCGGTCAAAAATCATGAATTATTATTTTAATATCACAAACAGACACTTCAATTTGATTTGTTTGTATTGATGTTGCCTTAACTTGCTTGCATGGAAAGGTTTAAGACAGTAGAGGAAGCACAGAATTTCTATGAGAGACAGCTTGGGAAGTAGGTACGTAAGGACAGAAGCAGATGGCAGGCTGTTGTCTCTGCTTATCCCGCAGGGAAAAAAGCGTGAATCTATGTGAGTATGTATGTTTGCTTATTTCAGGCATACCTTCGAAGGATCTCAGGAAGGTTGAGCTGGACATCTTGGATAACAACGTCTGCGCTAGGATGATAGAATACAATCGCAACTGGCAAGGATTCGACGACGCGCAGATGTGCGCCGGCGTCATAGGAGGCGGCAAGGATACCTGTCAGGTAAGGGAATTAAATAAACTGTAAATCATAAGTTTTATTCATTTTAAGACTTTTTAAATAAAAAACGCTATGGTAGCTGAATGGATAAAGACGCGGCATCTATTTAGAGGTATTGAGTTCGAGCCCGGCCGGATAGTACCAAAAATGTGAATTTCACTTTGTGAAATGTAATGTGCTAATCACATCATTTACCATCTGGTGACGGTGAAGGAAAAACATCGCACAACATCATTTTGCGAGAGGTTTAGAGGAGAGGAGACCCGTGCCCAGCAGTGAGGCATTCAATGAGTTGCTTATTATTATTATTTTAAAAAACAAGCTTTCTAGTAAGTGCATAACCACACAAATCAAACGAGCCCAAACATGACGGGTTTATCTTGTTTAGTTCACAAGTTCCTATCACCACTTACTGTTGCTATCTTCAGACTCTAGATAGCACGTAGCATCACAGTAATCAAAGTATTTCGACTGGCTTATCCTGTTTAGTTTAGGAGTTCCCATGGACACCTTCCGATTACACTATGGGCCTATGGACACTTTCTAACAGGTACACAATTTGCACTGATCGGATTCAAACCTCCGACGTAGCAGTCATGGAGGATGTTACCTAATCGTTTTTGCTGGATTCCAGGGCGACTCCGGCTCTCCCATACAAGTCGCATTGAAAGGCAACCAGTGCATCTTCTACATACTTGGCATTACGTCGTTCGGGAGGGGGTGCGCCCAGTTGCCCGGCGTGTACACCAGGGTGACGAGCTACCTGGACTGGATCGAGCAAATCGTTTGGCCCGGCGAATATTAAAACCATTTGTAACCATAATCCTGCAGTTTTATTTTTAACCAACTTCAAAAAGTGGGCGATTTTAATTTTATTTACATTTTGACGATTTTTTATATTACTTAGGTGGCAGACAAGCACACGGCTGACCTGATGGGAAGCGGTCACCGTGGCCTAAGGACGTGTGCAACACCAGGGGCCTCACACTCGTGCTGCCAACCCTGGAGGGTTAGGGGGGGGGGGGGAGTGGTTAGGGGGGTTGGAGGGGGGATTGAGGGGGAAGAATTTGTGAGCTCTGGTTGCTCTACTTACCGACGGGAACACAACATGATGGTTATTATGGCTGTGGTCTTCTGTAGAGCGGACGAGCTACCCCAGTCGGATTGCTCAATTCGGACGGGCGATACCGTCGTGTGCTATCTCCTTTCTCCTCGATAAATGGAATATACAATACGAAAAACAATTCAGACCGTAGTTGAACCTGACCGAACCGAGGAGTCTGAAGGCTAAAACAGGCCAAACACATAAATAGACAAACAGACTCTCTCTCTCTTGAGGGCCAGGCAACATCGTGCAGCACCGCCACCGCACCGCACCGCATTAGACTGCACCGCACTGGCGGCCACACGAGTGCGGCGTCGCAATGTTCTTACGGCACCGCAACCAGCTTGGCTTAGCTTGCCCAGGTGACGACAGTACAAACTAACAACTATGGGGCACCGTTACGGCACCGCACTGCTTGCAGCCTCCCCGCCGCATCTGTCTCGTGCCGTTGTCCGGTGCGCCTGCGGTGCGACGCCTCTGCGGTCCGGACCTATGTGGCATACCATACATTTTTATATGTTAGGAAACCGTTGCGGCACCGCTCAGACGCCGCGCCAGAGCCGCACCGCACCGTGGGCCTGGCTGTCACTCTTCACCTCATCTTTATAAATACCTATTAGGATAGATGCAAAACTTTATAACTGAAATACCTATAAGCTACATGTGAATGCACAGCGGTCTTACCTCGAAACCAAATTCCTACTAACGCAACTGTAGAAATACATTATAGCAAACGCACACCGTATAATGAATTTCCTTCTATCAATTAATTTAAGATATAGTCATAAATCATAATAACAATTATGTAACATCTAATACTCGTTATATTGTCATTTTGAAATGATCGCGCGTGTGCTGTTTTTGTTAATAAGTAAGTTTAAAATAAAAAATATATAGGTACTTAACCTTGACATTAGTCACAATAAATAGATTCGTGTATTTCGAGTAGGTACCTACGTTTGACCAATTATACAAGTCATTTTGGTCACGTGATTCTACGTGCCTCGGAGAGCACGTTGAGCCGTCGGTCCCGGTTGCCATACGAACATCTATGGCAGTCGTTACGGGTGGTTGGAGCCCTAAAAAGTTCGACAATGAATACTTCGTTATCGCCAATATCGGTTGTGGAGATCAGATGGCAGTCGCTTCACAGACAATATCGAAGTACTGGCTTTCTAGTAAAGTGCATCAATAAAATGTACGATCTGAAGGTCTGATGACGGAGTCGCCAGGTGTCCATAGTCTTATCCAGGTTATAACCACACAATTCAAATGAGCCCAAAGTCATAGTCAAGTAAATGCCAAAGACTATGGACACCTGGCGACTCCATCATCAGACCTTCAGATCGTACATTTTATTGTCACCGAAGATTTAAATTTGAACCCAATCTGATGTTGAGAAGTGGTTCTCATTGGACTTCTAAGGTTTATGCCAACAATGAACAAACAAACATAAGTACAACAGAGCAAATTAAAATAAGGTTTGCAGAAATGAATGGTTACTAAACTTGATAAGTTTTTCAGTTTATAAGACATCGCGATGCAACAAAGTACCGGAGCAACAAACGACTCTTATTGTGCCAGTTATTAGCGAAAATTGTACAAACATCAAATGTCCAACCGAAGAAGATCCAAGATGTGTTAAAATTAAACCGGAGAGGGACGCCGGGAAGGCAATATACGTCATTGTGCTCAACAAGTGCGAGATCGGGTACATGCAGTGTATCAACGGTATGTTTATCATCTTTACTTTGCTCGTGTGGGAACCCGAAGGGTACAAAATGTAATAAGCAACACGGGTCTAAAAAGGCCACATCATTGGAATCGTATTAGGAAAACAATATCGGTCATACCACAGAAAAGAGTTAGGTATTCCGTGGGTCATACTAAAAATCGTAAAATGGTACTGAACACAGATCAATTTTCCATTTTCATTACTTACGTAGGTTTCAAATACCGCAATTCTTGAAGTTTTTTTTTTATATATAGGACATGTCAATTTGACTTTACCCCGCCTGATGGTAAGCTAAAAGTAAAGTCTCAGGAAAGAGGGTCACCATTACCACCGAAGTTGACAGTGGCTTAAGCTAGTAGGAATTGATTTGAGCACATACAGACAGGAGATGTTGTAATTTGTAATTCGTTTTCCCTACTCATAAATGCGTTACACGCTTAAGGTATTAAAGTAAGATTCTGTCCAATAATACTCAGCCATGGTTATTGGAAAATACTGTTTCAGGTTTCAATGCGAAAATCGTGTCAATGGAACACTGTGGACACCAACATTTGACGATGAAAGCGGAAACAAAGAACTCGGCTAGTTCTGGTAAGCGCCTTGCTCAGCAACTGTAGTACAGCTAGCTTACCACCGGGGTCTCGATTCTGCTAAAGGCAAACCACTGTTATACCACTGACACCAAAAATTGCCATTTAATTGCAGACTTTATTGGTATCAGTTTAACGTCTAAAATCAAATGATATTTTATAGAGCGAATGAAAAAGTTTTTGATTTTAGACTTACGGTAAAGTCTACAATTAAATAGCAGTTTTAGGGTAGGTATCCTATCAGTGGTATTACAGTGGTTTGCCTTTAGCAGAATCGAGGCCCGGGAGGAATCCTCACGGATGTTGTATCCGCATCGAACATCGAGGGTTTTTGGTGGCAGACAGGCACACGGTCCACCTGATGGGAAGCGGTCACCGTAGCCTATGGAATTGTGCAACGTCAGGGGCTTCACAATCTTGCTGCCGACCTTGAAAAGAGGGGGAGGGGGCTAGGAAGAGGTGGGCGGAGGAAGAAGATTAAGATGGTTTCTTGTTCTCAATTTTTTTGTCTTCTGCGTTTTTTCTTTCTGATGGTTCCTCTAGAAGAAAATCAATTGTCTTCTGCGTTTTTTCTTTCATCAGAAAGAAAAAACGCAGAAGACAAAAAAGTTGAGAACATGAAACCATGTTAATCTTCTTCCCCCGCCCATCTCTTCCTAGCCCCTATTGCAAAAACATTTTAAGGTGACCAAAAATCATCGAAATGCAGTGGAAAACGCTAGCGATAACACTTGAATTCTCCTATTATTATTAGTTCCATGGTTGAAGTCGTTTGCATAACATGGTATTAACGGTATTGCAGGTGGCGGTCGCTTTAAAAGAGCCATACGTAAGTATCCTAACCCTAAGTCCCGTCTGCTTATAGTGAAATTTTTGGTTAAGCTTTTTTTCTTTTCTATATTTGCAGCTTCTTAGTTTTAAGCATACAAGATACAGTTTTTTATATTTATTGACAGGCCGACGTGTGACCACCATCTCATCTACTGGTAAGTGTTGATATCGTCGTATCAGCCTGAAGTCTGCAACCCAGTAACACTCCAGACTTGAAGACTCTCAGGTTATATACGAGTTCGTTCTGAAACACTGACTCATGCTGGGCATTTCATTTCTTAGCTGTAGGCATAATAAATATACTTTTAGTAAGCTTTGAGCGTATGAGTTGAATAGCAGAAGGAATTAGGTTATGCAACTCGAGAGCCAGCTCCCTGAAATACATCCGATAAATAACGAAAGGCTTGCAATTCTTCGTCGATGTTCTAGATTCTGTAGACTCTTAGTCTCAACTAGGATCTCCATTTTTAAGCGTCAATCACTTACTGAATTTTAGGGAGCATTTGCAGTCTGAACTCACAACTCCGAGAGGAAAAATTCGCTCGAAGAGCCTCGTTCGGTCTAAAAGCAGTGGTTGTAAAATAAGCTATTACTTAGTTTTAAATAATTTTTAGAAACAAGCTTTCTAGTTAGCGCATAACTAGAAAAATTTAAAAAGCCCTCCGAGGGGGCCATCTCGAATCTGGAGATGGCCCGGGTCAAGCTGGGATGCGAGGTAAATGCTCTTTGGGCCACCTTATACCCTGGTGTCAGAAGACCCTAGACGGCGTGCGGTTTTAGTCGGTAAGAGTCCAACATAACTTGCCCCGCCATGAGGATTTCCGCACGGAAAAGAAGGCGTAACGGGTTTTTTATCTTATTTAGTTCCAGTTCATGACCATGTACTGTCGCCATCAACAGACCCTGGTTATCACGTAGCATCAGAGTCTAACTCGGTTGGCTTATCTTGTTTAGTTCAAAAGAATCAAAAGTTCCTAAGGACGCCTTCCGATTCCATCATCAGATCAGCTTCATAGTACCATTAGTATGTTATCGAATATACGCAAATATACCAAATTCCAATCAAAGCCTGCTGAAAACAAACCACTGTCACACCACTGACACTTTAAAAATGCTGTTTAATTGTAGACTTTACCGTTGTACAGTTAAAGTCTAAAATCAAATGAAAAGAAAACTTTAAACTTATTTCATTCACTCTACAAAACATCATTTAATTTTAGACTTTAACCTGATAACAGCAAAGTCCAAAATTAAATGATATTCTTTGAAGTGTCAGTGGTATGACAGTGGCTTGTTTTAACAGAATCGAGGCCCTGGCGTCAGGAAGTGGTTCTAATTGGGCTTTCGAAATCTGACACATACTAACAAACAGAGGAAGTCCAAATAAAGCTTGTTATATTAACCAACTGACTTTGAATGAAATATATACCTTCACTTCAGGTAACAAACATGTGAAATATACAAGGCTGAGTCAGGATAAAGATGACTACAGCTATTACGAAGGTACGTACAAATTATATAGGGATAATATTGAAAGTACGAATGCAATTTGAGAAGCCTTTGACTTCTTCTATCATATTTTATTTTTAAACAAAGCTGTTTTACCCGTTATCGAAATTGAAAATGGATTTGATATTGTTAAGTAATATATCTATCGTCTCTGGTAATATTAACTTATCAATATGAAAGGTTGTTATGATCAAAATGTCAAATTCTAAGTTACGAGTAAGAATTAACTCTATGAGGAGTGCCACAAGGTTCTAATCTTGGTCCCTTTTGAAGAACGTGTAATTGAACTATGTCGACCAGACAGACTTATCACTTGATATACTTTAAACAATACAGTCTATACACCAAGTTTGTGAAAATAGGTGTTAGTGTGTGTGGGTATGGTACCAAAGTTTTAATGACTTGAACTGGGCAACTACCTACCTACTAATTAGTTTGGGTGATGTCGGGAATCTGGGTTGCTTTATGCAACAGATGATAAAATTATTATTTTTATGCAGTCTGCATTCATGGCTCCCCACACAAACCCTTCGTGGTATATAAAAAAAATGGGACCAAACTAATCACAGTTAAATTTTCTTGTAATACTTAGAATAAACACAAATCTAAACTTTTACATTTTAAATAACTCCGGCCCATAATAAAGATTATTTACTGCAGAAGAAGCCGGATATAAGGTGCGTTTAGATGAAGAATTAGAAGACTCTGTCGAAGCTTTAGAACTGAATCGAGGACACCATCATTTACACAGACGTAAGTTATATTAGAAACTAGTAGGGCGCGTGTGTGCGCGGCCCGCTAAAGCGGACCACGTAGATGAGTGGACAACAGGAACCTGGAACAGGGGTCCGTTTGGATTTAAAGTTTTGGCGTGTAAGTAATTATGTAACAGTCTTTCTTGGTTCTGTACCAGAAAGGTTCCAACCGGGCCCCATTACTAAGCCTCCGCTATCCGTCCATCCTTCTGTCTGTCAGCGTCCTTGTGGTTAGATTGAAAAATTGGGACTTGGAATTCAATACCTAACAAAAGTCTATGCTCGGCATTTACAATAGGTACCTATTATTTCACCAGGAACAGTTCCTTATTCTCTATGGTTTAGGAGTGTTGTACCCTGCATCATCAGGTTTGTGGAATTCAGACTTGAACTGTAATCATGAAGCTGTTGCTTGATGCCTAAAATGCTGTTATGTTATTCTCTATGCTATGCTATGCTATGTTATTCTCTACACCACCTATAAGGTTGACTGGTAGAGAATGCCTGTTGCATATGTGCATGAAGTTTTAGGAATATATATAGGAATCCCCATGGTTTAAGAGTTCAGCACCTTGCAGCATCAAGATTGCGGAGTCGGGATCTGAAGTTCAATTATGTAGTCTATGCTTGGTACTTAAAATATTATTGCATTGCACCATCCGCAATTTCTGAATCACTATAGTTTGTGAGCGCAGCTGTACCCTGCATTATCAGGGTTGAGGGGTTGGGACTTGGAATCTAACCATGAAGTCGTTGCTTGGAACCTATAATATTAATTCACAATGAACACTTTCTGAATCTTGATAACCTAGGGTCTAGGCGGGCAGTAATCTTTCAGCATCAGCATTAAGGAGTTGGATCCAGATTTTTTTATGGGACCAAGACGAAAACTTCTACTGTTCATTTAAAAAAATCTTTGCAAAGAAATGAAAATCAACGGGCCGTTTTGAGAACCACCTCTTTTTTGGAAGTCGGTTAAAAGCATATCAAAGTCTTGCACATTTGTCTCTTCAATATTCGCCTTATATTTTGTATGGAAAAATAAATTTCGCCATTTTGAATTTTTTCTCTATTCATCGAGTAGACCTCTAGGCTAGGTCCTTATCATCTTTAGCCAAAAAACCTCTCTTCTATCTTCTATTATACTTTGTGAGATAGACGCTGTCGAAAATTGTATGGGCGCCATCTTGAATCTGCCATTTTGGTTATATTTTTAGCTCACTGACAATTGGATGAGATTCCGAGTGGTTTTTATTTGAACACTCCCTACCTCTCTTCAATACCTTGGCCGTGCTCTTCACCCGTCTCCAAAATCTCCATATTTTACCTCCGAATGAATTTTCGTCCTTTATATGAAAGCATCAGGGAAAAAAAATACAGCAGAGGTGAACCGAAACACAATTCATCCATCTTTAATACTTTCTGAGAGAGACACCCATGACATTTGTGTTGACGCCATCTTGAATCCGCCATTTTGGATTTATTTCCATCTCCCTACCAATTGGATGAGGTTCCAAGTATTTTTTGTTTGAGCAGCCCTCACCTATGTCTAATACCTTGGCCGTGCTTCTCACCCATCTTCCAAACCCTCGATCATCATCTATCTACAAATTTCTGACTAAGAGTTCTTCCACAAAAACATTTTAAAAAGAAACTATGTATAAATCAAAGTCTTGCATAGTTCAAAACTTGTAGTCTATTCAATGTTCGCCATACATTTTCTATAGAAAAATAAATTCCACCATCTTGAATTTTTTTTTCTATTCATCGAGTAGACCTTTGGATCCTGATCATCTTTTGCGAAGAAACTACTCTTCCATCTTTTATACTCTCCGAGATGGACACCGAGGAAATTTCTATGGCGGCCATTTTTTTTTCGCCATTTTGAATTTTTTTTCAGGTCACTGGCAATTGAATGACGTTTCGAGTGACATTTGCTCAAGCACCACCAACCTATCTTCAATACCTTAAGCGTGCTCTTCACCCGTCTCCGAAATCCTCCATCATCAGCTCTCTCCATATTTTTCCTCCGAATGAATTTCCATCCTCTATACGTAACCATCGGTGAAAAAAAAAAATTTCATACAAAATTGTTCAGGAGAGGTGACCAATGAGTGAGTGAATCAGCACGAGCAGCTATATATATATATTAGAAACAATAGTTTGTACTTATTTTATCTGCTCCCATTTAAATAAAGCACGTAGGTATGGTATGGTATGGTTGGTATGGTATGGTTTCACGGGCTGTTATCCGCAACTCCACGTCCTGGCGCGGTTTTTGCGTGTGGGTGGGCACGTTATTCGATCCACCCGACCTCTTGGAAGAACGCCAGCAGCCTTTTTATACTGCTGGTGATCTCCCGGAGCGTACCTGTATTGTTGAAGTACTTGACCCTGCATGTGGCGGTTGCAGGGCAGTGCAGGAGCACATGTGCTGCCGTTTCCTCCTCCCTCATGCAGGCTCTGCATAGAGGGCTGTCGGTGACGCCTAAGCACGTAGGTATTTAAATATGTTTGAATAAACACAACCGACGCGGACGTCACCCAAGACGAACCAAGATGTCCATGGTATAACCATACAACGTATGGCTGGTATGGCATTCCCGGGACACAGCGGTCACGTGGTCATCACCAATATTGTTACCAGTAGAGAATAATAACAATCTCCAACCTGTGTGAGCCCGATAAAACAATGAGGTTTTAATTAAGGATTATAATATAGTCAAAAAACGTGAATACCAACGGGCGGAGCCGCAGACATAGGGTAGTTAAGAGATGAAGTTGGAAGGAGTCGATTGAAACTTTTAAAGTAACAAAGACAAGCCAATCGAGTTTAGGCTCATTTGTTTTGTCTTGGCAAATACTAAGTACTAAAACTTGTGAACTAAACAACTAATCATGCCATGTTTGGGCTCATTTGCTTTGTCTGGTTATAACTTACTAGCTGTCCCCCGCGGCTTCACCCGTGACATAGGTACTTCGTCCCCGTGACACTTATGTAACACATGTACGTAATTTCTTAGCTTTGCAAAATGTATTTTATTGTAATATTCCTGAGATTAGCTCGTTCGACCAACCAAACAATCAAACTCTTTAGCTTTATAATACTAGTAGTATAGATATAATTTTAGGTAGGAACCGGTATTCCATGTAGGCAGTAGGTACGCGTACGAAGTCGTGCGTGTAAGTCGATTATTAAATGTGTCGATGTAACCTAGTCAAAATTATTAATTTTATATTTTTTGTTTCAGTCAAATTAGTAGAAAATCCGAAAACTCAAACAGGAATGAGCGAACTCGTGGCCTCTCCGTTGAAGAATAACGATACGAAAAGTAATTATTTTATGGAAATATCGACTAGATAGGACCACCTTCTTGGTACATTTAGGAGATAATGCTGATTGGGATCTTTCGTTCAAATTGGGAACCATATCACAGTATAATGTAGTGTTTGTTACAGATACCGGCACGTAAATTGGCCGGACGCGTCATATGCGCAAAGGTCGATTTTTAGGTCCCCTTTGAGGTATGAGCGGGTCGCGGGAGACGCGGTTGCGCCGTAGCGGACATATGATTGGTCCGTCACTTGACTGTCACTTGACGGACCAATCAGATGTCTCCGAGAGACGTCTTGTAGCGAATCAACGTTCCGTTCGTTCGTACTTTGAATCATTTGATTGGCTCAAAGTGCACGATGCGCGAACTTACCCCAAACCTGGCCAAGTTATGTGCCTGTATCTGTACTACTGTCGTCGTCTCGTGACACGCCGCAGCAACGGAGAGCAGTCTGTGAATGGCGCTTGAGCGAATGCAACGTGTGTGCGCGCCGTTACAGCGGCGGGAAGACCCGTCATGGAGGATTGGCTCGAGAGACGGCATGGAAGCCTCTCGTACCGACTGACACAGTTGATCTCCGGGAAAGGGGGACTTTTGGGAACACCTGTGTTTGATCAGGACGGAGCCAACGTCTAAATGACACTATTGTGACTTGGAGGAGAGACTTGGAGCTCTTCCAGCGCGCTGAGCCCGCAACATGCTCACCACGGAGGCGACTTAGACGCCGGAGGACGCTCAACAACCTCCATCCTCCATGAGCGCAAGCCTAGGGGTGAAAGGTGAGATCGCCTGTCCTCCCAGCAGAAGCAGGCTGGGGCGTGTGGTGTGGGGAGTGTTCCCCTCCTCCTTTCCGGGGCCAGATAGGAACAACGTGGTTCCCACCCTCGAGGAGGCTAACTGGAATCTGGTGGCCCAGGGTCAGTCGGGTTGTGAGGGAAATACCTTATAGGTCACCTTACACCCTGGTATCTGCAGACCCAAGATGTGCAGTTTTAGTCGGTTCAATACCGACATAACCGCCCCCGCTGGCCAGCGGGGGTTACCTGTGGTGATTTCCGCACAAAAAAAAGTAACAAACCGTAATATTCCGCGTAAGCAGGCAGGTACGGAGTCGTGCGAGTGAGTCGTTTATTGTACTTATTGATGTAATTTTACCTAATTAATATTAATTTAATATTTTTATTGTTTCAGTGAAATTAGTTGGACATACGAAAAGTCAACTAGGAATGAGCGAGCTCGTGGCCTCTCCGTTCAAGAATAACAATTCGAAAAGTAATCATTTTATGAAAATATCGACTAGAAGGACCCACCTTCTCGGTCCATTTAGGAGACTTATGCTGATTGGGATGTCTCGTTCAAATTGGGAACCATACCACATGGTAGTGCACGGCATCTAACTTGGCAAGATTTTAAAGTAGTGTGGGCCCCATATATATCCTACTATCCTACTAATACTAATATTATAAACGCGAAAGTTTGTAAGAATGTATGTCTGGATGTCTGGATGTCTGGATGTATGTTTGTTACTCTGCCACACAAAAACGGCTTAATGGATCTGGCTAAAATTTGGTACAGAGATAGATTATAGTCTGGAATAACATATAGGCTACTTTTTATACAAGCTAATACCGCGGCTCCGCTCGCAAAGTCGATCGGTCGGGATTTCTAGATATATCTTTGTTACTCTTTCACGTAAAAACGGCTGAATAGATCTGGCTGAAATTTGGTAACAAGATAGATTAAAGTGTGGAATAACATATAGGCTACTTTTTATACAAGCTGATACCCGCGACTCCGCTCACGGAGTCGATCAGTCGACCCACGGAGTAGATCAGTCGGGATATCTGGATGTATGTTTGTTACTCTTTCACGTAAAAACGGCTGAATAGATCAGGTTGAAATTTGGTACAGAGATAGATTATAGTCTGGAATAACATATAGGCTACTTTTTATACAAGCTAATACCGTGGCTCCGCTCGCAAAGTCGATCGGTCGGGATGTCCAAATATTATGTTTGTTGCTATTTCACGTAAAAATGACTGAATGGATCTGGCTGAAATTTGGTACCGAGATAGAGTGTAGTGTGAAATAACATAATAGGCTAATTTGTATACAAGCTAATACCCGCGGCTTCGCCCATGGAGTCGATCAGTCGGGATATCTGGAAGTATGTTTGTTACTCTTTCACGTAAAAACGGCTGAATAGATCAGGTTGAAATTTGGTACTGAGATAGATTATAGTCTGGAGTTATATATAGGCTACTTTTTATACAAGCTAATACCCGCGGCTCTGCCCGTGGGAGTCGATTGGTTTGGAAAGTCGAGTGGAGAGTCGTTTCATTCAAATAGACTTGGTGGCAATACCGAATTCCACGCGGGCGAAGCCGCGGGCGGAAGCTAGTGGGAACTATATAATATAGCGTGTGTTCTGTCGTTATGTGAGATAAGTTACAAACAGTACATTGACGAGAACTTTGAGTACTGTTTTAATTTGTCCCGTTTCACAGCTTCTTCTTCTTCTTCTTCAACCTAGCGTTAATCCCAGTCGCATCCAAAGTGTCTGAGGTCCGCTTTACCAGTCTTAACTGCGAATTTGGCTGGACCTCGATATTTTCCGTGAAGCGACTACCATCTGACCTTTTCAACCCAATGGTGGCATTAGGTGATATTGAAGCATTGCAGCTAGACCGTTGTTGTTGGACTTTTTAGGGCTCCATCTATCCGTAACGACTGCCAGATGTTTGTATGACAAAAAAAAGACAAAGACCGTAGTATTTAATTACTACGTTTTTCATATTTTTATTGTTACAGACAAATCTGTTAAAAGTCCAAAAATCCAAAAAGGATTAAGCGAACCCTTAGCCGCTTTGCTGAAGAAAAATACTGACACAGGTAACTACTTAATTATTTTATGAAGATAAATCGAATAGTTAGCCACAATAAAAGAGAAAGATACTGCAGTGGTATTCTCTATGGACACAGCCTTGTTAACCCTTAAATTGATTCTGTCCGTTTTAAAGGACGTAGTGCTTATACGCACACAGATATAAAATATTACACGATACCACATCGCGCGCGCATTTCATTGTGTTTAATAGACTATCTTTTTCGCATTTACGTATTTTGTGCGTGCGAAACGGTCAAAGGTCGCTCATAAAACCGATTTGAAAAAGTGCAACAGGAGGGTGTTGTTGCGCTCCAGACAAAAGATTTTGAAAAGGTGTTTTTTTCCTTTATTTTGTGCATTCTTTTGTTACATATAATTAAAATACGGTATAATGTATTAGATGACATAATTTGTTTCGACAAAATCAAAGTTTTTTATCACTAATTACATCGAAATAAAGTATGTCATTTAAAACGGACTATGCCAATTAGAACTATGGACTAGTGTATTTTATGTTTGTCCCATATAACGGACCTTGCCAATGAAAACTACGAACTAGTCTGTTTTTGTTTGTCCCATATAACGGACCTTGCCATTAAGTACTACTTACAAATAGTTCATAGATCCAGCATACTCACCATTAAAATAATATTTTTTTGAACCATAAGCTCCTGGCATACCTGGAAACGAACGTCCTCCTCAGTAATCGGCAATATGGGGTCGGCCAGAACCGTTCCACTGGGGATCTTCTTGTGTATGCCACACACATTTGGAGTGAGGCCATCGAGAAACACGAAGAGGCACAGACCCAGTCTCTTCAAGAGGCTATGGTTGAGCGTTTGGACTTGTCCTTGAAGGCTATCTCCGATTGGTGAGACGCTAACATGGTCAACTTCAACGCAAATAAGACCCAGGCGTGTCTATTATCAGCTAAGCAGAGCCAATTCCAGCCAAACTCTACTTTCCGAGGTGTACCAGTGCCGATAACCGACCACCTTGAGCTTCTTGGCGTGACTCTCACTCCTACCCTCAACTTTGGTCTATGCATTGAGGCAAGGACTCAAGTAGCTGCCAAAAAGCTGGGTATTCTTTCGAAGGTGCGGCAATATTTCACACCGGAACAGCTGCTCAACCTTTACAAAACGCAAGTTCGATCGTGTATCGAGTATTGCTTGCACCTCTGTAACGGCTCAGCAAAATACCACCTCGAAGCACTTGAGTCAATTGAGAGAAGGGCCAAGAGACTCATCAACTGCGAATCGCTGGTTGAGACTAAGCTTCAGAGCTTGGAACATTGGCGTAGAATCGCTAGCCTCTCTGTTTTTTATCGGTTGCACTTCGGGGAATGTGCGCTGGAATTACATGACCTAATTCCTCCAAGCCCCTTTCATCACCGAACGACCAGACGTACGGCAACGCGCCACCGGTACATGGTGAATATCCCACTCATACGCACAAAACGTTTTGGCAGTACGTTCATCTTGCGTACTGCTAAACAGTGGAATACCCTGCCTGAGTTTGTATTTCCGGAAAGCTACAATCTGGGAGTCTTCAAGTCTAGAGTGAATAGGTAATATATGAATAGGTCTAGGCAAGCGTTCTCCACCGTCGACCACATCATCACTTACCAACAGGTGAGATTGTAGTCAAACGCGAGCCTATTACCAATATGTTAATTACTAAATATTACCTATGGATAAATATTTAATTTCAGAGTTTGGTTTTATGTTTTGTTCATTATATCTAATTTTGTTATATAATTTTAAATGGTTCATAACTGAAACTTGATCTCATTGTTACTTTTATTCTATGTAAGTACTGTTTTTTGATCGATTAGAAAAAAAACATGTTAGGTATGTTTTTGGCAATGTCCGTTTAATGTGACATATATGACGTCACCGCACAGTAGCCGGAAATGGGCAATGTCCGTTTTAAGTGACATCTGAGAAAACATATATAAATACATAATTTTCCAAAAATTCTAAAGGATTATTCTTTTCTACCCCTATTACTACCCAAAACGTCACCCAAAATGTAAAAAATCTTTCAGATTCAGTATGTGACAATTTAAGGGTTAAAAATGCATTGTGGAGAACAAAAGAACCGGGCGAAAGTGCAATACGCGCGTTCTTTTGTATATGTTTTTATATTATTTCGTTATTAAGATGTTTAAATTTTTGATGGTTACAGTCAAATTAGTTAAGAATTCAAGAATCAAACAAGGATTTAGTGAACTCTTGATCACCATGGAGACGAATGACGGTAACAGAGGTAACTGTTTTACTATCGTAAAGTAGTTGAGATGTCTGGCTATAATTTGGTATTTGTAATTTGTAATGTATGTATACTGTCTCTCGTTAACTTTCTATGATAATGTTTAATCAAATATGGCATTTCAATAATTTTAACTAACTTCAAAAAAGGAAGAGGTTCTCAATTTTACTGTATTACTTATCTTAAAAAAGGCCAAAATATATACATTGAAATTAAACCAATCTTCATAACTATTCAGATTCGTCAATAAAATTCAAATATATTTATGCACTGGCATTTTGGACATAAGAAGTAATAAATGCCCAAAGTGTCAGGGCATAAACCCATCCACTGGAACTCTTAAAATTTCGTTTATTATTTTTCAGACAAAATTGATTGTTCTCTAAGTCCAAACTCCATGATCGTGACAACGGGTGTTGAGTACTGCGAGCGTCTGGTTATCTGTGGTGAGTGTGATTGAAGGACGGGTATTATGAAAGCTGCCTTAGTTATCCCCTAGACTAAGAAAACAAGGTCTGGCATTCCGGGAGCGACACATGCTTACGTCACTATCCAATTGCCACTTTATTGCAACAAAACATTTATCTCATTTAACCACGAGTAATGGTTGTATGGTGTATTTCTAATTTTACTAACATACTATAATTCCACTAAATATGAAACCGTCATTCGAGATCAGCGAATGCTCATGGGAATGGATTTAACTCATCTCATTATTATATTTCTTCAGGTAGTCAATTTGGAACCATATATCGTCCCGATTTTTACGACTGCATCCCTACAACTGAAGGTATGTACAAATTATACAGGGATGATATTGAAGGTATGAGTTGCAATATGACAAGCCTTTGACTACTTCTATCATATTTTATTTTATTTTTGCTGCGCATTGCCGTAATTGAAAATAGATTTAATGTTGAATAATATCATATCAATGTTAAAAGATTATTATAATCAAAACTTTAAATTCTAAGCTGCAGTTAAGAATTAACTTTGTGAGGAGTGCCACAGGGTTCAATTCGTGGTTACCCTATTATTTCGAACGAGTGTCAGTAGACAGCATTTAAGATCACTTTATCTACTATAAATAATACAGTCTCCACATCAAATTAGATAAATTAATTTTCTACTAATACTATAAATGTGAAGTTTCGTGACGATGGACGTACGTGTATGTGTGTGTGTAAGCCTCTCGTACTAACGATGTGATGCTTGCGAGGATTCGGAGCTGCACGCACTGGCAGAGTGCCGGCGCGGCGTAGGAGTCGTCTCGCTTAGCGAGTGTATGGGCCGCCTCCTTAGGCGAGCCAGTTATGCTCGAGAAGAAGTATATAAAAATGAATCCCTCTTTCCATTGGTCACAGCATCACGCGTCACCTACTGGACCGTTCTTAATAAGGTTCTTAAGATAGAAAAAGTTAAGAACATTACCAGGAATTGGCTAGCGTGATTGTGTCCCACTTGTGTATGTATAAGTAAGTTGGCCGACTCTAGTATCACCAGTTGTATTCTACAACATGTTCCATCCATAAGTTAAGGTTCATGGTTGTAACTCAAAAATGACTTCACACAGTTAGGCACCCCCGTTATTGCGACGTCTTCGGCGCATTACGTTCTTAGTTTTTATAATACGTTTAATCTTTTATATTACAGCGAGATGGCCTTTGCCTCCGTCAGGAAATGGAGGCAATCCGTACGATGGAAGGCCAGGAGGAAATGGAGGTAATCCGTACGATGGAAGGCCAGGAGGAAATGGAGGCAATCCTTACGATGGAAGGCCAGGAGGAAATGGAGGCAATCCGTACGATGGAAGGCCAGGGGGAAATGGAGGCAATCCTTACGATGGAAGGCCAGGAGGAAATGGAGGCAATCCTTACGATGGAAGGCCAGGAGGAAATGGAGGCAATCCGTACGATGGAAGGCCAGGGGGAAATGGAGGCAATCCTTACGATGGAAGGCCAGGAGGAAATGGAGGCAATCCTTACGATGGAAGGCCAGGAGGAAATGGAGGCAATCCGTACGATGGAAGGCCAGGGGGAAATGGAGGCAATCCTTACGATGGAAGGCCAGGAGGAAATGGAGGCAATCCTTACGATGGAAGGCCAGGAGGAAATGGAGGCAATCCTTACGATGGAAGGCCAGGAGGAAATGGAGGCAATCCGTACGATGGAAGGCCAGGGGGAAATGGAGGCAATCCTTACGATGGAAGGCCAGGAGGAAATGGAGGCAATCCGTACGATGGAAGGCCAGGAGGAAATGGAGGCAATCCGTACGATGGAAGGCCAGGAGGAAATGGAGGCAATCCGTACGATGGAAGGCCAGGAGGAAATGGAGGCAATCCGTACGATGGAAGGCCAGGAGGAAATGGAGGCAATCCGTACGATGGAGGGCCAGGAGGAAATGGAGGCAATCCGAACGATGAAAGGCCAGGAGGAAATGGAGGCAATCCGAACGATGAAAGGCCAGGAGGAAATGGAGGCAATCCGAACGATGAAAGGCCAGGAGGAAATGGAGGCAATCCGTACGATGGAGGGCCAGGAGGAAATGGTGGCAATCCGAACGATGGAGGGCCAGGAGGAAATGGAGGCAATCCGAACGATGAAAAGCCAGGAGGAAATGGAGGCAATCCGAACGATGAAAGGCCAGGAGGAAATGGAGGCAATCCGTACGATGGAGGGCCAGGAGGAAATGGTGGCAATCCGAACGATGGAGGGCCAGGAGGAAATGGAGGCAATCCGAACGATGAAAAGCCAGGAGGAAATGGAGGCAATCCGAACGATGAAAGGCCAGGAGGAAATGGAGGCAATCCGTACGATGGAGGGCCAGGAGGAAATGGAGGCAATCCGAACGATGGAGGGCCAGGGTCAGGAAATGGATGCAATCCGGTCGATGGGAATGGATGCGGTGATCGCTACGATGTTAACGTAGTAGTGAATTTCTCTCCATACAGTAAGTATGCTTCGATATCGCGTAATGTCACCATTGGGTTGTGAAGTCAGATGGCAGTCGCTTCACGGAAAATATCGTGGTCCAGCTAAATTCGCAGTTAAGCCTGGTAAAGCGGACCTCAGACTCCGAGGTGAAAGCTTTGGATGCGACTGGGATTAACGCTAGGTTGAAGAAGATAGTAAGTAGAGAGAGAAGTACTTTTTGATTTAAAAAAAAATAAACAAGCCGTCTTCAATAGAACACGCGAGCGCATCTGGCGTCTACACGTACAGCTGTACTATTCTCTAAGGACAACTGCTTAGGTGATAAGGTTCCAGGCACCAGGCCTTAATAATAGGGCCACGTGTCGCGATAAAGCTGCCTGTCACGACGCGTTGCCCGATTATTAAGGCCGATGATTTTACCACTAATCTTCACTACATAGTATAAAACAAAGTCGCCGTTTCTGTCCCTATATCCCTATGTGCGCTTAAATCTTTAAAACTACGCAACGGATTTTGATGCGGTTTTTTCCAATAGATAGAGTGATTCAAGAGGAAGGTTTATATGTATAATACATGCATCATATACTAAGGCAACATTGCTAATTTTAGAGGTTTCTAACGTGATGTCGTAAATTAACCTATTTTTTTGGGCTTATTTAGCAATTTAGCAAAAACGCTGCCTAAACCCTACGAGTTAGATCAAATTAATGTACTACAGTATTGTACACCATAAAAAGGTCTACAAAAAAGTCCGCGATGGTATATGTTTATCTTTTAGGGATAACCCACATTAACCATTTTTATTGTTTACTTTTTACGTGAAAAAATGGCTTATTTACGAAGCTATTTTAAGCAATAGGTACGGCATTAATCCTTATCGAATTAAGTACCTTAAATACAGTGTGCAATTAATATAGATCAATATGGTTCCTTACAGCATGTAAATTAAATAAATATTTTCGGAGATATTACAAATTTAAAATTTGCGTTTGCGGCAGGCGGTACCGGTCGGACGGGGCAGTGCGGGGAGGCATGGCAATAGCGCGTCGGAGGCCGCGGTTCTCCATATAGCACTTTGAATTTAGCAGCAATCGGGCCGCTATGTTTTTATATACAACGTTCATAGTTTTTCTGTAGTGTATTTAATTTAGTATCAGCATTGCACCCGTGCGAAGCCGGGGCGGGTCGCTAGTATAACATAAAAGCAGTTCGTCGCTGTCGCAGCGACGAACGCAAGACTGTGTTCTTAAAGAATAGCACTGCAGGCGTGATGTTATGTTTGGACATTGCACAAACCCTGCATAAAAATGCGATAGCAGCAATCGCGAATCTGAAGAGTTCTGTTTATTTATGAACCTGTTAAAATTAAAATTAGTATAATTTTTGTATTTTTTTTTTCAGTGCCAATTTACAATGGCAAAGGCGGCGTAAAACTGCAAGGAAACAAAAATCATACTTCGTCGCCTCTGTCCTCCAACGATATCGAAAAGAGTAAGCTAAATAATTTCATTTTTTTAAAAAGACTCGAAGTAACTTAAGCCGTTCTCCGCGTTGAGCGTGTTTTACATCCATTTATTTATTACATCCATCCGCTAGTGGTCTGAATTGCCAAGGTACAGTTAAGTATTATTAATTTTATATTTTTTATTGTTTCAGTAAAATTAGCTCAACATCAGAAAACTCAACAAGGAATGAGCGAACTCGTAGCCTCTCCTTTGAAGAATATCAATACGAAAAGTAATCATTTTATGAAAATATCGAATAGGTCTTAGAAAGATGCTGATTGGGATGTCTTGTTCAAATGTGGTACTTATTTGTAATGTATGTAGGTACCTACCTAATGTAACTGTAATCTTGAGCACCACACTGCAGTGACTGCAGCTACAGAGAGCAATCTGTGTATGGCACTAGGAGAGTATTTTTTTTCATTTGTCTCGTTTCACAGACATTGGTATTCTACTAATAATTATAAATGCGAAAATTTGTTAGAATGTTCCATATATTCTATTCATATGTAGGTATGTTTGTTACTGCAAAAACGGCTGAATGGATCTGGCTAAAATTTGATATAGAGATACATCATAGTCTGGCATAACACATCGGCTACTGCATGGATTTACTTTAAATTTGACACGAATATTATTAAGAAGTCGGGTCAACACATAGGCTACAAAATTATCACGCTATCACCTACGGAGAACGAGCAGTGAACCTTTATTTCTTTTATTTCTTCAACGCATTATGTAAAAAAGTGTAAAATCTAACGACTCATATTTGAATGTTGTTAGGTATTATGTTAAAACCATGCTATAAGCTAGCTTCACGCTATAAATTAACTTGGTGGCGATACCGACCTCTACGCGGGCGTAGCCGCGGGCGGAAGCTAGTAATTAATACATTGGTTTAAAACAAATGTAGGTAATTTGAGAAGAACGGCCGAATGTCAATGCAATACGCACTTTCTGCCGGTTCTTCTGTTTATGTTTTTATATTATTTTGTTGTTAAGATTTTTATTATATTTTTAATTGTTACAGTCAAATTAGTCAAAGATTCAAAAATCATAAAAGTATTTAGTGATCTCTTGATCACTATGACGAAGGAAGACGGTAACAAAGGTAACTAACTTCGAACAACTGGGGTGTCTAGCTAGGTATAAGGACTGATTAGAGACAACGCACAGCCTAAACCGCTGGTTGCAGAGACTTAAAAATATGTGTGTTCGTTTTGATACTAGAGGTGTACTAAGAAAGGTTTTTTTTTTAATTCATACCCTTGTGTCAGTGTTGCAAGTTAAGAACATTGTCATTTTCCTAAAAGTGTTGCATGTTATGCCCGGCATAAATCGGGTGGATTGAGTAAATGCCCGGTTAGTGCCCAAAGTGACATAAACCCATCACTGAAGTGAACAGTCCTAATAAATATTAATGTAGGTACTTTTCATAGTCGTCAGCTGATGCTTCCAATAGTGTTTAATGTCTCAGCTTTTTTTATATATAAATTGTAAAATAGGATATTGCCTAGCTAGCTTTTTATTAGATTCTGAAATAAGTCAAAATAGAATCTTTATAACTACTTAGATTGGTTATTTATTGTATTTATTTTTTTTATGTGCTGGCATTTTAGGCATAAGTACCTAATACCTAAATGCCCAAAGTGTCAGGGCATAAACCCATCCACTGGAACTTAAAATTTCGTTTATTATTTTTCAGGCAAAATTGATTGTTCTATTTGTCCAGACTCTATGGTCGTGACAACGGGTATTGGGAACTGCGAGCGTGTGATTATCTGTGGTGAGTGTGATTGAACGACGGAAATTATATATGACAGCTGCCTTAGTTATCCCATGGTCTGCTCGACGGTCTAAGAAAATAAGATGGAGTTTTTGGCGCCAACGCTGAAAAAGACACATCGGGGCATTGTATAAGTTTCTAAAATTAGTGTAAAATCTAGTTATTATGTGTAAAAACGGTGGATTTTTAAACATAACATCTTCGGCAACGTGCACGAGTTCGGGAAAGTGGTATATTACCGTGAATTGTGCTTTTCAACGTTGATTCCAAAACTCCATAGAAGCCTCTAGTAAAATCTCCACTATTTTACTGGGGTATGACTATGACTGACTGATTTGACTATTGACTGACCTTGACTATGACTAAATGACGAGAACACTGCAACTTATTGCATTTGTAATTAATTCTAACTTGATTTATCAATTTACTTGACACTGGCATTCATACAATATTTGCCAAAGTAAGAGAAAAAAAAAATAAGGTGGAGTTTTTGGCGCCAACGCTGAAAAAGAAACATCAGGGGCATTTGATTGTATCATTTTCTAAAATTAGTGTAAAATGTAGTTAATATTATGTAAAAAACAAAAACCCGATTGCATATAAGACTAAAATGAAAAAAAAACAAGCACTTAGATGTCCTGTGGTCTAGGTTTCATATTATATATGAAAAAATATGAATATAGCTAGGTATTAAATATGAACATAATTATATTTCTTCAGATAAGCAATTTGGAACGATATATCGTCCTGATTCTTACGACTGCACCCCTACAACTGAAGGTATGTACAAATTATATAGGGCTATATTGAAAGTATGAGTTGCAATATGACAAGCCTTTGACTACTTCTATCGTATTATTTTACTTTTAAATAAAGCTGCTACGCATTGCCGTAATTGAAAATGGATTTAATATTGTAAAGTACTAATCATTACCATATCAATGTTAAAAGATTTTTATAATCAAAATTCTAAGCTCCAGTTAAGAATTAACTTTGTGAGGAGTGCCAGTACCATTATGCCATTATGCCGCATCATGATTGCGACCATGAGTGCGAGTGCGTGGACCGCCTCCTTCAACGAGCCAGTAATGCTCGAGTCGAAGTATATAAAAACATTAGGTACCCTCCTTTCTTCGGTAGTCGGGTAAAAATGAATCCCTATTTCTCTTGGTCACAGCATCATGCGTTACCCACTGGACCGATTTCGCAAGTTCTTTATTGTTGTGTTATCAGGAAAAGAAAAAGTTAAGAAAAGGTCTAGACTGTGAGTGTGTAAGCAAGTTGGCCGACTCTAGTGCCGTAAGTTTTTAGGTCTATGGTTCTATCTAACTAACCCAAATATTCACTCACATAGACGCCGCGCCGCCATATTGTGACAGTCTCGTTTAGGCGCGTTTTGTCCGTAGGTTTTATATTACGTTTATGTTTGAAAACTTTACTTGTTTCTCAGTGACGTCAACTACTGAATACTACTTCTACGATTATGGTGACCAATCGAGGAATATCTACCCAATTCAAGGTAAGTAGAAACAGGTACTTTTTGATAAATAAATAATGTTAAAAAGGTTTTAAGTTATTTAAACGCTTTTATACAATACTAGCGACCCGGGACCCGGCTTCGCCCGGATGTAAATTCTAGTTTTCCAATCTATAATATAAAAATGAATCGCAAAATGTGTTGGTAAGCGCATAACTCACCAACGGCTCTACCGATTTCACTAATTCTTTTTTTGTTGTGTTTGTTATTATCGGGAGAAGGTTCTTACGAAAAAAAATAATAAAACAGTTGTACAGAAAATTTCAGAAAGTAACTTTTCTTTTCTCATACAAACTTTTTCTATTATGTGAGAGAAGTTTATGTTTACGTTACGAGATTAGTATTTAGTAGTAGTAGGTAGTAGTAGGAATGGGAATGGGAATGAGAATAGGAATAGGAATGGGAATAGTAATGGGAATGGGAACGGGAACAGGAATGGGAATGGAATTGCACGCGGGTGGAAAATATGGCGGTACGAAGTTCGCCGAGACAGCTAGTAAAATATATATCTAGCCTTATGACACTCGCAAATGACGTGGCTTTCTATTGGTGAAAGAATTTTTAAAATCGGTTCAGTAGATCCCGAGATTACGCCTTACAATTTAACAAACACACTAAACTTTACTTCTTTATAATATTAGTATAGATTATTAATTATTATTAATAATTATTATTATTATCAAGAATAGATTCTTTATAACATTAGTATAGATATAGACAAGCGGCCATATTGGTTTTTCATTTTCTTTTCACAGCGAACTACCTATATTCAGTCAAGCCCATAAACACAACTAACGAAATCACAGTTGGTAGGTTTGCAAATAACTTCTGCCAATAATGAATAATAATTATCTACAGGTAAAGAGGCCAATGCTCCTCCTCCTCCTCCTCCGTACCAGGCACCCAATCAGTACGATGAATGTCAGCAATGTGATGGAAATGGACACGGTGGTGTCAACATACAAATGCATTACGCTCCATATAGTAAGTAGAGAGAGAAGTCATTTTTACTAAAAAAATTGGTTGCCTGTAAAGTCGGTATACGGGCGAAAGTTTTACGTGACAACGACTTTGAGTGGTAAAATAATTTTCTTTGTCTGTCTCTCTCGCTCTTAGGCGGGCTAACCATGCCCGAGTGGAAGGGACGCGTGCCTCTCACTCGCTCTCATTGTGAGCGCATAACGTGAGCGGAGCGTAACGCAGTTTCTTGAAGTGTCACCCGGCAAACCAATTTATAAGACGTTGTCACGTCAAAATACACAAACTGACTTCAATAGTACCTAGGTAACAGAGAGCCTGGCGCGTACAGGGCCTCGATTCAGCTAAAGGCAAACCACTGTAATACCACTGACGCTCTAAAAATGCTATTTAATTGTGGACTTTACCATTATACAGTTAAAGTCTAAAATCAAATGAAAAGAATTCATTTAACTTTTTCATTCGCTCTACAAAATATCATTTAACTTTAGACTTTAACTTGGATTAAAGTCTACAATTAAATGGCATTTTTTAAAATGTCAGTGGTATATATCAGTGGTTTGTCTTTAACAGAATCGAGGCCCAGGCGTAATGCTGTTTGAAAATTGCACAAACTATGCTTTAAATATACAATAGCAGCAATCGCGGATGATTTGCTGGCATTTATTGAAGAGTTCCGTTGTCTGTCTCCGAAATTTGTCATCCACGAATAAAATAATGTCTGTCTTTGCAAATCCGTCTGTACAATTATAACAACCAATCGAATATGACCGCGGTTTCTCCCGCGTGGTCGTCGGGTTTATCGTTCTTTGACCTTATCTCCGGTTCTACTCAACCTCTTATGATAAAACATACCTACGTATAGCATAAAAAACCGTTCAGTAGAATCAGAGATGTACCTATCTACTTAGTGAAATAAATTAAGTAAAAAAAACCGACTGCGTAAAAAAATTAAAAGGAAAAAACAAGCACTTAGATGTCCTGTGGTCTAGAGCTGGTTCGAGAGCCAATCTAATTTTTCAATGGATCCCGACTGTTAAGTTGTTATGTTTCTAGACCACAGGACCCGATGGCCGACGGGGATGGTATTCATGGGAATGGCCGCACGATAAAATAAAAAAGGTACCTACTTACTTTGTTTTTTTTTTCAGTTTCAGTTTACAGCAGCAATAATATGAAACTACTAGGAGACCAAGATCCTGATAGGTTACCACTGTTCTCCAAAGAAACCATAGACAATCGCAACAGTAAGCTGAACTATTTTATTTTCCTTTATAAGGTAACTTAAGCCGTCCAGGTTCAGGGGGTCTGAGTCTGCTTGGGTCCTGACTTCACCCGGTAATACATCATTCTCTGAACTTTTTTCCCAACTCAGTTGAGGGCGGCTTTCCAGTCTAACTGCGATGCGGCTGAACTTCGATATTTTCCGTGGAGCGACTGCCATCTGACCTCCACAACCAATGGTCATTATGACCAATGGCGATATCGAAGTTCCAAGTTAGACTGGTTGGATTTTGGGGGCTCCAACTACACGTAACGACTGCCATAGATGTTTGTATGGCAACCGGGACCGACGGCTTAACGTGCTCGCCGAGGCACTAATAAACCTGCGATAAATACACACATAACTTCGAAAAGTATCGAAAAGTCATTGGTGTGTGCCATGGTTAACCTGTGATCGAACCCGAGACCTCGTCTCAGCAGTCCATTACCCAAACCACTAGGCTACCGCGGTTTTTACCCGGTAATACGTTCGTAAAAAAACAATCACATAAATAGGTAGACTAATTAGTCTGGTTTCACCGCTCTGTATATACCTAACTAAATAAAAAAAGGGCAGGTCAAAGCACTCGAAACCGGCGGGCTTGCATGAAAAATTTAATGACAGTAGAGGAAGCGCGTGAGGTATGTAAGGACGGAAGCAGATGACGGGCTGTTGTCTCTGCCTACCCCGGAGGTAAAAGGCGTGGGCATATGTACGTATGTATGTATGTACATACCTACTTCATTTTCCGTCGCACAGAGTAACATCCACACATTCACCCATACAAATGTAGGTACAAACTGTCGCGTTTCTTACGATAATAATTTTGATACAAAACATTTATTTTTTTACAGAGATAAACACTGGGTCAGGTAAGAATACATAACTAGAAAAAAACGGTCAAGTACAAGTCGAACTCGTGCGCCGAGGGTTCCGTACACAGAACAGGGCCTCGATTCTGCTAAAGGCAAACCACTGTAATACCACTGACACTCTAAAAATGCTATTTAATTGTAGACTTTACCGTTATACAGTTAAAGTCTAAAATCAAATGAAAAGTATTCATTTAACTTTTTCATTCGCTCTACAAAATATCATTTGACTTTAGACCTTAACCTGATAACAATAAAATCCACAATTAAATGACATTTTTTAGAGTGTCAGTGGTATGCCAGTGGTATGTCTTTAGCAGAATCGAGGCCCAGGTAAAGGAGGTTAGAAGGGCGGCAGGCGCACCGCGATGTTGAGCAGATGACCTTAATCCGCCAAAATTAGCTTCAACGGCCAATAGTCGCGCTCTTGCTGCGATTACGAAAGCTCCGCGAAAAAAAAGGAATTCTTTCCGTACCTCCCCATTATACCGCCATGCTCAAAAAATGTGTATTTGGATCCTCTAAATTGTATGAGCACCCATACAACTCAGAATCGCGGAATTTGGTAGGTCTTACAGGAAAAAAATTACGGCAAATAGAATAAGTAGTCCATTTTTCTGGTCGTTTGCTTTATTTTTACCCGACTGCCGAAGAAAGGAGGGTAATTTTATTTTTCGTTTGTTTGTGCTGTAAGACCTTGCTTTTTGCCATACCTACATACAACACAAACAAAATTTGTGTTGGCTTGGCCAGGTTTTGGAGTAGTTCGCGCATCGTGCACTTTGAGCCAATCAAATGATTCAAAGTACGAACGTACGGAACGTTGATTCGCTACAAGACGTCTTTCGGAGACATCTGATTGGTCCGTCAAGTGACGTCACTTGACGGACCAATCATATGTCCGCGACGGCGCAACCGCGTCTCCCGCGACCCGCTCATACCTCAAAGGGGACCTAAAAATCGACCTTTGCGCATATGACGCGTCCGGCCAATTTACGTGCCGGTATCTGTAATATAAGGGTGAAGTATGATGTGACGATGATCCACAGCTGATGGAGCTGAGATGTGTCCCCGGTCGTGTCCGATGCGAATCCAAATGGTCTGCGGCAAATGTCAGCACGGGATTTACAAGACGTTCGTGTCAAGTTGCCACATGAGGATGTTCAGTTGCAAGCATTCCGACGAAAGTAAGTCTTATTGTCATCACAGCATCAGCCCCGGTTGTGTCTTAGACCTTAGGGCCTAGGACCCGCTGCCCTATCCTTTCTCTCGGTTTGGCTTACCTTGGCTCTAAGGAAGCGATTGCAGTCTTATCCTCAACCCCGATACTGAGCGGTCCGACTGGGGTAGTACCTCCGCCCTACAAAAGACCGCGGCCAAAATAACCATCGTGTTGTTCCCACCGATAAGTAGGGTAGCCTGAGCTCGCATCTCCCCACATCCCTATTCCCCCCAATTCTCGACCCCCCTCCACAGGGTCGGCAGCGCGAGTGTGACAGCCCTGATGTTGTATACGTCAACAGGCCACGGTGACCGATTCCCATCAGGTGGGCCGTGTGCTTGTCTACCACCTAAGTAGTATTGAAAAAATACGAACTCCTGCGCCGGAGCTTTTTTTTTTTAATCGTGCGAAAATCCCCATGGATACCACCCCCATCGGCCATCGGGGGTGGTTATGTCGGGATCGAACCGACTAAAACCGCACGCCGTCTCGGGTCTTATTTACCGGGGTGTAAGGTTACCCAATAGGCATATCCCTGACACCCCAGCTGACCCTGTTCACAACACAAAATAAATGTTACACGGGTCATATAGTGATGGAGCTCACCACATGTTGACAAGCGACTGACAAGACCGTAAACTAAAATAGGCGCGCGGAAGAGCGCAGAAATCTAGAGCACTCCAAAAATTAGGTTACACGCCGGGATCATCATTCTCTGAACCTTTTACCCAACTCAGTTGGGGTCGGCTTTCCAGTCTAACTGTGATGCGGCTGAACACGCCGGTATGGACATCTTTTTATGCATGTGCACGTCAATATGGTTTGACCTGACATCTTTAGCTTACCATCAAGCTAAAGGGGTTTACTCAAGAATGAAGATCACCCAATAGCACCTATAATGTTAGCCTTCATTTTTCATTTCACGCCCATTTAATAGACCCGGATTGTAGGTGAAATTGTAGAAGGATGCATGCAAAGATGGCGATTCTGCGTGCTTAGTTTTTCCCTAATTCAATTGTTCAAATTTGCAGCCATGGAGCTGGTGTCTAGGTCCCCCTGTATCCAATCAGCTCCATATATAGCGCAAGCGGGTGTTCTGGCAAGCGGAAAGGTGACGGACGAGAGCGAAGATGACAAAGTGCTAAGCTTCATAAAGTGTCGATCATTGGGGCTGCTGAGGAAACGTGGCAAGTAACACTACAAATTGTACTGGAGCAATGTTTTGTAATGAATTTGGTACAGAATCTTGATATCAACAGCGGATTGTGGAGGTCTGTCTGATGGCAGTTCGTAGTCTCGGCCTATCGCTGTCCACTGCTGAACACCTCTCCAATAGATCTACAGCACGATCCATTGCCACCTGCATCCAACTAGACCCAGCACTTTTTACTAGGTCGTTGGTCCATCATTCTGGTAAATGGCCGTCCCACACTGCGCTTGCTGGTGCGTCTCCAATCGTGAAGCTTTTTGCCCCATCGACCGTTCGATCTTCGTACAATGTGGCCGGCTCATTGCCACTTCAGCTTACTAATCCTACGGGCTCTGTCGGCAACATTAGTTCTTCTACGGATTTCCTCATTTCTGATTCGAACACTTAGTCTTTCCACTTGAACCCCCCGCCTAAACCCCCTGGGGGGTCCATGGACACTCACTATTTCACTTGGAGCCCCCTGGGGGGGTCCATGGACACTTACTATTACACTTGAACCCCCCATCTAGGGGATCAAGAATAATAATAAAATTGTATCGTTGAATTAGTGGAATAACAGTGTTTATATTGTTTACCAGAATTTATTTTACATTTAGATCCTTCTCAAAGTCACCCGTTCGTGTTTAATCGTGTTTAAATTTGATATAATATATAAAATTATGGTACCTACGATTAAACACCTTTAATAATCAAGGTTCAAGTGTAATAGTAAGTGTCCATGGACCCCCCAGGAGGTTTAAGCGGGGCGGGGGGTTCAAGTGGAAAGAACGGCCAAGCATAGCCCTCTCCATAGCTCGCTGCGCGCTATTTTGAGCCGTCTGACGAAGCACCACGTCTCGGAGCCGTAAGTGATCACTGGTAACACATATTGGTGGTGATGGCGGTTGCTTCACTAATATTTTAAATTGCCGCCACAAGCTAGTGGGCCGATTCTTGTGCAGTTGTATTCTTCAACGAGTTCCAACTATAAGGTTTATACGTCCATGCTTTTATTGTTATTTTACCGCTTCGGGGACCAATTTCAAAACCGACTACTGTCAGTTGCCGACACGCGACGGTCATTATTTTTTTTTTCTTTTTGACAGATCCAAGATGTCCCTTCTAAATGAAATGTTAAGACTGACATGAGCATCGTCAAGAAATGGACTGCACTTGATGCCGCTTTGGAAATATATAATTAAAAAACCAAAACAACATTTTTTTTTATACCACTTAGGTGGCAGAAACATTTACATTTTTCGTCTATAGATATCTTCCGGTTCTATTCAACCGGTTATTGTGATTATAAGTCTGACCAAGACTTCAAACAAAACACATCAAAATCCGTGTAGTAGTTTTTGCCACCATCGCGAAGAAACAGATAAGAATTGATGACGGCCTCTGTGGCGTAGCGGTAGTGCATGCGACTGCTACGCAGGGGCGCGGGTTCGATTCCCGCCCAGTGCAAATATTTGTATGCATGAATATGTCTATTTGCATTGGTCTGGGTGTTTCTATGTATAATAAGAATGTATTTACAAAAAAAAAGTATATAAGTATGTTTATCAGCATTCTAGAACCCATAACACAAGCTAGTTAAACTAAGCTTACTTTGGGTCTAGGGAGCGCTGTGTAGAATGCCGTAGAATATTTATTTATGTATTATTTATTGAGCAAAATCGGTTGAGTAGAACCGGAGATAGTCAAAAACCAACGTGCCGCTTATGGAACCTCAGGCGTACGCTAGTAGAGAATGAAGAAGTGAAATGCTCTACCCACACGTGCTGTCTTCTCACAATCCCAGGTTCTTTAAGCGAGGCGTGAAAAAGCATCTGTCCAGGCCGACACTACTTTTTGGACTTCACTTCAGCTTACCATCAAGGTGTGCAATCAATCCAATGGACTAAATATGAAAAAGTGAACTTGACTTAATAAAAAAGGAAAATTGAAATAAAAAAAAATAATGTCAAAAACATATATTAAAGTATATAAAACTTAACTATCTCTACAGAATAAGACGTGAGAAAAAACTCAATTCGTATTTTGCAATGTGTCATTTTTTTGCGAATTCGCGTGGTGCAGTTAGTTCGCTTATAAAATACGAAGAACTATACCGTGTCTAATTTAGGATGATAATTTTGACAGCTCCAAATAGGGTAGTCCATATAGTATAATCGAAAATGAATCTTTCGATTTTCGATTATCGTTCCCGTAGAATATGGAATCGATACTTACAAAAATACAAAAGCATTTATTTTTTATTATTTTAGGTAACTTACTTCCGGATGACAAAAGAGAAGTTTTATAGTATAGTACTTATGTTTTGTATAATACTTAGTTACCTAATTATATTATAAAAAAATGTTGTAGATAAGTACTTAATCATTTCAATAAATTAATTTAATTTCGATTCATTTGTCTACAGTCAATTGTGCTGATTTCTTGCAAGTCGCTTCACTACGGCAAGTGGGCGGTACCTGTCTATGTGCTACGATAATTTTTGAGGTATTTACTCGTTGATAAAAATATGATACTTCATAGACGTGAACTGTCAAAATTATCATCCTAAATTAGACAAGGTATAGACGTTTTCCCAGACCTTGGTATCCGTGGGGATAACTGCACTAAACAAAAGTTACAACTTAAGTAACAAAACTAGTTGCCGCAAAGTGCAAAAGTGTTTTGTTCATGTGAATTTAAAAAAAAACTATAGGTATCTATGATTTTTTTCAATAACAAGAAATAAAATAATTACCTACTTGAATAACCCCACCCCCTGCCAGCTACGTAGCCACTCTCCTATGTTGCCATTTAAATTTCCTCTTTAACCTAAATTCTATTGTATTTTAATGGGGTAATTGTTTTAACTTATTTTCCAAATAGGATTACATAACAAAACCTAAATGATACCTATATAAACCTTCACTGATCGGACACTAGTTTTGTTACATGTTGTATATTAAACATAATAAAATTTTCAGATCAATCAAAGTTCCATTTGTAACTTACACAATTAAAAGTAAATAAAAATTAATTAACATTATCATTAGTGTAAAAATTGTATGCTTACGTACCTAAGTGAAAACACATCAAATTCATATAGGAGAGGAAACATGCAAGTAGCTAAAATAACAAGCCCTTTTTTACCCGACTGCGCAACGCAAAGGAGTGGTAATGTGTTTAACAGCCTATGTATGTATGTATGTATGTATGTATGTATGTATGTATGTATGTATGTATGTATGTATGTTTGTATGATCCTTTGAAGCACTATACAGACCAAACGCCTGGGCCGATTTCCATGATTCACACGTCAATCGATTCCTCTTAGTCCGGCGAGTGTCACTAAAGACATGACGTCAGTGAAAATTCAATATGGCGACTACTGGCCGCCATATTGTGAAAATTAAAAAAATGAAAGTCAGCAAACTATGTCAAGTGGGGTATCGTTGAATAGGTATTTAAAAATCATTTTTAGTTTCCTTTCAACATTTTTCGATTCCAGTGACCATTTAGGATCTAGGTATAGCGATTTAAAGTTGCGTAACAACAATTCATAGGTTTTTATTAGACAGTAGAAAGTCCAATCGAGTAAATAGCTGGCTAGGACACTTATAACTAAAAAGTATAAAATAAAAAAATATAATTTAGAAATTATAAAACCCGACTGCGTAAAAAACTGAAAAGAAAAAAAACAAGCTCTCAGATGTCCGGTGGTCTAGAAACATAAAACAACTTAACAGTCGGGATCCATTGAAAAATAAGATTGGCTGGTGAATAGTGGATCCCGACTGTTCAGTTGTTATGTTTCTAGACCACCGGACATCTGAGTGCTTGTTTTTTTTCTTTTTAGTTTTTTACGCAGTCGGGTTTTATAATTTCTAAATTATATTTTTTAAGATGGCCCCCTCGACCCTCGGAAAGCGGGGTGGGGCGAGCATCGCGCCACTTCACCGACTGTGGGGTGTAGGGTGACAGGCGGCCGTCCTGTTACCCAACCGTCGGCCCGCAGACAATCAGCTCGCCCCGCGCTCGCTCCCCACTGTGCTATCTGCTAGTAGAGGGACACGTGGAGAGCCTCGGAGCAGCCCTCTAGAGGGCCACTCCCACCCCGGCCGGATTGGCCGCAGGCAGCAGCGTCTCCCGTGGCGAGTGGGAGGCGCTGCTCGCCTCCGATGCCCAGGTGCACCACGTGGAGGTTCCGGGCCGCACCCAAAATAAACAAGCCCTTGAAGTGGTTTAGGGATGTACTCAAGCGTAACATACATAATGGGCACCCTTGCACTCTTTAATATATCAGACACAGACTACATAACTATAGATAACCCGGCCGTAGGTTCGTGAAGGTCAGATCATTTAACGCGGACGTGGATCATTCAACTGGTAACAGTGAGTCAGATAATATTTACACTTTCCTTTTTCGTTGGTACTCTAATAAGTTAGATTTATGTTTGTTGCCAAACATATGATCAATTTCACTTACCCGATTAAGCCTCAAATCACAGGGCTCACAAAAATTATGAGTCTTATTGAATTTTCTGATGTTATTTCGGACCAACATAGCGCTATATATGGCCCTGTAATTACTTGCTTCCTGGTTTTGCTCATTGTTCGTGTAGACGTAATGTTTCAACATCTGTTTGTCAACACCACCATAGATCCATCTCCAGTTAATATGATCAATATTAGTTTTGATATGTGCCATGAAATCATTTGTATAAGCATCACAAAGTTCACAGTAATAAATATAATCAGTGTTAGAGTTTATCGATTCCAATTGATGATCTTCCAATAATTTGTTGATGCCATTTTGATGATTGTTGGTTTCAACATGAGCAGGAAAGCTGGTTTTAAACACGGTCTGATTGCAAATGTTGCAATGTGTTTGGTTTTCATTAATATCGGTACATTGTTTGAGGCATTCCTCCAACCAGGCAGTTTCACTGTCCATGCTGCTGACCTCACTGCTATCGTCAGACATTATTTTTTCTGCAAAACATATATAAAGGTGGTCACATACATGCATTCGATTATCATTACCATTCATTTATATTCTACGTTCATACGGAAATATCAATTATACTTAGCACTTATTTATTAAATTATTGGCTTTAAATTTTCTATGCGAACATACTTTTATTCTTTTTGTAACATTTATTTATATTACAGAAAAAATATATTGAACCCTTTGCATTTAATTTTAGATTTTAACTGTAGGCATGTATATGGGTAGTCTACAATTAAATGGCATTTTTTGGAGTGTCAGTGGCATGACAGTGGCTTGCTTTAACAGAATCGAGGCCCTGCTAACTACACAACTTCGGTATCGCCAATGGGTTGTGGAAGTAAGATTGTATCGAAGCATGTATTACACTATTTTATAACTCAAGAACGGCTGAACGGATTTGGCTGAAAATTTGTGGGGAAGTAGCTTAGAAGCTTAGAACTACCCGAACTAGGAAACGGACATAGGATACTTTTTATCCTGCTACGGGGACGAAGTTTGCCACGGGCGAAGCCCCCGCGGCTAGTACTTATATAAAAAAGAAATAATGTTTTTTTTATAGCACTTAGGTGGCAGACAAGCACACGGCCCACCTGATGGTTAGCGGTCACCATGGCCTAGATAGTCGCTAGGTAGGTATAGGTAGGCTATAGTATGTTTCACTTACCTCTATTTAGTGATCCTACTCGTATACCTACTCTGTAGAATTAGATACCTATTATAGGCCTTAAGTGTGCCAAGTCACCAAGCTTTGTGCCCAGTGATACAATCCTTCAATCACTGCCAATCACTCGTAGGTAGGTAATTAAGAAATACCTACTAGATCACTTGTAAAGTTGTAAATTCTAGGTTTGGTGAGTCGTCGAATTAAATAAATTGAAAACAATAAAAACTGAAAAGGAATGTGGCAGGGGAAGTGAGTGAGTGGCAGTCGTACAGTGTTGTTAGACCTGATTTTCCAAAATCGGTAGATCATCTGTCAAAAATTGGCTTAAAATTAAGTTCAAATTCTAATTTGAAGTCTTAAAATATGTGAATTAATACTTTTCCTCCAATGCCTCGGAGCGAGGAGGTGGGGTGAGATACAACGCTGACACGGTTGTAATAAGCAGGTCGTGAAAAAGCATCGATCGAGGCAGTCGGCCGTCCAACTGAGAACCACTATTTTAGGGTATATTTTGAGTCTGTAAGCTTCACGTATGTACAATAATGATTCGTGCACTTCAGACCACATCGTCTGACCTCCTTTACTAGGTGGTAAACCATCTATCGCGGTGAAGTCATATTGGCGTGCCGAATATACAATGAAACGTTCCACTACAAATACTTGATGCATCATACTCAGACCAATAAAAAAGTATAGACGGAGTATTGTGCATTTTTTTTGAAGCCGCCAACATAAGACGATTCGTTATTCTTATGACGGGCGTTCGGTTTGGTAGTCTTTGGGTAGTCGGCCGAAGAACTATGTCAGCGTGTGACGTGTTTTGACTTATGCACAAGAAGCTTCACTTATTTCGTCGATATTGTTCACAATGGCTCCGTGTATACTTTTTTATTGGTCTGAGGCATCATAATAATATTTCTAAAAATAGGCAGATTTGATACCGAAATTGGTAGGTTGATGGAATGAACCCAGAACGTAAAATAGGTAGAACTACCAATAGTTGATACATGTGACAACACCGCTAACTTCTGCACCGTAGTTTATGGTCGGGGCTTTCTACTAAAAACTATTAAAACACATGTCCTTTTGTGACTTCAGTCGCTTATTTTCGTAGACAGAGAATCTTCTCTGTCTACGCTTATTTTTACCAAAATTTACTCTATTGAACACGATTGAACAAGAACATTAGAAATTTCCTTGTACTTAATATTCTTGCGATTGAATGATAATTTAAGAGAAGATGGCTGTCATCGATGTTAAAAAATAACAGAAAGCGTATTTTGTGTGGTTTTATGTTGTCATTTCGTCAAAGATGATGTCGTGGATATTATAAAAGCGCCCAATGTCTTGGAACTCGTTAATAATCAAGAACTTTAAATGAAAATGGGCTTTTCAGCTGAATTCACCTGTGACGACAGGTTTTTTGACCCGGTTTTTTTATAGGACACGTCAAAATGACTACCTACCTCACCTGATGGCAAGCTAAAGATAAAGTCCAAGGACTGGGATCACCACTACTTACACCGATACTAGTGCTACAGTGGCGGCCCTCAGCTTGACGGCCTCATCAGATGCTTTTTCACGGCCCGCTTAAAGGCCCCGTGACTATAGGAGGTAGGAAACACATGCGCTGGTAAAGAATTCCAAGTCTTTTTGGTGCGGCAAATAAGAGAAGCACCGAACCGCTCGGTAATGCCTTATGTCTCGCACATTGCCTAAAATTGCCACGATAAGTAAATTTTCCCAATCCAAACAATAACTAACAAACTAAAATTTATTTATAAATATATTTTTTTCTTCGCGATATCGCGATGGACGCAAAAACTACAGAACGGATTGTGGTGCGGTTTGTGGTCAGACATTATAAATCTTACGGATGTTTCATCACAATCGGTTGAGTAAAACCGGAGATATAGGTAGTCAAATAACGCGAAAACCTTATTCTTAGGGACTTTTGTCGGCTAGATTACCCAGTGCGGCGAGTTTCAGAAGATCTTTGAATGAAGTTTATTTCTATTTAAAAATGAAGAAATATTTCTTGGGTGGCGTTTTAAAATTTTCATTCTGTATTCAACACTTTCGTGCGAACTGGGGCAGTTATGTCGGAATCGAACCGCCTAAAACCGCACGGGTCTTCTAGCGCCGAGGTGTAATGTGGCCCAAAAGGCACCCCCGCACTGTACGACATACCCTCCCTTTCGCTTCTTCGGGTAAAAGGAATATCAATAAAAGGCAAAATGTTCTATAATAATGTATTTCACTTACATGTCAGCACATACCTAATATGTTATATTATAGTGATACAATTCACGCCTTACCATAATGAACAAGTCCGGGCGGTGCGACTAGTCTCAACCGCATCTACTACATAATATCATGCCCGATGCGTTGAGTCGCGTTACTTTCAATTAATTTTAATATAAAAGTGTCATAGTCAATTGTTGAGTCATGCTTGGCAACGCATCTCGATACAACTGTAATATTTGACAACGTTGCCAGCGAGATAGTTATTCAAAATTTAAAGCGTAAGCTTAGTCAAATCATGTCCGGGAACGATGGACTATTATATGTCATGTATAAGTTTGGGCAATATTAGTTGCCAACGCTAATAAAATTTTGCGCATTTAGTCTCAATTGTATCTGTGCGAATCGCACATACATTTGTGTTCGTCATTACGACCATTAGAATATCAAAATTCTTTAGTCACGAGTCATGTTTGTCGCAACTCTGCGACGTTCTTTGTTTGACATATATTCATATTATATGTATACCGCTACGGTACAATTATACACCCCGTCTAATAGGCTATGTCATATATTTTTCAGTAAAAGTACCTATACTGAACAACGTTTTTCACGTCATGCAAGTTCTGCAGAACCATTCACTTTTCGTCCCCTTATTTTAAATTTTTAAGTGCCTATTGAATTTTAATTTTGTCTCAGTCAAACTCGGCAACGTTTTTTTTTTCATTTAATTCGAATATTTACTGTAGACCAATAAAAATCAGAACTTTGCAGACCATACATGATCTTACAATTTATTGTAAACCCGCATAAACACAATATAACACAAACCTAATGCGTCATGCTTGAGGATACTAAAGGCCAACTGAGAGTGTTCTACCGTATGAATTCGTTCCTAATCTTATAGTATTACATGTCAATATTATGACTCTTAGGCATATTTTAAATTAGGCAGTAACTATAAAGTTTGTATAACGTATTTCAAAATTTGGATCCGATCCCAAATTTTGGCATACGTAACAATTTGGTCAAGAAATGTTACAATTTGGCCAAGAAATGTACAATTTGGTCAAGAAATATGACAACTTGGCCAAGAAATGCTACAATTTGGTCAAGAAATGTTACAATTTGGTCAAGAAATATTACAATTAGGCCAAGAAATGTTACAATTTGGTCATTAAAGTGACAAATTTTGCAGTGACTATTACAATAATTTTGATTTACTGTGTAAATTATGTATACTATGTAAATAAAACGGATGTGTGGTCTCAATGTCGGGAGTGCTGAAGATCATGCAGAGTAGAGAAGAAAGTGCAAGAAAGAGGCAAGAAATATGAATTGTATGAAAGAAAAAAAAATAGTGCAGGCAAAGATTAAGTAAAATTACATATTTTTCCTTTGTAACATTACATTACAAAATTAAAATATGCTGTTTACATAAGTCACTCAGCCACTGCTGCTAATTAAATGTTAATAAGTTCCGCTGCAGAATTAACACAACTTTGACGACAAATGTTACATTTAATTGTTGCTCAACTGACCAAAATTATAATATCGCGTTTACAAAATGTTGACGTCATTTCACAAAATTCAAGACGTAAAGTTTACGTAATTTCATCGTAAATCTAAATGTCCAACGTAAATTTTAATAAATGCAAAATGTCAATGTAAATGTTACAGATTTAAAAGATCATAATTATTGCCAAATTACTTAAATATAATATTTCTGCCTAATTTACAAACCCTTTCTGCCTAATCTAATAATAATATTTACCACGTATTAATCGGTTCCGAAGCGAAGCTTTTACAATCGTTGTGCGTTCAGCTAACAGGGAATCAATTATAAAAAAAACCGTCACCAACTCCCCTCCATTAACACACACACACACACTAAAAGCTTCGCTTCTGGCGATAACTACCCATGTCATCAACGATCAAGATTTAGATACGGCACTTTATAATGGTAATTGAAAAAGAGGTTAATTATTGACATTTATGATTATTACTCCGCTCCCTTGGGTAGTAGCGTGATGATATACGGACTATAACATATATAAACTAGTTCCTGAGATGAGCGCGTACAAACAAACAAACTCTTCAGTTTTACAATATTAGTATTACTCGTTCACGCTAAGTTTGCCGCTGCCAACTGTCACGCGTTTAGCGTTGTCTCACTCACTCAGTTCTAGTTTCAGTGAGACAACGCTATACCCACGTCATTTGACAGCGGCAAAGTTAGCGCGAACGGGTAGTATAGATTAGACGTCGCACATAGAGGAGCGTTTACTTTTTTTTTTTTTTAATCTTATTAAAACATAATTTATAACCAGTTTCTGGTTGTTTAATCGTACATGACTTGTGATATATTGCACTTAATGAGGGTCAATTCTCGTAATAAAATATGTTCAAAGTACCGATCTCATCGATCTCACAAAATGTCAAAATTGACGCATACCTACCTAAAGAGGAAAGGGAATACGAATTACTTTATATTTAAGTCTAAGTCGAGCAGAATACCTTACTTGCCCTTTTTAGGGTTCCGTAGCCAAATGTTTGCTTGGCCGACACGTTCATCGTGCGTACAACTAAGGAGTGGAATTCCTTGCCCGAGTCTGTTTCCGGAAAGTTATAACCTGGGAGTTTTCAAGTCACGAGTGAATAGGTTCCTTCTAGGCAAGCGTGATTCATCGTAGACCACATCGTCGCTTACCATCAGGTGGGATTGAGGTCAAACGTAAGCCTATCATGAATAAAAAAAATTGCAAAAAACGGAACCCTGTCTGTTTGTCCGTATGTCACAGCCACTTTTCTCCGAAACTATAAGGCCTATGCTGTTGAAACTTGGTAAGTAGATGTATTCTGTGAACCGCATTAAGAATTTCACACAAAATTAGAAAAAGCAATAAATTTTGAGAGTCCCCATACTACTGAAACTCTTTTTTCTCTTCATCAAACCCATACGTGTGAGGTATCTATAGATAAGTCTTCAAAAATGTTAATGAGGTTTCTAAAATATTTTTTTCTTGCTGCTACGGAACACCTCATGGGCGAGTTCGACTCACAACAGGCCGGTTTTTTTTCAACTTTCGGTCACGATTCAATCACAATCACGTTACAATATCATATATTGAAAACTTTGTTACAAGAATACTTCTGAAATTTGCGATATCGAGATGACATCGGAACTGAATTTTGAGCACATTTTATTTCCCTCAATGTTTTTAAGGTTAAACGGGGTGAATAGGGATAAAATGGTCATTAATTTATTACATAATTTCTTTTAGAAAATGTCAAGTAGGTAGGTATTTAACCAGATCTATGATTCTCTTCATTGAGACGTGTAACAATACTCCATTTGGTTAGATACTTAACTAAAGATAGACAATCTCGTAGCGACTTTTTATAAAAACAAATAAACTAGGCTAACTAAGAGACTAACTAGCGGTTCAATTTCAGTTTTTTGTCTTCAAAATGAGTTTCTAAACTCAAAAATATTAATAATCTAAGTTTTTAAATAAAACAGATTAATTAATAAATAGACACATCAAGATTGTTAACGTTTAGTTAAGTACCTAACCGAATGGAGTATAGTTTTTTTTTTTATGCCACTTAGGTGGCAGACATGCACACGGCCTACACTGATGGAAAGCGGTTACCATGGCCTATGGACGCGTGCAACACCAGTTTATAGTTTCGCATAAAAGATGACTGCAAAATTTGATTGACCATTTTGTTACTATTCACCCCTTAATCCCTATTCACCCCGTTTTACGGTATTTGTATAAATCTATTTATGATTCTGTCTCAGCGCGTTGGCGATATCGCGTACGTCTAGTTGAACTTTGGGTTTATTCTGCGGCGGCTCGAAGTAGAACTCAAAACGTTTGAACGCCTCAATTTCGCGCTCAGCAGCTTCTAACGACGACAGATTTGTGATGCTCGAGTCTGGCAGGAATACGCTCGACTCTGAAAACAAAAATACATACATATATACATACAAATCACGCCGTTTTCCCATTGGGGTAGGCAGAGACAACATTTTCCCACTTGCTACGATCTTGGCATACTCCTTTCGCTTCTTCCGACTTTAATAATTTTGTAAATATTCTAAAGCTCATTATAAATACGAGAGGGCTATTTCGAAATCGGAGATGGCCTTGGGTCAACTGGGTTGCAAGAGAAATGCCTTATGGGGCCACCTTTTCTCAATCTCGCAATCTATATTTCATACTCTCTTTTTCCCAATCACTCTATCTCCATTTAATACGCTCTTTTTTATCAATCTCTTTTCAATTTGATACTCTTTTAAACCAGTTTCTCAATAGGCGACAGAAATTTCATACTTAAATTTTCTTAAATCTGTCTCCATTTGATGCACTCTTTTTCTCAATCTCGATCACCATTTTATGATCTCTTTTTCTCAGTCTCAATTTCATACTCTCTTTTTTCAAATCTCTATATCCATTTAATGCTCTCTTTTTATCAATCCCTGTTACCATTTTATGCTTCCTTTTACTTAACCACTGTCTCCATTTCATACGCACTCCTTCTTAAATCTCTATCTCCATTTCATACTCTCTTTTTCTCTATTTCTCATTCTCTATCCGACTCACTCTGTCATATTATGCCTCTATACCTTATAACTTCTGTTTCGTTTCTCTCTTGTATGTATGCGAGGCCTATATGATTATTGTAAGGAGTGAGGCGCTAGTAGCTAGCAGCAAGTCCTCCGCAGTGACGGATTTACGTATTTGCCGCTAATAAGCTAATAAAATTTTGCCGCCAATAATTTTGTCGCAAATTGCCGCCCTACCAACGTCCACGACATTAATTTTTAGGTTTTTTTTTTAAACGGTTTTTTTTAATTTCAGCGAGACGAAAGAATTTTGGTTCCAAATTAGCCCCACCTAAATTCAGCCACGTTAGGGTTGACCCATAAAAGTACCTACGGATAGAGCATCGATTCTGTTAAAAAAAGCCACTGTCATGATGACACTTCAAAAAAAAATACTATTTAATTTTGAACTTCACTATTATCAGTTTAAAGTCTAAAATTAAATGATATTTTGTAGGGCGAATGAAAAAGTTTAATGAATTCTTTTCATTTGATTTTAGACTTTAACTGTAGAATGTTAAAGTCTACAATTAAATAACATTTTTTAGAGTGTAAGTGGCATGACAGTGGTTTGCCTTTAGCAGAATCTAGGCCCAGAACGCGCTGAAGACGAGACTGTATCACAGAAATAACGGCTAACCATGTGTGAGAGAATTTTGAGTTGTAACATGTTACCCAAATTTTATTGAAATGTGATTCCTGGATATGTTTTCTTGCTGTCTCTACTGTTCCTACACCATTTTTTTTATACTACTTAGGTGGCAGACAAGCACACGGCCCACCTGATGGGAAGCGGTCACCATGGCCTATGAACGTGTGCAACACTAAGGGTGTCACGCACGCGCTGCCTACCCTGAAGGGAAGGGGGAAGGCTGGGAAGGGGTGGGGAAGCTAGGAAGGGATCGAAGGAGGAGGGGTACAGTGAGCTCTGGCTACCCTACTTACCGACGGGAACACAACACGATTTCAGTCACACAAGACATACCGCATTTTTTTCGCTACATTAACTGAATAGGATGACTTTTTTTATACTACAGACAAGCACATGGCCCACCTGATAGGAAGCAGTCACCGTGGCCCATAGTCACACTCGCGCTGCCAACCCTGGAGGGGAGGGGCGTTGAGGAGTTTCGAAGTGTGGTTAGAGGAGGGTTTATGAGCTCTGGCTACCCTACTTTACCGCTTTAGCCGTGTAGTAGCTGACCAATATGTGAGTGCGTGCGTATCGAGTTGTACGTATAAGCAAGTGGGCCGACTCTAGAGGCCTCAGTTGTATTGTTCAACGCGCTCTTGCCATGGGTGAACCCTGGTAAATCCGCCACTGATCCTTGACGGTCGGTGAGCGGGTGGGGCTAGATGCGTACCTATGTGTCGCGGCGGGCGCGCCACGGGCCCGAAGCGGGGCTCGTCGGCGTCACTAGCGCGCGCCGACGAGCCAGCCGGCGAACTGTGGCCTGCCGGGAAACACGCACGTTACACCGGACACACCGGACACACCGGGCCCTCCCTAGCTGTCCGGGACGGACACTTTCGACCAAATCAAAAGATATGTTTTTTAATTTGACGGCCTCTGTGGCGTAGTTGTAGTGCACGCGACTGCTACGCAGGAGGCGTGGGTTCGATTCCCGCTCAGTGCAAATATTTGTATGCATGAATATGTCTATTTGCATTGGTCTGGGTGTTTCTATGTATAATAAGTATGTATTTACAAAAAAAAAAAACAGTATATAAGTATGTTTATCAGCATTCTAGAACCCATAACACAAGCTAGTTAAACTAAGCTTACTTTGGGTCTAGGGAGCGTTGTGTAGAATGTCGTAGAATATTATTTATTTATTATTAATATCAGTCACGTCGATATGACTTCACCTCGCCTGATGCTAAGCTGAAGGTAATATTACTGAAATATTTTTTTTTAAATACTTGTCTGTTTGTACACGATGGATGTAAAAAAAACTACTGAACGTTTTGATACGGTTTTATTGTTTGAAAAATATTTCCTACAGACATACTGCCCATCTCATCTATCTAAGAACCCTATGCTACTAGGTTCTTAACCACAATCTAGCTTACACTAAAATACGTCCTATTAAGAACCCCATACTACTCAGTCTACAGGGTTCTTAATCACAATTCAAAACACTAAAATCATTTCTGCACTTGCGTTTTCCTAAGTAATATAAAATCCCACCTCTTCTAAGAACCCTTAGCTATTTAGTCTACCACAATCTAGCTTACACTAAAATAATGTCTGCACTTACATTTACTTAATTAATAAGGGTCCCAACTTTACCAAGAACCCTAGTCGTTAGGGTTCCTCCGCTACTGGATGTGCCTGGGTATTTAACATACCTGATTTATTATTGGCTGTTGGCTTAGGATACGGAGTATGTTCTGGCCATGTGTGGGTAGGTTGGTTTGAAAATAGAGATTCCTCTGGTTGGCAATCGGGATGTCCTGGCTCCTAAATAATAAAAGAAAATATTACATATTGTCTTTTAATATACTGTAGAAGGCAGGGGAACTCGTAGCTAGGTGTAAGGTTAAGCAACAATAGCCAAATCAATCTTAGGATGGATGAGTATTCATAATACTTTAAGTAGAGAAATCCCTCTGTGCCTCAGAGGAAAACATTAATGTAGTTGAAGCCCTTTTTTTATGCTATTTAGGTGGCAGACAAGCACACGGCCCACCTAATGGGAATTGGTCACCGTGGCCTATGGACGTGTGCAACATCAGAGTCGTCACACTCGCGCTGCCGACCCTGGAGCGGGTAGGATTGGGCAGATGGGGGGGGGGACATGTAAACCCCATCATGCTTTTTAACAATATTCCTTAAAGCTAACTTAAGAGCTAACAAGCTAACTCCCGCCAGTGGTCTGCAGACTATTGGCTGCTGCGACCAAATAACATAACCTCTCTCATCTAAGGTTGGTTCGGACAGTACAGCTCTTGTTTTACGTTGAAGGACAGTTGAAGCTCTAAAAAGTGTGACAACTGGTCTCACTACAGAACTTCGATATTGACAGTGGGTTGTGGAGGTCAGATGTCAGTCATTTCACAGAAGATATCAAAGTACAGCCGTTTCATAATTAGATTGAAAACCGACCACAACTGCGTTGGGAAGACTCAGAATATGAATAAACTAGCGACCCGGGACCCGGCTTCGCCCGGGTGTAAATTCCAGTTTTCCAAAACTGGAACACTCACGAATGACAAAGCTTTCTATTGGTGAAAGAATTTTTAAAATCGGTTCAGTAGATCCCGAGATTACCCCTTACAATTTAACAAACACACAAACTTTACCTCTTTATAATATTAGTATAGATAATAATTATTTCTAGAAATTAGTGTCACATACCTGTGTCTTGTAAAATTTGCTCTCCGTAACATGGTGGATGGTCACCTCACTGTTCAACTTTGACCCAACCCTCAACCGTTGAAAGTACGGCAACGTATCACCGTTGGACATAGTATTTACCCCCATTTCATCACTTTTAACACCTTGAATATCACTTTTATCACTGAACAATGCGTTCCGGAACAACGTATTCCTGTCTTCTTGACCAAACGGAGTATACAGACCCGTGTATTCAGCCCGTTCTTCATCCTTTTTTAATGGAGTCCCTATAGGCTCCGGACGTTGTATAGGATTAGCGAATAAAGACGAGGAGTCATTGGAATCAAACGATCTGGATTCCACTGGTCTCGTTCCGATTGGGTTTGGTGAAACTACAGATTTTGGGCTTTGGTTCTCGTAGTACTCCGGAGTAAGAAAGTTCCTCTGCTGGTTGTCATCCGAAGTCTTGAATAACGAGTATCCTTCATCATTCTTCTGAGTGAAAGAAGCTAAATTCATGATTCTAGTTTGAAAATCTTCTTGTTTTGGAGAATTTCTCGATTCCATAACGTATTGGTTTTGATTTGGAACGGGTGTATAAGTGTTAGGATTAACATAATTGTATTGTTGCCCATACATCGGGTTTAACTGAGGACTCTGATTCGGGACTCCCCCCATCATGTTTTGCTGGTGCATCATGGTCATAAGTGGATTTCTTATCGTGTACATTCCATTTGACGTTGGAGTGATGGTCGCTTGGCAAGCGTTTGGAGGCATCGGAATAGGGTCTGGAATCCTGATCTGTTCTTGCTTCTTTGCCTGGTTGGCCTGAGGCTGGCTGGATATTTGGACTTGTGGTAGGTTGGGATGGAACATGGGGTTCCGTAATGTGACCATTTTAGCGCCATCGGATCGTGGCTCGGCGTTGTCTGCGGCCGCGGCGGCTTTCCTGGCCTTCTTTTTGGCTTTCTTAGATTTGCCCACCACTGGTGGGGGCTGCTGTTCGACGATTGGAGCCGGTTTTGGTGGGGGTTCTGTGAAAAAAGAAGCGTTTACTACTATTATAAAATTGTAAAGGAACTGTGTCTGCATATAGGTGCTATTTATGAAAAAAAAATACGCGCGAGGGACGCAAAAACTACTGATTTTATTAGAAAGGTCTTGGTAAGACTTAAAATCTGCTGTATGTTTGATTGCAATTGGTTAAATAGAACCGGCGATATGCCCAATAGTTGTGATAACCGATCACTTTCCATCAGGTGGGCCGCCGTACGCTTGTATGCAACCTGAGGGGTATATAAAATAATCTTGTCTAACTACAGAACTTCGATATCGCAATGGGTTGTGGAAGTCAGATGGCAGTCCCTTCACGGACAATATCGAAGAGAACATGACTTCACCTGATCTGATGGAAAGCTCAAGGCAAAGTCTCTGGGTCACCCTACTACATAATTATGATAGTGCTACATTGGTGGTCCTCAGTTTGACGGCCTCATCGAATGCTTTTTCATGCCCCGCTTAAAGGACCCGTGATTATAGGAGGAAGGAAACACATGCGCTGTAAAGAATTCCAAGTCTTTATGGTGCGGCAAATAAAAGAGGCACCGAACCGCTCGTGTCTTAATGGAATTGTTTGCACTATGTGAGGATGATACCTCAGGCTGGCACGTGCCGTTCTATATAGGAAAGGGGAGGGTGAGAGTCGAGCCTAACTGAGTTATGAAGACTCGGAGACTGATGATAGTTACCTGGCTGCGACGTGCTGAACATCATCATTGACGGGTCCGCGTTGATGACGGGCGCGGGTCTCGGCACTGGCGTCGGTGTTGCCGGCAACTGGTTACACTTCCACAAGGGCTGTAATAAAAAAAGTACTTTTTGATAAAAAAAAATATAAACCGACTTGAAAGGTATATTGATGCATATACGACGGATATGAAATCGCATACGTCTGCGAGCCCATTTAGCGCGTACAGGCGTGAAGTTATGTTATGAATTGTATAAACAACACCTAAATGTACGATAGCAGCAATCGCGGATGATTTGCTGGCTTTTATTGAAGAGTTCCGTTGTCTGTCTGCGAAACTTGTCATCAGATCTTTACGATATTTAATGGGACCATTTTGGAATAAATGTCTTTCTAACATTGTTTTTTTGTTTGAAACGTTCGATTTAATTTTTTTTTTTAATGTCGGTCACGTCCACATGACTTCACCTCGCCTGATGGTAAGCTGAGGCAATCTTCTTACGCATATTTGATCACAATCGGTTGAGTAGATGTAGAACCGAGGATACAGACAAAAAAAACGCGAAAACCGACGTATGTAGGCTTGTAATATTGTACCAAATTTCAATCAGATCCGTTTAGCCGTTTGAGCGTCATTGCGTAACAAACGTAATCCATATCAATTATCAATCTATACTAATATTATAAAGAGGAAAGATTTGTACCTATGTTTGTATGTTTGTAATGAATAGGCTCCGAAACTACTGGACCGATTTCAATAATTCTTTCACTTATAGAAAGCTACACTATCTGGGAGTAATATAGGCTATATATCATCACGCTACTACCAAAGGGAGCGGAGCAGTGAGCATTAATGTCAATAAATCGGGCAGATTTCCATACATCTTTACTAATAGCACGAAAAAATGTTGGAACAAAATCCGAATTCCACGCGGGCGGAGCCGCGGGCAACAGCTAGTCAATCAATACAACCATACTTTTATAGTATAAGTAGGATTGTAATGTATAGTGACTATATTAGTAAACGACTTGTTCACATAAGTAAACAGACGAGTTAAACATGAATTCACATGTAAAACAAATTAGTTTCACATTTAATCACCGATCATTACCCACAATTATAATCACATTAAATAATGATATTAAAAATGTGTTCATTAGCATCTATTACTAGCTGTTGCCTGCGGCTCCGCCCGCGTGACATTTTGTTACCGTTCCCACTTCCTATGAGAACCTATTCCAGGCCTATGTGTTATTCAGGATCCCAAACTCAGCCAGATCTGTTCAGCCGTTAAAGTGTGACTGAGAGCCCTTATTAATTTCATTTAATTAATATTATGAAGAGGTAAAGTTTGTGTGTTTGTATATTTGTTAAATTGTAAGGGGTAATCTCGGGATCTACTGAACCGATTTTAAAAATTCTTTCACCAATAGAAAGCCACATTATCCGTGAATGTCATAGGCTGAATATCATCACGCTATTACCCAAGGGAGCGGAGCAATAATCATAAATGTGAACAATTCCGGTGGATTCCCATACATTTTAGGAAAACTGATAAATTATGAGCATATTATGTGAGTTAAAAAGGGTGCATCGGGGTTCGAAATACTTGGGTCAGCTAGTAGGCTATAATAATATAATATCACGCTACTACCCAGAGGCGCGGAGCAGTAATCATATACGTCAGCAAATCGGACTAATTTCCATACATTATTGCAGTCATAAATTACGGGCATGTATGAGTTAAATACGTGGCATGGGGACGAAGTATGTAACGGGCGAAACCGCGGGTCACAGCTAGTATTAGTATACATATATAAAACACTCACCGCTAAGAGCACAGTCCAAATCTATCACACACAACTTCTGAAGACGTTCGTACCGCGATAGGAGCGATATCATGAAACGCATCTATTTTTATACATTTCTACTTCATTATTTACTCATTAACCATTTCATTAAATAAAAACCGCGGTAGCCTAGTGGTCTGGGTAATGGACTGCTGAGACGAGGTCTCGGGTTCGATCCCAAGTTCAACATGGCACACACCAATGACTTTTCGATGCTTTTCGAAGTTATGTGTGTATTTATCGCAGGTTTATTAGTGCCTCGGAGAGCACGTTAAGCCGTCGGTCCCGGTTGCTATACAAATATCTATGGCAGTCGTTACGGGTAGTTGGAGCCCACAAAAGTCCAACCAGTCTAACTTGGAACTTCGATGTCGCCATTGGTCGTAATGACCATTGGTTGTGGAGGTCAGATGGCAGTCGCTCCACGGAAAATATCGAAGCTCAGCCGCATCACAGTTAGACTGGAAAGCCGACCCCAACTGAGTTGGGAAAAAGGTTCAGAGAATGATGATGATGACTTGCGTTATGTTATACGAACGATACTGGGGCCTTACTCCGAAAAAACGAAAATATTCGTATCCGTTGACGTTTTGACCATTTAGCTACCCCGAAAGTGTTTCGTTTCGGATTTCGGATCCGTCTTCGATCGTTTGACATTGAGGTTGTCGATCGTTATCAGTACACCTCCTACTCCCAAAATACATTTGACGTTTTCGCTGTCGTTGTTTGACAAATTGTCCGTTTTCATTCGATCCGAAACGTTCATGTTCGATTTTCAGAGTAAGGCCCCTGAAAACGAATATATTATGACGCAAAAATCATTGACCGGACTTTTGATGCAGATTTTTTTACTTAGAAGATCTTGTTCAGACTTAAAATCTGCCGTATATTTGATTACAACATGCTAGTATGAACGTTACATACGTGTCGTATGACAGGTTCGATTCCCATACGTACCACAGACTTGATGGGCGGTGGCTCCTTCTTCTCATTCGGCTGCACTCGAGTTAACGTGATGCCTGGGGGCAGTTTCAGATCTGCTACCTGGAAATAGAAAATAATATTATATTTATAGCCAGGGCAGACGAGGCATTTTTGTCCGCGGATTTTTTTCTCCTCTAAAATAGATCGATTACAATTGTATCGAGTAACGCAAACGAAGGATTAGTGACGAGTACAAAACTTTCAATTGCAAGTGATGTATTTTAGAGGACAAAAAAGTCCGCGGACAAAAATCCCTCGTCTGCGCAAGCACTTAGACTAGCTTTCCGCCCGCGGCTTCGGCCGCACGGATGTCGGATATCACCAAAAGTATATTTTTTAAGTGATGAACGTTTCATATACAGTTTGGCGCGCACTCCAAAAGTCAAAATAAAGTGTGATTTCAATGCACTTAGGAGTATCGATATCAACTTCAAAGTAAAACAACAATTTATACGCCAGAACCGGCAGAGTATGAGATCTGAACATTATGTACCTAAACACCATTTTGTACCATATTCAACGAATAAAGACTTTGACTTTGACCCCAAAATAAGTTTCTGCCCCTTTTATAACCTTCTCTCCACGTGTCCCTCTGACTAGCAGAGGGCACAGTGGGGAGCAGGCGGGGGGTAGGCTGATACGCAGCGCGCAATCGGTCGGGTGACTGGTCGGCCGTCTGTCACCCCACCGTCGGCGAGGTGGCACGATGGCCACCCCATTTGTCTTCAACACGTTATTTCCGTAGGTATTATAGGTTAATGATTAAGTTAAATACCTGTACACCACAGCTGAGTTGCTCCATGATGCTGCAAGACGCCGGCTTGTCGGGCTCCGCCGCGCAAGCGTTCTGTAGGCACATGACAACAATACATTAATGGGAGTACCTCCACCCCATAACAACCATCGTGTTGTGTTCCCCAAGGTAAGTAGGGTAGCCACTGGACGAATACCGTGCTGGCAGCGGGGAGACCCAAACTCTCTCAAACCCCACCCAGCCCTTTTCCATTCCCCCCTCCCACAATTTCTCTAAAAGGCTCAGCAGCGCGAATGTGACGCTCCTGGTGTTTTACACATCCTTAGGCCAAGGTGACTGCTTGCCATCAGGTGGACCGTGTGCTTGTCTGCCACCTAAGTGCTATAAAAATAATGGTTCCAAAACAACCCAAATTAAAACGGGACCACTCAAATGGGAATAATTAAAATCGGTTCACCCAGTCGAAAGCTCTGAGGTAACAAACAAAAAAAAAATCGAATTGATAACCTCCTACTTTTTGAAGTCGGTTTTTTAAGTTAAATACGTCAAAATGACTTTACCTCGCCTGATGGTGAGCTAAAGGTAAAGTCTCAGGACCGAGGGTCACTACTACATACACCGGTAGTGCTAAAGTGGCGGCTCTCAGCTTGACGGCCTCATCAAATGCTTTTTCACGGCCCGCTTAAAGGCCCCGGGACTTTAGGAGGAAGGAAACACATGCGCTGGTAAAGAGCTCCAAGTCGGTTAATAAATGAAGGTTCAGTACATTACCTTTTTACTAACAATCTCGATGGTGGTGTCAGGAGTGATGTTGATGACCTGGGGCTTCTGTTGCTGTTGTTGCGGTTGCTGCTGTTGTTGCTGCTGCTGCTTCTTGCTGTCCTTCTTGTTGCTCTGTTGCTGAGTTTGCTTGTTTGCCGGTTGAGGCGTTGATGCTGAAACCAATCAAGTATTTAAATAACCAATCAGATATATTCGACGGCCTCTGTGGCGTAGAGGTAGTGCATGCGACTGCTACGCAGGGGGCGCGGGTTCGATTCCCGCTCACTGCAAATATTTGTATGCATGAATATGTCTATTTGCATTCGTCTGGGTGTTTCTATGTATAATCAGTATGTATTTACAAAAAAAAGTATATTAGTATGTTTATCAGCATTCTAGATCTCATAACACAAGCTAATTTAACTAAGCTTACTTTGGGTCTAGGGAGCGCTGTGTAGTATAAAAACTATATACTTGGGTTATGCTTATGCTATAATAATATGAACGATTCATTCTCTGAACCTTTTTCCCAACTCAGTTGGGGTCGGCTTTCCAGTCTAACTGTGATGCGGCTGAACTTCGATATTTTCCGTGGAGCGACTGCCATCTGACCTCCACAAGCAATGGTCATTATGACCAATGGCGATATTGAAGTTCCAAGTTAAACTTCTCCCCCCGCCCCTTCCTAGCCCTTCCCCCTTTCCTTCAGGGTAGGCAGCGCGTGTGTGACACCCTTAGTGTTGCACACGTCCGTAGGCCACGGTGACCACTTCCCATCAGGTGGGTCGTGTGCTTGTCTGCCACCTATGCAGATTAAAAAAAATCATGTATTGTAGTAACTTACCAATCTTTTCCTGTTTATTTTCTTTTCCTTTCTTCTCACTCTTCTTGTCTGCCGTCTTCTCTTTCTTGTCATCTTTCTTCTTAGCAGGCTCTGCTTTCTTGGCCGGTTCCTGCTTCTTGTCATTCTTCACTTTCGCTTCTGATTTTTGTTCTGCGGGTTTTTTAGCTTCTGTCTTTTTGTTCTTTGTTTCTTGTTGTTGTCTTCTTTTTTCTTCTTCTTCGGCCTGAAACAGAAGACGTATTGTTATTTGTATGTTAACTGTGCCCGCATAACGCCCACGTGGACCTAGATTTTTAGGGTTTTAATTTTTTTCCAAAATTAAAGCAACCTGTTTTACCTTAAAAAATTACCTATCTGCCAACGAAAGTCCTTTCATAATCGGTCCAGCTGTTCCAGAGATATCCAGACACACAGCAAGAAAGAAAGACAGATAGACAGATACAGACAGACAGACAGACCGAGACAATATATGCGTCGATTTAAAACCTATTGTTATATAAAAATGTGTATATGTATAGTTGTACGCAAATGCGTGCGTGCGTACGCTTATCTACAAGGAACCTATTCACTCGTGCGTTGTGAATATGTGTGCGCGTGTGTGTGTGTGTGTGCGTGTGTGCGCGTGTGTGTGTGTGTGTGCGTGTGTGCGCGTGTGTGCGTGTGTGCGTGAGTGTGTGCGTGCGTGTGTGTGTGCGCGCGTGTGTGTGTGTGCGTGTGTGTGTGTGCGTGTGTGTGTGTGCGTGTGCGTGTGTGTGTGGTGGGTGCGTGCGTGTGTGTGTGCGTGCGTGTGTGTGCGTGCGTGTGTGTGCGTGCGTGTGTGCGTGTGCGTGTGTGCGCGTGCGAGTGCACGTGTGCGTGTGTGCGTGTTTCAATAGCGTACCTGTTGTTTGGCGAGCAGTTTCCTCTGCTTCTTAGAGAGGGACTGCGTCTCCGGCAGCGAGTTGGACCTCTGCGGCTCCTTCTGGTTGCTCTTCTGGTCAGCCTTCGCCTGGTTCTCCTTGGCTTTCTTCTGTGAAGTCATGATATTACATCAGCACTGGTAGAGTACCCGCCTTACAAATCTCGTATCTATCCACCACTTTTCCCATGTCTCTCCCCCTGTCTTCCCATGATTCCATCCCCATATTTCCCATATCTTTTCCCCCCACATTTCCCATATCCCCCTACCACGTCTTTTCATTTCCCCTCCTCATTTTTCCCATACCTCTCTCTCCGTAATCCCTACATCTCCCTCACGGCTGTCTTTCCATATCTCCCTGCCCCGTCTTCCCATATCTAGCTCCCACTCATTTCCCCTGTCTTCCCATACCTTGTGGGTGCCCTTGGCGAGTTGGTTGATGTGCGCCATCGCTTGGTCCCACGTCAGCTTGCGCGTCTCGCCCGTCGGCCGCTCCTCCGGCGCTGCGGGGATACACACATCATTGATTAATACAAAATACAACTGGAGCACCCAAATATACATAAAAATACATCAACATACATACTGAGAACCTCCTCCTTTATCGAAGTCGGTTAAAAGGTGTGTCGTGTGTGTGTCAAAAGTCAAAAATCATTTATTCTGTATATACTATTTTAAGCGGCACTTACAAAACGTCAAAATCAAAGATATTTAAAACTAGAAGCGAATGGACCACCGGTTCGAAACGCGGCCCAGACCTGAGAAGACTCCGGCAAGAAACAGCCGGCTGGTTTTTTTTTGGTCTATTTACAACAATTGCCTTAGTCTAGATACAGTATTAGTTCGAGTAACATAGTTGAGTGAACAGTTCATTTCCAAGCTTCTTTTTCAAACTACATAATCTTGAATTTTATAGTACGCTTTTTGGAAGAGTTTTCTTTTAACAACGTTTTTAAATTTACTTACATGTAAATCTCTAATTTCGCTTGGGAGTTTGTTAAAAAAGCGTATACAGTTACCCCGGAAAGAATTAATGTACAATGTGTGTGTGCGTGTGTGTTTATATGCACGTGTGTGTGTGCGTGTGTGTTTATATGCACGTGTGTGTGTGTGTGTGTGTGTGTGTGTGCGTGCGTGCGTGTGTGTGTGTGTGTGTATACCTGGCTGTGCGGCGACGCGCTGTTTACTGGCGGGTGCGGGTGCGTGTGCGGCGGGCCCGGCCACGGACATGGTGACGGCTCCGTCGGCCGCCGAGCGCCGCACGCACACCATGTTGCCGCCCGCCGCCGCCTCTGTGTACACATACACGGCTCATTAGCTTATGTATATGTTGCTGCTGTATTGCCTTATATTACAACATTACGTTATTTATGGTCATATCGCCTGTTCTACTCAACCAATTGCAATCAAACATACGACAGATTTTAAGCTTGACTTAATTTTTTTTTTTTTATTCATGATAGGCTTACGTTTGACCTCAATCTCACCTGATGGTAAGTGACAATTTAAGTGTGTGAAGTGGAGTAATTGAAATAATCGTATCAAAATATGTTCAGTAGTTTTTGCGTACATCGCGAACAAACAGACACTTTTTTACTGGATAGCCTGTTTCTCGGGGTAGGATAATATCATCACGCTGCTACAGAGGGGAGCAGTGATAATGTGTCAACAAGTCAGGCAAATTTTGTTTTCAAAACTAATAAATTACGGGCATGTGTGTGTTTGTACATTGGAGATATTTAAAAAAAAAACAAACGATTTTAAATACCATTTTTTTTGGAATTCTTGTCTGTTTGTGCTGGATGGACGTAAAAACTACTGAACGGATTTAGATGCGGTTTTTGACGTGTCGTCTTATAATTCGATGGAGCCGGCTGCACGCACGAAAATACATGACTCATGCGGCGTTACCTCGCTCTGAGGCGTTCCATGTAAGGCTTGAAGTGCAAGCGAGAGCGCGGAACGAGCGACACAAAGGCACAATCGGCCTCCGCGTTCGACATCTGTTTCTCTCCTACTTGAGTGAGCGATGCGTCCGCGTGGACAGCTGCTATACAATAATACATTTACATGTTTTCGTCAAGTGTGAAGTGCAGTGAAAAGTGAATGTGGTGTCAATCGTTCATAGCGACGATAAAGGTAATGATTGTTTCGATATTAAATATATGTTAAGACGTTGTCACGTTCAACTATCGTCAGTAAACCGACTTTTTTTTTCATTTAATTGGTCTTGGTCATACTAAAGTCTTGCGCATGTTTGATCACAATCGGGTGAGGCGTAGGTTAGGTTAGTATAAGATACTAACTGAGAGAATTCCTCTGTTTTTCAAGTTTCTGTTTCTCCAATTCCAACAATTGTAGGGTCCGCTGCCGTTCCATCAGCAGCTGCGCCTGTTGTTGCGCCTGGTGCTTCTCCAGGTGTTGTTGCAGCTGCAGCTGGTGGTTCATCTGTTGTTGTTGGTGGATCTGGTGAAGCTGTTGTTGGTGCTGGAGCTGTTGTTGCTGGTACTGGGCTGCGGTTGGCTCCGGCTGGGGGATTGTTGTTCAATGTGAATTACGAATATTTAAATTTGAAATTTTGTGATATACTTTTTTTTAAATTAACGTTACCGGTTTACGCTATCTTATCAGCGTCACCATTTTCTCAGGTGCACTATTTTGTCAGCGGCGCCATTTAGTCAGCGACGTCATTAAGTCAGCGGTGCCATTTTTTTAACGGCGCCATTTTGTGATTGGCACCGCTATGCAAATGGTGCCACTTTGCAAGTAATAGCATTTCATAAGCAGCGTCATTTTTCAGCAGTACCCTTTTTTTGGTGGCACCATTTTGTCATTTGCGGCATTTTGCCAACAGGACCATTTAGTCTGTGACACCATTTTGCAAATACCGCCTCGATTTGTCCGCGGCGCTATTTTGTGAGCAGCGCCATTTTGTAGGCGGCGCCATTTTGCAACCGGCGCCATTTAGCCACCAACCGCGTCCCTACCTGTAGCGGCGCGTTGGCCTGCTGGTCGGCGGCGCCCTGCACGGCGCGCGCCTCGCTGAGCTGCCGCTCGCACTGCTGCAGGCGCCGGCTGCACTCTACAATTTTCTTCTCCGCACATTCTACCTCCTGCAACAAACATTCAAGATTATATATAACTCCGAATCGAATCTTGTCCCAACTCAGTTTTGGTCGGTTTTCAATTCAACTACAAAACTTAATATTACCAAGTAATTTAAATATATTACAAATAGACAATTCAATGTTACTTTTTTTATATTGGAAACGTCAACATGACTTCACCTCGCCTGATGGTAAGCTAAAGATAGTCTCGGAGCAGGGTCACCAGTACAACACCGATAGTGCTACAGTGGTGGCCCTCACCCTGACGGCCTCAAGGTGCATTGTATAGTTATACCATAACTAGCTGACCCACCCCGGCTTCGCCCGAGGCGTATTTCGAACCCCGATGCACCCTTTTTAACTCACATAATAATGCTCATAATTTATCAGTTTTCCTAAAGTGTATGGGAATCTACCGGAATTATTCACATTTATGATTATTGCTCCGCTCCCGGACATTCACGGATAATGTGGCTTTCTATTGGTGAAATAATTTTTAAAATCGGTTCAGTAGATCCCGAGATTACCCCTTACAATTTAACAAATATACAAACACAAACTTTACTTCTTTATAATATTAGTATAGATATAGATAATAAAATATTTTACCTTCGCCTTTTGATTCAGAAGTATCGTCAATTCCCCTAGCTGTTCAGCGAGTAGCTGCACTTTAGCTTGTTGTGCAGGATTCAATTTCTGTTTTTTACCTGTGAACAGTAATTTCAAGAAATTCAGTATTTGTCTGTGAGTGCGCACGCATTCGCGAGCGTGTGCGTGTGCGTGTGTGTACGATACCTTTCTTCTTGCCCTTGACATGCGCGTCCAATAACTGCCTCGTATCTCTCACGCTGTGGACCATGCTGTCACGCGCCCCATACAGTGCCGCCGCCTCCCGCCGAACCGCGGCTAACTCGCGCGCCACCCGCGTGTGCTCCTCCAGGAGACGCTGCTCCATCTGAGGGGTACGAAGGTAGTTATACTTCTCGTACATTCTATACGCCGCGGTAGCCTATTGGTCTGGCTAATGGACTGCTGAGACGAGGTCTCGGGTTCGATCCCAAGTTCAACATGGCACACACCAATGACTTTTCGATACTTTTCGAAGTTATGTGTGTATTTATCGCAGGTTTATAAGTGCACGGTTAATGGCAATAGGCTCGCCACCTATTACATTGGGATCTAAACATAAACTGGCGAAATGTGGGTGCTAGCACCTCTGCCTACCCCTTCGTTAGGCGTGAGTTTATGTTATATGTTATGTCTATACTCTACGCCCCAAATTAAAGATATTTAAAAAAATATTCTAATTATATCAAATGAACGACTCTGAAAACATTTTTTTTATAATTCTTATGTGTTCGTACACGATGAGCGCAAAAAATATTGACAAGATTCTGATGCGGTTTTTCTATTAAAAAGATTTTGGTCAGTCTTGAAATTCGGATTTTAAGGGTCCGTTCACACAGACCGGCTCGGAGAGGAGAGCAGATTCTTATCATGTTGAAAACAGAGTTTTTAGTGTTTGTAGTAAGGTTTATTTTTGCATCTGCACTGCTTTTGTCATTAAAATCATTTGTCAGTGTGAAAAGAAAAATGCGCGCCGATGCTCTCCATGCCGGTCTGTGTGAACGGACCCTAAGTCTGATCAAGTTTCCACAATAGGTTGAGTAGAACCATAATAGTCATAAACGTGAAAATAGACATTCACGCGGGCAGAACCGTGGGCATAGGCTACTGCGGTATAAAAATATTACCTTTTTAGCCTTCTGGCGCTGCTTCTTGGCGCGTTTCTTGCCCCTGTCGACGTAGCGGGACGGGCCCTCGATGTACTGCAGCAAGGCGTCCAGGTCGCGGGTGTCCTCCGGCCTGGTGGTGCGCCAGCAGGAGCCCCTGCAAGTATGGCAATACGGCCGTTATCGGGTTTGTTTGTATAAACGCGCTTGTCTCAGGACCTACTGGTTCGAATTGAAATATTTTTGTGTTGGATAGCCTGTTTATCGAGGAAAGCTATAAGCTATTTATCATTATGCTACTATCCAGGATAGTGGAGTAGACTTTATACTCATCATCACCTTTTGAAACTTGTAATAATACTTTCATTAACGCTCTGTAGCCTTTTTTGACACTTTATCAGCAACTTTTGACGCCGACTGTACATATACAAGAAGTCAAGAATTTTAAATGTCCAGGACATGTCCAGGTGAATGAATCAACAATGTGATGGTAATCGCTTACCCTGAGCACCCAGACGAGGTGGAAAACACACTGGTATCCCTACTGGAGAGCGAGACGTTGCTCCGTTGTTGTTGGGGCCGGCTCTGTCTCTGCTGTTGTTGGCCTTGTTGGGCCTGTTGTTGGGCTTGCTGCTGTTGTTGTTGTTGTTGTTGAAGTTTTTGGTGGAGTAACTGTAGGAGGAAATATCATTATGTAGATTAGTGATGTATTCTGGGATCATTGAAGGTTTATTAGTGCCTCGGAGAGCACGTTAAGCCGTCGGTCCCGGTTGCCATACAAACATCTATGGCAGTCGTTACGGGTAGTTGGAGCCCACATAAGTCCAACCAGTCTAATTTGGAACTTCGATATCGCTATTGATCATATTTTACCATTGCTTTTGGAGGTCAGATGGCAGTCGCTCCACGGAAAATATCGAAGTTCAGCCGCATCACAGTTAGACTGGAAAGCCGACCCCAACTGAGTTGGGAAAAAGGTTCAGAGAATGACGATGATTCTAGGATCTAATTCAGCAAAATAAATTTATCATAAATCAAACTACTTATGAGGGGTTTCAAAGGCTTGATGGCCTCACTAAAGCGTAGGTAGATTTTTTTTGACCGAATGACAAAGTTTTTATCCATTTTTGCTTCTAATCGTACAGATTAACTTTCGTTCTAAGCACAGAGCAAATACAGAGAGAGGTGTTTTGTTTCGATTTTTCTATGAAAGAACACCCTATTCTCAGGCCTATCAAATAAACAAAATTCCACGCAGACGAAGCCGCGGGCACCAGCTAACACTATATTAATCTAGTCATATCGAAAGACAAGGTATTCAGATATCGAATGGGGGAATGGCATACCGTCAAGTTCCCAAAAATCTATATAATGAAATAAAGTCGTGTTAGTCACACTATTTACAACTCAAGAACGGCTGAACCGATTTGGCTGAAAATTGGTAGAGAGGTAACTTGGAACTAGGAGACGGACATAGGATTTTTTATCCCATTTTTTTAGAGTGGAGTGGAGAGTGGAGTGGATAGCGGAATGGAGTGGAGTGGAGAGTGGAGTGAAGAGTGGTGTAGAGAGTCGTTTTATTAAAATAGACTTGGTGGCGATACCGACGAGTTATAGATTTTATAAAGACTTAAAAACTTAGAAAGCTTCTAATAAGTGCATAACTGAACAAATCAAATGAACAAAATTAAAAAAAATCTAAGCATGTAACCATATTCTAAGGAAATAAAGAACGATATGATTTGAGTCCAAACATGACGGGTCCATCTTGTTAGTTCACAAGTACCTATGGACACCTTCCGACTCCAGTTTCAGACCAGCTTCATAGCACCATATTATGGTATCCCCGACGATACGCCAGTTTACCAAATTTGTGCCCAATCTGACGTCAGGAAGTGTTTCTAAAGCGATAAGCAGACGCCAAGGCAAGGCGGTCAAAATGTCCGCGACGCACTCTTATTTGTACGATTATAAGGTTGCATTTGTCCGCGCAATTGCTCATGTCGCTTGTCAGACATACGCGGGCTGAAATGCGATCTAATGATAGTAATAATAAAAGTACGTCGCGGACATTTTGACCGCCCCGCACCTCTGCTTATCGCCTAATTGAACGATACTAACAACTGACAAAGCAACATAAAAACAAACTAACAAACAACAGAGCAAGTTAACACAAAGCTTGTAACAACTCAACGTGTACCAGCGCCACACATCACTTACTTGAGTAATCTGTGTGTCAATGCCGGCGTGGTCGCGAATGCTCTGAAAACAGGAATATGCCATCTTATTCACAAAACAACAAGATGATAAGTCAATAACTCTATTCAGGGGCTTTATTCCGGATTTGACAGAGGCCAGGGGCCTTACCACAAATTCTTAAAGCAGTATTATTTCAATATTACTTAACTTTAATAGTGTGTGTCGGACCATCGTGCCGACGGGTACTAGTGTTATGTGGGCTAGCATTCTCTTACTTTTATGGTATGTTGTGGATATGTTTATTTCATTCAATTTGTTAGTAGATTTACAAGACGCAGAACACTTATATAATAACGGACGACGTTTGACCGAGTCCAAGACAGGAAGACTTCATAACCATTATAGCCAGATAATATTTCTGTACTCCTCTCTGTATTTGCTCTGGTCTTAAACTTTAACTGTAGCGCTAATATGAACTTGCTCTATACAAGCTTTTAAAATCAGCGGCGGTTTGTTCTGTTGCTGCGCTGCTATACTCTGTTTTTTAATTAGAGATACTAAAATGACAAGTGCAAATGTCAAACTGTAAAATAATGATAACAGCTTTGTGTGTAGCGGTGACTCGAAACTATCGACAATGTTTGTTGCCTGGATACAAGTGGTTTGGCTATAATATATTTTAAGAGAAAAGTTAAATATAACATGTTTATAAGTTTCTTTTATTTAAATTAGAGTACACCGATATTTGGTTTTATTTACCGAGTTTCAAATTATTTTTTTATAAATTATATAAGATAACCTACAAATATCTGTACTACTTCTTCTTTCTTGTCAATGATTCGCTTCTTCAAATTATTCAATCATAAATATCTTTATTTTATTTAATTTATCGATAACATTCGATAATTTTCGATATTGGTGGCACATGACTATTTTTTAATTGCAAAAAACCGGCAACACAGGTAATGTCAATTCAGTATCTCTAATTAAAAAACAGAGTATAGCCAACGCAGTCAGTTGCTGCAACTGTTGCTAGTATCGTTCCAACTGACCTGTTGCTGCTGCTGGCGGATCTGTTGCTGCTGCTGCGGCGTGAGCGTCGGCTTGTTGTGTATCGGCAAGTCGTATATCGGCTCCGGTTTCTTCTGTTGCTGCGCCAGCTGGTGTTGATGCAACTGTTGCTGGTATTGTGCGTGTTGCGCTTGCTTCAGTTGCTGTAATACATGAAGTGTTTTATATTTAAGACAATTTTAACGCTGAAAGTTGTGTTATATATCGGGTGATACAGAAACTGTAAGCGACTCATTTGAAGGCTGGCCAGCTGGGATCTCAATATTCTTTGTATTTAATTTTACTTTTTATTTTATATGTTGTGTTCTATGTGTTTTGAATTTTTATGACATTAAAAAGAAGAGTAAAATATTATTCAGTTGTTAAATGTCCGTGGCGACATAGGTACCTATGTTGCAGCTGTAATATGTGAAAATTTGTAAAGTCTAAATTAAATACTGTGCCTCGCATCCAGTTTATCTTTATCATTCCCACTCACCCTAGCGCTTACAGAAACACTACCGTAAAAAAAGACACATTACCTACATATTTTGGAAACACATTTATTTTAAAACTCTATAAAGATATTGAAAGAGTAGATTTGCAATAGAGAGAACGCTCTGAATTATAAAAAGCTATCGGTACAAGGCGTAAGGCAAAGCAAAATCGTACGTAACGCCTTGTCTTTTGCCTTTTTTGTATAATACAGTACATATATTTGCCTTACCTGTATTCGAATCTGCTCCATAGCGTTGGGATTGACCTTTCCTTCAGTTTTGAGCCCAGACGGCATATTCACTTGCATCGGCATGACGCGTTGTACGGCCTAACAACATGATAAATACTACATTTAGACTTTTTTTAATACATTTTTTAAGAAATTAGTATGACTAACTTCTACATATATATACATGACACTATAAAACTACAGACGGAGCGAGACGAGACTGTATCACAAAAATTGCAGCGGCTAACCATGTGTGGGTCCGTTCATAGATTTCACACGTCCATGATTCAAGCACACAAATATTTTTTTTATACCACTTAAGTGGCAGACAAGCACACGGCCCACTTGATGGGAAGCGGTCACCGTGGCCTATGGACGTGTGTAACACCGGGGGCGTTACTCTCGTGCTGCCGATCCTGGAGGGGAGGGGGGCGGATGGGACGGGGATTGGGGATAAAAGAGTCTCTGTGCAGACAACACAGGAGTACTTTAGTCTCCCCGTTGACAGCACAGAATCCTCCCAGTGAACAGGAATCAAACCCGCGACCACTGACTCAGTAGTCGAGCACTCTACAGCTGCAGAGGTCGTCACCGTACCTTGGGTTTATTTTCGGCGGGTTTCTCCGAGACGACCATCTTCGCCATTTTGTCCGCCAGCTGCCTCTGTTGGTTGTCTATGGACTGGCGCTTCTGTTGCACCTGCGCCGCCGTCAGGTTTGGCGGCTGGCTTTTTGGTAAGGCCTGCAATAAAAAAGCTATTGTAGAAACATACGTGTATCAGTCATTTTTAGAAGGTAGGACACGACGGTATCTCCCGTCCGAAATGAGCTGTCCGACTGGGGTAGTACCTCCGCCCTACAGAACACCGCCACATAATAACCAGCGTGTTGTGTTCCCGCCGGTAAGTAGGGTAGCCAGAGCTCACTGTACCCCTCTTTCCTCCACCACTTCCAAGCCTTCCCCCCTTCCCTTCAGGGTAGGCAGCGCGTGTGTGATACCTTTAGTGTTGCACACGTCCATAGGCCACGGTGACCGCTTCCCATCAGGTGGGCTGTGTGCTTGTCTACCATCTACGTAGTATAAAAAAAGTTATTAATATTAAAAAATACTTAAAAACGAGTTTTCTAGTAAGTGCATAACCAGACGAATCAAATGAGCCCAAACATGACGGGTTTATCTTGTTTAGTTCACAAGTTCCTATCACCACTTAGCGTCGCCATCTTCAGACCCTGGATAAACTCAAAAAAAAATTAACATAAACTCGATTGGTATATCATGTTTAGTTCAGAAGTTCCTATGGATACCTTCGGACTCCATCATTAGATTAGTTTCATAATCAGCATTTTAAATAGTATACCCCTACCCCCGTTCGTCCTGCCCCGTTAACGGGAGTTAGGAACAATGCTATGTGGTACAGTACTGACCGGCGGCTTAGGGGCGATGGGCGGCGCGTTCAGCGGCTCGCCCAACTGCGGCGATGGAACGGCTTGCTTCAGGGGCTGTGACTGCAGCTCCAGGTCGCCCTGGAACATACAGACACAGCTCAAAAGTGGATCAATATTCTACTAGTCAAGCCCTTTCATTTGATATCCATATTGCGGTAGTTGTGGAATGTAAGCCACCATTTTGTAGCTTCGGCCATCTTGGAGATACAATGGCATACAGAATAGATTACATAACTTGTATTGTCACCACAGGAAAGTAGTAAATTTCCTATTAGTAGATTTGACCCAAACAAACAGGTCAAGTTAAATAAAAGTGTTTAAAAAAAACAAGCTTTCTACCAGACAAATCAAATGAGCACAAACATGACGGAGTTATCTTATTCAGTTCACAAGTTCCTATCCTCCTATCGCTCCTAATGTAAGGTTACCTAATGAAGCATTATCTACGCATACCAGCTGAACTTCGGCCATCTACGATTTCAAGATGGCCCTATCGAACCCCGGGAGAGGGAGCGGAGGGGTGGGAAGGAGGGGTGTGAATACTTACATTGATATTCTTACACTGTTGTTTCTTCCTGTTTAGAATGCACCGCAAGCGCTCTCGCGTCTCGTTGAACCTGGCGGGCACGGGCGTCGTTAGCGGAGGCTGCACAGACGGACAAACATATCATTACATTTATGTATTACAACAAGCTTTAATTACATTTAAACTAATCGTGCATAAAAAAAATTCAGCAAATTTTCGGAAAATGGTTTGAAAATTTTGACGGAAAACTTACATACGAAATACGAACATGTTATGGTCAATAATTATCGTATATGCTCAAATTTAGATCCGATCTCATCGCGATCTCACCCCTCCTCCAATTTCCAATTCATTGTACAGTCAGCAGCAAAAATAGATGATGATTGATGAAGTTTTCAAACAGCTCAACAGAATCCAATTAGAGTCAATTAAACAATTTTTTTTAAGAAAAGTATATTACTTTGCACAAAAACTATTACTGATACTGACTATATCTACAAAGAAACCTGTTACTTTTCACATAATGTATTGTATCATTTCATGCAAATTTTCGTGGTCTTATATCCCTACCGACCGAATTGGTAGGGATATTTGGATTTTCAATTCATCCCTGCTAGATGGATATAAAATTCTAAATATTCCTACCAATTCAGTATCGATGGGGATATATGAAAAAAAATATTCCACCTATCCCTACCGGTAGGAATAGTTAGAAAAATATTCCTAGTAGATATAGTGCACGGCATTTTGGAGTAGTGTGGGTCCCACTACTCCAAAAGCTTGCCAAGTTAGATGCCGAGCACTATACATAAATAATATGGACACAATCCATAGTAAACATAACCTATACTGTACAATGGGGCTGTCTTATCGCAATTGGCGATTTCTTCCAGACAACCTTTGGATGGACTAGAAGTATCCCTTCCAATGACAATACTTTTATTTAAAAAAATTAAGTAAAAATATTTAAAGTTAAACGCCTAAAAGCGGCCATATTGGATTTTCTCTTTAATTTGATACCATTTTGCGATACTCATTATCAAATCGATTTATACCATTACCATAACCGTTAAACCACAACCATTCGTTATATAACTGACCGAGACCTACCGACTTAGTCTTCACTTCACTACACCATAATCCGTCATCGTTCCAAACCTTATACCAACTCAGTTGGAGTCCACTTTCAGTGTAACTACGAAGTGAACTTCGATATTTTCCGTGAAGCGACTGCCATCTGACCTCCACAACTAGTTCTATATTTAAGCAGAGTTTATACGAAGCCAGTAATGCAGGCGCCAGTCCTGCAGGCAAGCCAACATTAGCCGTCTTTACACGTACAATCTATCGCGCGTTCTAGGAGCGTAGGCTTGCGGGACGGAATGCTCGTACACGCAATCGTGCGTGATTATCTTTGTGAACTAAATCTTTCGCGCGCGATTATTTTGACGTATCGGAAAATCGGTGTATAGGCTGTGTATGGGGAAGAGAGACACCAATATAAGACGCCATCACAAGTGGATGAAAGTTCTGGAGCACGCGCTCTTTCCTTCTCTCTCCCAACATCTTTACATGCGCGTTCTTTCTCACGCGAATCGGTTCTCACTCGTGATAGCACTCGCGATAGAAAGTGCGTGTAAAGGGCACCATTGACCGCTCCTATTGTTTAGACGAGGCCATTCATTCACGGATTTTTCTTCGGGTGTGCATAAGAATGAAGTTAAAAAATCTAGCGAGTGAATGGCGAGGCTAGAAAAATAGACGGACGTTCTATTGAAAAACTGTTTACACAAGGCAAATACCAAGCCAGCGCTGGCTGCCAGTCTTATTGGCAGCCAGCGCTGGCTTCGTGTAAACTATGCTTCAGACCAGTTGTCGGCCTTTTTAGGGTTACCAACTAACGTAATTGTTAATTAAAACACAGGTTGGGGAATATTATTTTACACACTACTGACACAGTAAATATACAAGCTAAATCAGTAAAGAAACTACGTTCAAAATGACACACTCACACAGACACACTACACGAAACCTCACCGGACCTCACGGTGCTATCAGTCGCGGTTGCCGCAGTCATGTTATTTCATCTCTTGCGCCGCACTTTTATTTATAAATTGTCAACCCTAACGCTTTTATAGAGCGCGTGTGTCATTGTTTCAACCACAGAACACATATCCATAGAACGGTTAAGATGTTTTAATCGCATACATTTCGCGCGTGTCACATTTCGACAAGCCACGCCCACAATGTGACGTCATTTTCGTGCTGTGGCGGGAAAAATAGCGAGGAGACACAAGAGATTATCGATATTCATATCTGATAATATTATTGTTTTTATGTCCTTAAAGCGGAAGCGGGAAGCTCGTCTTTTAATGAGAGCGCGATTAGGAAAGCATGCAACTTGGCACGGGTGCCACGCCCATAGATAATATTTCTGTGGTTTCAACATTAGGCCTAGTTTCCGTACTGTTTTAGCTGATATATTTACTGTACTACTGGCAATACTATAGGTGATGACGTAGGCTTGTGTCCCCCACTTGACCGCTGTGTCCCGGGAATGCCATACCTGGCGAACTATATCATCATACCATGGTCTATACATACTCTAAACTCCACTCTTATCGGCCGCTTTGATCTTAGAAGGTAACGCTGCGCAGAAAAAGAAAAAACTGCAAACTTTTGATCTCATGAGGCGTAGCGACAGTGCGTTCGACTGTTAAGTCTGTCGTGGGTTCGATTCCCACTCAAGGCAAATATTTGTGTACATAAATAATGTATTTGTATAGGCCTGATTGTTTCTATATACAGGGTGAATTTTTTAACTGGGCCTGGATGGTCAAATCTGAAATTATGAGGAATAGCGAAGAATGCTCGAAGGAGTCTCAGGGTCAATTTTGATGAAACCTAAAACTGCATCATTGGATTTAAAAAAAAAATAGTGCTAACCAGGAATAACCTAGTGATATTAAAAAATCTCATCCTGTATTAAGCCACTCGGTATCCGAGATTTAAAAAAAAAGTGGGCCGTATGCTTGTTTGCTACCAACGTAGTACACAAAAAATGCATATACTCACGGCGTGTCCGAATACGGTGCAGTAGCAGCAACCACAAGGCGATTCGCCATCACCGGCACACGCCCCACCGGCATGACCCACTGAAAAAAAAAAAAAAAAAATCCCATGAAATTTTTGAAGCAATGGTAACTAAACTAATGATCGGAAAAGATTACATCCGGGACGGGACTTGAATGTGTCCATGTAACTAGGTTGGTTAGAGTATAAAATAAATAATTCCCCCCTGTAAGGGACTGGTCCACTTCCCTTGGTAGTAGCGTGATGATAACCTTTTTTCATCATTCCCATACATTTTAGGAAAACTGATAAATTATGAGCATATTATGTGAGTTAAAAAGGGTGCATCGGGGTTCGAAATACGCCGCGGGCGAAGCCGGGGTGGGTCAGCTAGTAATATTATAAATCCACTTACTTTTACATATATGCTGCTGTGGGTGTCCGCTGTTCTCACAACCCTTGGGCACTGGCTTCGGTTTAGCCAGCTGTTTCTTCGCCTCCTTCCTCTCCTTCCGATCCTTCTTATCATATTCTATACACTTCTGCACTATATTACTAATATTGCTACTTAAACACAACCCCGAATCATTATCCTTACATGAATTACACGAACAGTCATTCGTCCATTTGCAATCAGTTTTCGGCGTATCGCAAACATCGCTTTCGGATTTCGACTGTCCGTTTCGACTGATATTCTTAAAAGCGACCGCGTTTAACGTCTGTTTGGCATTTCGTAGCGCTTGCGCCGAATATTTTGCTAAATCTTCGTGATTTTGAGTTGTTATCTTATCGCTAGTGCTGTCTGGAGTGCCGGGACTCTCATTGTCAGATTTAAAAGTGTATTGTATATCTTCGTTGACTATTTTCGCATCTATAGTAGAGCAGATGGATATGACGTGTTTTTTATAAGTCTCTGGGACGGGGAGTCCCTGCGAAATATAAGATTTAATAGTATAAAAACTTTCTAGTAAGGTATTTTCCCCTTTTGATGTTAAAATGGCTTCGCATTTCGCTAATAGCGCTTCCTTTTTACATTTTTTGTCTTCGTCTGACACTTCCTCTTTCTTTTTCGGCGGTTCAGGCTTTTTTACTGGTTTATTGTTAGCTTTACCTATAATTTTGCTAAGCCCTTTTGCAGCTAGTATCTCCGCTTCGCTAGCTTGCGTAGTCTTCGCTACAGGAATCATTTTATTAAACGCTTCTTTTATCTTGGCCTCGTATCGTTCTAACCTATACAACATAACGAGCCATTCGTCACCCGACAAAGCCTTTTTAGGTAACGTATCCATATACTGTTTGTTTACTTCCCGAAGTCTATCAAGAAAATAGTTGCCTTTCTTTTCTATACTCATACCATTAAAATCTGGTACACTATCAGGTTTTTTAACGTCAAAATTCATAATTTCTTGTATTATATTGATGGACGTTTCCGGATCGGTTAATAGAAACGTTGATAGCGGTTGAGACTCTGCACATCGACACAACATGTGCATATAATTGAATTTCAACGCTTTGACTAAATGCCTTTTATCGTGGCCTAGTTTGTGATACTTCATTATTAAGATATCTATAGTGTTACCAACGGACGTTGGTAGGAGGATCTGTTTAACGGAGTCCTTTGAGTCGGAGTCTGAGTTGTGCCCGTCGTTATTTTTTCTTACTTCTTCAATCTTTTGAAGGATACGATCGCTATCATTAACATGGTTCTTACCAGCTAAGTCTTGTATATAAGTGTAGAACTTATCAAGCATAGCTTCGATTTCATTATCTAGTAATTCTAATGGTATACTCTTAAACTTAGTTGCTACGTAATTCTTCCAAGAGTTAAACCGTGATTTCACTAAGTTCCTAAGTTCTTCCATACTTAACGCGTCTTTCACTGAGTTGTCGAACAGTGTGGACGCCTTTGAACACATTTCAGAATTGAGACACGGTAATGAGAACAATTCTTTGTCATCTTCTAAACATTTAGCCAATTCAGGCGATTTGTTTTGTTTGAGATATTCAAATACTTTACTTATAACGACTTGAGCGCTTATCGAAAACAGTAAATCTTTAAATTCTTCCTTATTTTTGTTTTTCATCAAAGAGTGAATGTCTTTTTCGTCTTTCAATAGTTCAACTATATCCTTATTGTCAAGTTCGAAAGTCATTGTTCCTATTAAATCACTATTTTCAACGTTATTCTTAATTCTACGTTGCGTTTTTCGTTTAGTTGTGTTTTTCGTTACTTTCACGCCGTCCCTAGTCTTACTTAGCTTTAGATCTCTAATTTGTTTTAACGTTTCTGGGGTTAATTGAGCTTCGTTATTGACGTCGGGCAAGCTGTTCATTATAGACGCGAACTCTGGTAACTCAAAACTAGCGTTCGCAAACTCCGATAGTTTGCCGGCTATCTCTGGCATGTTGGCTAAAATCTGCGGCATATTTTCGACTAACTCTGCTAGTTTTGTGTTCGCTATGTTCATTTCTATATTATCATCGTTGTCGACTTTGTCTAGGAATTCGGCTGAATTTTTATCTAACGTCATCATAACTTCGCATATGTGTTCTAGAGATAGCTGCCCTTCATCTTTTTTGTTATCCTTGATACTGTTGTAAGAATTTATAATGTTCTGACACTCCTCCATTGCTTTTTTGATCTCTAAGCCAAAAGAAACGTATTTATAGATGCTAGGGTCTTTCTCTGCGTGAGTGTCAGACAACCCGTCCTCTTTAACTAGTATCGGTGTTCGTCGCGCGTTCAAAGGTATGTTTAAAACTTCTGGCGCCGGATTAAACTCCTTATCGTCCTTTAAAAACTTATTCACAGATAATAACCGTTGGTTAGGTTTCGATGAGTACAGTGGCATTGGTTCCGGTGTAGTGGGAGACATTTCCTGAAGCGGGGGACTCACTGATTCCGGATATTTGGTCTCCGTCTCCGGAGTATCACTATTGAGGGCAAAATTTGAAAACTTTGCCAGGCATTCCTTCATTTCCTTACATATATCTATTTCTTTCTCACCAACGATAGTTTCCGTATCGCTTATATTGTCTTCTCTTTCTAATGGGAATGCTTCGGGAGGTTCCGCTTCAGATTTAGTTATTTCTTCGTCGTTCTTCAAGTCATCGGTTAATAATTGAGTTGTTTGTGAGGGTGCTTTGTGTTTTAGCATTTGGAGAATTTTGTGAGGTTTGCTAATCGAGGGGGAGACGGACTTGAGTTTACGTTTGGGCGCAGTGGTTAATCGTGGCACTTTGGGACTAGATGTCCGCCGTTTGCGGCGGGGTAAGTCTTCGATTAGAGTTACGTTGCTATCTGGTAAACTGTGGAATAAATAAATGTTATTAAGGACCAAAATATGGATAAAATGCGGAGGGCTTTAGTGCAGCAGAGGTAGGCCTAAGAAAAGATGGATGAAATGTGTGAAATGTGGAATCTGGAGTTTTAGTTTTAGACTTTTTATATGTCGGTCACCACGCCTGATGATAAGCTAAAGTCAAAGTTGCTTTTTCACGCCCTGCTTAAAGGACCCGGGACTGAATGAGGAAGGAAACACGTGAGCTGATAAAGAATTTCAGGTTTTGATGGTACAGCAAAGGAACGAGGCACCGAACCGCTTGGTTCTAGATGGAATTTAACTGCCTATGTGTAAAGGCCACCATTAAATGGCACTTTTTTAGTATCAGTGGCATGACAGTGGCTTGTTTCAACAGAATCGGGGCCCTAGCCATCATCATCCACCTACCCTTGTCCCAAATATTTTTGGTCGGTGCAACATGTCATTCTCCTCCATACATTCCTGTCAGATGTCATCTCCTCAGTCACTCCCTTCCATGCCTTTTTTTATACTACTTAGGTGGCAGATAAGCACACGGCCCACCTGATGGGAAGCGGACACCGTGGCGTCACACTCATGCTACCGACCCTGCCTGGGAGCTAGGGAGGAGGGAGGGAGGAAGGACGGAGGGGCCATATCCACTCTCACGCATTCTTAGGCCTACAAGGGGTCCTGGTGAGATATAAAAGTCATTACCTCTCCCTTTCCTGACGCAGCTGGTCTTCGAGCCACATCCGGAGTCTATGGTAGTACAACTGCTGGTCCCGCATATGCATCACCTTGCGCCGCACCTGCAAACAAACATTAAAATTAAAGCTAAATAATATAGACGTCGTGATCGATGGCGGGTGATACTGGGTTCATTAATTCGTTTAATTAAATTTTGAATAATCTTTATATGTATATGTTGCAGTCAAAACTCTTAGCTAGTCAAAAGTACTTTTAACGTTGTTTTTACCAATCTATTTTATTCAGTTAAAAGTACTTTTGACTAGTTAAGAGTTTTGACTGCAAGCTTAATGGTTAAAAGTACTTTTGACTGATTTCGCTAGTTAAAAGTACTTTTGACTGGTTAAGAATTCTGACTGCAACATATATATAATTCTTCTGTACGTGTGTTCACAGTGAACTCTCCCTAAACGGCTGGACCGAATTGAATAAATATTTTGTGCGCGTTTGGGTAACCCTCTGGTTGGTTTAGATTCACAAATCAGCCCGGCAGATGGCGCTGCAGTCGGGCAGAACAACGTCTGTCGGGTCCGCTAGTGTAGTATACAACTTTTCCTATAAATAAAAATCGGAAAAGTCGTCAGGTCGGGTCTTGAAACATAGTATCCTTTTGTTCGTGCGAAGATTACGGATAGCACATCCAGCGAACTAGCGGGGGCGGTTATGTAAGACTTGAACTGACTAAAACCGCACACCGTCTCGGGTCTTCGAGTGCCGGGGTGTAAGGTTTTGGGCACCTTATCCCCTAAGAATTACAAAAGTTCTTATAGATTTGTTAGTGTTCATAGTATGATTGTTCTGCCATACCCAACTCTCGCTATAATTTTACACATACACAAATTTGTTACATTTTAGTAAAATACTAGCAGAATTACTGGTATACTAGTAGATCCAGTATTGCACACCGGTAGATCTAGTAGTACATTAGTAGGTCGAGTAGTACACTTGTAGATCAAATAGTACATTAGTAAATCGAGTCGTACATTTATAGATCTAGTAGTTGATTAGTAAATGATGTAGTGCATTAGTCGATCTAGTAGTACATTAGTCGATCGAGTAGTACATTAGTCGATCTAGTAGTACATTAGTCGATCGAGTAGTACATTGATAGATCTAGTTGTACACTAGACTAGTGTCACTAGTAAATCTATAGTAGCAGCACGATATGATGGCCGGTTTGACATATTACAATAGTGATGGAAATGTCAATTTACTCTCGATAAAAATATAATCAAAGCTAATAAGTTTTTATTGCAAGCAGTACTTACCTAGGTACCTGATTCAAAAACTTTAGTAAAAAAATATAAATTTTTACCTACTTAATACATTTGAACGAACTGAATATTGGAATTAGGAATGAAAATGAGTATATATTAATCCAGCTTCCTTCAGTGATTGCACTAGCTTTTTTCTTGTTGGATACTCCTTCCGTAAATAGTAGCTACACACATGTCTTCGACTGGTTTTACTCGTTTTTTTCTGTGTGTGTGAAGTTTATTTTCTTCTGTGCCAGTCTCGCCAGATTTTTCTTTAGTTATCTATTCGTCTAACAGTTATAGGTAAAACTGACCTTCCATTTTGAGATTCACGATCGAAATGTTACGAAGGCGTACCTATAACGAACACACGTGCCTGACTGTTTAGAACTCAGCTCTGCGTATGTTCGGCCATATCGACGAAATCCACAACAAAAGGCGTAAACAGAGTAAGTTGAGGGCTACCATTATAATTATCACTGTTGGTGTATGTAATGGGGACCCCTTCCTGAGACTTTACCATCAGGCGAGATTTACCATTTAGCTTACCATCAGGCGAGGAGGTCTAAACTATATCGCAATCGCACTGCACTCCTAGTTTGTACTTTTCGAAGTCGAAAATGCTTTGTTTTGACGTAAGTTTGCCGGAGGTATTATTGGGCTTGCCAGTGGTCCTAGTGTCGATTATATAGATTTTATTTAAAACAATTGAATTTCGAAAAACAAATACCGAGTTGTGTGAAATAAGTACACCAATAGGTAATTATAATCTTATAAAAAAAAATGATCGTGGGACACTAATATACATTAGGTATATAATTCAGAAATCAATGTAATAAATAAATATTGTGTCCTAAAATTATACCTACATTCGATCAAATTTTATGACTTACTGTACGTCACTATTGACAATAAAGAACAGCAATTTGCTCTTTCAAAATGTCACAATAATTAATACGAAACTTCATGAGCGGACAAACGTCAAACCGGCCATTATATCGTGCCGCAGGTATAGTAGTTCACTAGTAGATCGACTAGTAAGTACTAAGTTCAAGAGATACAGTATGTAATGCTTACCTCTTTGAACCTCTGGAGGTGGTACTCGGGGCACAGCGCGCGGCAGGGCTGCGGGGGTGCGGTGGGGGGCGGCGACCCTGGAGGGGGGGGCGCCGGGGCGCGCCCTCCCACCAGCTGCATGCACACCTGCGGCAGGAGGCTTGTCAGCACGGGACATACTACTCTAACCCCGTGGGGCCGTTCGTAAAATACGTCACGATAAATTTCGGTTACTTTCCAAATGATGCCTGCCCCCCCCCCTCCCCCTCCTCTCAGTTGTCGCACTTTTTCAGTGCCACCTAGTTTCTTTTTCATTTCCATTGCGAATAATGATTTCCCAAAGTACTAAGTGGTTAATTTTTTTTTTTTGCAATAATAACACTTTAATAAATCAATACGTAATGCGTATTTTTTCTACTAAACAAAAATGACAGATGAAAAAATTATATAATTCTCCCTCCCACCTACCCTTATCACAGTGATCGTTATCGCCCTCCCCATTCCCTTCTACTGCAAACGTATTTTAAAAACGGCCCGTTACATAGGTATCAATCGGCAGCTGATATTTTGATTGAATCATGATTTTGGGTAGATTCGTGTCTGGTGTTACAAACCTACGGTACCTAATTTCTACCATAATAGTATAAAATAATGAAATTTTTAAAAATAGAAAAAACCTACTTCAAAAAACCACTCATAACAGCGTACGTTAAACACTTCCTTACTCCCCCAAACGTATGTGCAGTAAAGACTTGGGTATGGCAGAAACAGCACGAAATTAGGATCAATTCTAGTTTTCATTATTCTGGTTAAGCAGTCATGAGTCACCACTTTCCGATACATTCCCAACTCAGTTGGTTTTGGCTTTTCAGTCTAACTACGAAGCTGTGAACTTCGATATTGCCTTCGATATGCCACCTGGGCCCGTAGACAAGTGTCAAAAGTCTAAATCGCTAAGGAATAGAAACGATTAGGTCGACCAATCACACTCCAGCTCGTCGCCGGCGTAAGATGCGCGCGCCGCGGCGGTATCATGAGCTGGAGTGTGATTGGTCGACCTAATCGTTTCTATTCCTTAGCGATTTAGACTTTTGACACTTGTCTACGGGCCCTGACCCCCACAACCCACTGGCGATATCGAAGTTCTGGTAGTTAGACCAGCGGTCGGAGCTCCCAACTATTCATAACGGCTGCCATAGTATGGCAACCGGGACCGACGGCTTAACGTGCTCTCCGAGGCATGGAAAGGGTCAGAAGAAATGAGGGGCACAAAACCACCGGGGCCCACCGGATGGGAAGTAGTCAACGTCACACCCTTGCTGCCGACCCTGGAGGGGAAAGAGGGTTGGAGGTGGAGATTGGGGGATGGGGATTTGTGAGCTCTGGCTACCTTACTGGCGGGAACACAACACGATGGTTATTATGTGGCGGTGTTCTGTAGGGCGGAGGTACTACCCCAGTCGGACGGGAGATACCTCGTGCTAGGTGGTTTCAACATATTGCTGGCTTACCGTAGACAATTTCTTCTGTTTTCTATACACTTGCAGTTGCCTGCGATGCACGTCGGGCAAGCGTCGATACATAGCCATCAACTTGCGATCCACTTCAGAAAGACCCATGTCGACACGTTTCCTGTGGGACATACATTATAACGCTCAATATGATACTATAAGACGCAGCGGGGGTGAGAGTGCGGTGAGGAGGGGGTTAGATCCCGCCCACTCTTTTTTCTATTTACCGTCAAAAGTAAAACACTTGTCCAAAGGCGGCGAACGTACACTGACTAATGCCACGCCTACCGTAATGAAGTCACGGTAGCCCCGAGAGTCACAGTGTGATCAAGGCTACTTTACGTGCCTTGGAGAGCACGTTAAGCCGTCGATCCCGGTTGCCATACAAACATCTGTGGCAGTCGTTACGGGTAGTTGGAGCCTTAAAAATTCCAACAACAACGGTCTAGCTGCAATACTTCGATATCGCCTAATGCCATCATTTGGTTGTGAATGTCAGATGGCAGTCGCTTCACGGAAAATATTGAAGTCCTTGTAAAAACCTTCTAATGCCCTTCTTGAAGAACCCCATATTGTAGTCGCTAGGGAAAACCACGGTAGGGAGATCATTCCACAGCCTAAGCGTGCGCGGAATAAAATTCCTTTCAAATCTCACAGTGCGCACTGCAGGCGGATGCAATGTGTGAGGATGAATTCCCTGCCTGTGGCGAGCGGTGCGATGATAAAAAGTGGCTGTGGGCCGTGGTACTCAGACCACGTCCTCTCTATATTTGCTGTGTGATCTGGCCTAGTTACAATGGGTATTACCTAGCCTCATGGTCCGTCCTAGTGGGGGGCGCCGGCCACTCGTCGCAATGCTTGAGCACCCTGTCCATGAGGCGCTCGATGGAGGCGATAGACCGCATGAGGTGTCGCACGGTGCGGCACAGCTCGCCCGGCGCGGCTTCGCCCTCGGAGCCCCCGGACTCCACGGCGGCCGCCGCGGCTAGCAACAGCTCTGACGCTGAGTCCAGGGACGAGGATGTCGACAAGCCTAGGGAACCAGTACCTGATCCGGCGTCCGATTCTGACACTGCAACAAAATTGTGCGTATATAAAACTCTGTATTGGATGGATATGTGGTGTGCAGTGATGGATGAGTGGTTTGGGTAATGGACTGCTGAGACGAGGTCTCGAGTTCGATCCCAGGTTTCACCATGGCACACACCAATGACTTTTCGATGCTTTTCGAAGTTATGTGTGTATTTATCGCAGGTTTATTATAAGTGCTCGGTTAATGGCAATAGGCTCGCCACCTTAAACATTAACTGGCGAAATGTGGGTGCTAGCACCTCTGCCTACCCCTTCGGGGATATAGGCGTGAGTTTATGTTATATTGAATATTTTTGATTTTGACGTTTTGTAAGTTCCGCAAATAATGGTCTATACAAAATAAATTATTTTCGACTTTTTGACTTTGACTATGCCCGGCATTAATAGGGGGGATTGAATAAATGCCCGAACCCATCACTGCTAACAAATACAGCTGCAGTGGGAATGAGGGTGGGATTAGTTTGCTAAATAAATTGTGAAAAAATCATATTCAAGTTAAACAGTTTTAAATTGTATTGTCATCAGAACTAAAGACTTCTGCCAAATTTCAGACCAATCAGACAACTGAAGTGGGGTCAATTTTCAATTAATAAATCTGACCCAAGCAAACAGGTCAAGTTAAACAAAACCGTTTAAAAAGCAAACACTCACGGTCATCCAAGTCGATGGTGCGATTAGAGTCGCTGTTGTGTTCTTCGAGCTGGCCGTCGGGCTCCGCGCTGTCGGCGCTGTCGCCGCTGTCCGCACTGCCGATAGAGCTCTCAGCACTGTCCGCTTGCTCCTCTGGTGGCCTGGACATAGACGAAGACATTTACGGTCTTATTACAAAACACGGACTAAAGTCAGGTTTAAACCCAGACTATGAAGTCCAGGCTTAATTTTAAGACCAAGGTTTGAACTTCTTCTTATTACAAAAACAGAATAATCCGTGGACTACTTAGGCCATGGTTTAAATCTTGGCCTAATAACAACCACAGATTACTCTAAACTTTTGTTCGTTCATTGTGATATCATTCGGTCGCAACGTTCCGTTTTCTCAGAAAGCAAAAATTTTCTGAAATCGTTAATAAATATTATTTACTAAAAAATGGTGAAAAAAATATTTACAACATTATAATTATTAAATTTAAAGTCATGAACGATAGTTGGACTTTATTTTATAGTAAAATATCATTATCATGCCTTTATTTAGCAATCATTGTTATAATATTGGACGATCTATGATGAACGTTAAATGAAGCGTAGTTTTTCGGAGCCCGCGCGTTGTTCAATTTTTTTTAAAATTTTTACACCCACTTTTGAATCATTTCAATACCCGTACTAACTTTTACGTTTCCAGTGGTTTAAACTTTTAAATTTGAATTAAATAATGGAAGGAGAAAAGAAAAAGAGGGGCGAAAATTGGACTGCCGAGGAAAAAGTAAGCCAAAATATGATGTATTTTGGTATTTTCCACAAATCAAATCAAAATGACAAGTTTGACGTTTTATTTTCGTGGTTTAGACACTTAGACCAACGTTAAACTAGGTGTCACGCAGGTTTATCTTTAGACCAGAGATAGTCCCAGGTTTAGTACTAAAACGCGTTTTGTAATAACATTTTCGTTAAACCATGGTCTAAAGACGTTTTAAACCTGGGTTTAAAGTTAGTCCGTGTTTTGTAATAAGACCGTTATAGACAAATCCGCGGTGGTAGGTTACCATTTTTTGGTTATAACTCCGGTTCTACATAACCAATTGAAATCAAACTGAGTAATTGCTTGCCACCTGCGTAGTATAAAAAAAACATGCGGCATACTTTAAATCTGTACAGTAGTTTTTACGTCCATGTCGAATTATCCTGAGACTTTACCTTTAGCTTATCATCGGGCAAGGTGAAGTCATGTTGACGTGCCTAACTTAAAAAAAAAATCAAGACAATATAAAAAAAACTGTTCAGGATCGTTCATTTTACATAAGCGGAGTATTTTTTATAGCTTCAATGTACAAACACAGCTACTATACAATTTATAATAGTACTGCCTTTTGCCCGCGGCTCCGCCCGCGTGGATGTCGGTTATCGTGACCAAACATAGCCTATGTTCATTCTCGAGGTCTAATCTACTCCTAAACCAAATTTCATCAAAAAATCGCGGTTTAGGCGTGAAAGCGTAATTGACAGACAGACAGAGTTACTTTCGCATTTATAATACACTCGAGAGCAATGAATCCGGGTCACTTAAACGAAGAAACTGGTTCTAACCTACGCAGACCAGGAACGGGCAGAACCAGGTGTACCACAGCACGAGAAGACCGATACTTGGTGAACACCATGCTTCGAAATCGCTTTCTCACAGGAACTGAACTCACCAATCAGTTTCGACGCCTCGGAGGAAGTAACCCAAGTGCATGGACAGTAAGACGTCGGCTTGCTGAATCTAACTTAAAACCCCTTAGACCTGCAAACGGCCCTAAACTGAAGCGCGGGCATCGTATTTCGAGACTAAGATATGCCCTGTTTCCTATTTTTGTTTTAAGGAGAGATCAGCAGTTTTTTTCTTTATGTAATTTTGTGTTAATAAAATGTATGGTGACTCATATTTTTTTTACTTTCATTTAAGGAGTATTACATTGTCTATTAAATACAATTTATTGCATTAACCTATCATTTTTAGTTTCCGAGATTTTTAACATTCTTTAAGTGACCCGGATTCATTGCTCTCGAGTGTATGTATTAGTATGGATAGATCACAAACAAAGATCATTATAAAACCTTCAATAACTCCTTCTAAATGTTAAAAATCCCTCAAGAACCCTCAACGATTTGTAAAAAAAATCGGTTATCTCAAAAATGCCCATCGAGCCTAAAGAATGTGGATATAAAATACTCACTTGGCGCCGGTTCCGTCGCCTTGCTGCAGCTCTCCGGCCGTTTCCGGTTCAGTCTCGTTTGGAGGCTGGCGACAACATACATGTGTTAATATAGTTTTTTTTTAATACTTCCATATTTTATTTTAATTTTTTTACAGTCGATAGGCTCACGTTTGACCACTATCTCACCTGATGGTAAGTAAAGATGGAGCACACTTGCCTAGAAGCAACCTGTTCACTTTAGACTTAAAGACTCCCAGGCTATATAGCCAACTAGCTGAACCACCCCGGCTTCGCCCGTGGCGTATTTCGAACCCCGATGCACCCTTTTTAACTCACATAATATGCTCATAATTTATCAGTTTTCCTAAAATGTATGGGAATCCACATTGTTCACATTAATGATTATTGCTCCGCTCCCTTGAGCAGTAGCGTGATGATATTCAGCCTATGACGTACATAGAAGACACACTACCTTATCAGTAACGGCGAGTGTGCCTGGCTTAGCACCGTTAAATTCGTTAACAGCTTGCATCATACCGAAGAAAGAGATTCTGCAACAAAATGAACATATTTAGCAAAGGACCAACAATTTCCGTGATGGGGTCATGATGGGGCAATCATGGTATGTCACTTTTGGGTTGACAGACGTTCCGACTACAGCCTCGATTCTGTTAAAAACAAACAACTGTCATATCACTGACACTTCAAAAAAATGCCATATAATTTTGGACTTTATTGTTATTGATTTAAAATCTGAAATTGAATCATATTTTGTAGAGCGAATAAAAAAGTTTAATGAATTATTTTCATTTGATTTTAGACTTTAAATGTACAATGGTAGTCTACAATTAAATAGCACATTAACAGGTAACATTCAGCAAATATAGTGGTCCCTCCATGCCTTCATGTGGATTATGGACCACTTTATTTACTGAATGTTACCTATAAATTACTCATTTTCGCAATAAATGAGTTTGAGCATTTTTTTAGAGTATTAATGACATGACAGTGGTTTGCCTTTAGCAGAATCGAGGCCCAGGGCCCGTAGCCAAGTGGCACAAGTCTGAATCGCTATCGAATAGAATAGATTAGGTCGACTGATCACACTCCAGCTCGTGATCCCGCCGCGGCGCGCAACGTAGCGACGAGCTTGGATGTGATTGGTCGACCTAATCTAATTTTTTTTTCATGCGGTAATTCCTACCGATACCACCCCCCCACCTTGTGCGCCATGCCCATTATGTCTGTCTCCTACTCACCTGAGTAATTGTTTCCGTTGCTGAGCGCAGAGCGTCCGCGGGGTGAGACAGTCGCATTTATGCTTGTACCCCGACCAGGCGTTCACTGCAAAACACACGTTTAGATGGTTTTGATGTATATAAATTACAAATTATTTCGCCCCTTAGCCTGTTTCATACATAATACGTCACTTAGTTGCTTAATATTTAAGTCGTACGACAAATTCCTACCTCCCCAGGGAGCACGCTCTCTGGCCCCCCCCCCCCCCCTCCTCCCCCACACACAATAAGCAGTTTTAAAATGAATAATTTCTCTTCTCAACCTCTCTCATTTATAATACACCTAAGTCGTACGACCACAACCCCCCCCCCCCCCCACAAAATGCTCATAAAGTATCCTTCTAACCTCCTTGCCCAACACATGGTCATGTGCCCCCCCTCCCTTCTCTGCCAAACATATTTCCGTAGGGTCAAGCATCGTAATGCTCTCGCCCCCCCCCCCCCCTCTATATACGTACGGTCGTGCGGCGTGGTGCGCGCCGCCATGTCCCGCAGCCTGGCGCGCGTGCTGGCGCGCTGGTGCGGGCGCAGGTAGCGCGCCAGCCGCTCCCGCGCCGCCGCCACCCAGTCCCAGCGCGCGCCGCCCCCCTCCCCCTCGCCCCCCTCACCCGCCTCGCCCTCGCCCGCGCCCACAGGAATCATCTCCACCTGCCGGGGAAATTAACAAGCTTTCTAGTAAGTGCATAACCAGACTAATCAAACGAGCCCAAACATGACGGGTTTATCTTGTTTAGTTCACAAGTTCCTATCACCACTTACCGTCGCCATCATCAGACCAGCTTCGTAGTACCTTTTAAAGTGTGCTTTTTAATTCACTTAACATTATTCTACTCCTTCACAACCTTCCCCCATCCCTCTGCAGCCCCTTTGGACACCGATAGACTGATATTCCTCCATTATCAGACACCCGGGTGTATACACTATTAATCTCTGTCGCGCTCAAGAATGTCAAGGATAATTTTAAAACCTGTAAACGCTTAACCCCAAAATGCCATATTGTAGAAACGGATGTTAGCTATTACACACCTTGAAAGTGATAGTTGACGCCGCCTTGAAATTCTCCAGAATTTTACAAAACCTCTCTATCGCAAACCTGTTGACAATTAAATAAAATTATTTAACACCTTTCCACTTACTATAAGTGCACAACATCTAACTCGGCACGATTTTGGAGTAGTGGAGCCCACTACTCCAAAACCTTGCCAAGTTAGATGCTGTGCACTATACGACCCTTTCGCTTCTCCTTACATATTTGGGCACTTACTCTTTCTCCATAGGTTTGTCAAACTGCCTACACAGACATATTTTGGTAACGATCTGTTCCGCCTCTTCGTTTTGTTGAGCTAGCTTGCAAAGTTGTTCGTGTATTATTGCCGCACCTGCGAAGAACACGGACTAGTGATATGAAGTAACAACGCTGAAAATGTGTAATATCTATATGTGTCGCTAGTGTGGACTCGCAAAGCTATGTTACAAATGTGTACAGAACTGTGAGAGTGTGTACGTAAGTGCAAGTGTGTACGTAACTTCAAGTGTGTACGTAAACTTCAAGTGTGTACGTAACTTCAAGTGTGTACGTAACTGCGAGTGTGTACGTAAGCGCGAGTGGCAGTGTGTACGTAAACGCGAGTGTATACGTAAACGAGTGTGTACGTAACTGCGAGTGTGTACGTAACCGTAAAAGCGTATAACAGCTGTTGAATATCAAATTTTGCAGTTAATTTCTGCAACCATAACCGTTATTTCTGTTAGCTTTATAATCAAATCATTTTCCAAACTATTCTTACATCTATATGCTACTATACCATACCTTGGTCCGGCTGCAGAGCCCGCCGTAGCCGTGCCAAGTCCCAATGCTGCAGGTGTTCGTGTTGGAAGGGCCCGTGGGCCCCCGGCGGCCTTAGGGCGCGCACTACCCGCGCCGCCGCCGATACTGTACTGGTACCTGCGGGACACAGATCAAACTGTCACTATCCATTCTGAATCGCGATATCAATGTTTGCAAGATGATTTAAATGTATACAGGGTGGATTTATGAGTAGCGCCTTATGCTATGGAAAAACGTTATTCATCACGTCTCAATGACTGAGACTGAATGAGACTTGAACAATATTAGTTTGTGAAGTCGGTTTTTTAAACGTAGTTATAATATATTTTATGTCCTGAACGCGGAAGCGGGATGCTCGTCGCTTAATGAGAGCGCGATAAGGAAAGCATGCAATATATTGCACCCACTTGGCACGGGTGCTACGCCCACTTGCCCATTCTATCTAGTTAATAATTCTGTGGTACTCACAGTGCGCAAGCGCCCACACGACGTCGCGGATGAAGGCGGCGAGCGCGTCCGCGTTGTTCGCGAGGCACAGGCACAGGCGGCAGTGGCAGCCGAAGCGCGCGCGGTACACCCACTCCTCCGTCGCCATCTCCACACTCCTGGCGGAAGGATTGCTACTATTGTACTGCTTCTTGCTGTCAAACTGGACCTTTTTTTACACTACTCTGCCTGGGTAATGGACTGCTGAGACGAGGTCTCGGGTTCGATTCCAGGTTCACCATGGCACACATCAATGACTTTTCGATGTTTTTATGTGTGTATTTATCGCAGGTTTATAAGTGCCCGGTTAATGGCAATAGGCTCGCCACCTATTACATTGGGACCTAAACATAAACTGGGGAAATGTGGGTGCTAGCACCTCTGCCTACCCCTTCGGGGATATAGGCGTGAGTTTATGTTATGTTTTACACTACTGATGTAGCAGACAAGCACACGGCCCACCAGTTGGGAAGTGGTCACCTTTGGCCTATGGACGTGTGCAACGAAAGGGACGTCACACTCGCGCTGACGGCTCTGGAGAGGGGAGGGTTGGAGAGGGGGGTTTGTGAGCTCTGGCTACAATCAATAAATAACTGATGTATGTATAATTATTTTGTAAAAATACATCAATAAAACTATAGTGCGCGGCATCTAACGTGACCAGATTTTGGAGTATTGTGGGCCCCACTACTCGAAAACCTTGCCAAGTTAGATGCCGTGCACTATACTTGTTTCTATGCGACGCATTTTCCCACAAAAAAGTATAGTGCACGGCATCTAACTTGGCAAGGTTTTGGAGTAGTGGGGCCCACACTACTCCAAAATCTGGCCACGTTAGATGCCGTGCACTATAAGAGATATACAGAGATCATGTACAAAGGCAAGCTTAACTCAATATATGAGTTTTCTACCAAACCTTTGTGTTACAGAGGAAATTAGTGTAAGTTTTACATAACTGCTAAAGCCCATAACCCGTTCAAATCTACAATACCCTCAACCAGATAATATCTACAGGGTGTCTCCGTAACCCTCCAACTACAAAACCCTAAAGCCCTCAATCTATTGATACGTACAGAGCCTCGATTCTGCTAAAGACAAACCACTGATATACCACTGACACTCAAAAAAATGCCATTTAATTGTAGACTTTATTGCTATCAAGTTAAAGTCTAAAGTCAAATGATATTTTGTAGAGCGAATGAAAAAGTTAAATGAATTCTTTTCATTTGATTATAGACTTTAACTGTATAACGGTAAAGTCTACAATTAAATAGCATTTATAAGAAAGAAAGAAAGAAAACTAACTTTATTCATGAACACAAAACGTACACAGGTTATAAGCAAATACAAAAGATTTTTTTTTTTTACCACCAACAGACGCAAAAGTCCACGATCCACGACCCACCAACCAATAGACTAATCCGTCTATGACCTGTTTGTCTATGGACGCCGCGCCTGATTTGGTGGGACGCGAACTGAACATAATTAAATGACATTTATTTTTAGAGTGTCAGTGGTATTACAGTGGTTTGTCTTTAGCTGAATCGAGGCCCTGGATGATCTGGTATACTCACATGTTGGTGCCCACCAGCGTGAACATGAGCGCGCTGATCTCGCACCACGAGTGGAACACCCCTAGCAGCCACTCCTGCACGCCCACGAACTGCGGTGCCTCCGCCCCAGGGGCCTGCTGCTCCGCCTCTGTAGGGGGGACACGCCATACGTTAGCGGAAATACCCTCCAACATGATGCAAAATTTAACAATAGTAAACATGGCGTGATTCAGTAAAATTGCGTTTTTAAAACGTGTGATTTCAAAACTTTAACATTTTAGATATTGATTTTTCAAAATATTATTGCAAATGAATCAAACTACTTGACATTTTGTTATATCGAGATGTAATCGGAACTGAATTTCGAATATATTTTATTGAGAATCGAACATCTGCTATTCTTATGGTTGTCATTAATAAATTAAGTAGGTACTTAAAAATGTGTCAATTTAAACGCTTTTATGCACTAAAAGTGATCATATTGAATTTGTGAACTATAACCCTTTCATTTGATATACATTTAGCGGTAGTTGTGGAAAAACCTATAAGCCATCATTTTGTAGCGGCGGCCATCTTGGATTTACAATGATACAGAATAGATTAACTTGTATTGTCACCAGAACTAAAGATATGTGCCAAATATCAGCCCAATCCGTTCATAGGAAAGGAGTCGATTTTCAATGACTAGATTTGATCTAAACAAACAGGTCAAGTTAAATAAAAGCGTTTAAAAAATATCAAATCAAATCAAATCAAATCAAATCATTTATTTATTTATTATTATTTTTTATTATTATCACGGTGTCTTCTTACCACAGACGTAGTGAAGTAAAGCAGCTTCCTCATCAGGGGACACGGGAGTCTCCTCGAAGTCAATCATCTCACTGCCCGACAACCTGCCAACAATCAACTACATTACGAACCAGATACGAATTCATATAACATAACATAAACCCACGCCTACATCCCTAGCACCCACATTTCGCCAGTTTATGTTTAGGTCCCAATGTAATAGGTGGCGAGCCTATTGCCATTGACCGGGCACTAATAAACCTGCGATAAATACACACATAACTTCGAAAAGTCATTGGTGTGTGCCATGGTGAACCTGGGATCGAACCCGAGACCTCGTCTCAGCAGTCCATTACCCAGACCACTAGGCTACGAATTCATAAGAAAATCTAATTACAATAACTCATACATACATACATATGCTCACGCCCTTTTCCCTCCGGTAAGGGTAGGGTAGGAAGGGTTACAACTCCTCTCTATATTTTTGCTCTGCCTCCTACCCTCCAATATTCCTTTTACGAAAGTTTTTTTTTTTTTTCAAAATATAACCAGTAATTTAAACTCACATGTCTGTCTGTTCGAGTGACGCGTCATCTTCTAGCGGTATATCGTCACGTACGCTCTCTTCGGCCGAAGCCAGGAGCTGAAACAATACAATCATTTCGTAAAAAAAGTAATTCAATGATTCCACCCCTGAAGTGGTAAAATAAACGATGAACGATATGGAAAATCCTTAATTCACATTTTGAAATTTCATGTTACATGTGGTTAAAAATAAATGTACACGTGTATTCAACGTGTTTTCAAAATTTCAATACTAAGGTGGTAAATAAGACAGTCCGCTGTATATGGCGTTTGGCAAAAATTCGAAGGGTGATGATGCCATGTGACTAACCTGCAGGATATCCTCATGCCTGATGAGAAAGTGCTCAGGGTCTGGAGTGGGCGCGTCGGAGCTCAGCAGCGGCAGGAGGAACTGGCCCATGGCTGGGGCTTCGGCCTGGGAACATACCAGTTTCTATTACACAACTACCTATTTTATTTACAAGCTTTATTTTAATTTGCTCTTTCCAAAGCCCTTTAATTTGCTCTTTCCTCATTCCCACTACTGTAACCCCTGTACAGATACAGGCACGTAACTTGGCCAGGTTTGGGGTAAGTTCGTGCATCGTGAACTTTGAGCCAATCAAATGATTCAAAGTACGAACGAACGGAACGTTGATTCGCTACAAGACGTCTCTCGGAGACATATAATATGTCCGCGACGGCGCAACCGCGTCTTCCGCGACCCGCTCATACCTCAAAGGGGACCTAAAAATCGACCTTTGCGCATATGACGCGTCTGGCCAATTTACGTGCCGGTATCTGTACACCAGGATAAACAGCGAACGGTCAAACGGTCCCAGGGAAAGTTACACTGTCTTGGAACCCGCGTCGAAATTAATCAGAAGTAAATTGGAGGAGTTAGAATGCTTTACTATTGGGACAATGGTGTCAATTCCGTTGTAATATTTTCACTTAACTAAAATCTCTAAATGTTATGTTGACTTAAAAGCCAATTCAAACATTGTTTTGTTTCAAAAATTGGCAAAAAAAATCATATGCAGGCCATAGTAACATTTAATACTCTTAAAAAAGTTCTGAAATAAGTAAATCGAGATTAAATCTAAATTCAAATGTAGAGATTTTTGTTAACTTTAGTGAAATTGCACGTCAGAATCGACACCAATAATGGCCGAGTCTATGTCGTACATGGCAACAATCTTAAGGGCCAAGTGCAAGATTATAATGATTCACTTACAGAAGCCTTGTGCTCGTAGCCGTTGCAGTCCATGTCTGCCACCGCGGCGGTCTCCTTCGTCGACGAACAGTCGGACGAGCCTGCTGTGGAACAAACATACACATCAATATTGCCGCTATATAAACTGTCTTCAATATTTTAAATTTTGACGTTTTGTAAGTGTCGTTTTATGGTCTATACGGAATAAATGATTTTTGACTTTAATTTTTTTTAATGTTTATTTTGAAGAGGGTTTGTTCACAAAGTGAGTATGTCACCCTCGACTTTAACTTTGACTAATATCTATACTATTATAAAAGTACTTTTTAATAAAAAAAAACCGACTTCAATAGAATATCGGTGCATGAACGACGGACATAGAACTGAATATACCACAGTACCGAGGCCATTTAGCGCGTACAAGCGTGATGTTATGTTATAAAATCGTATAAACAATGTCTAAATGTACTATAGCAGCAATCGCGGATGATAAGCTGGCATTTATTGAAGAGTTCCGTTGTCTGTCTCCGAAACTTGAATTCTTATCCTGTTTGTTTGCGATGGACGCAAAAACTACTTAACGGATTTTGATGCAGTTTTACATATGACCAAAAAACGATGACCGTTCTACAACTACGTTTTTTATCGTATCCGCTTAGTACGACGTGTTTGTCACTCTTCTTCGATGTCCCTATAAGCGGATTAATGGTGATACTCACATCCATCCTCCAGCTCTGTCCACTGGTCGTCGCTATCCGAGTCAGCGCCGACGTCCGACGCGTCCGACACGACCTCGATACGACGCACGCGCATGCACACAGCACGGCGGGCGGCCGCGCTGCGACGCCGCGACATCTACACGACAAGATACATTATAACAACTCGTTTATTCATTGAGTATGTAAAGATAGAAGCAGATGGCGAGCTATAGTGTCTGCCTACACTGTAGAGAGAAGAAGGTGTGAGTATAAGGGTGGAATTTTTGGACCCTCATCAGGAGGGAGAGTACTCTAAATACTAGAGATAGCAAAATTTGTTCAAAGGAAACATTCCTTCATCTTTAAAAGAAACAAATCAACAATCATTTTATTTTTTTCGAATACAAAGTAAGTGTGAAGCACCTTTACCAATTTTTTTTTGATTGAACTTATAAGTTTAGATTTCATGCATTTCCTATTATTTAATTTACTATGTTTATTAGAGAGATTTCATCCTTACAATTGACCCCATCGATTGATACCAAAAAAAGTATATAGTAATTTTTTCGGATTGTAGCAAGTTTTCTGTGTAAGTCAGTGCAAAAAAGAATTTGTGAGATCAAGATGAGATTGGAACTGAATTTTGAACATACTATATGCCGAGAATTGACCCTCTCTAACTATTTTGCGGCTACTATTATTTATAGGAGCGACCTCCCAACCCCGAGAAAGACCTCCACCAGAATTTAATACAATCAGCAAGCGTACCGAGAAAAATACCTCTTTCCCTTTGGCAATGGGACGGCGTCGGGGCACTCGCTGGGGCCTCGAGTTCCGCCTCGGGCGCCCCCCGCGGCTGCCAGACCACGAGGAAGAGGATGAACCGCTTGCGGAGCCGCGGTGACCCATCTGTAAATGAGACAATATCGAATTTAATCATTTCTATTCCTTTTTTTTTTCTCAAAGAATACGAAATGTATGCGAAATTACTTGGGGTCGATCTTGCAGAATATACACTGACCAAATTAATAAGTTATTGAAATAAGGGCAGGTCAAAAGCACTTGGAACCGGTGGACTTGTATGAAAGGTTTAATGACAGTAGAAGAAGCGCTTGAAGTGTGTAAGGACAGAAGCAGATGGCGGGCTGTTGTCTCTAATTATCCCGGAGAAAAAAAGGCATGAACATATGTATGTATGTAAATTACTAGTATTCCCCTAACCTCTCTAGATAACCCCTAACCGTGTGCTTTTTAATTGCTTTTTAATGACAGAATTAAAACGGAACATAAAGATATATACCTATGTACATTTAAATTGAGAACCTCCTCTTTTTCGAAATCGGTTAAAAAAATTACTTTTAAATTAACTAAGTAATTGTACGTGTAGTGTTTCTAATACCAACATTGTAATTATGTACACACAATATGAATTTCGTTATCAACATTCTAAATATTTCTTTATTTTATATTCGTTTATAGCCATATTTCTAAATCAGAAGGATATGAGAAGGCCAATAATTCTTGAATCTTAGGACTTCAGACCAAATATACACAACATTGCAAATATAAAATTAAAAACATTTCAAAAATATGAAGGTCACTTTAATTACACGAATATTACTGCTAACCTACCGACAACCCCTGTGGCATAGTGATAAACCGTCCGACTGCTGCATCGGTTTGATTCCCGTTCAGATATTTTGTCAAACTAGCACTAGCTAGCCTAAGTAAAACAGTTGATTTTTTTTAAACATAATTATTTATAAAATCAACTGTAGACTCTACATGACGATTTATATAATGGTAGTTTTGGAGCAATTCTATACAAGATTCTAGGTTTGAGAACTAGACACCTAATATAGCACCATCCCTTTCCCTCTAAACTTATATTGAATGCTCCAAAAGTGAAACATTTTATAAAACGTCATGGTAAACCTGAAAACACTTAAATTTCATTTATATGTGTAGACCTAGCCCATCTATCAGTGCCTGAATAACTATAAACAAGCTGCTATTAAAAAAAAACCTAAATTTTAAAAACCAGCTTTTATTATGTACAATATTGCATCGTCATGGAACTTACATAAGTATGCCAAATTTCAGCTCAATCGGATAACCAGAAGTGGTTGAAAAATGGCTTGCAAGATTTGATTACAGACAACGGGACAGGTGAAACTAAATAATAGCTTGTAAAAACCAATACATTCCCCAGAGTATGTGTATAAAAACAAAAGTCACTATTACTTATGCAAGTCTGCATGTCTCTAGACTAGTTGCTACGGACCATAGAGTCAGTCCCATGCAAATATAAATGCAAACATATACCACCAAATGAAATAGTCAGTTTGCAACATGTAAATAAGCTTCGTACTAATATTATAAACACACGAAAGTTTGTGTGGATGTATGTATGGAAGTATGGATGGATTTATGAATGTTTGTTGTAAACAACTAAATGGATCTGGATAAAATTTGGTACCGAGATAATTTCTCTTGTCTGGATTAACACATAGTTTACAGAAACCCTGGAATAGTTTCAATGGAAGCAGAAACGGGAAGAAAATACCACACAAGCGAATCCATGGGAAAAACCTAGTAACTATGCAATTTTATTTCATGAATCTCAATGCTAATAGAATATGTAACAATCTTATGTTTAAATCATTTGGCTAATTTACATTTTGTTTTTTTCAGAATATGCAAGTATCTATGGTTACTATTATAAAATTGCAAAGTAGCTGTGTCTGTACATTGTCAAATCACACAGTGAACTGTAGTTGTCGCGCAGTATAAGAAACAATGTAATGATGTACCAAATTGGATTAAACTTTTGTAATGTATAAGTAACTTTTTCTGCCTTTTTTTTCAATTTGTTTTCAAAATAAGTGGGGAGTACTGTAGCGGGCACAACGTAGGCACTTTACACTCACAGTGAACATGCAATGTTGGAGTGGGCTGGGCAGCTCGTTCATGGCACTTGGTTCGCTCGGTCCACTTCGGTACTCACCCGAAATACCAAGGTCACATATTTGTATTTAGATTATTTGGTAACTCGTGTAAGGACAGATCATTGTGAATGTGATAATAAACACTCAGTATCTAACATACTATTTTATTTGGAAACTCCCACGCAACTAAGTAGATATAGCCTCTAAAGAGACATAATAAAAACGTGGGTTCCATTAAATGAATGATGTCTATTTGTTCTACTGGACATCACTAAATGGAGTTTTTTCGTTTAAAAAGCTCTTGGTCAGATTTAAAATCTGTTGTGAAGCTAGTACTTAATGCTATATGGTTTTTTCGGTTCTAGATAGTGCTGTAGCATGTACTTGAATGTTTATTTGTATTCATTATAAACTAATTATAAACTTGAGATTTCCCCACCAATTTGGACTATTTATTCTAATTGAATTTTAATATAATTGTCACCGCGTTTGGTCATGACTCTGGTTCTACTCAACCAACTATAATTAAATGTATGGCTGATTTTAAGTCTGACCAAGACCTACCTGGTGCATATAAAAAACTACATCAAAACGTGTTTAGGTGTTTTGGTGTCAATCGTAAACAAACAGTCAAATGTTTTTATTCAGAATCATTCATATAACAGCTCAAATGTTTCTATTAGATATCTCCAATGTACAGACACATTTCATTTACAATTTTATAATAGTATAGATACCACACGCAAAAACCGCGCCAGGACGTGGAGTTGCGGATAACAGCCCGTTAAACCATACCATACCATACCAATAGTATAGATACTATATCAGCTATAATCATTATTCAAATATTTAGATTATTAAATTGTGAACTATTGAATTATTGCATTAATTATTGAATAAATATTAATAAATGCCAAATGTCTGCTTATAAATTTGTCTCCTAAATATAACTGTAAGCAACAATGTAACTAGCACTATTTGGATATAATATATCCAAAGTAAAGCATGTGGTCACACCTATTTATTGATACTATAAAAAATTTAGTAACAATCTGAAAAACCACCTGAGGAATAAAAAATTGAGACAAATGTATTAAAATTAAACAAATCACATTCAGAACCTTCAGAAGTCAGAGTAAAATATTTTGATCATCAACCTCATTGAAATTGTGCATCTAAAATTATCAAGCAAGGACAAAACAGGTTTGGAAAATCAATTAATAAATAATCAATAGCTTCAACACTTGTCTACACCCTGTATGTGCGCCACCACAAAGCATTCAACATACCTATGAATATCATAATGTCACCTAGTCAGGTTCAATGACACTTAGGGCAATACGCATGGATTTTCAGGACGAAAGAGTCAGTAAAAAAACATCTACAAAGGAGACAGTGATGTCAGCCATATTGGCACTTACGGCTATTTCAAAAAGCGACGGGAAATCTTGCTGAGGCTCCCCATCAGCTAAACCAGCGAGAAGACCGAGCTCGGCGCTCAAATCGGCAAGTTCCGCGCCGATTTGGTCCGCCCGATCCGCGTCTCCGAGCTCATCTTTCAGGATGTCGCCAATCTCGTCGGAGACTGCTGCTACTGCCGAGGCCACTTCATCTGAAGCCACTCCCTCTTTACCGATCCCTTCGCCTCCGCCGGTGAAGAGATCTGCACCCTCCGCCGCACCATTCCCACTATGGCCTAAGCATTTCTCCATCGAAAACATCATTTAACAACCGAATAACACAACTCATAGGACAAACGTAACATCTAAAGTCACCGCTGGTTCTACTAGATCACTTGAAAACGATAAACTCGTTAATTAAAAGACTTGAAACCATTTTTTCATCGGCACCGATATATCCTAAAGTTTTTGACAATACCAATATGGCGACGATATTTTTAGGTATTTTGTGACCAGTTTCGGGCGGATAACGTGACATTATTTAGCATGGCAATATTCGGGATGAATGAAAAGCCGAATTTTCCAATTTGAATCTTGTTTGTTTTTTACCATTCTCTGTAAACGTATATTTTTACTTCGAAGGAATAGTAAACGAGTGTTAAAAGTAGGTTAGCTAGCTGTCTACTCAACTATTCTTTGATTAATGTCTGTATGAGGAAACTAGAAATCCCAAGATTCTAAATTTAACAGACGAGGTCTAAGCCCAACATAAGCCTTTTTCTTAGGATTTGGAGGGAAAGGCGTTCAAGGCGTCTGAAAATCCAAAGTGCCGGCGACCGACCGTATTCCATCAGGTGGGCCATGTACTTGTCTGGCACCTGAGCGGCATAAAAAAATTCAAGCTTCAGCTTACTGTTAGTGATTTGACCCAATAACGAACAGCTTGTTGCCGGCCGCTTGAGGACGATGTCGTTCGTGATTGGATTATCGGCACGCTGATAAATAATAATAACGCTACCAAGCAAGCTCTCCGAACCCACCCTTAACCTTGACCTTTATTATTGCTTTTGACTTGAGGCGTAGACAGAATATAGCTGTCTACGACTTGAGGATTGAGGACTCGCCGGGACTCGCGTTGGACTCTAGTGCTGACTGCTGACACCTTGACAATCTTGACACTCTTGACTTGACAGTCTCTTGCTTGACAGAGTGAGAGTATTTGACTGACAGAAAGGGATTCTGCGCGAAACACCTTGTGTAAAGTTATTTTAAATCTATTTATGAAAGGTATATACATATGTACAATGTATCCAAAACTACATTGCAGGTAAAATGCCGCATTGCCGATTCACGCTATAACAAATACACGATGGTTAAAATATGTCACGAAGCTTTAAAATTTAAATTTCATTATTAATATTTGTTAGCTGAATCTGCTGTCAATCATTTTGTATATTTTATTAGCCTAAAATTAGCACAGTGCGCTATATTTGTGTCGTAGCTGTGTATACGAAAATCAGTGTATTAAATCGATGTGAATATACTTAAATTATGGCTGTACAAAATAAGGTTTTATATGCTTTTCGTGGTTGGATTGCGTTTGTCGCTTTTATGGACTTAGGAACCGCTGGGCGGTCATATATAGAAAGGAGGTCGTTTCTAAGTAATAATGGGGATAACGAGCACTTGGACGGTGAGTCTTTTTGCTTTAAATACGTCACTAAGTCATCATTATTCATGTATCAATAAAATTATACATTCATCTACTCAGCTTAACTATTAACATAATAAATATTCAAACCATAGATTTTTTAATTCTTTTTTTGACTTAAGTAACAGTTGGAGTGATAAATAACTCTCTGTTTCAGGCGACTACACAATATCACGAATGCTGGGCATGTACTCGTTACTCAAAGCGCTAGCGCTCATACATTGTACGCTATACATACATTATAGACCGTAAGTGTTCATTTGCATTGCATTATTTTGTATCCATAGAAATCTGAGAATCTGCAAGGTCATCTTGATGTGAAGAGCTGTAATCCATAGCTATATTTTGGCATTAATTTCCTAAATGTTCGGAAGTTTATATCATTTTTTTCGTGAGATATCCCCACTAGCTGTTATGTGGGACTTAAACTGACTGAAACCATGCATTTCCCTTGTGTCATGGCTAAACCAGGGCCATATTAGGCTCCGAGATGGAAACAAAGCTTGGCTTTGGGAACCACAGTGTCCCATCTTGCTCCCAGTAAAAGAGAAAGTTTCTGCAATTTTTAAACGTTTCTCCATTGAAAATCTTAACTACCTAAATGATAGCTTCCAATGATCTGAAGTGGGCTACTTTATTTATTTTCTGTTTAAATTAATTTTTTTATGCATTTTTCTCTTTCAGAGTGGTGTCCATGGGATATTGGTCTCTAACGCTAACCATTATATTATATTTCACTGAGGCATTTTATTTCCATTCAACTGATCTGAACTTCTATGTAGTATTTCCTTGCGTATTAAATAGTAAGTATTCTTCGGTTTATTTGATAAGTAGTATGATATGTATTTATTTACAAAAAAAAGTACCTAAGTACCTATGTTTATTTGCATTCTAGATTTCATAACACAAGCTAGTTAAATTATGCTTACTTTGGGTCTAGATAGAGCTTTTTAGAATTTCTTGGAATATTGAATCTTTTGTACTAAAAGAATAAGTTGATAACAATCTTTGTTGCAATAAAGCATTTGACTGGTAATTCAGAGATTGCAGGTTCTGCTCAGAACAAATATTTGCATATTATTGCATTGTGTTGGGTGTTTTCGATGTAAAACATAAATATTATAAGTCAGTTTATCTGCATTCTAGATGCCATATGAAAACCTATAGATAGCACTGTGTCTCTAGAATACCCATTATGTTACAATAATCCTTTTTTTTTTTACCTTTCAGTCATAACTCTTCTAGGACTTGTATACTTACCAACAAAACTAAAATTATTCGGACAAATTCCCGGGACGTCGGGCATGAGCCATGAGGTCGACGACGAAAACACCCAAATACTTCGACAGATGGGCAACTTCCGACGTAGAAAACCTGGCAACACCGTCAAAAACAAGCACGTCTGATAGTGTTGCCAGACGAAAAAACAATTCGGCTGTGTAGCATAGTGTAAGTAAAAAAATGTCCTGTAGAACTAAGAACTGGGTCAATCAATCAAAGGTAAGAGTTGCCTCCCAGTGTTATAAGACTATAAACTTTAACTCACGAAGAAAGGTTCAAAATGGTTTGTAAATTTTTCCCTCAAAAAGGCCTCTGCTCGTGCAGTGGATATTGACCTTAAGGCACTCTCTTATTTTACTATATCCACTATTTTCACCTTTGTCTATGCAACCATTATGTTTTAGGAAGGTAAATCAAATTCTTGGTGAGGTAAGCAGAGATTGTTAAAATTATCCAATGAAAAGTAAAATACTTCCTAAAAATCCTTAAGGGGTGTACACCAATTTAGTGAGTGATTTTTAACCGAATTCAAAAAAGGAGGTTCTCAATTCGGATGTTTGTAATTTCATGTATATTCGGGCATAACTCTGTCATGTATTGCAAAAACATTCCACATGGGGTGTACAGGGAAACTCATAATCCCCGTACATCCACCAGTGGGTGAATGGGTACAAACTCACAATACCACTCAAAATTTGTGAACTGCCTCAAACTATTAAGCTAAGTATCTACCTACCTATACTTTCTTGTGCACTTAAGCAAAATGCTAGAGCTCACTATTAGGAATATAGATTTAAGGTTTTTAATATGGGGTTTATGGTACCTACGCTACGTAACATTCATATTCATTTCAGTAATGGGGCCTACCATTCAGAGAGCTGAATTTAGTGAAAGGATTTCTTTGAAAAAAATTATAAGTAGCTTATTTACCCTAAAATATTTTTGACTAGCAACCCAGACGGATAAAGAATCTCATTAGTTAAAGAAAGTTATGTACCGCAGGTACCTAATATCAAAAATTCTATAATATAAGCGCCAAAATTTGTATATACGCCTTAATACATAAAAATAAGAATTCAAATTCAAGCATTAAATGGCGAAAAGTAGGCACGTAACAGTATACAGTACATGGAAGAAGTACTGCTCAACAACTCTAGATAAATTTGACCGAAAAAAGAAATTGGGATTAAAGCCGAAGTATTTGAAAGGCCGGGTATTGTACCTCATACTCGTATACATTATGAACAGTGAGCCCGGCTTGTACTTTCGGCACGTTGAAAAAAAGAAAACAAGGGCCTCAAAAAGGCCCCGGACACAAGTCGGTCAGCGCCATTTTATTTATCTGTAGCAAGACGCCCATACCAGTTCAAATTAATCCTATATATAATAATTGCCTATCGTCGCCTTACAAACGCACTGAACGCTTTCAAATAGAAATAAACAGTGGTCCAGTGTTGCCACTTTCAACTTCTGGATTCCGTAGATTAGTAGTTAAAGATGAATAACATTCCTACCATGAAACAAAATCTAGAAGTACGGCTAACGTTTGACACCCTGTAAAGGTTGCTTGGCCCCTTGGTAGTTTTGATGGTCACACACCTTAGTCACCTTCCAATCAAAATTATAAAATTTCGCATCACTGTTTTGTGTGATGTCCACCTTCAAAATATACTAATGAGGTTTAAAATGTATAAAGTTTCACTATACTTCACCTGCAACCTGGTACACCTATCGATTGATAGACGGTCTGGCGCAGGCTTTTAGCTCAGGGTTAGGGGGTCAAACGGCACTCAATCCCTTAAAAACCAAAAGTAACTAATTAAGTTATAAGAGAATGAACCTCGGGCTTCAAAGTACAAGCTATGTGTGCCACCTGGATTTGCGTACAGTAGAAAAAAAACTGAAGGGGTCTAAAGGCACTTCTAGATTTTGTATTTCGTGTTTCCTACAATGCAAGCCTTTTCAAATACGCAATTACTATTTTTAGAAGCTCAATCGATTCCTTTAGCACTTAAAATAGCAACATATACCTCTGTATCACAGTGCCAATAATAAAAACATAGTTTTATACAAAACGTTCATAGTCTATATATACAACCATAGTCAATTAGACCATATCATAGTGCAGATTGTAAGTAATAGACAAGGATAATTTAAAACATAATAAAGGCAGTGCTTAATTTAAATTGGGTTTAACACTCAGTATAGATATTTAATAATAATAATAATAATAATAAGCCCTTTATTTCCGAACTATCTACAGGTTTAACATTTTTTTTTTTTTTAGTTTTTCTTATAATATATCTCGCAGTTCGACGTGCCTCCTGGCATAGGCCTCCTCCAGCTCTCTCCACTGTCTTCGATCTTCTGCAACTCTGGTCCAGTATGGTCCTAGGGTTAGGCGGATATCGTCACTCCATCTTGTTTTCGGACGCCCCTTTTTTCTGGTGTGTCCTCTTGGGTACCATAGGGATACTTGTTTGCTCCATTTATTTATTTTGCAACGTAGCATATGTCCTGTCCAACTCCATTTTAGATGGTCTATGCGAGTTATTATATCAGCTATTTGTGTCTTCCTTCTTATTTCTAGATTTCGGATTCTATCACTAAGCCTGATTCCCAACATACTTCTTTCCATTGCTCTTTCTGTTTTAGCAAGTTTTTCTCTGTGTTTGTCTGTTAATGTCCATGTCTCGCAGCCATATGTCATGCAGGGGAGAATACAAGTGTTGAAAGTCTTTCTCTTGATATGCATGCCTAGATCTTTATTTTTTAATATTTCTTTTAATGACCAGTATTTCTTCCACCCACAGGCTATTCGTTTGTTTATTTCCTTGGACATAGAATCTTCAGGAGATATGATTTGACCAAGGTATACATATTCGTTCACAAATTCGATCTTGGTTCCGTAAACTTCTATGTTGCTTTCTATATAGTTGGTCATTAGTTTTGTTTTGTCTGTATTAATTTCTAGACCTACTTCTCTGCTTTTCTCTGCTAGGTCTTTTACCATATGCTCTATTTTGTTGGGGTCTTCTTCTAGCAGGACAATGTCATCTGCAAATCTCAAATGGTTGAGGCGGCTTCCATTGATTATAATGCCGTAGGTATCCCAATCCAATCTTCTGAATATGTGTTCTAGCACTGCATTAAATAGCTTAGGAGATAAAGGGTCTCCTTGTCTCACGCCTCTGTTTATTGGAAAGGGGTCCCCTTTTGATTCTAATTTAATGCTGCTTTTGCTTTCTTTGTAAATAGACTTGATTAGTTCGATATAGACATCATCCACTCCTTGTTCTTTTAGACTCAGCCAAATAAATTTATGTTTTATACTGTCGAATGCTTTGGAGTAGTCTATAAAACAGATATATATTGTTTTCTGATATTCATTGTATTTTTCCAAGACCTGTTTGACTGTGTGGATGTGGTCTATAGTACTGTAGTTCTTTCTAAATCCAGCCTGTTCTATCGGTTGGTTTTCATCTAGAGTCCTTGTTACTCTTTCTAGAATCACTTTTGCAAAGACTTTATACACATTTGATATTAGGCTAATTGGCCTATAGTTGCCAATGTCATCTGTGTCCCCTTTCTTATGGAGGAGAATAATATGTGATTCATTCCATTGTTTCGGAATGATTCCCGTAATTATAATATCGTTGAATAACTTAGTTAGGATTGGGCATATTTCTTCTGCGGTGCCTCTAATTAGCTCGTTAGTTATGTTGTCAGGTCCTGGAGCTTTTTCTAACTTCTGTGTCATGATGGCTTTCTGTACTTCTTGTAAGAGTATTGATGGGACTTTCTTATAGTCCCTTTTAGGGTCGTTATTAGCGTTCTTGTCCTGATCGGTGTCATTATTCGAGTAAAGAGTTCGGTAGTAGTCTGTGGCAAGGTTCTGGATTTGTCTGCGATTTGATACTTGTTTGGATCTGTTGCTTTTTAATTTTGGTATCCATTCCATTCCATATTCTCTTAATTCCTTGAAAGCTTTTCTCGTTCCTCCTGTTTTTTGGATTACTTCTTCTAGTTTTTTCATTCTTCTTGATTTCCTATCTTTTCTTATATTTTCTCGAATCTGTTTGCTCAATTTAGATATTTTGTTGCTGTTTTCTTCAGTTTTTGATTTGTCTGTTATTAGTACTTTTCTTTCTTCTAGGAGCTCTATTGTCTTCTCACTAAATTTTACATCCTTGGCTACATTTACTTTCCTCAATTTTGACAGTTGTCTGTCCATGTGGTCGTATTTTTCTGTGACGCTTCTGTCCGAGTTTACTATTTCTATTAGTGTGTTGATGGTTGAAGGATCTATTTTCTCTCTATGTTGTTCTAATGTCAATTTGTTTTTGATTTTATTTCTGCCTCTTTTTGTTGGATGCTTTTTTAAACGGCAGCGTACCATGCGGTGATTCGTATTAAAATTTAAATTTTGTATAATGTGTGTATCTTGAAAAAACATTGGCTTATTAGTTATTATGAAGTCGATTTCGTTTTTGTATTTACCATCGGGTGATAGCCAGGTCCACTTGGTTTTGGGGTTCTTTTTGAAGGCTGAATTTAATAATGTTAGATTGTTTTGTAGTAGCAATTCAATTAGTCGATGACCATTTGCACTCCTCTTTCCATACCCATGTTTGCCCATTATCAGTTCTTCGCCTGGTTCTCTGCAGCCAACCTGTGCATTAAAGTCGCCCATGACTATGAGGAAGTTATTATGGTATTTTTTTATAATGTCAGACAAAGTGTGGTAAAAGTCTTCACTTTCACTTTCCATAGCTAATTCTGTTGGTGCGTATGCTTGTATTATTGTCCACTTTTTTTTGTAACTTGGCATATTAATGTTGATGATTGCTATTCTGTCTGAAATGCCTATCAATTCTTGTATATAGTTTTTTATTGTTTTTTTGATTAAGAAGCCCACTCCTCTTTGGCCTGCTGTTTCTCCTTTCTGGTATAAAATATAGTCATTTCGTTCTGTTATTTTCTCTTCTAGCCTTCTCATTTCGCAAATGCCCAGGATATCAAATTTTATATTTTGTAGCGCCTCTTCCAATTCGAGTAAGCTTTCCTCTGTTCGTAGGGTTCTTGTATTGAGTGTTGCAATGTTAAATGTTTCATTTCTTTTTGCTGGAGGGATTTGGTCTAGTGCTCCCGCGGGGACCAGCCGTTGTGGGAGACAGTTTAATTGGCGTTTATGTTTGAATCTGTTTGTTATAGCTATTTCTGTTTGGTTCCGGATTTCTAGGGACTTAATTAGTTTTTTGAAGAGTTTAGGTCGGAGTCCGATCTTGTTTTTTCTATATAATTTAGTATGTTCGGCCTAATAATTTCATTTTTCTGTATTTTAGCGCGAGTTTGGGTTGTATTTCCGACTAAATTGCTTGTAGTAGCTTTTTTCTGTGCTGTGTGTTTGGGAGAGTCTGACGGTTCTCTCCTTCTTTTTTCTCTGCAATTATTGTCCTTCGGTTTTATCACTATGAGTTTGTCATGTTTTAGATAAGCAATGTTACCATTCTTTCTTTCTTCATCCACTTGAGGTTGTAGTTGTTTACGCTTTTCGAGAGTTTCTTTGGAATAGTCCTCTTTGATGTATATATTTGATGGGAAGTTTGACTTGTTCTTAAGTATCAGATGTTTCTTCCATTGGGTTGTGAAGGATACTACGACAGGTCGGTTTTTGTTTTCTATCTTTTTTCCGATTCTATATACGTTACTAATCTCATTGCTATTTAGTTGCACTCCTAACTCCTCTATGGTATCTTTTATATAATCCACTAATTCACACTCAGATTTTCCTGTTTCCTCTACTCCGAAGAAGACAAGGTTGTTTTTACGTTTCTCTTTTTCTAGGGATTTGATTTTTATTTCTAGTTCTGATACTTTGTTTCTGAGCAATTTGTTTTCTTCAATTATTTCGCTCATTTTTTCGTCTAATGCTTCCGTAACGTTCCTGGTTACCGACTGAGTTATCTGGTCGGCTTGTTTATCCAATTTCTCATCAAGTTTTCGTAGAAGCAGTTCCATATTTTTATCCATAGTATTTTGTTATTCTGATGAAATTTTAGTTTTGTTGTGGTATCACTGCTTTGTATGGGGATTTTTTTTAATTCCTTTACTGGCAACCCCGATGTTGATGTCAACTAGCGTCACTGTCACCTGTCACCTGTCACTAAGATTTTGATTTTGAAGGTGGGTAGTTATGAATGTGACGACGGGTCTATTTTTTTAGGTTATAAAGATGATGGACGAATTTAGTTTTTTACCCGACTGCCGAAGAAAGGAGGGTAATGTTTTTCACGAAAAATATTGACGCACTTTACGTGATTATTGCTTCTAAGTGTTTTATATTCAGTATTTGACTGAAATGTCACTTGATTAATGTTTTTTTCCACTGTTTTGCACTGTTTATGATTTTTTCTTGCGGAGGTTTTTAATGTACGTGTTGACACTTTAGCCACCGGAACCGGAAGTATAGATATTTACTGGACTTTATGTATCTAACTGTAGTATGTATCTTTGGAGGGTTTTTATATTTTGAATTTTCGTGAGAGGGCTAGGGGGACGGAATGGAGATGTTGTTGTACCCTCAAACCCTATGCTGGTACCTTACAACTCTATAAGATGGAGTTAACATCACCAGCCACCCTGTATCTCTGGTAATTTAAAGTGATATCCTTGTCTATTACACATACCAATTGTGAAGAAAAAAACAATCGCTACCATAGACAATATGATTTCTTTTTGTTTCCATGTTTGATGTTAGTGAAATTAAAATAATCTAGTCATTAATATTTTGTATATTAAATCTATTGTAAATGCAATATGGTGATATTTCATTCAAACAATTTGAATAGGTACTATAATCCATGCAGTTCAAATATAGAGAGTTTTATAATAAAACTTACCGATTATTTTTTCATCAATGTCTGGATTTCCGGTTTCCTCTCTCTATTTAGCGCCCTCGGTGGTACTTTGGTGGTGGGAATAATTTGTTGAATATTTTTATATTATTGAAAGTTTTTTTAATCATTATTTTATAAGTATTTGAATTTTATTTTACAATCCGACCAAATATTTCTTAGAAATAAATGACATTAGTTAAAATATTAATCTGTGAATATGTTAACACCATATTGCTCATATTCTTAAGTACAGTACTTACCCCTTACTTTTGGCACGTCGGGCAAAGTGAGAATCCGGGTAAGAACGGCTTTGTAGAGCATTGTCTCTATCGCACACCGCATATCTACACTGTGCGAAAGAGAGAACGCTCTACAACACTGAACCGAGCCGATCTTGGCCGAACTCTCATTTCTCCCAAAGTGCCAACCCAAACACCGGTACTGTAAGTTTTTATTAAGCTCAACAACGTGCTTTTCGTAGATTATTAGAGTATTTTAATAGACGCTTACTAACTGAGCGAGCTGTCTTGTGAGGCAAATCCTCGGTCAGTCAAAACGTGCCTCAGCCCGAGCCAAACGGCTGCCTCGCGAGGCTACTCGCTCAGGCAGTATGCGGTCAATTACAAATGTAAATTTACTGTGGAAGTAATATGCTATCTAAATCAATATTGAGGGTAGTTGCTAAAATTAGGGTGTATGGCTTCAATCACGGATCTCCCAGTCAATTTTACCTGTAAGCCAGTATATCTGATGATTGACGCACGGCTTTTGAAGTTGTGAAGTCAGACGGCCGTCGCGTCATCTCCAAAAGCATCATAAGCCTCAAAGGAACTTCAACCGACTAATACCGTAGGCGGTTCGAGTCTTCAGATGCCAGGCAAGGCATTGCTCTCACACCTTGGCTGACTCGGGGTCATCTACAGTTTCAGGATGGCCCGTCGGGTTTGGTACCACTGTTTGTCTTGCCCCCGGAAATAATGGGGGGTTGCAATGTTGAACCTCATTCCTGAGACGAGGCGAGGTGAAGGTATATTGACACTATATGTACTTGAAAAAAAAAAAGCATAATGCTTCCACAGTGAATGGATTAACTTTTTAAAATTAGAAGGACCATGTCACGAGTGCCATATCAGTTTAGGAATTGTTACATTTTAACTAATACACCGTTTTGAAAAATATAAATCTTGTTTTATTTGTCTTTGATCACAATAATATATTAATTTGTTTACAAATAGAGTCAGGTTCAGTGATGGACTTATGCCCGGTCACTTTGGGCAGCAATCAGGCTCAACAGGCAATAAACCCGCTCGATTAATGCTAGGCATAAACACATCAGATGAGTTACGCCCGGGCATCGTAGGCATAAATAAAAAATGCCTGAATTGTCAGGGTAAGGTTACATAAAAATAAGTAAGAGTAATTTTTAAGTACTCAACTGAAATTACGTGTACAATTTAAAAAAAATACTGGAATGTATAATTTAAGTACATAATTAATTTAAATAAAATGCAGGGTACTTTAAGAAATAGAGAATCTCAATAAAATTGCTGTATACCGTCAATAAAAAAAACTTAAAAAATAACCTTACAGAAAGTGGTGCGTAGTTGATGGTTGGTTGTTAGCAATTTTTTGTTCGGTACACCCTGCCTATTTATAAGTACCTATTTAGTTAATAATAGTCTGGGACAGGTGCGCAGGCAATCTTGACGAAGTCCTCGTAACGGACCATGGAGTTGTTTCCTACATTTGCTTCTCGGAATATGTTGTCCACCTGTGGAATACAGTACGAACGTTATAGTAATTTAAATTTTTTAACTCAAAAATGGGAAGACAGAAAAATTCCGAAATATTGTATTCCAAAAAGTACTTTTGATTTTCAAAAATTACAACAAAATTCCGATATTACAAAATCTCACAAATACGTATTTTTAATTTTCCGATCCTATAGACTATAGAAGAAGCACAGATATGGTCAGAGTATTTCCCTACTCTCCAGGAGGAACACTACTCGCCGGTTCAAGTCCCGCCTTATTGTTAACTTTTCCAATTTCAATTTATAAGTTAAACTAATTGTTTCAAAAATTATTTCTTTTATAAACTAAACAGTACCTCTCTAGCTGACAGGCCTTCCCCCCAGTTCTGCAGCAGGTTCCTGAGCTGCCTAGCTGGGATCACACCACCCTTCGATGCATCACCAGCTTTGAATGCATTCACTACCTGAAATAAACAAAATATGATGTTTGAAAACACCCAACACAACACATCATCCTGAAATAGAGGAGCTGGAGAACAAAACGGTATAATTACATCTCTGGTCAAAATACTTTTTTTTTTAATTGAGTAGTTTCAAAAAAAAAAATTGTAGGCACTATTTAAAGGAAAAATTAAACACATCGCAAACATTTCGGATTCACTAAACTACAGAGGACACCTGACCAGCATCCTGCAGGTGTTAATATTATTATAGTTTACCTCATTAGGAAGGTTTTCTGCCCGCGAGTGTATATGCATCACCTCCAGAAAGTCTGCAAAAGACATCTTTCCACCTTTGCCTTTCAGATACCCTAGAAAAAATAACATAATATTTGATACCTATACGGTCATTTTGGGTAACATTGAATCGCAGTGTAACTTTGAATAAAGTTGTGAAAAAGATTTAAAAATTTATTTGATGCAAATGTTTTATTGTTTCAATATTATAACTGCCTAAACGGATCGCCATAATGTTTTTTAACAAACGTAACGTAAAACATTAAGCTTTCAAAGTCATCTTTTTGTAATTTAACCGCCTTTTTCGAGTGAAGTTTTTAGCAGTGTTTGTTAGTTGAATTTAATATCGGAATTATTTGTACAAAACTTGCTGTAAACAGGTATGTTTGGTGTTTATCTTTAAAATCTACTAAAAAAATTATTATTTTTAAATCGCTGTCCGTACATGGTGTTACATAAATTGTCTAAAACTGATAAAGCTGTAACAACGATTAAAATCGAAGTGATTTGGGTAACATTGAATGGTTCAAAGTTATTCGTGTCTTATAAAAAGTTTCAGTTCCAAGTATGAGGACCCCTAAAATTGATTGTTTTTTTCTATTTTTGTGTGAAATTCTTAATGTGGTTCACAGAATACGTCTACTTATCAAGTTTCAACCGCATAGGCCTCATAGTTTCGGAGAATAGTGGGTGTGTAACATACGGACGGACAGACGGACGGACGGATGGACGGACGGACGGACAGACATACAGACAGACATGACGAATATATAAGGGTTCTGTTTTTTTGCCATTTGGCCCTAAAAAGGTGGAAAAATTCGTATTGACGATGACATTTTGTTCATGGAAAGGGGTGATTGGTTTTCTTTAAAAAATAAAATGTCCAAAAAAATTATTAGCAGTCATTACGATTTTGATCTCATCTGATAACCAAATAAACATATAATTTATTATGTTGTGCACTACGTTCCTACTTATCTTACTTTATTAGTAAATATAAAAATAACAATTTTTTTTTCCACCAAATTGGTCCGCCTTGTTTCATATGGCAATACCTCGCTATTTTCACAGGTAGGTACGTCAAGTTATTAATGATTTTCATAGATTGGACTTTTTTTTACAAGAATACATCATTCAATTTTATCCAAATCTTAAAATGTTTGGATAATAAAGGTTTTAAAATCCAAAAAAATATATATTCAAAGTTACCCAAAATTCGTGCTAACTTTGAATGTGAGTTTTGGGGCAAATTTTGGGCAGTCTTTGTGTTTTTTCCATAAATTTGTGGGTTTAGAAACATAAACCAACTCAAAAGAACACTATTTATTCTATAAAATAAAGATGTAATAAATATAATCAGCGAGTATACATTGATAATCCGTTAAAAATGTTCAAAGTTACCCAAAATGACTGTACCTTAAGATGTCATATCCTTTAAAAAAATATCCTAGTTGTTTATAGGAACCGATAGGAACACTAAAAAAAATAATTTAAAAAGTTTCTAGAATAGTGATAGGATAGTAGTGCCAACCTACAGGATTCACAAACTGTTGACAATGAAAAAAAAAAGTGTCACCTGCCAACTCCTGGATAGTGGGGCTCATTCCAAGTGATCGCATGACCACTGTCAGCTCATCAAGAGATGTGATCTGTCCCGATCGCGCAAATAAGTAGAAACATTCACGGAACTCTGCAATTATGCAATTAAATATTCAAACATAAGTGGGAGTTAAAATTAGTTTAATTTAAAATGTACTGTGTCAGTGCAAATAGTAATTTTAAAGGAGTCAGGCTCACATGCTTTTATAGCCTTTTATTTTAAATAAGTAATCTTCAGTTTAGAATAGATTGCAGTTTAGATAATATAGCACAACAACTTAAATAAAATCTAATGAAACTTAGTTCAGAAAGATAGCTTGCGTATATCAATGATAGAATGTTTCGATAACAATCTACAGTTAGGATGTACTACTTTTTAATAAATGCACATCGTCATTTTTCCCTGTTTACTGGTGCCACATTACTGTTACTATACTATAAATAAAGACATTCAAAGTTTTAACAAAGATGTGATGACTTATAAGAATCTAATTCTACGTAATCAAAAAATAGAAGATAGGAAATCGTACCATCAATATCTTGTTCCTTGAAATAACGCGCCTGTAAAATAATAATCGAGCGTTAATAAACGTCAAAAGTAGTATAATTGCACAAATAAATAGTTATGAATATGTACCATTTTATCTGTTCTTCGAAAGAAATTGAAATGATAAAGTTTTTATTAAATTAAATCCACAGTGAATTAAATAATTTGACTGACAGCAACTTTTTGGCAACTTTGTTTGACAGTTATAATATTGTTTTACGAGTGCATTTGTGGAGTAAGTATTTTAGCATTTACCACTTTACTACCACATAATTTTCTGTCGATATGAGCGCTTTTATATTTTAGCAACGGCAGGACGGAGCACATTTCGTTAAATTAAATGTCAAACTCTTAAAAGGCCTAGTATTCATTTAAAAAAGATTCTTATTATATATAATCTGTAAAACAATATGGACGACATATCAGCTGACATTACTGAAGTAAGGCATATTTTTCCATGGTGAAATTATCAAATTGAGCGAATTATTACATAAAACGTTTTTCAATATACTTGACAGTGATCAACAATAAAGTGTTGTGATTAATTAACTCCGACCAGCTATGGATACCGAAAAAACGATAGCGTAAGTTGTAATACAATTTACTGAAAATTATTTACAGTTTGCTAATTATAAAGTTACCTTGCACTTAACATTGATAAGGGCTAACGCCAATACCCGTCCTTTGGCCTTTATAATCAGTTCTTACGAAGGTTGTGCACCAAAATAAGGCCATATCGATTTAACATGTTTATTACAAGGGTTTATGTAAACCTCTATGTGTTATGTTATCTAAATATTTGTCAATAAACCCACATTTTCCGCTATCAGTAATCACCTTTATAGTGTTTTATTATATAATGCTAAATTTCACGTTCAAATGCATAGCATTCTAATTTCTGAAAATATTAAATATGACTCAGTAATTTAAAAAAATGTTACCTACAAATATTGATTTAGTTCTCAAAGTAGGTAACACTTATGAACGTCAGAATCAATATTCTTACATCATTTACAGCCAGGCTTACAAGGCAATAAGTAAAGCCTATGAGTAAAGAGTTTGGCATTCAAAAGTCATTACTACCAATTTTTTTATGACTAATAATTTACAATAACACATATAGTTTATGCCCTGACACTTTGGGCATTTATTATTTATGCCCATAATGCCAGGGCACCCATTCTCCACCTATCCAAATATGACCTTCAAAGTTGAACGGAAGATAAGTTGTAATAAAGTTGTGTACACCTCAAACTACCCAGATCCACGCGATATGCTCCATAGCCAGCTGTCTGGAAGAAACCTCACCATTGTATCTACCATTAACTCGATGTATATCCTTTGGAGTACTATAAAGAGTACCTGTCTATCTATCTAAATGCCCAACATACTATAAACCCATCACTGATCTTATATACAAATTACATGATAGAATTTGATAATTTAAAATTGTCACAATTTAACATACCTATCTTAATAATCTATGTATTGCATCATGTATAGCTGTGACATGGATAAATGTAAATATAGGCAGAACTTGATATATGGGAAACCTTTTTTATGTGAATCGTCAATTTGTCCCACCCCACCTGATGGTAAGCTAAATTGCAGTCCAAAAAGTAGTGACTAACAGATCTTATTGAAATTTAGTGCAGTGATTATAATCTGAAATAACCCATAGACTATTTTTTAACCCTGAAGTAATGTGACATCACGAATTCACCTTACCTTCCAATCGTTAACATGTGACAATTAATGGATGGTTGTTATTGTTTAGTTTTGTAGATAACCTGCCTTAAACAAACAGTTTTTACTTTTTTTATAGTCAGATAACAGCCAGAAGAGAGTGTGACAACCTCGGTCCTTATCTTGTCTAGTTATGGCATGATTAAGTAATTATTATGTTGAAATAGATTCTCTAAAGAATATTTTATCAATGGTTTTATTATCTATCTTCTTAATATATATAAATCTCGTGTCACAATGTTTGTCCTCAATGGACTCCTAAACCACTTAACCGATTATAATAAAATTCGCACACCATGTGCAGTTCGATCCAACTTGAGAGATAGGATAGTTTTTGAAACGGATTTCGACATCCACGCGGGCGGAGCCGCGGGCAACAGCTAGTCTTAATATATATAAATCTCGTGTCACAATGTTTGTCCTCAGTGGACTCCTAAACCACTTAACCGATTATAATAAAATTCGCACACCATGTGCAGTTCGATCCAACTTGAGAGATAGGATAGTTTTTGAAACGGATTTCGACATCCACGCGGGCGGAGCCGCGGGCAACAGCTAGTACTATTATAAAATATTAAAATGGCTGTATCTGTACATTGGAGTAATATAAATAAAAAAAAAACTTGGGTTACGTTATATGAAAAATTATGAACACAAAATTTATTTTTACGAATTCTTGTCTGTTTGTTTGGTTTAGTAGACAAAGGACTTCGCGATAGACGTATAAACGACCTGACCAGATTCCGATGGGGTTTTTTGTGTTTGAAGGTCATGGTCAGACAGGAGGACCCTCTAGAGGCACTTGCCGCAAGCAGCAGTATGTCCCTTGCGAGTGATAGGGGCTGTCGGCTCCTTTGCCCAAGCCGATGAAATAGCTTCAAACACTTTTAGTAACCCATTCACAGGTCCCCAAAAACTTCCTATTTTGTATTTAAAGTTTTTTTTTCTCTCTTTTTCAGGAACAGTGTGCCAGTTTCAAATATATGTTAATAAAAACCATGGAAGAACCAATATTCAAATCCAAAAATATATGTTTTGACGCGTACAAGATAACCTAACACCAGACACAGACATTAACTTTAAAAAAAAAATAGTAAATTCTAGAGATCTAGTCTCTATTGTTGGAACTAATAGTGAAATTAATAATAAGATATAATATATTATTGCAAACGTTTATTTATTATTATTATTACAGTAATTTATTTCTTTGTTAACGTTATACAAACTTTTGTTGACAACAATTCCATTTTTTTTTAAATCTGTATTCTAAATACGAAAAAGTTTAAATAAAGAATATTATATTTTTAAACGTGTTGATGGTTACCAAAGAGTGTATATAGATTAGTTAGATCGTAGAATTAGATGACATTATATTTATGGGAAGCAGTGGAGAGATTTGGACGGGTAAACAAGGGTCAGTCGGCGAACATGGCGGCTACTATGGTGGAGACCCCACCCCCACAGTTGATCACCACTATTGAGTGGGAGATGATGGATAAAAGCAAGTTTTTTCCATTGTACACGTTGAGCAGCTTCTCAGGTGAGATTTTGTTATATAGTATTTTTTTACTGGCAACTCTGGTGATTCTAATATCCCGAATAAATGACAGTGTTGCCAAAAAATAACATACCCACCCACACGCAAAAACCGCGCCAGGACGTGGAGTTGCGGATAACAGTCCGAGAAACTATACCATACCATACCAGTGTTGCCAATTGAAAAATTGTGACAAATTGTAAGCTAACATCTGTATACCTGACATTATGGAATGCAATAAATGTATTGAGTATTGAGTATTGAGTATTAAAATAAGCATTGTTAAGTTAGTGGTTAGCTTTTTTTTTTTTTTTTTTTTTTATTCATGATAGGCTAACGTTTGACCTCAATCTCACCTGATGGTAAGTGACGATGTGGTCTACGATGAATCACGCTTGCCTAGAAGGAACCTATTCACTCGTGATTTGAAAACTCCCAGGTTATAGCTTTCCGGAAACACAGACTCAGGCAAGGAATTCCACTCCTTAGCTGTACGCACGATGAACGTGTCAGCAAAGCGCTTTGTGCGTATGAGTGGAATATCGACCATATAGCGGTGGCGTGACGCTGTTCGTCTGGTCGTTCGTTGATGGAAAGGACTTGGAGGTATCAGGTTGTGCAATTCCAGAGCGCACTCCCCGAAATGCATCCGATAGCTAAGTGGGTAAGACCCCGGGTTCGAATCCTGGCACTTCACACTATCAATGTGCCCACATCTAACACAAGCAAAGTTTAGCTTTAGCAAGCAAATAATCTCTGTAACTAGACTTTTTAAACACAAAAATCTAAACAATAAAACTAATTTCTATAATTCTGTCTGTAGTAGGGTTTTAAGCAAAGACGATAGATAAATATAGACCGCTAATCACTAAGAACAAATCGTACGTCGATAATTAGTAAGCTCAACGTCAACTAGATGTCGCTGAGTGTATCAAATCGTAAATTTTAACGATATTACACTCAAATACCTATAAAGCTTCAACTTTTGTTCCTTGCGAGTGCAGAAATAATACACCAGATGTCGCAGTTATCTATCGGCTTTGGTTTTAAGTGTTCAATTATTAATTCAAGGAATGATAATTAAAAAACAACCCGTTTCTATTTGCAGTGAGGTGCGCCCTCTACCCCCTGACGTTAATAAAAACACAGATACAAGTGCAGCGGAGAAAAGACGCGTACAAGGGCATCGCGGACGCCTTCACCAAGATATACGCCAACGACGGGGTCTCCGGCCTCTACAGGGGGTTCTGGCTGTCCAGTGTGAGTATACTCTTAAGACTGTATTAATAGACTAGCTGTTGCCCGCGGCTCCGCCCGCGTGGAATTCGGATTTTGTTCCAACATTTTTTCGTGCTATTAGTAAAGATGTATGGAAATCTGCCCGATTTATTGACATTAATGCTCACTGCTCCGCTCCCTTTGGTAGTAGCGTGATGATATATAGCCTATATTACTCCCAGATAGTGTAGCTTTCTATAAGTGAAAGAATTATTGAAATCGGTCCAGTAGTTTCGGAGCCTATTCATTACAAACATACAAAAATAGGTACAAATCTTTCCTCTTTATAATATTAGTATAGATGACGCTTACCTCTGAGATATGTCTCAAGCGTGCACTTGAAAGGAGGTAGGACACGACGGTATCTCCCGTCCGAAATGAGCTGTCCAACTAGGGTAGTACCTCCGCCCTACAGAACACTGCCCCATAATAACCATCGTGTTTTGTTCCCGTCGGCAAGTAAGGTAGCCAGATCTTACTGTACCCGTCCTCCTCACACCCTTCCTAGCCCTCCTTCCCTTCGGGGTAGGCAGCGCGTGTGTGACACCCTTGGTGTTGCACACGTCCATAGGCCACTGTGACCGCTTCCCATCAGCCGTGTGCTTGTCTGCCACCTACGTAGTATAAAAAAAAAATCTTGAGATCCTCTGCGAGTTGCGCCATTGGTGCAAAGCATCTCAACTTGTACGGACTCAGAACGCACGAACGAAATGTCATTTATTAATACACTAGCTTTCGCCCGCGGCTTCGCTCGCATAGAAGTCGGTATCGCCACTAAGTCTTCTATTTTAATAAAACGACACTCCACTCCACTCCCCACTCCACTCTCCAATCCACTCTCCACTCTGCTTACGCTGGTTATACCAAATACTCAAAAAAAAAAAAATTATAAGAAGCCGGCTTCATCCATATTCGTAACAGAAGTCTCGTAACCAGTTACAAGAAAAGAATTATTTTTGGTTTGGTAACTAGTTATGAGAGAAGAATTAATATTCTGCTTTGGTAACTAAACTAAACTCAACTAATTTACTAATTTCTATGTTCGTAACTAATAAAAAGTTCTATAAAATTGGAATAATAATTATTTTATCGCAACTAGTTACTAAATAGCGATAGAAAAATCTGCTCTTGTAACACTGCTTAGGTGAGTTTAGTTACCAAAGTAGAATAATAATTCTTCTCTCGTAACTAGTTACCAAACCGCGAAAAATAATTCTTTTCTTGTAACTGGTTATGAGATTTCAGTTACGAATATGAATAAAGCCAAGAAGTCACTGTATAAATCCAATGGTGTTGTTTTTGGTGCAGTTTCAGATAATCTCAGGTATATTCTACATTTCGACGTACGAGGGCGTGCGACACGAACTCGGCAAATATGACGTCAGCCCCAAAATGAAGGTAATTAGCACATATTTATATAAGCAACTTTTTTTATTTATCATGAAGCCCTGATCACGATAAATAAAGCAAAAATTAAAAACTTATCACTCATAGTGATCGCCAAATTGCCAGCGCTCATACTAAGTAACAATAAGTAGTGTTGCTATACAAAAAAATTACAAATCTACCAAAATTATTGTAATCGAGGAAATTCTTAGAGATCACTAAACCCTCCACAATTCGTCATAGAAGAGTGACTAAGGCGAGACTATTCGTGCGAATAAAGCAAATATACACGAATAAGCCCACCCCACTTCGATTTACATTACACACGTGAATAAAGGCGAATAGCGAAGTATGGTTCCACCATTACAAACAATGTTTTTCATCAACTACTCAAATTAGTGACATAGTGGTCATAGGCGAAATATATTACTGCTAAATGTTGGTCTACTAACGCCGAACTTGTTCCGTTGCAGTCGTTTATAGGCGGGGGGTGCGCGTCGATAGTGGGCCAGACGATCATCGTGCCGTTCGACGTACTGAGCCAGCACCTCATGGTCCTGGGCCTCGTCAAGGGCAAGGGCGGCGTCAGGAATCAAGTGAGTTTATTTTTTAACCGACTTCAAAAAAGGGTGAACCGATTTTAAAGATATTTTTTTATTTGTTAGTTGGCGCTTCCTGCGTGGTCCCATTTCAATTTGATCCGTTTGTAGGAATTAATAATAATAATAAATAATAAATATTCTACGACATTCTACACAGCGCTCCCTAGTCCCTAGACCCAAAGTAAGCTTAGTTAAACCAGCTTGTGTTATGGGATCTAGAATGCTGATAAACATACTTAAATACTTTTTTATGGCTTCCGGCTTCGCCCGGGTGTAAATTCCAGTTTTCCAATAAAATATAATATACAGCCTATGACACTCACGAATGACGTGGCTTTTTATTGGTGAAAGAATTTTTAAAATCAGTTCAGTAGATCCCGAGATTACCCCTTACAATTTAACAAACACACAAACTTTACCTCTTTATATTATTAGTATAGATAGAAACACCCAGACCAATGCAAATAGACATATTCATGCATACAAATATTTGCACTGAGCGGGAATCGAACCCGCGCCTCTGACGTAGCAGTCGCATGCACTACCGCTACGCCACAGAGGCCGTGAATTATTCAAAATACTTTTTTTTTTCAGCAAATGAACCCCCTGGGCTTAGACCTGGACAAGCGGATGTCCAAAGCAGCCCTGGCGAAGGAGGTGGCCGTCAGAGTGTACAGACTACACGGCCCCCTAGGGTACTACCGCGGGTACACCGCCAGCCTGGCCGCTTATGTGCCCAATTCGGCACTTTGGTGGGCCTTGTACACCGCTTATCAAGGTATGTCTATATAACACATAGATTCGGATAAATTCGGTATCCTATCGAATCCTATTACACTAATGACATCAACCCACTCTTGACACTAGCACTTTAGTTTAGCTGTGTTTTTTTAAGTTACTAGTAAATGAAATTATTTTTTATTATTAGTTTACATTTGTCGATACAACTGCATCAAGTCGATACTACAAAATTTCTGGGCATAACTATCGATAGTAGCCTCAATTGGAAGGCACATGTAGAAGAATTATGCAAAAAGATTAGTAGCCGTTCATATGCGCTCTATAAACTATCTCCTACTGTGGATACATCAGCGCTACTCACTGCTTATCACGGGTCAGTCGCATCTTTACTGAGATTTGGCATTATTTTTTGGGGTAATTCAACCCATAAAGAGCAAATTTTCAAACAGCAGAAGCGGTGCATTAGAGCTATGTTTGGGCTAAAGGTAACCGATAGTTGCAGACCATACTTTATTAAAAATACAATATCCTAACCTTGCCATCACTATATATATATGAAACAGTGCTATTTGTCAAATGTAACCCACATCTATTTCCCCGGCTGTCTGATACCACAATCCGCAGTCGTCGTGATAAGTACAGATTGTGCATACGGGGTGCAAAGACAGCACTCATGGGAAATAGTATATTATGTATGGCACCAAAAATTTACAACAAAATTCCAAACAGCTACAAAGACATAAACACAGAAATGTTTAAGCATAAGATAAAGTCGCTTCTAATTCGAAAGTGCTACTACACTATAAGCGATTTTGTTAATGATCAGGACATAGATTGAAACTTTAATTACGAAGTCCCAAATTACGTGCTAAAGAAATTTGTAATTCAATGGAATTTTAAACCAATTAGTATGTAAAAAATTTCTATGGATTTGGATCGGTACAAGAGAATGTTCGCGAACGCCTACGAAATAGGCGACAGCAAAGTCCAGGCTATGTTATAAATTGCATGTATATAATTTGTGTCTAATTTAATTCGAAGTTTGTTCTTAACATTGTACGTTACTAAAAGCACTCCATACGTAATAAGACTTTAAATTGCTGTTTAAATGAAAATCCAAATATTACCTTTAGATATAGATTAGGATGTTATAAAATTGTAAGGAGTGCCTATTCATTGGATGTTATTACAATGTTGACGATTTTTTAAATGATACAATCTAATTAAACACTGACATCTTAATTTTAAAATTGTACCAATTGCATGTGTTGACATTTAATGATAAGTAATTAAATTAATCGATGTAAAATTTGTACGCCAGAACCGGCAGAGTATGAGATCTGAACACTATGTACCTAAACACCATTATGTACCATATTCAGCGAATAAATACTTTGACTTTGACTTTGACTTTGACTTTGTCAGTGGTGACATAAGGTCTTGCTTTCTTCAACATTCAACCTAGCGTTAATCCCAGTCGCGTTCAAAGCTTTCACCTCGGAGTCTGGGGTCCGCTTTACCAGTCTTGACTGCGGATTTGGCTGGACCTCGATATTTTCCGTGAAGCGACTGCCATCTGACCTTCACCACCCAATGGTGACATTACGCGATATAGAAGCATTGCAGCTAGACCGCTGTCAGGATGAGGTCTTGATTTGTCAGCATAAAAACCACCTTAACCTTCCTACCCCCTTCCAATTCACCCCAACCGCCCCCCTCCAGGTTCGGCCTAATTAAAAGCATTTGTTTGTTGTCAGACGAGCTGCTGAAGATCTCCCCGCCGTGGATCTCGCACCTGCTGATCCAGTGCGTGGCGGGCACCTTCGGCGGCTTCACCACCACCTTCCTCACCAACCCGCTGGACATCGTGCGGGCTCGGTTACAGGTACGGCGGACTCCCGAGATTACCCCTTACAATTTAACAAACACACAAACTTTACCTCTTTATAATATTAGTATAGACTACTAGCCTACGCCCGCGTGGTCGTTTTTTGACCATAACTCCGGTTCTATCGGATTTTGATCAAACATGCTAAGTTAAGCTTTTAAGTCTAACCAAGTACTTTCAAGCAAAAAAAAACCGCATCAAAATCCGTTCAATGTTTTTTGCGTCCATCGCGCACGAGCAGACAAACAGACAAGGATTGCAAGAAAAGTATAATTTTGGTGTTCAGTATCTTTCATATAACATAACAAGTATTTTTTTTTAATATCTCCAATGTACAGCTACTTCACAATTTAATAGTAACTAGCTGTTGCCCGCGGCTCCGCCCGCGTGGACTTCGATTTTCGCGTTTTTTTATTATATCGCCGGTTCTTTGTAATGAAAAAAAAAAACACACCAAAACCCGTTCAGTACATTTTACGTCTGACGTATGGACGTAACAAGTACTTAGAAAAAGTGCTTAGACTAAAAATTTACCGTATGTTTGGTTGTAATTGGTTAAGTAGAACCGGAAATATGACCAAAAATGACCTAAAAACGAACCGCGGGCGAAGCCACATGTACGAGCTTGTATAAAAAGTAGCCTATATGTTGCCCAGAACTATGAACTATAATCGTACCAAGTTTGATCAAAATCCCTCCGGTAGTTTTTGATCCCAGTGTGAACAAAAATTTGATGCGGACAAACAGACAAAAATTCTATAAATCATTGTTTTGGCATCTATTACATTCATAAAGTCCCCTAATATTTTTTTTTTCTCATACATCTTCCATGTACAGACACAGATCAGTTACAGATTTATTATATGTATACATAGGTGAAGAACACACATACCACTGTTGTTATTACCCTACCAAAATTAACTTACTATTGTCCCCAGGTTGAGGGGGTAGGCAGCATGCGTCAGATCTTCAGAACGCTCTGGGCGGAGGAAGGGCTCGTGGGTCTTTACCTCAAGGGCCTGTCGGCGCGCCTAGTGCAGTCCGCCTGCTTCTCCTTCTCCATCATACTGGGCTACGAGACCATCAAGCGGGTGGCAGTGAGTGCCGAGTACCGGACCAGGGTGCGCTGGTGAACAAATATAAACGTGGAATCGAATAAATGAGTTTTATTTTTAACCGACTTTGAAAAAAGGAGGTTCTCAGTTTAAAATCGGTTCAGGCATTTAGTAGTTGGGATTGAACATAGTTACAGACATACTCTACTCTTTCGTGTTTGAAGCAGTAGATATTTCTTGCAGTTGTTGAGATTTACTGTAGATGGCGCCACTGTCGCCCCATGACGTAATGTATCGAAGAATCTCGAATATCTAGGACATGTCTAGGTAGCTCTGTCGGTCAGAGTCAAGGACTGCTCGTGGGTTCAAGTTCCGTTCTGGAGTTTTTTTTACACAACTTAGGTGGCAGACAAGCTTACCTAAGCTGACACCGTGGCCTATGGACGTATGCAATGCCAGGGCACAGGGGACTTCACACTCGCGCTGTCGACCCCGAAGAAGGGGGGGGGGGGGGGGTATGGAAGACGGGAGAGAGGGTTGACAGTATTTCTGTGCTACTTTCTCCAATTTAAATCTATTAGAAAAATTAGTGTTTTGCCGAATGCTAAAAGGGGGTCATGTATTACATACAAGTAAATATCAGGAATTACTAATTTTCAAGTTTTATTTAGTCTGGCTACATCGATCTAACTCCTAGAGCACAGATTAAATAATTATTCTACCTATAGTGATGTTCTATTTCCTTTTAACCACACTAGCCTACTGAACCGTAACACCGGTTTTTTTTATAACGCACATCCCTTGCATTGTATTTTTTTATCAGCAGTCAGTTGGTTTTGTCAGTTCTGACACTGCGCAGAAGTTATCGCACCTTTAAAAACAAACTTTTACTTAACGTAAATAATGAAATTGTACAGCAGGGCCGGCCGTTATTCAAAAAATATATGATTTTTACTTATTATACGTAACTAGCTAGCCTAGGAAAAAAGTTAAAACCTTAAAAATATAAAACCACGCGGACCAAGTCGCGGGCACAGCTAGTTTATAGGTATATATCTTGAAATAACGATCAAACTACAAAGAAACGCTGAGTGACTTCTGCATGCGCCTGCGCATAACTAAGTACACAAATAGCACTTCATTGTGCTTTTTTTATCGTGTGAAAATCCCCATGGATACTATACCACCCCCGTCGGCCATCGGGGGTGGTTATGTCGGGATCGAACCGACTAAAACCGCACGACGTATCGAGTCTTAATTAGCGGTGTGTAAGGGTACCTAATAGGCATATCCCTCGCACACCAGCTGACCCAGGGCCATCTACGGTTTTAAGATGGCCCCCTCGACCTCCGAAAGGAAGGTGGGGCGAGCATCGAAGCCATTAAGAAGAAACAGGGCCACTCGCGGCCGTAAGAAGCCTGTGGCAGCAGCGTCTCCCATGCGTCTGAGAAGCGCTACCGCTTCTATTGCCCGATTGCACCGCGAGGAGGTTCCGGCCCACGCACCTTTGGTCACCCATCCTTAGACAGCCTTTTTTTTTATCGTGCGGAAATCCCCATGACTACCACCCCTCACATCCCAGCTGACCCTGGGCCATCTACGGTTTTAAAACGGGCCCCTCGACCCCCCGATAGGGGGGGTGGTGTCGCCGTCCTGTCACCCAACCGTCGCCGCGCAGACAATCAGCTCGCCCCCCGCTCGCTCCCCACTGTGCCCTCTGCTAGTCAGAAGGACACGTGGAGAGCCTCGAAGCAGCCCTCTAGAGGGCCACTCCCACCCCGGCCGGATTGACCGCAGCGGCCGTAAGTAGCCTGTGGCGGCAGCGTCTCCCATGCGTCTGAGAGGCGCTACCGCCTCCATTGCCCGGTTGCACCGCGAGGAGGTTCCGGCCCACGCATCCATGGTCACCCTATCCTAAGACAGCAGTTGCTTAATATGCCCAGTTACCGCTCAGCCATGAGTATGACAATAATATTATTTCTAAGAACATAAAGATAACAATTTTATTGCCCGCCGGTGTTTAGTTATGATTATCATGAGATAACAAAGAGTCACAAAATTTAGATAAGCACCTATGGACTATCGACCAGCTGGCTGTTATCACATTTATTTTGAATGAGATATGGAAAGTAACAATGGTATACAGGAAAATCATACTAATATTATGTTTTCTTGTTTTTTTTTCGTGCGGAAATCCTCACGGATAGTACAATTTTTTTTATATACTACTTATGTGGCCAGACAAGCGCACGGAGACGGTCTCACTCGCGCTGCCGACCTTCGAGGGGTTGAGGAGTTTGGATGGGGTCGGAGAGTAGGATAGGGGAGATGGGGGGGGGGGGGGGCGGTTGTGAGCTCTGGCTAAATGCATTTTCTTTCTTTCTCCTGCTGCTTGAGGTGACAGGTGGCTCCACCCGTCATCCCCAGGCCTGTGCTGATGAAGATGGAAGTCGATCAGCGGATAAATAATTTTAAGAAATAAATAAATATTCTACGACGTTTTACACAGCGCTCCCTAGACCCAAAGTAAGCTTAGTTTAACTAGCTTGTGTTATGGGTTCTAGAATGCTGATAAACATGCTTATTTACTTTTTTTTGTGAATACTTACTTTTTATACATAGAAACACCCGGACCAATGCAAATAGACATATTCATGCATACAAATATTTGCACTGAGCGGGAATCGAACCCGCACCTCCTGTCGTAGCAGTCGCATGCACTACCGCTACGCCACAGAGGCCGTCGGATGCAGATACGTACTGGGTTTCATTGCCATTTTACCACAATTATATTAACACGAACTATGCGTGCTATAAATGAGATTTAAGTAAACATTAGCAGATCGATATCTTCGCATGCAGTAATGAGTTACCTAATTCACAAGAGTTCGGTTATTATGTACCTAGTTGTAAGTTGACGGCCTCTGTGGCGTTAGCGGTAGTGCATTGCATGTGACTGCTACGCAGGGGCGCGGGTTCGATTCCCGCTCAGTGCAAATATTTGTATGCATGAATATGTCTATTTGCATTGGTCTGGGTGTTTCTATGTATAATAAGTATGTATTTACAAAAAAAAAGTATATAAGTATGTTTATCAGCATTCTAGAACCCATAACACAAGCTAGTTAAACTATGCTTACTTTGGGTCTAGAGGGCGCTGTGTAGAATGTCGTAGAATATTTAAAAAAAAAAAAGTAATTTTATCAAAATCTCTTTAATGGTTTAGCCGTGAACGTGTAACAGACATACTTACATACTTCCATTAGACAGAGTTAGATTAAACACTATTATAATGTTAAATCCAACTGTCTAAAGTAACTCTGTCTGTCTGTCTGTCTGTCATACTTTCACGGTTAAACCACTGAAGCGATTCTGATGAAATTAAGTACAGAGATGGACTTAGAGACAGAGCTTGGGAAGGGACAAAGGCTACTTTTTATCGCGAAAATAGCCCATATAATACCTATTCGTGGGGATTTCCCCACGATAAAAAGAATGTATTAAGTTGCCAAACTTGCCATGCTATCGCATTAAGTGCTTGTCATGATAGTATTAAGTTTCAAATAAATAAATCCATACTAATGTTAAGTACTTGTAAATGTGAAATTAAGTCGGTATGTCGGTTTGCGCCTAAACCACTGAATCGATTTTGATGAAATTTGGTACAGAGATAAAGTAGAGCTTGGGTATGGGAATAGGCTATTCTTTGTAGCGAAAAAGAGCTTGTAGGGGTTCAAATAGGGTACAAAAATTTCCCTTTACAAGGCCATTCCCGCCCCTGCAAGTGAGAGTTACTTCTCCGTTAGCCAGGGTACACCGCGTGCCGCGGGGGCTGTAATCCGTGGGGATTTCCGCACGACAAAAAGAGATGCAGCTCGTGGATAATTAGTAATAGTATACCTACTATAGTGCACGGCATCCAACTTGGCAAGATTCTGGAGTAGTGTGGGCCCCACTACTCCAAAGCCTTGCTAAGTTAGATCGTGCATTATACTTGTTTCTATGCGACGCATTTTGCCACCAACAAGTACAGTGCTGCCGTGTCAGGCCAATATACTGTAACTTAAGATACATGAGTTACGCGTAACAGGTGTAATTCGTATTATTTTAACGTCCTTTATACATAGAGCTCACATTTTTTTAAATATCTCCTACCAATTAGTAGTATGACACTACAATATAACTCACGTAACCATGATTTTACCCCATCCGGTAACGGTAAACTGCTGTATCTTAAGATACAGTGATATGCGTGATAAGTTACAAACACTTAAGCGAAATTATAACTCCGGTATCTATTAAATACATGACATAGCCGTGACAGGATCGTTCAAGTGCAAGTCTTTCTCCTTTCCCGGTCGCCGGTTGCGTGGTCCTAGTAATTTATATAGGACACGTCAAAATGACCTCACCTAGCCTGATGGTAAGCTAAAGGTAAATTCTCAAGACCGGAGTAACCACTACCAACACCAGTAGTGCTACAGTGGCGGCCCTCAGCTTGACGGCCTCATCAAATGCTTTTTCACGCCCCGCTTAAAGGCCCCGGGACTATAGGAGGAAGGAAACACATGCGCTGGCAAAGAATTTCAAGTCTTTATGGTGCGACAAAGAAAAGAGGCACCGACAGCAAACAGCTTGATTCTTGATGAAATTGAGTGCACTGTGTGAGAGTGACTCAGCTTGGCACGTGTAGTTCTGTGTAGGAAAGGAGAGGGTGGGATTAATTGGAAGAGCTCATCAGAACACTTGCCATAGTAGAGGCGGTAAAAAACTGCCAAAGAAGCAATGTATCCTACGTAGGGTGTTGGTGACTTCAGGACTCTCAATAATACGAACTACACGTCGCTGCAACCTGTCGAGAGCATCTAGTAAGTACTGTGCAGAGCCATCTCAAAGATGAGAATAGTATTCCACGCCGGAACGAATTTGTGCCTTGTACAGAAGACACCACTGCTACCGGCGTGAAAAACCGCTTCATCGTGTTCACGACTCCCGAGTTTACGCGAGGCCGTTTTAATGATGCTCTCGATGCAGTTTTTGTTGTTCAGCTTGCAGCAAACATCAATGCCGAGTATATCGGGACTATCCTGCGCCACTGCAGTCTCGTCGTCGCGCCTGCGCCAATGGGTGTCCCGAAGAGTAGGGAGGAGAAAAAAGGAGATACCTTTGCTGTAAACGCACAAGCCTGCGTCTTCTTGGCATTGAAGTCGAATAGGTTCTCAGAACACCATTGGGAAATTTGATTCAGGACCCGGTCAAGCTCAGTGACAAGAAGCTGTCTTTTATCCTCGATGTCAGCCTGTCTGACCGCAGAGTGACCGAGATATCGTCCATGAAAGGTAGTTCCATCTGCATAGCAATGGATGCTGACTGCTGACAGCATGTCATTAATATGCACAAGAAATAGAGTGGGCGACAAGACGAATCCCTGTGATAGCCAGCATTAACTTGCAAGAGCGCCAACGCTTGTCCGTCGCAAGCACTGAATGCGACGCTCCTGCAGGTAGCTATCAATCCAGCTGCACAATCGAGGAGGCAGACCAAAGGCAGGTAGCTTGGAAAGAAGCGACCTGTGCCAGACTCTATCGAAAGCCTTGGCTATGTCAAGGCAGACTCGCCAGTGACTCGCCATACTTGTCCATAGCGTCATCCCAAAGATGGATAACGTACGCTAGAAGATCACCCGTTGACCGTTTCGGTCTGAAACCATACTGCCGCTCATTAATTTTATTAAGGAGTGATCCTCTAGGTACCGCATGAGCTGTGCGTTGATGATATGCTCAAAAACCTTGCAATGAGGTGACTGCTATGGGCCGATAATTATCCGGGTCAGACCGGTCCCCTTTCTTGGGGATGGGCTGTACACTCGCCTCTTTCCATGCCGGCGGAACTGTACCCAAGGTGTAAGATGTGTGGTAGAGTCGCGTAAGCATTGGAGATAACTCAAGCAGTGCGCAACTTCGTAGAACCACCGCTGGAATGATTTAGACAGAGACATGGACATTTTTGAGAAATTAAAGAATCTTTATTTTTACCTGACTGCGCCAGCGAGGGTTTCGTGCGTATGTATGTATGTAGGTATGTATGTAGGTATGTATGTATGTAAGTATATAATGTAAGTATATATGTATCTAGTTTTCTTTGTTCCTCCTAAAGGCCTCGATTTCGGATTTCGATAAATGAAAGGTATGCATCTCCTAAGTGTAATGGAGTACATGTAATGTGAACAAAAACCATAATTTTGATTTGTGGTGCTAAAATGTTGTCAAAAAAAATTGTACTCACACTTTTTCGAGTGGGGTATTTCAAAAATATAATGGTTATAATGTCCTATATCTTATACTATATAATTCAAAGTCCTGACTGACCTAGAGACAACGCACAGCCTAAACCGCTGGTCGTAGAGACTTGAAATTTGCAGAATATGTGTGTTTTGATGCGTAGAGGTGTACTAAGAAAGGATTTTTTAAAATTCGAACCCTAAAGCCCTAAAAAGGGCTAAAAACGTGCTTTTGCCAGAACTCAAGAACGGCTGAACAGATTTTCATGATCTATGATTTTTTGGATTTGTCTCCGCCTCGAATAGCATATAACATAATTAAAAATATATGATTCATTCAGGAAATTTAGTAATAAAAAGAAAATTAGATGTTGCAAACGTTTTTATCGCCATCTATAATAGTTGTCATAGCAACAGGAACTAAAATTGACTTTGTCTAAATTTTCATAGAGTAATATCCTTTACTTCTTTTTCCTCAAAAGTAAATAGAATGTTTTGATTTTTAGGGTTCTGTGCCCAATTAGAAAAAAAAAACCTTATCTCTTCGTTATCCGTCTGCCTGTCTGTCAAGACCTCTTTCTTAAGAACACGTAGAGGAATCAAGTTGAATTAGATAAAAGGAATGTTGCGGATAATGCTTGGCATTACACGAAGCGTAATATCCAAACTGTGGTCTCACTATCGACTATCTCACTATTTCTCCCCTCCTCTGGCCAGTAGGGACGTAATATCGGACTTGACCGACTAAAGTCGAACTCCATCTTGGGTATACAGACGCCGAAATTTAAGGTAACCCTTGACCCTGAGCTATCCAAGGCTTACTGATGGGCATGGCTGTTTTGGTGAGTTCCTGCATTGCGTAGGCAGGGTGCTGACGTTTGAATGCCACCATTGCCGGGGCTTATCCGTGGGCACATCACCTCTTCATACACTGGTAGAGTCTCCAGAGTGGATAGAGTGGCGCCATGTCCTAGAAGCAGACGTCGGTGGGGTAAGCCTCATGGTGAGGTCCCTGGTGCCGACCATGGTCACCATAGAGAGTATGTGGAACGCCACCGCTTTTTTTCGAGGCAGTAATGCGCGCAGAAGTGGTGGTGGAAAAGCTACGGGAGAAATCTAGCACTCCCCCGTGCCGATGAAGACGCACCGGGCGGCGTAGTTCGCAGAACCATCTCCGTCCTCCATGAGTGCGGGCCTAGGGTGACGGTTGAGGCTAACCGTCACCCTAGCAGAAGCAGACCCAGGGTGGCAGGGTGTTATATTTCCACGCGCGCTTTTTTTTGAGATGGGGGATTTAGATTCCTAATAACACGTCGTGGTCGCCAGTGCTGGTGGCCGGAACCGGTTGGGGTTTCTGGGATATCCTTTCTAGGACACACCAGATTTCTCGATCACACAGGCATTGGTAGGACTCCGACATACCAACCTCTCCGTTGGCTCCGTTGAGGTGAAGCCCGACGGGATTTTTGCGCACGAAAAAAAAAAGGGGTATTTCCCTTTGGGCTAGAATCCAGATATTTTGCAGAAAGTAAAATCTTATAGCATAAGTACAGGGAAAAGTCCGGAAAGCATAAATATTACCTACTTCACCAAAAAAAAATGTATGTCTGTCATTCAAGACAAGAAGCACTGCAACAAAGTTAAGTTCGCCCCCTTTTTTTGTCGTGCGGAAATCCCCCTCAACCCACTTTTGTACGGAACCCTGCGTGCACGAGCCCAATTTGCACTTGACCGGTATTTATTAGTATATCCTCTTTCTTTACTTTCATGAACTTCTTGAATGTTAAATTAGGTTGTCAAATGTCAATGTCTGTAGCAAGATTTTAATAATAAAAAATCAGATTTTCGGAAATAAATAATGTTCACTAATTTGAAATAGTGCATCGAATGTGAAAGTGCAATGCAACTATGATGAAAGGGTTTTTCAAAGGGCCTCTTCCGAGTCACACAGAGTCACACATACTTTGGCCAGAGCAGCTATCTAATCCCCATAAAATCTAGAAGACAATGAAAAAGGATAATGATGGTAAATAAACGGGCTTTGGCCGCGATGCATGGCACTGTACTTTGAAGGGTTTGATAGAACTTGAGATGAAATGAATACGTTTAGCTGCAACCACTGTTTGCGAATGAATAGACATTGAAAGTTAGTACGGGCAGTCCCTCAGCTTAAAAAGGACTTGGTGGCGATAGCCAACATTCACGCGAGCGGAGCCGCGCGCGGGTACGCTAGTACAAAGTATAAAATACAATTAATGATTTTTTTTTTATTTTTTAATCATAAATTTTTTGGTTCTACTTTTAAAATGCCTTTAATTTCCAGTTTTTTTTTTGGTAATTATGAAGACTGATTTTATTTTAATAAAGCTTTAACATTACATTTAACTGAAGAATTTTACTGTTTGACAGTACACTTGTAGTCAGACCAATTTAAGGTAACTTATAAATAACTGAGTTTAGCATAACTCCCCCAAAAGGATTTATCACAGCTAACTCGTATATTAATTAATATATATATAGCTGCTCGTGCTGATTCACTCACTCATTGGTCACCTCTCCTGAACAATTTTGTATGAAATTTTTTTTTTTCACCGATGGTTACGTATGGAGGATGGAAATTCATTCGGAGGAAAAATATGGAGAGAGCTGATGATGGAGGATTTCGGAGACGGGTGAAGAGCACGCTTAAGGTATTGAGGATAGGTTGGTGGTGCTTGAGCAAATGTCACTCGAAACGTCATTCAATTGCCAGTGACCTGAAAAAAAATTCAAAATGGCGAAAAAAAAATGGCCGCCATAGAAATTTCCTCGGTGTCCATCTCGGAGAGTATAAAAGATGGAAGAGTAGTTTCTTCGCAAAAGATGATCAGGATCCAAAGGTCTACTCGATGAATAGAAAAAAAATTCAAGATGGTGGAATTTATTTTTCTATAGAAAATGTATGGCGAACATTGAATAGACTACAAGTTTTGAACTATGCAATACTTTGATTTATACATAGTTTCTTTTTAAAATGTTTTTGTGGAAGAACTCTTAGTCAGAAATATGTAGATAGATGATGATCGAGGGTTTGGAAGATGGGTGAGAAGCACGGCCAAGGTATTAGACATAGGTGAGGGCTGCTCAAACAAAAAATACTTGGAACCTCATCCAATTGGCAGGGAGATGGAAATAAATCCAAAATGGCGGATTCAAGATGGCGTCAACACAAATGTCATGGGTGTCTCTCTCAGAAAGTATTAAAGATGGATGAATTGTGTTTCGGTTCACCTCTGCTGTATTTTTTTTCCCTGATGCTTTCATATAAAGGACGAAAATTCATTCGGAGGAAAAATATGGAGATTTTGGAGACGGGTGAAGAGCACGGCCAAGGTATTGAAGAGAGGTAGGGAGTGCTCAAATAAAAACCACTCGGAATCTCATCCAATTGTCAGTGAGCTAAAAATATAACCAAAATGGCAGATTCAAGATGGCGCCCATACAATTTTCGACAGCGTCTATCTCACAAAGTATAATAGAAGATAGAAGAGAGGTTTTTTGGCTAAAGATGATAAGGACCTAGCCTAGAGGTCTACTCGATGAATAGAGAAAAAATTCAAAATGGCGAAATTTATTTTTCCATACAAAATATAAGGCGAATATTGAAGAGACAAATGTGCAAGACTTTGATATGCTTTTAACCGACTTCCAAAAAAGAGGTGGTTCTCAAAACGGCCCGTTGATTTTCATTTTTTTGCAAAGATTTTTTTAAATAAACAGTAGAAGTTTTCGTCTTGGTCCCATAAAAAAATCTGGATCCAACTCCTTAATGCTGATGCTGAAAGATTACTGCCCGCCTAGGCCCTAGGTTATCAAGATTCAGAAAGTGTTCATTGTGAATTAATATTATAGGTACCAAGCAACGACTTCATGGTTAGATTCCAAGTCCCAACCCCTCAACCCTGATAATGCAGGGTACAGCTGCGCTCACAAACTATAGTGATTCAGAAACTGCGGATGGTGCAATGTAATAATATTTTAAGTACCAAGCATAGACTACATAATTGAACTTCGGATCCCGACTCCGCAATCTTGATGCTGCAAGGTGCTGAACTCTTAAACCATGGGGATTCCTATATTATATTCCTAAAACTTCATGCACATATGCAACAGGCATTCTCTACCAGTCAACCTTATAGGTGGTGTAGAGAATAACATAGCATAGCATAGCATAGAGAATAACATAACAGCATTTTAGGCATCAAGCAACAGCTTCATGATTACACTTCAAGTCTGAATTCCACAAACCTGATGATGCAGGGTACAACACTCCTAAACCATAGAGAATAAGGAACTGTTCCTGGTGAAATAATAGGTACCTATTGTAAATGCCGAGCATAGACTTTTGTTAGGTATAGAATTCCAAGTCCCAATTTTTCAATCTAACCACAAGGACGCTGACAGACAGAAGGATGGACGGATAGCGGAGGCTTAGTAATGGGGCCCGGTTGGAACCTTTCTGGTACAGAACCAAGAAAAACTGTTACATAATTACTTACACGCCAAAACTTTAAATCCAAACGGACCCCTGTTCCAGGTTCCTGTTGTCCACTCATCTACGTGGTCCGCTTTAGCGGGCCGCGCACACACGCGCCCTACTAGTTAATATATATATAGCTGCTCGTGCTGATTCACTCACTCATTGGTCACCTCTCCTGAACAATTTTGTATGAAATTTTTTTTTTCACCGATGGTTACGTATAGAGGATGGAAATTCATTCGGAGGAAAAATATGGAGAGAGCTGATGATGGAGGATTTCGGAGACGGGTGAAGAGCACGCTTAAGGTATTGAAGATAGGTTGGTGGTGCTTGAGCAAATGTCACTCGAAACGTCATTCAATTGCCAGTGACCTGAAAAAAAATTCAAAATGGCGAAAAAAAAATGGCCGCCATAGAAATTTCCTCGGTGTCCATCTCGGAGAGTATAAAAGATGGAAGAGTAGTTTCTTCGCAAAAGATGATCAGGATCCAAAGGTCTACTCGATGAATAGAAAAAAAATTCAAGATGGTGGAATTTATTTTTCTATAGAAAATGTATGGCGAACATTGAATGGACACAAGTTTTGAACTATGCAAGACTTTGATTTATACATAGTTTCTTTTTAAAATGTTTTTGTGGAAGAACTCTTAGTCAGAAATATGTAGATAGATGATGATTGAGGGTTTGGAAGATGGGTGAGAAGCACGGCCAAGGTATTAGACATAGGTGAGGGCTGCTCAAACAAAAAATACTTGGAACCTCATCCAATTGGCAGGGAGATGGAAATAAATCCAAAATGGCGGATTCAAGATGGCGTCAACACAAATGTCATGGGTGTCTCTCTCAGAAAGTATTAAAGATGGATGAATTGTGTTTCGGTTCACCTCTGCTGTATTTTTTTCCCCTGATGCTTTCATATAAAGGACGAAACTTCATTCGGAGGAAAAATATGGAGATTTTGGAGACGGGTGAAGAGCACGGCCAAGGTATTGAAGAGAGGTAGGGAGTGTTCAAATAAAAACCACTCGGAATCTCATCCAATTGTCAGTGAGCTAAAAATATAACCAAAATGGCAGATTCAAGATGGCGCCCATACAATTTTCGACAGCGTCTATCTCACAAAGTATAGGTAATAGAAGATAGAAGAGAGGTTTTTTGGCAAAAGATGATAAGGACCTAGCCTAGAGGTCTACTCGATGAATAGAGAAAAAATTCAAAATGGCGAAGTTTATTTTTCCATACAAAATATAAGGCGAATATTGAAGAGACAAATGTGCAAGACTTTGATATGCTTTTAACCGACTTCCAAAAAAGAGGTGGTTCTCAAAACGGCCCGTTTATTTTCATTTTTTTGCAAAGATTTTTTTAAATAAACAGTAGAAGTTTTCGTCTTGGTCCCATAAAAAAATCTTGATCCAACTCCTTAATCCTGATGCTGAAAGATTACTGCCCGCCTAGGCCCTAGGTTATCAAGATTCAGAAAGTGTTCATTGTGAATTAATATTATAGGTACCAAGCAACAACTTCATGGTTAGATTTCAAGTCCCAACCCCTCAACCCTGATAATGCAGGGTACAGCTGTGCTCACAAACTATAGTGATTCAGAAACTGCGGATGGTGCAATGCAATAATATTTTAAGTACCAAGCATAGACTACATAATTGAACTTCGGATCCCGACTCCGCAATCTTGATGCTGCAAGGTGCTGAACTCTTAAACCATGGGGATTCGAGAATTTCTTATATTTTTATTTATTTATAAAAACTTCATGCACATATGCAACAGGCATTCTCAACCAGTCAACCTTATAGGTGGTGTAGAGAATAACATAGCATAGCATAGCATAGAGAATAACATAACAGCATTTTAGGCATCAAGCAACAGCTTCATGATTACACTTCAAGTCTGAATTCCACAAACCTGATGATGCAGGGTACAACACTCCTAAACCATAAAGAATAAGGAACTGTTCCTGGTGAAATAATAGGTACCTATTGTAAATGCCGAGTATAGACTTTTGTTAGGTATTGAATTCCAAGTCCCAACTTTTCAATCTAACCACAAATTCACGGTTTTCAGATTTTTCCCCCTATGTCTGCTATAAGGCATACCGATAGGTAGATATGCCAAAGTGATTTAATTCAACGGGATTTCTTGACACGACACGACAGATAGACAGACAGACAATGATGTGATCCTATAAAGGTTCCTTTTTAGGGTTCCATACCTCAAACCCTAAAACGGAACCCTTATAGGATCACTTTGTTGTCTGTCTGTCTGTCGGTCTGTCAAGAAACCTACAGGGTACATCCCGTAGACCTAGAATCATGAAATTTAGCAGGTAGGTAGGTTAGGGGGAAAATCTGAAAACCGTGAATTTGTGGCTACATTACACAAAAAAAATTTAATTGTGGTCATGAACTAATAATTAGTATTTTAAGTAAGATAACTATATCAAGTGGAGTATCATATGAAAGGGCTTCACCTGTGCATTCTGAAACAGCTTTTTATTCATTTTTATACGTCATAGTTTTTGAATTATCGTGCAAAATGTCGAAAAAATACGACTGTAATACGGAACCCTCCTTGCGCGAGCCTGACTCGCACTTGGCCGGTTTTTTCCTTTTGAGATACGGGACCCTAAAAATGACTCCTCACGATCCATTTTAACTTTTTGTGTTAAAATTCATGTTAAAAGTACAATTTTAGTTCTTAATTTAAAGGTGAACCATGAACCGAACTTTTGACATGATAGTTGACCCATAGGGTTAAAATAGCGGGTGAGAAGTTATTTTTTACGCATTAAAAACACCTTACGTAACACCTAAGTTACCCGTGACTACTGTAGTAGGTACCGCTAGCGGTACTTTAGTGTTTCTTGAAAAGAATCAGTGCTGGCAAAATAATATATAATATAACTATAATATAAGATAATAACACTTTATTTTTTAAATTTTCATGCTATAGCGGCTATAGAAATACACATTCTGTGAAAATTTCAACTCTCTACCTATTGCGGTTCAAGAGATACAGCCCGCTGACAGACAGAGCGGAGGCTTAGTAATGGGGCCCGGTTGGAACCTTTCTGAGCCTCTACCATGAGTTTAGCATATTTTAAGCATACTATAATGTTTCTATAACTGTGATAGTCAACTACAGCCTGCTCTACCATATATTTTTTAGAACTAGAAACGAAACAACTGCCGTGTATTAAACTGAATAAAACCGTATGATAAGTGGTAGTTTACTACAATTTGCTACCATAGGTCCACAAATTTGACATTTAATAACGAGATAAACAACAGAATACTCTAAGTGCTCGTATTGCTCTTGCTACGTCTCACTCGCACTCGCTAGGTTCTCTCGCTCGCTCTTTTTACGTATAGTGTTTACGAAGAGTTTACGCCATAAACTTTAGACTCAAATGTAATATGGCGTCTTTAAGTTCTCTTAAAACAGCTGTTGTGCGAATGGAATTTATAAGCTCTAAGCCGGCTTAAGACTATGGGATTTATTAAACTAAACATTTTATCGCTTCTCATACATTTAGTGTGTGAACGGTCTCGTACAAAATGTATGACGAGCGATAGAATATTATAATAATATCCTCTAGATGTAACCTAGTCAAAGGCCGGCTTTCACATAAATTACTTTGCTATTTATTTGCTTTATGTTCTGTTTCAATGTGATTGGTGATTAGTGACTAGTGACGATATGAATCCTGTCAATTCTTATCTAATTTATAATATAATCGATAGTAGGTACAATGGGAGCCGCCCATACAAGATTTTATTTGAGAGTGAAATGATGTGTCTATAAATAAAAAAATACAATTTGATACAGCGTGATCACCTGTTTTAGTACGTATATACTAGAATTTCAACCTGAGAATGCCGAGAATAATAGATATTCGGGCTAGAACATTTTGTAGCTAACCTACAAAATGTTCTAGCCCATGTATAGTATGTGTCAATTTCTTTGATGAATGGAATGGTGTAGCTACATAATCTTTTATATAAGTACTAGCTTTTGCCCGCATTGAAGTCGAACGACTCTCCACTTCACTCGCCACTCCAAAAATATAGGATAAAAAGTATCCTATGTCAGTCTCCTGGTTCTCAGCTACCTCTCTACCAATTTTCAGACAAATCGGTTCAGCCGTTCTTGAGTTATAAATAGTGTAACTAACACTTTCTTTTCTATATATAGAAATAGATATGTACGTAGTTATATACACATTATTCATCTATATAATTATTCCCGGTTTATACACCCACATTTCGCTACATAATATAAGTATATAATATCCAATAAGTATATTAGGACTGTTTTACACAAAATAAAACAGTTATTATGTGCCGAAACAAGATAGCGTTGTTTGAAGAAGCTGCCTAGATTTTTGCCCTTTATTAGCGTAAAACTGGTTAAAACATACCTTTTAAACTCCAATTCGCTGTGATAGTTACATATTCACCTGCTAGGGGGCGCTGATACTTTGGTAATCTGTGGCTCGCCTCCATGATATTTCATAGCTGTCTTCATTCGCCAGCAAGGACCTTGCTCTAACGCTATCTTGTTTCGGCACATAATAACTGTTTTATTTTGTGTAAAACAGTCCTATTATTTGCCTCCACAAGATAGCGTTGTTTGAAGACCTGTTTGGTTTCTGCTGGTGATGGTAACTATAAACGCTATGTGAATCATTAAAACGGTATAATTAGCTCTAAGAATGACAGGATCCATTCAATTATACATAATAACCATGATAGAAGGTTTAAACAATTAATAACCAAGAGATAATCATAAGCAATCTAGCACATAGTTGAAAAACTCAGGTTTCATACAATCAGTATGACATGACAGATCAATGAGATCTCAAAACCTAAGACATTAAATGTAACCATAACTAGCTGGACACTAGAACATGGTAACTACTTAGATCTTATTTATGATACAATTTAAATAGTGTATGCTGCTTCCGTTTCAGGTCAATGACGACGTTGGTTTGTTAAATAAAATATTTATTAAAATATTAATATTTGAAGAAAGGTTTCCACTGGAACCATGTATCATTAATCTACAATTAAATAAGTCCATAATTCCAGGAGTCAACCCTTAACAAAGTTAAAGTATTTTATGTTTTGCTCATTACTTTATCAGAGCTTTAGAAGCTACAGCGATTAATAAAATAGAATTGTTCAGCTATTTTTGTTGTTGACTGTACTTCTCTAAGAATGAATCTAATCCATCCATTATTGAGAGACCTGGGTGCTGATCGAACAGCCCCCTAATTAACATGAAAGAAATAGTCACATTAATATCAGAAAGATAGGATTAAGGACTTGTATAATTATGTTGAATGATGTGTTCTAAAGGACACAAATGAATACAAGAAAAAATATAGTATTTTATAAGCAAGGTAAATAAGTAAAGGAACCTGTGACTCTGTGACTCATGTTGCAATTCCTGAAAAGTGTGTTAAGCAAAAGCACTGAAACCATTGTATGAACAACTTGTACACTTAGTGACAAAAAGTAATTTGAATTTGGGCCATTGATTCTTGACAATTACTAGCCAATTGCCTACAATGCTTGTTTCATCAGTCTTAGAATTGAATTTTGGCTATAATATAATTCTTTCTACTTCTTCGAGGAAGAATCTGTGAGATATATCTCATAGGGTGAGGGTCATGAACTATGACCTCACTTTACCTGTTAGATGCTGAATGTATATAATTGCAGATCATCTAGAATATCCAGAGGAAAGTCATTACATGGTGCTGGTACTAGTTAGTAGACTGTTATTTGGGTAACCCCTATAGCAGATTAAGTCTCAGAAGCCACAGCAGTAAAACAACAACAGTAGTAGTTACAGCAATAGATTTTAAGATTTGTTGAATTAAAATAGTTTTTTAGAAAAACAAGCAGCATCTTGCTTCTGGATTTCTATTGCTTATCATATAATGAGAACTCAACGTCTTATGGGTGTACACCCCTGTGTATTGAGAGTGGTTGTCCGTCAACTATTCTCAGTAATTTAAATCCGAAAGGGAGAGCATCTGGGATGGAAACTGAACCCGAGACTTCTCTCAAGGGGGACTTTCTGACCACCCCAGCCACTTGGACATGTCCTAGACGTTCAAATTCTCTGATATAATTATACGTCTTGGGTAGACGTTAGAGCCCTGTACAGTGATACTTGTGAACTATGGGACCAGTGAATGTTACAAGCGTATGGTAGTATAGGAAGGCTAGCATATTGATTGCTTTAAAATTTCCGTGTACTGCTTAATAACTCTGTTATTTGCCCCCCCCCCCCCCTTTTTTTCAGGTTAGGAGGATGACACATGCCTCAAAAGATCTTTGTCTTAGGGAGGTTTATTGGATCTTCCGCAGATCCTTAATTGGCCTTCTCAATCTGAGGCCGAGGAGCCCAAAAGCACTGATCCCACCATGGGCTATAGGATGACTCATACCTTGAGGAGGACATATTCCTCTTAGGTAGGTCTATTGAATCTTCCGCAGATCCTTCATTGGCATTCTCGATTGGCATTGAATTCGACGAATGTTAATATGGGCTATAGAAAGACCTATCCTTCTGAAGAGGGTATGTTCCTCTTAGGAAGGTCTATTGGATCCTCCGCAGATCCTATTCTCGATCTGGGATCGACGAGCCCAAAAAGCACTGACCCCACTATGGGCTATAGGATAACCTATCCTCATGAAGAGGGCACCTTCCTTTTAGGCAAGGTCTGTTGGATCTTCCGTAGATCCTATTCTCGATCTGCGATCGACGAGCCCTGGGTCAGCACATTAGTGGCTTCTGGTAAGGTGCCACACGGGAAGAGACCTGCCGTGAGAGGCGTTCTAGGATCTCATTGAACGTTTCCCGGAGGTAGTATGCTGACAGTTTCACATTGAACAACTCGGTTGGTTGGAAGGTTCACTGAAAACTGAAATAGTATGTCTGCGTCCTGAATGTAAGTATTCTAAGTAACGCTGCATACACTGCCAACAATTCCTCTACCTTGGAGTGCCATTCTGTTGGCTAACTCCGTTTAAGCCTGACAACCTAGGGTTGTTCAGCTGCACTCCCCAAACTGCATTCATCATGAATGTAGTGAAAAGTGAGTCACTTTATATCTGTGTACCACTTGTGTGCCGTGGTCCCCAATCCTGAGTCACCACTGTTACTTGCACTTCACTAGGGGTTGCAGAGCCCTTTTTCTCTCTCAGTCTACCCTGAATGATTGCAAATTTTAAAATGCTCTGCAATTAATGACACTTCCAGAGATAAGTCATACTTGTAATAGTTTAGTAGATTATATCTTATAATGATTACTTGATTTGCTAGAATAACTACATCATTCTTGAATCTCAGGAAGCGGTCATTGAAGCCACACTGGTCGTAGCAGCCGAAGCACTAATGCTACGCCGAAGAAGACAATAGTTTAGCTAAGAGGCAAACTGAATCTTAGCTATCTATGTTCCCTTCCATTCAACAAAATGTCCCTGGTCTGAATGATTTGAAATAAAAATTAGATTTGCTAATGAGAAATTGTCTCTATTAAGTCTATATAACATGACTGTCTTGGCTTATCTCTGAAGGATTTTCGCAACCCAATTTGGTCCCAGTTGCAAGATAGTTATGAGGTGCTGATGAGAGGATGAAAAGGCTGCTAGTTGGAAAATATCTTTTCCTTGTAAGATTTACAGGGACTTCATGTGAGATTACCCTGTGCATAGATAGTTATGCTTAGTGCACATACAATTTTTTATTCAAAACCCTTTGTAGGAATTGAATTAACTGTAATAAATAGGAAGGTCATCTGAATGTTTCCTATTTTCCATATGATATATTATATTTATTTATTTCCCAAAATATCCAACACGGATAAAATAAATTAAAACTGAAAAGAAACTTAATTAAAATAATTTCCTTACTGCATGCTTTGGTAAGGATATTGTAAGAGTGGTTTGGGTTTGAAAACATGCCCCCATTGGCTATGATATTCAAATATAATGGCATCTAAATAATAATAATTATTACATTATTAAGGGCAGTCATTAGACTGATAACACCCATATCCAGATTTTTCTGATTCAGTTGTCAGTTAATTTGAATGTAATCAGTAAATTAGTCATGCTTGTTAGTACATGAATCTTAGACAACCTCCTTAGACTGTCATTATCACTTATCTAGGTGTGCTTGACATATTGTGGAGCTATATTAATGAGTGATTACTATTATGTTTAATTATTTCATACCAGCCCGACCTACAACTTTTAGAAGTTTTCGAGGCCTTAAAACAAGGTAAACACACCTGTTAGTTACTGTTAGTACACCTAGTACTGTACCTAATAAATGTCCCTTTATTAAGGTGACATAATTCTGTATTTAATTTCTGGTCAGTAAACCAGTGATGATTGTAATTTTACTTACTTAAATCAAATGCACTTCCAGGCTGGTGGGTTACAAACCCCCAACCTTGAGAATCAGCACTGGGCACGATTTTATTTCGCTAATGTTAATCTGAGTAGGTACCTAGTAGTCTTCACTCTCAAGTTCAATGATGTGAAGACTTAAGTCTATGTTATTATTAAGTAGGTATTTATTCTAACAGGTTAATTGTTAGTTCGAGCAATAACATAATATAGCAAAACTTGAGGCATACGGTCAGTAAGGTAACCAACTTAAGTACCTACTTTTAATAATTTTATCTCCATTATAGTACAGAGTGAACACGTTTCGACGTGAATCGACTTTTTGGACAGCTTGTTTAGCGGCGTCATAATATAAACGCCTCTCATCTTCCGATGTTGAGTAGCTGTTTGATATATTATATGCGTTTTGCCCTCTCTTCCGAGCAGTCGGCAGAGCACCCTCGTGTTTAGCGATATTCGTGATATGGTAAAATACCTACTTACCGAAATTTTCGGAAAAGGTCACGAAAAGATGCCCTGCACTTACTTTTCAACGCTATATGACTATATACGGCACAAAACCACATATTTATCGGTATTTACTATGAATTTCACTTTTTAAAATAACTTTTCTCTTAGTTGAGAAAATTTTTCACGTTACGCGGCAAAAATCATAGACGCTATGAAATATCATGGAGGCGAGCCACAGATTACCAAAGTATCAGCGCCCCCTAGCAGGTGAATATGTAACTATCACAGCGAATTGGAGTTTAAAAGGTATGTTTTAACCAGTTTTACGCTAATAAAGGGCAAAAATCTAGGCAGCTTCTTCAAACAACGCTATCTTGTGGAGGCAAATAATATATGCTTATATCTGTCGGTAAATCAGTTTTTCTTACTTGCCTATTTTGACATCTGTAATGAATTGTAAATTCTAAACTAGTAAACACATCTAACATCAACCGGTAACGGCCATCCCCCGCGCTACCCGCCGTCACGTCTAGTGTTTAGGTTTCAGAGAGAGAGGCATCGAACAATATTCTTAGGTATCATTGTAGTCTAGTACCTAATAAAGCATTATATATTTTAGGGTGCAAAAATAAACAAAACAAGATTATTTTATAGGAAATTTATTCATCGTCTTCTCTGACAATAATTGCATCTAGGAATTCTGTCGATTTTGTTGACAACTGGCCCATCCCAAGTACCAGACAAGTGTCATCCATCACAATACATGACCATGATATAATATGGGTCATACGGGCGTACCTCTCTTTGTGTGTGTAACCAACATAGGTGGCACACACAATCAGATGCTGCTATCTGGAAATAAAGAATACTATTTTAATTTCATCAACCCCAAGTATTACAATGATGCCTGCATTTTCCCAACATATATACCTATTTACATTTAAATGCATAACACAGAATGGCTTCTCCATGTACTAAATTATTTTTAAAGATTTTCATGGGATGTCACCATATGCATCTTCTTGTCTTTATTTCACAAGAATAATTCTTATTGTTCGGTAATGTATGTACCAAGATGGGGTTATTAACATGAATAATGGCTTAATGGTATTTCATTCAAGTGCTTCCATGCTTAAGAAGGCACGTAAAAGGCAGTCCTGGCTGTCAACAGTCCTTTAGTCAAGATTAAAGCCAATGTAGGTGATCTGGACCACTGTTAATGTTTGGTCAACGACTGCGACTCAGGCTTGGACATCGGCTGGTTGACAATCCCAACATAGAATAAAAACCAAGCCACATTAAGTATATTTCAAAGAGGACCTCGGACTCTAGCACTATTAGCAGAGGACATAACCGAGACAAAAATGCTAAGATGATGACGATGAATTACCATAATATATTGTTCTTAAAAAATAATATAACCAACCTGTCTTGGTGCTCTTCTGCTTTCATAATATGAATCATAGACTGCTGCAGTTCAGATGGATTGTCCCTCAATATTTTATCACTTTGACGTTGTAACAACCACATAAAAGACACACAGTGGTGTGGCCATGGTGTCTAGGTCCGGCTTGCGGTTCACCACTGTGAGAAGCTGCAAATTAACATTCACTCTGAACATAGCAAGATATGCTTCATATACATAATCTTCATCAGTAATCTGAAAAGCAAAGAATTGAAATGTGAAAACACAGTTCTAAAGGTTTGTATTAATCAAGCAATTTAGTTTAGGTTTACACACATAGAATCATTATACTCGTAACTCATACGAATGTCTTTGAGATCACTCAACTAGTTTCTAATGTAAATGTTATCATTGAAATGAAACCACTTCTACGGATTAAATATTTGTTATTATATACAATTATAACCGATGTTTTGGCTGATTGTCAACAACCATGATCGCGGTTGTTTTCGTCTCAATGAGTAACATTCGTGTAAACTTACGATAGTACGATTCTATAATAAAACCCAATAGGTACTTACGATTAGGGAATACATCCAGCTACAAATTAAATTCGTAACTCATGTATCAAGAGTGTACCTTCCAGGGCTAGATCTCAGCGCAGGTGTATTGACACATATATTGCAATATTGATTGATACATAGAATACGGATTGGTCCACCTCCCATTTTAGCAAACAATAAGTTTCTTTCAGAACAACGAGATCCACAGAATAGGGCAAGATCGGAATCCAATATACAAACAGCACAGTCACTCAGGTAACTATCAGAGGCCTTGGGCTCTCAAGAAACTTAAAAAAAACATTAATGGTGATTGAAAACACTCCCATACCAAAACACAACAACGCAAATGTCATTTGTGTCATGTCTTGTCTATTTTGATTAGAGAGTTGTCAACTCGTCAATGTTGCCATAGTAAGAAATATTTTATTTACTTTGGACATGGGGCTTTTAATCATGTTCACTTGCTAGTATGTTTTTTATTTACTTGCTTAATATTATGCTCTTAAAAATATATCATTAACTAACAACTTAATTGATTCAGTTTTTACAACTATAAATCTAAAAATAATTACAAAAGCACGATACTTTACCGCACAGTAGTAAATAAGACCATTGTTTTTCTAGGCATTCTTTAACATACGTGAGACGCTGCTGCCTGCGGCGAATCCTGTCGGGAAGGGAGTGGCCCTCTAGAGGGCTGCTCCGAGACTCTCCACGTGTCCTTCTGAATAGCAGAGGGCACAGTGGAGAGCGAGCGGGTTGTCCACGCGCCGACGGTTGGGTGACAGGACGGCCACCTGTCACTCCACCGTCGGCGAAGTTGCGCGATGCTAGGGCTAGGGCACCCCCCCTTTCGCGGGGTCAAGGGGGCCATCTTTAATCCGTAGATGGCCCAGGGTCAGCTAGGGTTCGAGGGATCTACCTGTTAGGTAACCTTATACCTCGGTAATTAAGAACCGAGATGGCGTGCGGTTTTAGTCGGTTCAATCCCGACTCACGATGGTCACCGGGGGTGATATCCATGGGGATTTCCGCACGATAAAAAAGGAGTACTATATTTTTAGAAGTGAAAAGAATAAATACTATTTTTTTAAAAAAACAGTGGCAACCCTAAGTGTGATCGATACCGAAGCCTAAAAATGTAGTTTTTAAAATTTTTATCTGTTTGTCTGGATGTATGGATGGCCGGAATAAACTCAAAAAGTATTGCATGGATTCACTTCAAATTCGGCACGAATATTATTAAGCATACCAAAAGTTAAACTATTATACCTTGTCTAATTTAGGATGATAATTTTGACAGTTCACGTCTATGAAGTATCATATTTTTATCAACGAGATGATACCTCAAAAATTATCGTAGCACATAGACAGGTACCGCCCACTTGCCGTAGTGAAGCGACTTGCAAGAAATCAGCACAATTGACTGTAGACAAATGAATCGAATGAATCGAAATTAAATTAATTTATTAAAATGATTAAGTACTTATCTACTACATTTTTTTATAATATAACTAGCGACCCGCCCCGGCTTCGCACGGGTGCAATGCTGATACTAAATGAAATACACTACAGAAAACTATGAACGTTGTAGGTATATAAAAACATAGCGGCCTCCCCGCACTGCCCCGTCCGACCGCCCGCCGCAAACGCAAATTTTAAATTTGTAATATCTCCGAAAATATTTGTTTAATTTACATGCTGTAAGGAACCATATTGATCTATATTAATTGCACACTGTATTTAAGGTACTTAATTCGATAAGGATTAATGCCGTATTGCTTAAAATAGCTTCGTAAATAAGCCATTTTTTCACGTAAAAAGAAAACAATAAAAATGGTTAATGTGGGTTATCCCTAAAAGATAAACATATACCATCGCGGACTTTTTTGTAGACCTTTTTATGGTGTACAATACTGTAGTACATTAATTTGATCTAACTCGTAGGGTTTAGGCAGCGTTTTTGCTAAATTGCTAAATAAGCCCAAAAAAATAGGTTAATTTACGACATCACGTTAGAAACCTCTAAAATTAGCAATGTTGCCTTAGTATATGATGCATGTATTATACATATAAACCTTCCTCTTGAATCACTCTATCTATTGGAAAAAACCGCATCAAAATCCGTTGCGTAGTTTTAAAGATTTAAGCGCACATAGCGCGCGCAAGTCGCCTTTTCTGTCCCTATATCCCATAGGGACAGAAAAGGCGACTTTGTTTTATACTATGTAGTGATTAACTAAGTTTAATACAAAACATAAGTACTATACTATAAAACTTCTCTTTTGTCATCCTGAAGTAAGTTACCTAAAATAATAAAAAAATAAATGCTTTTGTATTTTTGTAAGTATCGATTCCATATTCTATGGGAACGATAATCGAAAATCGAATGATTCATTTTCGATTATACTATATGGGGTACCCTACTTGGAGCTGTCAAAATTATCATCCTAAATTAGACAAGGTATAAGTACATATGAGTATAATATGGTACCTACCTATCTAACAAACTTAGGCCGGGCGTATACATCCATACATCCAACTGTTGCATCGACTAAACTATTTCGTCGAGTTGTGTATTATTCATGATTTCTACTCAACTAAATAGTTTAGTTGATGGAATTGCGCATACAATCGATTTGTATCTCCTCAAATCGATCAGTCTTTATTCAGAAATTTTAATATAGATAAAAAAAAGATACTGTATACATCCTGTACCTAGTGGAATATTTCATACGTTACATTCTAAGCTATAAGAGCACTCAGATAATTAAATAATTTCATTCATTGGTCCTTTTATAAAACGCCAAGATACAAGATAGAGATACCAAAAAATCGGTAGAAATTGGCCAAAAATCGGTAATTCGGTAAATGCACGTCAAGTCCGGGAGATCTATCCAGGTTTTGCCATGCTACTGGCAGTCGGTGACTCCGACCCCGACTCGGGCTTAGTCACGGATCGACTGTTTAGTCGATGGTCAATACAAAGCAATACGAATTGAGCGCTTGATCGATAGTTGTCCAACTAAATCCAAACATAACTACATCCAAACTAAAACCAAATCCAACTAAGCGATAGTTGTTAAATCAAAAGTCAGTCGATGAAGCTTTTTGACTTTTTGTCGAACAACTATCGAGTTGACAGTATGCGCCTTTCATTATATATCTTTTAAACATATTATGATACACGATGATACACAAAGACTTGTTCAACTAAAAGTTGTACCTATATATGCGTTAGCCCTTTTTTGTTCTTCGCTTGAGAGTCTTTGAACTAGTGCGTTTAGTGAACATATTTAAAAAATATTAGTTTGGATCACTTCACTGTTGAATTTATGTCATATTCTTAAGAAATTGTAGTAAATTTTATCACAAATTTGAATGAAATTTATTTCTATACCGTTTTAAATTTATTATGTTGTAAAAATAAATAATAGCTTACCTTTTGATTCATAACTCAATGGAAGATCAAAACGTATTCGAAGGCAAACACAAACTTAGCGAAATAATGTAAGATATTATATTAAAGTCATACAAATATAACTCGTAAGTACACGGAATAAAGTCTTCTTTGGCTTAGCAATTCAGCATAGTACTTCGTTTTGTTGTTACGACCTTAGTATCGTGAATTCGATTAGTATACGAGAGTTATAAAGTAGCCTCTATGGTAGAGACAACATTAATCCATTAGCTTAGTCGCTTAATGACGTTACGGCCTTCGAATCTGCGAAACGAATCATGTTTCGTCAAGACATAGTAGGCCTGCTGGTACAGAACCAAGAAAAACTGTTACATAATTACTTACACACCAAAACTTTAAATCCAAACGGACCCCTGTTCCAGGTTCCTGTTGTCCACTCATCTACGTGGTCCGCTTTAGCGGGCCGCGCACCCACGCGCCGTACTAGTTAATTAATATATATATAGCTGCTCGTGCTGATTCACTCACTCATTGGTCACCTCTCCTGAACAATTTTGTATGAAATTTTTTTGTTTCACCGATGGTTACGTATAGAGGATGGAAATTCATTCGGAGGAAAAATATGGAGAGAGCTGATGATGGAGGATTTCGGAGACGGGTGAAGAGCACGCTTAAGGTATTGAAGATAGGTTGGTGGTGCTTGAGCAAATGTCACTCGAAACGTCATTCAATTGCCAGTGACCTGAAAAAAAATTCAAAATGGCGAAAAAAAAATGGCCGCCATAGAAATTTCCTCGGTGTCCATCTCGGAGAGTATAAAAGATGGAAGAGTAGTTTCTTCGCAAAAGATGATCAGGATCCAAAGGTCTACTCGATGAATAGAAAAAAAATTCAAGATGGTGGAATTTATTTTTCTATAGAAAATGTATGGCGAACATTGAATAGACTACAAGTTTTGAACTATGCAAGACTTTGATTTATATATAGTTTCTTTTTAAAATGTTTTTGTGGAAGAACTCTTAGTCAGAAATATGTAGATAGATGATGATCGAGGGTTTGGAAGATGGGTGAGAAGCACGGCCAAGGTATTAGACATAGGTGAGGGCTGCTCATGGCGGATTCAAGATGGCGTCAACACAAATGTCATGGGTGTCTCTCTCAGAAAGTATTAAAGATGGATGAATTGTGTTTCGGTTCACCTCTGCTGTATTTTTTTCCCCTGATGCTTTCATATAAAGTACGAAAATTCATTCGGAGGAAAAATATGGAGATTTTGGAGACGGGTGAAGAGCACGGCCAAGGTACTGAAGAGAGGTAGGGAGTGCTCAAATAAAAACCACTCGGAATCTCATCCGATTGTCAGTGAGCTAAAAATATAACCAAAATGGCAGATTCAAGATGGCGCCCATACAATTTTCGACAGCGTCTATCTCACAAAGTATAATAGAAGATAGAAGAGAGGTTTTTTGGCAAAAGATGATAAGGACCTAGCCTAGAGGTCTACTCGATGAATAGAGAAAAAATTCAAAATGGCGAAATTTATTTTTCCATACAAAATATAAGGCGAATATTGAAGAGACAAATGTGCAAGACTTTGATATGCTTTTAACCGACTTCCAAAAAAGAGGTGGTTCTTAAAACGGCCCGTTTATTTTCATTTTTTTGCAAAGATTTTTTTAAATAAACAGTAGAAGTTTTCGTCTTGGTCCCATAAAAAAATCTGGATCCAACTCCTTAATCCTGACGCTGAAAGATTACTGCCCGCCTAGGCCCTAGGTTATCAAGATTCAGAAAATGTTCATTGTGAATTAATATTATAGGTACCAAGCAACGACTTCATGGTTAGATTTCAAGTCCCAACCCCTCAACCCTGATAATGCAGGGTACAGCTGCGCTCACAAACTATAGTGATTCAGAAACTGCGGATGGTGCAATGCAATAATATTTTAGGTACCAAGCATAGACTACATAATTGAACTTCGGATCCCGACTCCGCAATCTTGATGCTGCAAGGTGCTGAACTCTTAAACCATGGGGATTCGAGAATTTCTTATATTTTTATTTATTTATAAAAACTTCATGCACATATGCAACAGGCATTCTCTACCAGTCAACCTTATAGGTGGTGTAGAGAATAACATAGCATAGCATAGCATAGAGAATAACATAACAGCATTTTAGGCATCAAGCAACAGCTTCATGATTACACTTCAAGTCTGAATTCCATAAACCTGATGATGCAGGGTACAACACTCCTAAACCATAGAGAATAAGGAACTGTTCCTGGTGAAATAATAGGTACCTATTGTAAATGCCGAGCATAGACTTTTGTTAGGTATTGAATTCCAAGTCCCAACTTTTCAATCTAAACACAAATTCACGGTTTTCCGTCATAGTTTTTGAATTATCGTGCAAAATGTCGAAAAAATACGACTGTAGGTAATACGGAACGTGAACGTACGAACGTGGTCCGCTTTAGCGGGCCGCGCACCCACGCGCCGTACTAGTCTTAACATACGGGGCGTCGCGTGATAGGTAATGTATGGTAGGCTTGCCATGCCTATCTCTGTTATTGAGTTTATTACAATAAATATAGCTATTATTAAAAAAAATCCTTCATCCCGATATTAATTACATTAAAATATGTTACATTATTAAAAAAAATCATAGTTAGTTCCATTAAATTTCTTTAAAAACGCAAATATGTGATAAAATCTTTAGGATGCGATTACTCAAAACTATGTTTTTTGAGATAACGTAGATAGGCCTGACACGGCAGAGTGCACGGCATCTAACTTGGCAAGGTGGTTGCATTTTTCCCCTATTTATTATTAAAAAATCATTCCCAAACTGGTAACTCTGTCAGCATGACAAAATAAAGTGCCGGTCAGACTCTACCTACAGACATTTGACCCAAGACAGGTTTGTTGCCCGCAGACAAGCCAATGAACTTGACCGAATAATTACGTAAGTGTAGCGTGATCGTAATATGACAAGACGATGCCTACAATAGCTTATCGTGATAGGCTAAGAGCCGAAGGAGATCGACCTTCACCCACCTGATAACTGGATGGGATAATTATATTTTTTATCAAACTTTTTTGTCTATTATGACATGCCTTTTTAACGCGGAAGCCTCCTACGGGTCACCTTTTTTTATCGTGCGGAATCCCCACGGATACCACCCCCGTCGGCCATCGAGGGTGGTTATGTCGGGATCGAACCGACTAAAACCGCACGTCGTATCGGGTTTTAATTACCGGGGTGTAAGGTTACCCAATAGGCATATCCTTTGCACCCCAACTGACCCTGGGCCGTCTACGGTTTTAAGATGGCTCCTTCAACTGGGCGAGCATCGCATCACGCCACTTCGCCGACGCGACGGTTGGGTGTAGGGTGACAGGCGGTCGTCCGTCACCCAACCGTGATCATAATAGTATGACAAGGCCTCTAAGCTTATCTCGAAAGTTGTTCCTTCAAGTCTGGCCTACTCAATCATCCATTCTATTTTTAAATAGTAGTAATCCCACCCGTATTCCCCCTGCCCACTACATACCTTCCGGATCCTGTGCACCTGTACCTAATGTACGTACCTAGGGTCATACATAACAGGTAACACTGTAATGAGACTGAGGATAAGGAAATTCTGGGCATACTTAGTCAAACTGTAGTAAATAATGTAATTTGGATACGTCTATGTAAATGTAAAGCGGAAGAGTTTCTTTGTTTGGTTGAACGCGCTAATCTTTGAAACCTTAGGTCTGAATTGCAATATTCTTATTGTGTTGTATAGCTCATTAACTCATTTATCGAGGAAGGCTATAGGTTTGATATCATCACGCTAAGTAACCAGGAGAGAGTGATTTAATTGAAACAGACACTCCAATTTAATTTTTTTGTATATTACCTACTAGCGACCCGCCCCGGCTTCGCACGGGTGCAATGCTGATACTAAATTAAATGTATTATACATATAAACCTTCCTCTTGAATCACTCTATCTATTGGAAAAAACCGCATCAAAATCCGTTGCGTAGTTTTAAAGATTTAAGCGCACATAGGGATATAGGGAAAGAAAAGGCGACTTTGTTTTATACTATGTAGTGATGATGATGTACCTACTTCTGTTTAAATCTACTATAATATAAAAATAAGTCGGGTTTTCCTTCCTGACGCTATAACTCCAGAACGCACGAACCGATTTCCACGGTTTAGCATTCGTTGGAAAGGTCTCGGGCTCCGTGAGGTAGCGTGAGGTTTATAGCAAAGAAAACTGGAATTTACACCCGGGCGAAGCCGGGTCCCGGGTCGCTAGTAGTGTATAGATATAATATTGCGCATTAAATGGAGTGCCTTTTAAAGCCACTTCTCAATTATATCTAACTCTGTAGCATAATCTTTGATAGGTAGGTACTTACGTGAAATTCAGCTAAGTATTGATAAACAATGATCATAATTTTGTACATAATCAGTTAAGGTGAAAGATATTCGTAACTGTTCGTAATAAGGAAAATAAACAAAAACGTAGGCGGGTATTTTGTTAAAAATGCTATCTCAACTTATATGAGCTGTATCTTATCACTTTTTGAAAGTCGTTATTAGCGGAACTATTAAATAGTGTAATAATAAAAATGAAGGTGTGTTTTTTTTTTCTCAAAATTGATGACTCCGCCCGCGCTAGTATGGTAAGTTCTACTTAACCAATTGCAATCAATGATGTATGTATATGTACTTAGGTACCTGTTGTGTCGGTGTGTTGGTAACAACCCATTTATGTCCCACTGCTGGGTACGGGTCTCCTCTCCTCTAACGAGAGAGCTGAGAGAGTTTAGACCCTAATCCACACACGCTGGCCTAATGCGAGTTGGTGGATCGGACATGTCCTTAGAATTTCTTCTAGGACATGTGGGTTTCCTCACGATGTTTTTCTTTCACGGTTAGCAGATGATAAATCATGTGTTTAGCACACATAAATTCCTCAAAGTGAAATTTACTTTGCTACTTGCCGGCCGGATGCGAACTCGATACCTTTAGTAGAGGCCGCGTCCTTATCCATTCAACTTCCATCGCTTTTGTCGTCGGTGTGTACCCGGCATAATTCAAATTATTTACCCACTATCTACTCTTTTGTGTGTGGGCTGCGAAATAACAAGGTTTGCAATCGTGACGCGACCGCTAGAAGGACGCGTTATCTGCACCAATAGAATCCCTCGAAATTACATAATTTATCGATGTTTAGTGCTGGATTATATCGCAAACTCTTACACAATATTATACAATAAGGGCTGATCCAACTGAACGACATCCGTCCTCCATGAGCGCAGGCCTGTGGGTATCGTGTGAAACCGCCTGTAACCCTAGGAGAAGCAGGCCGAGGCTGGGGATGCCTCTTGGGCTTTCTTGCAACCGGGCGCTAGGAGACCCTGAGACGGTGTGCAGTTTTAGTCGGATCGATTCCGACATAACCACCTCCGCCGGTGACGGGTGGTATCCGTGGGATTCACACACGAAAAAAGGTAGATTGTTTTTAAAAATAAAAAACTTGAGAGGTGTCAGGGACACCTGGATGGAACGAAGTTCCTTTCAATTAATATATTCATATACAAATATATATACTACCCTACTCCCACTCCCACTCCAACTCCCACGTGTGACTTATTGAATGATTGAGCGTTCCGAACGAATCATTCAAAAAGTCACATACAGTAGCAAAAACAACACGACAGCAGCAAAAAGTGACGCAACAGTAGCACAACTTTTTGTCTTAAAAGTGTCATCCTGAAGTAAGTTACCTAAAATAATAAAAAAATAAATGCTTTTGTATTTTTGTAAGTATCGATTCCATATTCTATGGGAACGATAATCGAAAATCGAATGATTCATTTTCGATTATACTATATGGGGTACCCTACTTGGAGCTGTCAAAATTATCATCCTAAATTAGACAAGGTATAAGTACATATGAGTATAATATGGTACCTACCTATCTAACAAACTTAGGCCGGGCGTATACATTCATACATCCAACTGTTGCATCGACTAAACTATTTCGTCGAGTTGTGTATTATTCATGATTTCTACTCAACTAAATAGTTTAGTTGATGGAATTGCGCATACAATCGATTTGTATCTCCTCAAATCGATCAGTCTTTATTCAGAAATTTTAATATAGATAAAAAAAAGATACTGTATACATCCTGTACCTAGTGGAATATTTCATACGTTACATTCTAAGCTATAAGAGCACTCAGATAATTAAATAATTTCATTCATTGGTCCTTTTATAAAACGCCAAGATACAAGATAGAGATACCAAAAAATCGGTAGAAATTGGCCAAAAATCGGTAATTCGGTAAATGCACGTCAAGTCCGGGAGATCTATCCAGGTTTTGCCATGCTACTGGCAGTCGGTGACTCCGACCCCGACTCGGGCTTAGTCACGGATCGACTGTTTAGTCGATGGTCAATACAAAGCAATACGAATTGAGCGCTTGATCGATAGTTGTCCAACTAAATCCAAACATAACTACATCCAAACTAAAACCAAATCCAACTAATCGATAGTTGTTAAATCAAAAGTCAGTCGATGAAGCTTTTTGACTTTTTGTCGAACAACTATCGAGTTGACAGTATGCGCCTTTCATTATATATCTTTTAAACATATTATGATACACGATGATACACAAAGACTTGTTCAACTAAAAGTTGTACCTATATATGCGTTAGCCCTTTTTTGTTCTTCGCTTGAGAGTCTTTGAACTAGTGCGTTTAGTGAACATATTTAAAAAATATTAGTTTGGATCACTTCACTGTTGAATTTATGTCATATTCTTAAGAAATTGTAGTAAATTTTATCACAAATTTGAATGAAATTTATTTCTATACCGTTTTAAATTTATTATGTTGTAAAAATAAATAATAGCTTACCTTTTGATTCATAACTCAATGGAAGATCAAAACGTATTCGAAGGCAAACACAAACTTAGCGAAATAATGTAAGATATTATATTAAAGTCATACAAATATAACTCGTAAGTACACGGAATAAAGTCTTCTTTGGCTTAGCAATTCAGCATAGTACTTCGTTTTGTTGTTACGACCTTAGTATCGTGAATTCGATTAGTATACGAGAGTTATAAAGTAGCCTCTATGGTAGAGACAACATTAATCCATTAGCTTAGTCGCTTAATGACGTTACGGCCTTCGAATCTGCGAAACGAATCATGTTTCGTCAAGACATAGTAGGCCTGCTGGTACAGAACCAAGAAAAACTGTTACATAATTACTTACACACCAAAACTTTAAATCCAAACGGACCCCTGTTCCAGGTTCCTGTTGTCCACTCATCTACGTGGTCCGCTTTAGCGGGCCGCGCACCCACGCGCCGTACTAGTTAATTAATATATATATAGCTGCTCGTGCTGATTCACTCACTCATTGGTCACCTCTCCTGAACAATTTTGTATGAAATTTTTTTGTTTCACCGATGGTTACGTATAGAGGATGGAAATTCATTCGGAGGAAAAATATGGAGAGAGCTGATGATGGAGGATTTCGGAGACGGGTGAAGAGCACGCTTAAGGTATTGAAGATAGGTTGGTGGTGCTTGAGCAAATGTCACTCGAAACGTCATTCAATTGCCAGTGACCTGAAAAAAAATTCAAAATGGCGAAAAAAAAATGGCCGCCATAGAAATTTCCTCGGTGTCCATCTCGGAGAGTATAAAAGATGGAAGAGTAGTTTCTTCGCAAAAGATGATCAGGATCCAAAGGTCTACTCGATGAATAGAAAAAAAATTCAAGATGGTGGAATTTATTTTTCTATAGAAAATGTATGGCGAACATTGAATAGACTACAAGTTTTGAACTATGCAAGACTTTGATTTATATATAGTTTCTTTTTAAAATGTTTTTGTGGAAGAACTCTTAGTCAGAAATATGTAGATAGATGATGATCGAGGGTTTGGAAGATGGGTGAGAAGCACGGCCAAGGTATTAGACATAGGTGAGGGCTGCTCATGGCGGATTCAAGATGGCGTCAACACAAATGTCATGGGTGTCTCTCTCAGAAAGTATTAAAGATGGATGAATTGTGTTTCGGTTCACCTCTGCTGTATTTTTTTCCCCTGATGCTTTCATATAAAGTACGAAAATTCATTCGGAGGAAAAATATGGAGATTTTGGAGACGGGTGAAGAGCACGGCCAAGGTACTGAAGAGAGGTAGGGAGTGCTCAAATAAAAACCACTCGGAATCTCATCCGATTGTCAGTGAGCTAAAAATATAACCAAAATGGCAGATTCAAGATGGCGCCCATACAATTTTCGACAGCGTCTATCTCACAAAGTATAATAGAAGATAGAAGAGAGGTTTTTTGGCAAAAGATGATAAGGACCTAGCCTAGAGGTCTACTCGATGAATAGAGAAAAAATTCAAAATGGCGAAATTTATTTTTCCATACAAAATATAAGGCGAATATTGAAGAGACAAATGTGCAAGACTTTGATATGCTTTTAACCGACTTCCAAAAAAGAGGTGGTTCTTAAAACGGCCCGTTTATTTTCATTTTTTTGCAAAGATTTTTTTAAATAAACAGTAGAAGTTTTCGTCTTGGTCCCATAAAAAAATCTGGATCCAACTCCTTAATCCTGACGCTGAAAGATTACTGCCCGCCTAGGCCCTAGGTTATCAAGATTCAGAAAATGTTCATTGTGAATTAATATTATAGGTACCAAGCAACGACTTCATGGTTAGATTTCAAGTCCCAACCCCTCAACCCTGATAATGCAGGGTACAGCTGCGCTCACAAACTATAGTGATTCAGAAACTGCGGATGGTGCAATGCAATAATATTTTAGGTACCAAGCATAGACTACATAATTGAACTTCGGATCCCGACTCCGCAATCTTGATGCTGCAAGGTGCTGAACTCTTAAACCATGGGGATTCGAGAATTTCTTATATTTTTATTTATTTATAAAAACTTCATGCACATATGCAACAGGCATTCTCAACCAGTCAACCTTATAGGTGGTGTAGAGAATAACATAGCATAGCATAGCATAGAGAATAACATAACAGCATTTTAGGCATCAAGCAACAGCTTCATGATTACACTTCAAGTCTGAATTCCATAAACCTGATGATGCAGGGTACAACACTCCTAAACCATAGAGAATAAGGAACTGTTCCTGGTGAAATAATAGGTACCTATTGTAAATGCCGAGCATAGACTTTTGTTAGGTATTGAATTCCAAGTCCCAACTTTTCAATCTAAACACAAATTCACGGTTTTCCGTCATAGTTTTTGAATTATCGTGCAAAATGTCGAAAAAATACGACTGTAGGTAATACGGAACGTGAACGTACGAACGTGGTCCGCTTTAGCGGGCCGCGCACCCACGCGCCGTACTAGTCTTAACATACGGGGCGTCGCGTGATAGGTAATGTATGGTAGGCTTGCCATGCCTATCTCTGTTATTGAGTTTATTACAATAAATATAGCTATTATTAAAAAAAATCCTTCATCCCGATATTAATTACATTAAAATATGTTACATTATTAAAAAAAATCATAGTTAGTTCCATTAAATTTCTTTAAAAACGCAAATATGTGATAAAATCTTTAGGATGCGATTACTCAAAACTATGTTTTTTGAGATAACGTAGATAGGCCTGACACGGCAGAGTGCACGGCATCTAACTTGGCAAGGTGGTTGCATTTTTCCCCTATTTATTATTAAAAAATCATTCCCAAACTGGTAACTCTGTCAGCATGACAAAATAAAGTGCCGGTCAGACTCTACCTACAGACATTTGACCCAAGACAGGTTTGTTGCCCGCAGACAAGCCAATGAACTTGACCGAATAATTACGTAAGTGTAGCGTGATCGTAATATGACAAGACGATGCCTACAATAGCTTATCGTGATAGGCTAAGAGCCGAAGGAGATCGACCTTCACCCACCTGATAACTGGATGGGATAATTATATTTTTTATCAAACTTTTTTGTCTATTATGACATGCCTTTTTAACGCGGAAGCCTCCTACGGGTCACCTTTTTTTATCGTGCGGAATCCCCACGGATACCACCCCCGTCGGCCATCGAGGGTGGTTATGTCGGGATCGAACCGACTAAAACCGCACGTCGTATCGGGTTTTAATTACCGGGGTGTAAGGTTACCCAATAGGCATATCCTTTGCACCCCAACTGACCCTGGGCCGTCTACGGTTTTAAGATGGCTCCTTCAACTGGGCGAGCATCGCATCACGCCACTTCGCCGACGCGACGGTTGGGTGTAGGGTGACAGGCGGTCGTCCGTCACCCAACCGTGATCATAATAGTATGACAAGGCCTCTAAGCTTATCTCGAAAGTTGTTCCTTCAAGTCTGGCCTACTCAATCATCCATTCTATTTTTAAATAGTAGTAATCCCACCCGTATTCCCCCTGCCCACTACATACCTTCCGGATCCTGTGCACCTGTACCTAATGTACGTACCTAGGGTCATACATAACAGGTAACACTGTAATGAGACTGAGGATAAGGAAATTCTGGGCATACTTAGTCAAACTGTAGTAAATAATGTAATTTGGATACGTCTATGTAAATGTAAAGCGGAAGAGTTTCTTTGTTTGGTTGAACGCGCTAATCTTTGAAACCTTAGGTCTGAATTGCAATATTCTTATTGTGTTGTATAGCTCATTAACTCATTTATCGAGGAAGGCTATAGGTTTGATATCATCACGCTAAGTAACCAGGAGAGAGTGATTTAATTGAAACAGACACTCCAATTTAATTTTTTTGTATATTACCTACTAGCGACCCGCCCCGGCTTCGCACGGGTGCAATGCTGATACTAAATTAAATGTATTATACATATAAACCTTCCTCTTGAATCACTCTATCTATTGGAAAAAACCGCATCAAAATCCGTTGCGTAGTTTTAAAGATTTAAGCGCACATAGGGATATAGGGAAAGAAAAGGCGACTTTGTTTTATACTATGTAGTGATGATGATGTACCTACTTCTGTTTAAATCTACTATAATATAAAAATAAGTCGGGTTTTCCTTCCTGACGCTATAACTCCAGAACGCACGAACCGATTTCCACGGTTTAGCATTCGTTGGAAAGGTCTCGGGCTCCGTGAGGTAGCGTGAGGTTTATAGCAAAGAAAACTGGAATTTACACCCGGGCGAAGCCGGGTCCCGGGTCGCTAGTAGTGTATAGATATAATATTGCGCATTAAATGGAGTGCCTTTTAAAGCCACTTCTCAATTATATCTAACTCTGTAGCATAATCTTTGATAGGTAGGTACTTACGTGAAATTCAGCTAAGTATTGATAAACAATGATCATAATTTTGTACATAATCAGTTAAGGTGAAAGATATTCGTAACTGTTCGTAATAAGGAAAATAAACAAAAACGTAGGCGGGTATTTTGTTAAAAATGCTATCTCAACTTATATGAGCTGTATCTTATCACTTTTTGAAAGTCGTTATTAGCGGAACTATTAAATAGTGTAATAATAAAAATGAAGGTGTGTTTTTTTTTTCTCAAAATTGATGACTCCGCCCGCGCTAGTATGGTAAGTTCTACTTAACCAATTGCAATCAATGATGTATGTATATGTACTTAGGTACCTGTTGTGTCGGTGTGTTGGTAACAACCCATTTATGTCCCACTGCTGGGTACGGGTCTCCTCTCCTCTAACGAGAGAGCTGAGAGAGTTTAGACCCTAATCCACACACGCTGGCCTAATGCGAGTTGGTGGATCGGACATGTCCTTAGAATTTCTTCTAGGACATGTGGGTTTCCTCACGATGTTTTTCTTTCACGGTTAGCAGATGATAAATCATGTGTTTAGCACACATAAATTCCTCAAAGTGAAATTTACTTTGCTACTTGCCGGCCGGATGCGAACTCGATACCTTTAGTAGAGGCCGCGTCCTTATCCATTCAACTTCCATCGCTTTTGTCGTCGGTGTGTACCCGGCATAATTCAAATTATTTACCCACTATCTACTCTTTTGTGTGTGGGCTGCGAAATAACAAGGTTTGCAATCGTGACGCGACCGCTAGAAGGACGCGTTATCTGCACCAATAGAATCCCTCGAAATTACATAATTTATCGATGTTTAGTGCTGGATTATATCGCAAACTCTTACACAATATTATACAATAAGGGCTGATCCAACTGAACGACATCCGTCCTCCATGAGCGCAGGCCTGTGGGTATCGTGTGAAACCGCCTGTAACCCTAGGAGAAGCAGGCCGAGGCTGGGGATGCCTCTTGGGCTTTCTTGCAACCGGGCGCTAGGAGACCCTGAGACGGTGTGCAGTTTTAGTCGGATCGATTCCGACATAACCACCTCCGCCGGTGACGGGTGGTATCCGTGGGATTCACACACGAAAAAAGGTAGATTGTTTTTAAAAATAAAAAACTTGAGAGGTGTCAGGGACACCTGGATGGAACGAAGTTCCTTTCAATTAATATATTCATATACAAATATATATACTACCCTACTCCCACTCCCACTCCAACTCCCACGTGTGACTTATTGAATGATTGAGCGTTCCGAACGAATCATTCAAAAAGTCACATACAGTAGCAAAAACAACACGACAGCAGCAAAAAGTGACGCAACAGTAGCACAACTTTTTGTCTTAAAAGTGTCGTTACAATTTTTGGTCCCAATTTTTTCTTCTAGCCCCCTTTCCACGCGCGATAAGGTACTTCGTTCCATTAAACTGAGTGTAACGATAAAAACATTATCATTGCAAGCCGATAGGACGACGTCAATTATTGATTTTGGCATTAAAAGTCGCTATCGGCGGTCATCGATCATAAGTGTAGAACACAGCCTACACAAATGATACACATAAGGTAATCTTGAATCGCGATATACAACGCAAGTTGAACGTCCTTGAGGCCTTAGCCAACGGTCGCGGGCCGGAACAACCCCGCGGTGCACCCGGGCAACAGAAACGACAGCGCCTCTTCTTACTCGCTAGGGAGACACTGCTGTCGGCTGAGGCGGGAGTGGCCCTCTAGAGGGCTGCTCGGAGGTCATCAGGTTGGCCGTGTGCTTGTCTGTCACCAAAGTACCTAGTTTAAAAAAAACAGCATAATTTGATTCTATTACGCAACGTAGTTTGCCGGGATAATTAGTGGAATATTAGGTTTTATTAATTTAATAGACTGATAACTCCCTGGGAGACAACTAAATATCATTGTTATAATTTGCTAAAATATAATAAGCGTTACATAAATGCCTAGCCTATACATGCACCATTTTGGAACGTGATAGATTACGAAAGAGGTCATTGTCGCGAAACTTGCGAATTAGGTATAAAAAAAAAATTATTAAACACTAATTTGATAAGAGCTTTGCAAATTTATGATACCTACGTATCCCGATGATTTTTAGGGTTCTGTATCTCAAAAGGAAAAAGCAATCTCAGGAAATGGGAACGCGCGGGCTCTGCGCGGGGATGGTGCGGTCCATAGCCTTATACGGGTGCCCGATCTGGGCAGAGGCCTTGAATAGCCATAAGTGCCGTAACAGGCGTACGCTGCGCGCGCCGCAGCGCGTTATGGCTATTAGCGTCATTAGAGGGTACCTACCACACGATCTCCTTCGAGGCGGCGAGTCTGCTTGCCGGGACTCCACCGCGGGATCTGGAGGCGAGAGCCCTTTCACGCCTATACTGGTGGCGAAAGGAGGCGCGGGAAATCGAGGTCGTCCACTCCGACTTGGGCAGCCAAGCGCAGGTCACGCCGTAATAGCGACGGTACGACGCGCCATGGAGGACTGGCTGGAGAGGTCTCCGGGGGCCTCTCGTACCTGTCACTCTTGCAAAAAGCAGGCCGAGCTAGTGTATAGATATAGAAGATTACTGTACCTTAATCAGTAGCTACTTAATTAGTGCTAAAAATAGTCAACGATAGTCACCAGTTGCATCTAGGTATAGATAGATAAGGTGTTTGTGCCCACCTCACCTAAACAATGATATTATCTTTAAACTAGCTGATGACATCGGCTCCGCCCGCGCGGAGGTTGTTTTATGGCAGTTAGCAGATAAGCACACGGTCCGCCTGATGGGAAGCTGTTCCAGTGATCCAATGATTGCCTAAAAGAGATTGCTTAGCGCCACACCCGTGCGATAAGACAGACAATTTTATAATATATGTCCTCCAACTTTTGTATTGACAATCGTCTTTGTATTCTTATTTACATACAATAAAGAGTAGGTAAGTATTATTATTATTATTTCTGTGCTCCCTACTTTAATCACGCCACAGACCACGTGCGCAGAGTAAATATCTATACAGCTATACAACATTATAATAAACTAGCTTCCGCCCGCGGCTTCGCCCGCGTGGAATTCGGTATTGCCACCAAGTCTATTTGAATGAAACGACTCTCCACTCGACTTTCCACTCCGTTGTTCACTCCACTCTCCACTCCACACTCCACTCTCCACACCACTCCCCACTCCGCTCCACTCCACTGGTCTCCACTCGTCTAGCCAAAACCTTTCGGATAAAAAGTACTAAACGGATTTTAGTGCGGTTTTCTTGGTCAGATCTAAAATTTGGAGATAAGACCAAAAGTTATTTTTCCTTATTTATTGGTTTCACCTTACACCATATTTACAGGATTCACCTAAGGCGACAGTGTGGACATCATATATTATCCCTTTATAACAGTAGGTACTTTTAATTGTAATAATCGATATTTGAAAAAAAACTTGGTTATATTGACCACAAATATCTATTTTTTTGCAATCCTTGTCTGTTTGTTCGTGATGGACGCAAAAACTGCTGAACAAATTTTGATCTCGCCTTTTCATTAGAAAGGTCTTGGTTTTACATAAAATCTGCCGTATGTTTGATTGCATTTGGTTAAGTAGAACCGGGGATATGACCAAAAAACGATTACCAACCAATCGACTCCCACGGGCAGAGCCGCGGGTATTAGCTTATTAGCTTAAAAAGTAGCCTATATATTACTCCAGACTATAATCTATCTCTGTACCAAATTTCAACCCGATCTATTGAGCCGTTTTTACGTGAAAGAGTAACAAACATACATCCAGATATCCCGACTGATCGACTCCATGGGCGAAGCCGCGGTTATTAGCTTGTATAAAAATTAGCCTATATGTTATTTCACACTACACTCTATCTCGGTACCAAATTTCAGCCAGATCCATTCAGTCGTTTTTACGTGAAATAGCAACAAACATAATATTTGGACATCCCGACCGATCGACTTTGCGAGCGGAGCCGCGGTATTAGCTTGTATTAAAAGTAGCCTATATGTTATTCCAGACTATAATCTATCTCTGTACCAAATTTCAACCCGATCTATTCAGCCGTTTTTGCGTGAAAGAGTAACAAACATACATCCAGACAACCCGACTGATCTACTCCGTGTGGCGACTGATCGACTCCGTGAGCAGAGTCGCGGGTATTAGCTTGTATAAAAAGTAGCCTATATGTTATTCCACACTTTAGTCTATCTCGTTACCAAATTTCAGTCAGATCTATTCAGCCGTTTTTACGTGAAAGAGTAACAAAGATATATCTAGAAATCCCGACTAATCGACTTTGCGAGCGGAGCCGCGGTATTAGCTTGTATAAAAAGTAGCCTATATGTTATTCCAGACTATAATCTATCTCTGTACCAAATTTTAGCCAGATCCATCAAGCCGTTTTTGTGTGGCAGAGTAACAAACATACATCCAGACATCCAGACATCCAGACATACATTCTTACAAACTTTCGCGTTTATAATATTAGTAGGATCTATAACTGATAGGTGTCTGTACATAGAAGATATTATGAGAAAAAAAATATTAGGGGACTTTGTGAATGTAATAGATGCCAAAACAATTATTTTTAGAATTTTTGTCTGTTTGTCTGTGCCTCTGTGTCTCGGTTTGTCCGCACAAAATTTTTGTTCACGCTAAAATCAAAAACTACTGGAGGGATTTTGATCAAACTTGGTATGATTATAGTTCACAGTTCTGGGTAACATATAGGCTACTTTTTATACAAGCTGATACCCGTGGCTTCGCCCGCGCTTCGTTTTTAGGTCGTTTTTAGCCATATTTCCGGTTCTACTCAACCAATTACAACCAAACATACGGTAAATTTTTAGTCTAAGCAAGACCTTTCTAATAAAAAAAACCGCATCAAAATCCGTTCGGTATTTTTACGTCCATCTAACTTGAAAGGTCTTGGTTAGACTCAAAATCTTACGCATATTTGATCGCAAGCGGCTATTAGAACCAGCGATATAGTAAAAAAAACGCGAAAATCGACGTCCACGCGGGCGGAGCCACGGGCAACAGCTAGTTAGTAATTATATAGCTATAAGCATATCTACATTTTGCGTCTCGCGCGTGTTTTAATAATATAAATACGAGATAAAACAGTAGTAGGTATCTAAGTAGGCAATAAAATGGCCTGACAGACGCGACACGGTTCATTGAACAAAACTACGAGTTTGTTTTCATTTTGATAATTATTTGAGTCAAACTCGTTGTTGCGAGTTGTTGCTACGCTGCCGGCAGTCAAATAAATATCCTACGACATTCTACAGCGCTCTCTAGACCCATAGTAAGCATTTAGCTTGTGTTATGGCTTCTAGAATGCGGCAAAACATATATTTTTTTTGTAAATAGATACATAATTATTAATTATATAAAGAAACACCCAAACTGCAAATAGACATTCCTGCATATAAATATTTGCATCGAGCGGGGATCGAACCCGCGCCTTCCGTAGCATGGTCGTAGCTATTGGAGGTCGTAGCAGTCGAATGCACTACCGCTACGCCACGCCACAGAGGCCGACTCGAACAATAATAATATATCTTGTATAGCGTCATAACTTCCTAAATAGCCACTGATTAGATAAAATAGTTGGATAATAAATTTTCACGCTAAAAAATAGTGAATAGTTTGATATTATATTATCTTCACGTCATCAGCGTCTGCTGTCATGGCGTCGAGTTGCTACTCTTTTATCTATGCTATAGAACATCCGCTATGCTACGGTTATGCTACTGCCGTATACTATTTTTCTATAGTTACTATACAATTAGTTATCATGGTCTTTGATACAAACGAATAAAAATAAAGTGTCTCTTTGAATGATAATATGAATATTCGTAGGTATATACTAGCTATTCCCCGCGGCTTCGCCCGTGACATATACATGCCCGTAATTTCTTAGTTTTGCAATAAATGTAGGTACAAAAACTTGCCCGATTCGTTGACATTATGATTACTACAGAAAAGATAAAAAATAGCCTATAGCCTTCCTTGATAAATGAGCTATTCAACTCAAAAAAAATTTTTGAATTCGGACCAGTAAGTAGTTCATGAGATTAACGCGTTCAACCAAACAACGTACCTATAGGTACTTATAGATATACGATATGTAGGTACTTACCAATAAAACACTATTTTACAAACTTTAGTCTGTCTTTCTGTCTATTTGAATTAGGTAGAGGGAGTTCTGGAGACATTATAAGCAAGAGTCGCCAATAAAATTGTAGATATTCTCGATGTTTTTCACGCCCCACTTGAAGAACCCGGGGTAGTAAGTGTTACATATAAGTGACGAAGACAGGATAAGAAGATAAGATACCTATAAGATATCAAATTGTAGGTAAACGACTTCTCTTACATGACATAATCACATAATGCAATGCTTACTCACCATACTCCAAGCAATGACTCAACAGTGACTAGTTCTACAAAATATTGTTATTATCAACCAAAGAAACAGACTAATCTATAATATTACAAGTATTATTAGGATATACAGCTTATCAACCACAGGAGTAAGTCGACGATATCAGGTATCCGTCACTCGTTCAATACTTCTTCAACCTAGCGTTAATCCCAGTCGCGTAAACCAAAAAAAAAACAGCCCGCTGAGTTTCTTGCCGGAGTCTTCTCAGGTCTGGGCCGCGTTTCGAACCGGCGGTGGTCCATTTGCTTCTAGTTTTAAATATTTATAATTTTGACGTTTTGTAAGTGCCGCTTAAAATGGTATATACCTACAGAATAAATGATTTTTGACTTTGACTTTTGACTTTGACTTGACGTCCAAAGCTTTCACCTCGAGTCCGCTTTACCAGTCGTAACTGCGGATTTGGCTGGACCATGATATTTTCCTCAATTTTTTTTATGTCGCAGCGACGAACGCAAGGCTGTGCCCTTGGAGAATAGCACAGCTGGTTGTTGTCGAACTTTATAGGGCATCAACTAAAATATGGTCAACATTTAAATTCCGATTCAACCTCGATCAAATCATCATCATCATTCCAGTGTTAGTTCCGATTGCATCTGAAGCTCGTGGTGTCAGCTCTTTGACCTTCGCCTGCTGACCTCTTAATACCAAGAGCCTGCGTCAATCAGTAGGCAGGCTTAATTTTTGAAGTGAAAACTTCTTTAGCGGCGCTGAGCACTTTTTTTTGTATGGGTAAAAACTTTCAAACTCGCGTCAGGTTCACGTGATGCTGATCGAAAAAGCGTAAGATCGAGGGGAAGGGAGAGGAACTAGTATCTCCCACTCTTTCTACCGTGCCTGAGTGTGCTGCTCTGTTTAGGCGGCACAGGGCGCTTGCGCGAATGACCGTGTGTGTTTATGTACAGCGTCCCACGCGTATCCAAGGATGGTGACAGCTGATTGCTTGACTGTTGTGTAGTAAATACACTGTTGTGTATTCGTAAATGTGAATAAATAACAACATATAAATTGTCATATTTGTGTACGATAGCGCAATAAATAAACATTGTATTCTACCTCATAAATGATAGTAGGTACTTTTATACTTATAATTAAACACAACGTTAATATTGAAGTTTTCACTTCTGCCGGCACTCCCGGAGTGCTATTTTTTTTTATACTACTTAGGTGGCAGACAAGCACACGGCCCACCGATAGAAAGTGGTCACCGGGGCCTATGGACGTGTGCAACATCATGGGCGTCACACTCGCGCTGCCGACCCTGGAGAGAGGAGGGTTGGGAGGTTTGGGGGACGGAGATGGGGATTAGGGTTGAGAAGGTGATTTGGGGATGAGATGGGGATTGGGGGATGAGAAGGGGATTGGGGGATGAGAAGGGGATTGGGCGATGAGAAGGGGATTGTGAGCTCTGGCTACCCTACTTACCGCCGGGAACACAACACTATGGTTATTATGGCCGCAGATGAGGTTGCCTTGGCTCCAAATGTTCCAAAAACAGATCTATGAATGCATATAGGTATCGTTGGGGTAAAAATCTCGACAATGTTCTAGATAGCCATGGGGTGGCGGAGGCCCACCAATCAACCAATCACAGATACTTTAAAAAGGCCCGCATCATTGGTTGATCGTTCCTCTTATTGGATTTTTATAGGCCAGTTAGTGCACATGCGCGAACTTTGTTTGTCCAAGATTTTTACCTCGAGGTATATAGGTAGAGGTACGTCATGTCATAACACAACAATAACAAATCGCCGCTCAGTATTAAAGTAAGTTTATTTTAAACATCATTGCTTATGACATATTTACATCTTTGGATCCTAAATCATGACCAGAAAATTATATTTTGTGTTTGGACATGACTGTAATAAAACTAGGTATAACGCGTGCGCTATAAGTTGAGACCTGGGCTCTCCGCCTACTTCCTCCTGCACTGCCACTCAGTCGCCCGTGATGTACTGTTTGAAAAAAAATAAGTAGACAGGTAGGTAAGGACTCGGGCAGAAGCTTTTTTACGATATTTTTTTGTGCGCTGTACAAACACGCGCCGGTGACGTCTAGCGGTTAGGTCTCGACTTATAGCGCACGTATAGTACGTACCTACCTACAGATGGCATTAAAAATAAATTACAATATTCTTATTATCACATTAAATATCTTATATTAATTAGGTACCTACTATACACAAAATTTATTAACTGGTTTTAAGCTTTCTCGACTTCATACACATATACAAAAAACATTACCCTCCTTTCTTCGGCAGTCGGGTAATAATCCAGTAGGCAGTATCCAGTGATCTTCGATTGAAATGGATTGAAACAATGATTACATTCATTCATCACTGGATCAAGCATTCAAATAAAATTCATCATTCATTCCTTCATTCAACTCTCTTTCATTAATTCATTCTTTCTTTTAATAAATTCATTCCTTGACTCATTCATTCATTCTTTCACCTATTCATTCATTAATTCCTACATTCATTCATTCAGTTCAAATAAAAGTCATCGTCAGGAAAACAATTTTTTTTTTCATTTGGCACACTTAATTCGCCAGTAATATTCGCGTTTTTGAACGCTATCGCTTAGTGGTCAGAACAGGGTCGGACATTATAAAAATCAGTCAAACATAATTATATACAGAGATCAAACATTGGTAAACCATGGTATAATCTTAACCCTTCCTTTGGACTCCGCCACAAATAATTTAAAAAATTATATTAGCGCGATTTAAAATCGATTCATTTCCATTATGTGTTAACAGAGGTTGTCAATCATTCTTTTTTTTTGCGACGACTGTTCAGTCGATTTTTTTTAATGCAGTCACATTAAATCACATTGTTCATTTTAAATTCTATAATAAAATCTATCCAATACAAACCAACTATAAGCTAATTTGTAATTAATTTTATTGCAAGCATACTCTCATAATTTTCATAGAGTAACTATTAGTGATGGATTTACCTACGCCCTGGCATTTTGGAAATCAAACAGGCGTTTATTATTTCTACCCAAAATGCCAAGGCGTAATTGGGCATTTATTCAATCCGCCCAAAATACAAAGGCATACTTTAACATTTTAGGCATAAATAATAAAAGCCCAAAGTGTCAGACCATAAATTCATCTCTGTCTGTAGTATTATTTGAAGTTCGTTATTTATCATGTGTCGTTGCAATAGGTTAAAGTGTATTTATTATGTAGGTATATGTATCAACAGAAAACTGTAATAGCAATTAGATTTATCGTGTCATTAGATACCTAAGTAGGTAATGCACGCAAAGATGATTTACAATTTTACTTTTTACTATGACCAATAACCAAACACCAATTTTTATCAGTTCAAGTTATAAATGGATTCAGGATCACGATTAAAACATACGATTTTTGAATGTGCGATAAATGAAGTTGATTATTATTAAACATTATTAAAACTCATAATTTTAATAAAGTTAATAAATGAAAAAACAACTCTGTTAGATAATTTTAACAATTTAGTAGGTATCTAAATTGTTAAATTATATTTATGTAATGTTATGCAACTTTTGATCAACTAATAAGTAATTGAATTCTTATCACAGTTTTAAAGTTGTAAGTATATTTTTTTAATATATAATATGATAATATTATAGTACTTAGTTGTATTAGATGTTCTACTGTGATGTCGTAGGTATATAAACACATTTTTTTGGGCTTACATTGCAAACGCTGACTGAACCCTACGAGATAGATCAAAATAACAGCTAAAAGGAAGAAAGAAAGAAAGAAAGGAAGGAAGAAAGAAAGAAAGAAAGAAAGGAAGAAAGAAAGAAAGAAAGAAAGGAAGGAAGAAAGAAAGAAAGGAAGGAAGAAAGGAAGAAGGGATGAAAGGAAGAAAATAAATTTATTAAACACGCTTTACAGTAAATAATATGAAAGGAAACTAAATAATATGAACCAAAACAGAAGATATACCAAATTAATAACGACCGAAGAACTCATAGAGCTCGACCCGGTATCATTAATTACCATTAATATTGACTTAATGATAAGTTAAATCATTAAATGTGATCCTGATGAGATCCTACAGGTTTTCATGAATAAATAATGAATGATGTTTTTGCGGTTTGAATAGAGGAATGAACAGACAAGGTCGACCGTTGAAAATAATTTTAATTTTTTATTTCAATAAATTATTATTAATAATCATTTATTGCTACCAAAGGTATAAAAAGGTATTAGGTAAGTACATTGGAATAAGATTATGTCCTCTTTGGCCTACCTTTTGGCTTGCCAAAATACATTGGATTCTATGAGTTTGACTGACAAAAAAATTAAAATATCACATAAGTACATGGACCTAGGAATAACTATGGACGGAGCCATGGGAACAAAAAAGTGACGCTGCATAGTCAGCCAACTTTCGTATACGTATACAGTCGCCACGCACACTCTCACATCATAGTCAGCCACTTCGCGGCAAACGTCGGCTGAATCGGTCGATCTGTCAGTTTAAGCGGGAAGAAAAAAAAATCAAATACAACATGTCTTGTGCAGTGAAATGGTGTAAAAACCGAAGTGACAGGAAGAAAATAAATCCAGGGATCACATTTCACAGGTTAATCAATATTTCAATCACTTAATGTTTATCTAATAATTATACATAAATGTTCATTCAATATTTCAAAACAAAATTCAATTGTTCTGTACAAAACCAGTGATCCCAACATAAAAGTGTGCAAATTTCCCCATATTTTGGGGAAATCTGTAAATTGTGTAACTTTATGATGAAATAGCATAAACTATTTATTAGTAGTGATAACCGTAGTGATTTAACTTCTTTTTTATAAATACATGGGATTAGGAATCGCAAAAATACAAATTGTAAATAATATGAATTTTTAACTTTTTTTGTTAATTAGGTACCTAGTTTAATCGTGTGAATATTCCCCACGGTTACCATCCATGTAAGTTTTTTTTTATATAGGTATAATGAAAAAAATAATGTAAAAAATAACTAAAATATTATTTTCATTAATTTATGATAAAATAATATTTTTAATAATAATGCACGAATCACCTTTAATGATTGTTCATTTATATATTTTAAAATTTACCAAATAATTCTCCCTATTCCTCAACTAAAATAATAAAAAATGGGGAAATTTAGGTAAAACCTCGCATCCCTACAATTTACTCACACTATGATTGATGCCCGCCATTTTTTGACACAGACTAGTTACTCTAGGCACTCCGTCCATACTTTTCCTAAGTCTATGCATAAGTAATATAAAATGTCAATAAATATGTCAAAAATTTACATAACAAAAATAATGAAATGCGTATAATAATAATAAACTATCAAAACTACCCGCAACATAAATTTAAATTGAGTACTTACAACACTTTGGACATTAATCGGTCATTTATTCAATTCGCCCGATTAATGCCAGGCATAAACCCATGTAGAAGGGTTCATGCCCTGGCATTTTGGGCATAATAATAATAAATGCCTGAAGATTTAGGGCATACCTAAACCCATCACTGCGTGCAACATAATATTATTATCATTGCATAGTATAACATTTATATGTTAACAACTCATGAAGACGTTTCTTAATAGTCTCATATTTACGTTTTTAAATTAAGGTATCCTGTTGTAAGTATATGACTGGCGCTATGCAGTAGATAGTTTTATGCAATAATTCCTTATTTACTTTATGTATGCGAAACCTATCGCGGGTAGGTATTTGCCCTTCTGTTTCGGGTGACCGTATCTGCCAAGTCTTGACTCGATAAGCTCCGGTTTTAGAAAAATAGCTGATAATATACCGTGTTTTACAAAATACGGTTTACAGCTTTCTCCCCTTTTTCAACTTAACACACAAATACACCGTTTCTGGACTTTAAAAACGGTATCTCTATGTTTTCAGTTACCTCAAAACATTATAGATATAGTGCACGGCATCTAAGTTGACAAGATTTTGGAGTAGTGTGGGCCTCATTTAGTTAAAACCTTGCCAAGTTAGATGCCGTGCACTATACCATATCTTAGATGTGACGCAGTCACTCCACTATAAGTTACAGTTACCTACATACGATAACATGTAATTTTTAAAACATTCATTCAAGACACTCAACATCGAGTTTGCTAATAACATTTCATCAATTTATGTTACAATTCTTTTGCATTGTTCACCGTTTCCCGTGGACATCATTATTCCGTGAAGTGGTGAAAAGCTCTTATGCCCTGCCATTTTGAGCATTTATTATTTCCACCCAAAATGTCAGGGCATGGGGGCGTCCATAAATTACGTGAGGTGTTTTTTTAAATTTTCTGTCCCTCCCTTCCCCCCTGGTGAGATGTTGTGAGATTTTATTCAACCCCCTCCCCCATCTTCCAATCTCACGTGAGATTTTTCAAAATGTGGGTTTCTTACGTAAACGCGTTGGATTATTATTGTAAAAAGAAAAAAATCTTAAGCATGTACTGTATAATCTGGATTAAATGGACCAAAATAGTATCTATTCTTTTTTGTTTCAATCAGAAAATAAATTGCGTGATATTTGCCGAGACCCCCCCTCTCTCCAACGTAAGATTAGATGAGATTTGACCCGACCCCCTCCCCCCCTTAAACATCTCACGTAATTTATGGACGCCCCCATACCTAAGCCCATCACTGGCGACAGCGTGTATAAAGCCAAACCCGTAGACTATATCAACAATATCATTCAAACCCTAGTCTGCATTTTAGTTGCCTTAATCAAAGGTTGACCCATCAATACTTTATCCCCAGGCATTACATTAAATTTGAAATCTTTGGGAGCCTCAAATATTAAAATTACTGTACTGCCCATGTTAAATTGACCGAATTCCTGCCCTTTTTTCAAGGGAACTTGTCCGAGTTGTAATTCATTAATTCTATTTTGTTTACCTTTGTTTGTACGTAAATCGGGATCATGGCATATTTCTATTGAACCAACATTAGTGGCTCCCACTGGAGTCATACTGAAGAAGCCATGCTCCCATTCACCGATATACACAGCTCGCTCGTTCTTCGCAAAAAGTCCGGGTGTTCGTTTTGCCTTGCTTGGCTTAACCGACAAAAGTTTTCCTGAGAAATGTCTTCGGAAAGTTGCTGTCCAATCACAGGGAGAGTGGAATTTGTGATAATCTCCTGGCGCCAAATAAATATTGCACTGATACAGTACATTTTCCTTATTAGTCAATAGAGAATTGTAATAGCTGTCTTCTTTTCGACTTGCCCATTTGTTTATACCCAAGAATTCCTGTAAGCTGTATGTAACACCTTTCACTTGTTCTATCTTCTCCGAGTCTACTCTCCCACAAGTTAAAACTACACCATCACACGGTGAAACACACTTATCTTCAGATATAATTCTCGCACCATCTTTTAACTTTCTCGTGAAGAAATCTGATAAACTTTTATATGATTTGAAATCAGAATCGGCAGCTTCGTCCATATTAACTTTGAACATTTTAGCGTACGTCCCATAAATACAATTTCTGAGACACTTAGGAACTTTACATGAAGCCACGCGGCCCCACAATCGACTCGTACCACGAAAAGAACACATTTTCTAAAATAATATTTAAACTTTCGACACTTTGTAGTTAATACTCGCGCGAATTTTACACCAGTCGACGTAAATAGCACTTCATAAAGGTATCCATATGGTTATTACTTAGATCTAAGATTCATGCATTTATTTCTCTGTAACTGTGCAAAGAAATATTTGTTTGACTACTATTGTGAATCGGCGATGTTTGTCGAAATGGTCTATGAGAGCGCAGTCTTCATCTAAGCATTGGATTTATAAGAAGACAGCTCCGTCTACGAGTCGACCGGACCATGTTTATGTAGCAACGCACGTTACATAAATACGCCCGAAACTAATATTTTGGCGAGCAAAATACCACAAGTATTATCAGATTAGGTGTACTTATGTATTGGATAAGATTATCGAACTAGATAAATAGTCGTGCTTCCATTTTTGTAACGATTATAGCCTCTAAAACAACATACAATAGGACGATAATTGAATGGAAAAACTGCCAAGTATCTTGCATTATGGAAGTACGTAATGTATCGATATCGTTTTAAAGAACTTTTATCAAGTTATTAATTGAATACGAATTTAGGATTAGGGTGAGAATAGAATAGGAATGAGTTCGGGGGTTCGTTCCCTAAATCGAATTCCTGGAACTCCGACGATGTAGGTAGCAGTAAAATACTCTGCAGTTACGGAAGTCAAGAGTTTTGTCTCCAAAAAGGGCAAGAAGGTGCATTCGCCTTTTCATTATAAGTTCCCCTAGATCTAAGGACCCAGGACATGTCACCCACTCTAGAAATTGCAAGAGGGCAAATGTTTTGACGTAAAACATTAAATAAGATCGACGCGTTTGCCGTCACAGCTTAGGAATGACGCATGTCATCTCGTATTTTTAAATATCAACAAAATTAGATGTTTTACATTTGCCAGACGTTGCAAAACGGTTCATTCTTTTTCACTTGGAACATTAATATATATATAGCTGCTCGTGCTGATTCACTCACTCATTGGTCACCTCTCCTGAACAATTTTGTATGAAATTTTTTTTTTTCACCGATGGTTACGTATAGAGGATGGAAATTCATTCGGAGGAAAAATATGGAGAGAGCTGATGATGGAGGATTTCGGAGACGGGTGAAGAGCACGCTTAAGGTATTGAAGATAGGTTGGTGGTGCTTGAGCAAATGTCACTCGAAACGTCATTCAATTGCCAGTGACCTGAAAAAAAATTCAAAATGGCGAAAAAAAAATGGCCGCCATAGAAATTTCCTCGGTGTCCATCTCGGAGAGTAAAAAAGATGGAAGAGTAGTTTCTTCGCAAAAGATGATCAGGATCCAAAGGTCTACTCGATGAATAGAAAAAAAATTCAAGATGGTGGAATTTATTTTTCTATAGAAAATGTATGGCGAACATTGAATAGACTACAAGTTTTGAACTATGCAAGACTTTGATTTATACATAGTTTCTTTTTAAAATGTTTTTGTGGAAGAACTCTTAGTCAGAAATATGTAGATGGATGATGATCGAGGGTGAGAAGCACGGCCAAGGTATTAGACATAGGTGAGGGCTGCTCAAACAAAAAATACTTGGAACCTCATCCAATTGGCAGGGAGATGGAAATAAATCCAAAATGGCGGATTCAAGATGGCGTCAACACAAATGTCATGGGTGTCTCTCTCAGAAAGTATTAAAGATGGATGAATTGTGTTTCGGTTCACCTCTGCTGTATTTTTTTTCCCTGATGCTTCCATATAAAGGACGAAAATTCATTCGGAGGAAAATTATGAGGTATTGAAGAGAGGTAGGGAGTGCTCAAATAAAAACCACTCGGAATCTCATCCAATTGTCAGTGAGCTAAAAATATAACCAAAATGGCAGATTCAAGATGGCGCCCATACAATTTTCGACAGCGTCTATCTCACAAAGTATAATAGAAGATAGAAGAGAGGTTTTTTGGCAAAATATGATAAGGACCTAGCCTAGAGGTCTACTCGATGAATAGAGAAAAAATTCAAAATGGCGAAATTTATTTTTCCATACAAAATATAAGGCGAATATTGAAGAGACAAATGTGCAAGACTTTGATATGCTTTTAACCGACTTCCAAAAAAGAGGTGGTTCTCAAAACGGCCCGTTTATTTTCATTTTTTTGCAAAGATTTTTTTAAATAAACAGTAGAAGTTTTCGTCTTGGTCCCATAAAAAAATCTGGCTCCAACTCCTTAATCCTGATGCTGAAAGATTACTGCCCGCCTAGGCCCTCCTAGGTTATCAAGATTCAGAAAGTGTCCATTGTGGATTAATATTATAGGTAGGTACCAAGCAACGACTTCATGGTTAGATTTCAAGTCCCAACCCCTCAACCCTGATAATGCAGGGTACAGCTGCGCTCACAAACTATAGTGATTCAGAAACTGTGGATGGTGCAATGCAATAATATTTTAAGTACCAAGCATAGACTACATAATTGAACTTCGGATCCCGACTCCGCAATCTTGATGCTGCAAGGTGCTGAACACGTGACCTGAGGAATATAACTACATTCTTAATATAATATTGAAAAATCGGTCAAGTGCGAGTTGGACTGGCAAAGAAGGGTGCCGTACCACCGTACTAGAAATAACACTTTATTTTTTAAATTTTCATGCTGTAGCGGCAATAGAAATACACATTCTGTGAAAATTTCAACTCTCTACCTATTGCGGTTCAAGAGATACAGCCCGCTGACAGACAGAAGGATGGACGGATAGCGGAGGCTTAGTAATGGGGCCCGGTTGGAACCTTTCTGGTACAGAACCAAGAAAAACTGTTACATAATTACTTACACACCAAAACTTTAAATCCAAACGGACCCCTGTTCCAGGTTCCTGTTGTCCACTCATCTACGTGGTCCGCTTTAGCGGGCCGCGCACCCACGCGCCCTACTAGTTAATATATATATAGCTGCTCGTGCTGATTCACTCACTCATTGGTCACCTCTCCTGAACAATTTTGTATGAAATTTTTTTTTTTCACCGATGGTTACGTATAGAGGATGGAAATTCATTCGGAGGAAAAATATGGAGAGAGCTGATGATGGAGGATTTCGGAGACGGGTGAAGAGCACGCTTAAGGTATTGAAGATAGGTTGGTGGTGCTTGAGCAAATGTCACTCGAAACGTCATTCAATTGCCAGTGACCTGAAAAAAAATTCAAAATGGCGAAAAAAAAATGGCCGCCATAGAAATTTCCTCGGTGTCCATCTCGGAGAGTATAAAAGATGGAAGAGTAGTTTCTTCGCAAAAGATGATCAGGATCCAAAGGTCTACTCGATGAATAGAAAAAAAAATTCAAGATGGTGGAATTTATTTTTCCATAGTAGAAAATGTATGGCGAACATTGAATAGACTACAAGTTTTGAACTATGCAAGACTTTGATTTATACATAGTTTCTTTTTAAAATGTTTTTGTGGAAGAACTCTTAGTCAGAAATATGTAGATAGATGATGATCGAGGGTTTGGAAGATGGGTGAGAAGCACGGCCAAGGTATTAGACATAGGTGAGGGCTGTTCAAACAAAAAATACTTGGAACCTCATCCAATTGGCAGGGAGATGGAAATAAATCCAAAATGGCGGATTCAAGATGGCGTCAACACAAATGTCATGGGTGTCTCTCAGAAAGTATTAAAGATGGATGAATTGTGTTTCGGTTCACCTCTGCTGTATTTTTTTTCCCTGATGCTTTCATATAAAGGACGAAAATTCATTCGGAGGAAAAGTATGGAGATTTTGGAGACGGGTGAAGAGCACGGCCAAGGTATTGAAGAGAGGAAGGGAGTGCTCAAATAAAAACCACTCGGAATCTCATCCAATTGTCAGTGAGCTAAAAATATAACCAAAATGGCAGATTCAAGATGGCGCCCATACAATTTTCGACAGCGTCTATCTCACAAAGTATAATAGAAGATAGAAGAGAGGTTTTTTGGCAAAAGATGATAAGGACCTAGCCTAGAGGTCTACTCGATGAATAGAAAATACATTCAAAATGGCGAAATTTATTTTTCCATACAAAATATAAGGCGAATATTGAAGAGACAAATGTGCAAGACTTTGATATGCTTTTAACCGACTTCTAAAAAAGAGGTGGTTCTCAAAACGGCCCGTTTATTTTCATTTTTTTGCAAAGATTTTTTAAATAAACAGTAGAAGTTTTCGTCTTGGTCCCATAAAAAAATCTGGATCCAACTCCTTAATCCTGATGCTGAAAGATTACTGCCCGCCTAGGCCCTAGGTTATCAAGATTCAGAAAGTGTTCATTGTGAATTAATACTTATTATAGGTACCAAGCCTACTTCCAAGGACTTCCGGTTGGACTGTATAACAGTGTAGACGTACATAGTGAGCTCCGAAAACTTAACCAATAAAGTGTTAAAAACTTCAGCTAAGTAAGAATTAAATTTAGTGAAATAAATAAATAAAGCCAAGGCTATCCAAATAAATCCTGTCAAGTGATAGATGCACCGCTATAAATCGAAATAATAGTAAGATACACCATTGCAATATAACCTACAAACGCAACTCGACATTGAGAGGTAGGATTATTCATTCACTTACCAACTACCCACTTACCAACTACCAACATCGAAAAACAAAGAAAAACGTTTCGTTCCACGCTAACTACGCAAGAGGGTTGCCACTTTATAAATTAAATTTACTACTAAAATACATCAGTGTTCCCAACGTATTATTTAAAATTTGCCCAGATGGATGATCAACTACAATTATTATTTTCAAATTTAAAATTAGAAATGGAAAAACAAACATCAATATTAAAAACCTCTATGCGAGAAGAAATGGATGAAAAACTTAAACCATTGGTAGAAGAAAATAAACGTTTAAAAATCGAAGTGAAACAATTAAATGAAAAGATTACTCGTATGGAGTTTGGGAAAAAGTCGAATAATTTGATTTTCTACGGCTTTGAAGAATCTACTGATAAAAATATCGACACGGTGAAAATGGTTACAAAAGCTCTAAAAATATCTGGGATTGAAATTGTTGATCGGGACATCAACAAGGCGTATCGTATTGGTAAGCCAAAAGATCGAGCACGCCCCATCCTAGTACAGATGTTGAACACGTGGAAAAGAAATGAAATTTTGAGAAACAAAAAAAGACTACCCAAAAACGTGTACGTCAACGAAGACTTTAGTAAAGATGTTTTAGAAAAACGACGAAGTCTTATACCTCAGTTACAAGAAGAAAGAAAAAAGGGTCATTTAGCATACATAAAATATGACAAGCTGGTGGTAAAGGGTCAAGACGTTACCTCTAGGGATAAACGCAAAAGAGAACAATCTACTTCTCCAAACACCAACATAGAAGACAACACCCGCCCAAAAATTAATAAAGTTAATGCTTTCGAGCGAATGTACAAAAACAGATCCCATTCAACTTCGGAAATAAATAAAGAGTAGCAATTAATGCAAGTCAGTCCTCGGAAAGTCAAAACAATTAAACAGAAAAAACCAAACGAAGCATCAACAATAAACACATCCCCCCCAAGCCGGCTGGTCTCCGTGGGGGTAAGCGACCAATCCCTTCCAGCTCTAAAGACAGAAAATAATACAGAAAATAATACTAACATCAATAATACAAAACTCAAACAAAGAAAAGTAATCTACATAGCCACTCTTAACTGCCTAACACTTAGAACACATGAAAGGTTGACTGAATTAGAATTAGCACTCTCAAAAATAAAATGGGATATACTAGGCCTAAGCGAAACTAGGAGATTAGGAGAAGTGATTGAAGACCGTAAAGATTATATACTATGCTATAAAGGTGAAACAAAAGGAAGGCATGGAGTGGGCTTCATGATCAAAAAATATTTAGAAAAATATATAGAAGAATTTAAAGGTATTTCAGAGAGAATAGCTATACTGAACATGCATTTGCCAATGTACAAAAACAAATGGTCATTTGTTCAGGTTTATGCTCCCACTGAACAGTATGAAGAGTTGGCCAAAGATGCATTTTATGACCAACTGTCATCAGCTTTGCAAGAAACCCATAAAAATGTTATCTTAATGGGGGATTTTAATGGCAGAATAGGTTCTCAAAGAACTGGAGAAGAGAGTATAGTTGGCAATTTTGGATACGGTAGAAGAAGTAAAAATGGTGATAGAATGATTAACCTTGCTTTCGAAAATAACCTTGCATTTATGAATAGCTTCTACAAGAAAAATAAAAATAAAAAATGGACATGGCTTTCTCCAAATAGTTCAATCAAGAATGAGATAGATTATATAGCAACCAACAACTCTAAAGTATTCCTAGACGTAAGTGTCCTTAGTCAACTAAATTTCAACAGTAACCATAGAATGGTCAGAGCCAAATTGAGTAACGCGGAACCAAAAATTAGCAGAAATAAATTTAATTCAACAAAGATAACAAGTAATCAAAACGCAATAAAAAACAAAGCAAAAGAGAAGTATGATTTACAAATAAATGATTTATTCGGACCACTTCATAATGAACGAGTCAAATCAAAGCCTAGCGTCACAAATAATGAAACTAAAATACTAATAGAGGAAAGAAAGCTGCTCATAAAGAATAAAAATGATAAACAAAATAGAAAGGCTATAACAGAAATAAGCAAAAAAATAAGCAAATGTATCAAGAAAGATAGAACCAAAAGAAGAATGGACACACTAACATACCACATAAAAAAGTCAGGAGGAGTTAAAAAAGCCTTGAAAGAACTGACAGAGTCAAAAAAATGGATACCAAACATTAAAAACAAATTAGGAACACATGAAAATAAGAGAAGATCCATAATTCAGGTAGCTACAGAATTTTACAGAACACTCTATGCGCCAGAATCTAACACGCAAGATTCTGCAATAGATCTAGAAAACAATGATATAGAAGAAATACCATTATTCCTCTCATCTGAAATAGAAAAAGCCGTACAAAGTCTAAAAAACGGCAAATCCCCTGGTCCAGATCAGATAACAAACGAAATGCTAAAAATTTCAGTTACATCACCTGAAAATCTGGTTAAACTGACAGATATATACAACACCGTCTTAGAAACAGAATCTATACCATCACAGTGGACTAAAAGCGCAATCATTCTACTGCACAAGAAGGGAGATAGGGATAACATTGAGAACTACAGACCAATTAGTTTAATGTCGAACGTATACAAAGTGTTTTCGAAATTACTTCTAAATAGACTCGCAGTTATGATGGATGAGCAGCAACCGATCGAACAAGCTGGTTTTAGATCGGGTTTCTCAACCGTCGATCACATGCATGTTCTGAAACAATTACTGGAGAAATGTCAAGAATACAGCAAAGACCTTTATATTGCATTCGTTGATTATAATAAAGCGTTTGACTCAGTAAGACATAACTCACTCTGGAAGGCTCTAAATGAGCAAGGAGTCCCCAAAAAATACATACGCATTATTAAAAATATTTACGAAAATAGTACTGCTCATATAAAACTAGAAACTGTTGGCGAGGAGTTCTCTATAGCTCGAGGGGTCAGGCAGGGTGACCCATTATCTCCTAAACTATTTTCTGCTATTTTAGAAAATGTCTTCAGGAACTTGGAGTGGGAAAATATAGGAATAAATATCAATGGCAATAAACTTAGCCATTTGAGGTTCGCGGACGACCTAGTCCTAATTACCGACAGTGCAAACACACTCCAACAAATGTTACAACAACTGACAGATGCTAGTAGAGTGGTGGGCCTAACCATGAATAAATCCAAGACAAAGGTAATGACAAATAGGGAGGAAATAAACATCAAAGTAGATAATGAAAATATAGAATATGTAAGAAGTTATATTTACCTAGGACAACAAATATCTTTTAAGGACCAAACAGACATAGAAATCGAAAGAAGAGTTGCAAATGCATGGAAAAGATATTGGTCACTTAAAGAGATATTTAAAGGCAAACAGTTCCCTATATTCATCAAGAAGAAGGTGTTTAACTTGTGTGTACTACCATGTCTCTCGTATGGATGTCAAACCTGGGCACTAAACCAAAAACACCTACACAAACTAAGAACATGCCAGAGGGGCATGGAAAGGAGCATGATAGGTGTAACACTGAGGGATCGCATGAGAGCGGATGATATACGACTCTTAACTAAAGTGAAAGATATTATAAAAATAGTTAGACAGCTAAAATGGAGGTGGACAGGACACATGACAAGAGAGAGTAAAACAAAATGGACAAAACTCATAACGGAATGGCAGCCACGTGATGGCAAAAGGAGAAGAGGCAGACAAGCGAAAAGGTGGATGGACGACATCAGGAAAGTCGGCCAAGCTGTCTGGATGAGGAAAGCCACGGACAGAGAAGAATGGAGGCAGCTGGAAGAGGCCTATGTGTCACAGGACACGTTGATGACTAATCCGGGAGAACAGATCAATACTTAGTTTAGATGATACTTTTTTATCTGCATTTAATAATTTGTAAGTGTTTAGTTTTCAGCAATAAAGGCTTATTATTATTATTATAGGTACCAAGCAACGACTTCATGGTTAGATTTCAAGTCCCAACCCCTCAACCCTGATAATGCAGGGTACAGCTGCGCTCACAAACTATAGTGATTCAGAAACTGCGGATAGTGCAATGCAATAATATTTTAAGTACCAAGCATAGACTATTACATCAAGCAACAGCTTCATGATTACACTTCAAGTCTGAATTCCACAAACCTGATGATGCAGGGTACAACACTCCTAAACCATAGAGAATAAGGAACTGTTCCTGGTGAAATAATAGGTACCTATTGTAAATGCCGAGCATAGACTTTTGTTAGGTATTGAATTCCAAGTCCCAACTTTTCAATCTAACCACAAATTCACGGTTTTCAGATTTTTCCCCCTATGTCTGCTAGGCATACCGATAGGTAGATATGTCAAAATGGAAAGAAGAAAGAATTTGTGGCTACATTACACAAAAAGAATTAAATTGTGGTCATGAACTAATAATTAGTACTTTAAGTAAGATAACTATATCAAGTGGAGTATCATATGAAAGGGCTTCACCTGTGCATTCTGAAACAGCTTTTTGTTTATTTTTATACGTCATAGTTTTTGAATTATCGTGCAAAATGTCGAAAAGGTGTGTGTGTATTTAAAGGTGAACCATGAACCGTACTTTTGACATGATAGTTGACCCATAGAGTTAAAATAGCGGGTGAGAAGTTATTTTGTACGCATTAAAAACACCTTTCTTAAGTTACCCGTGACTACTGTAGTAGGTACCGCTAGCGGTACTTTAGTGTTTCTTGAAAAGAATCAGTGCTGGCAAAATAATGGGTAATTGTTATCCTACCGGTTGCGGCAATTTAATAATTAGCACTAAAGGACCGCTGTTTAGCCCAATAAAATCTTCAGAAAATCAGAATTCTTTTTTCGGCGTTAATATATTGAAAAAAAAAAAGATTTAATTTAAAAAAATTGAATAAGCACTATAAAACGACAAAGTGTTAGAGTGAACAAAAATTGTCAGGATTGAATGAAATTTTAAGCAATTGCATGCTAACTATTTCCAAATGATTTTCTGATCGGAAAAAATGATCATCCCGTCCTGGATGATCATTGTTTCCGATCAGAAAATCAATTGTCAGGATGATTTCGAAAATCGAATATTTAAATGTCTAAGTAGGTATTTATTATTTTGTTGATAATAATAAAAACGGTTTTAAATTCTAACATTTAAAATAATAGGTTTATAATATTATGCTTAGAATTATACATAGTACATAACACTTAAGTAGAATGTTTGTTAATTTTTAGACGAATACGGACGATGTTCTTTTTTTAAATCCGGAGTGAAAAAAATAAAAGGCGGTACAAATATTTTACCTTTCAGATTTCGTTCTACGTTGTATTTCTTCTGCGTGGAGTGTTCTAATTGTTCTAAACATATTTTTAGAGATTTATCAATCTCAAGAAGTTATTTATTATTGTTTAATTAATTACATAAAATTATTATTATCTAATTACATATTTCAATTTGGTAGTATTTCGTATTAAACTTTTAAGTGTTGGAGGCTTAGTAATGGGGCCCGGTTGGAACCTTTCTGGTACAGAACCAAGAAAAACTGTTACATAATTATTTACACACCAAAACTTTACATCCAAACGGACCCCTATTCCAGGTTCCTGTTGTCCACTCATCTACGTGGTCCGCTTTAGCGGGCCGCGCACCCACGCGCCCTACTAGTTAATATATATATAGCTGCTCGTGCTGATTCACTCACTCATTGGTCACCTCTCCTGAACAATTTTGTATGAAATTTTTTTTTTTCACCGATGGTTACGTATAGAGGATGGAAATTCATTCGGAGGAAAAATATGGAGAGAGCTGATGATGGAGGATTTCGGAGACGGGTGAAGAGCACGCTTAAGGTATTGAAGATAGGTTGGTGGTGCTTGAGCAAATGTCACTCGAAACGTCATTCAATTGCCAGTGACCTGAAAAAAAATTCAAAATGGCGAAAAAAAAATGGCCGCCATAGAAATTTCCTCGGTGTCCATCTCGGAGAGTATAAAAGATGGAAGAGTAGTTTCTTCGCAAAACATGATCAGGATCCAAAGGTCTACTCGATGAATAGAAAAAAAATTCAAGATGGTGGAATTTATTTTTCTATAGAAAATGTATGGCGAACATTGAATAGACTACAAGTTTTGAACTATGCAAGACTTTGATTTATACATAGTTTCTTTTTAAAATGTTTTTGTGGAAGAACTCTTAGTCAGAAATATGTAGATAGATGATGATCGAGGGTTTGGAAGATGGGTGAGAAGCACGGCCAAGGTATTAGACATAGGTGAGGGCTGCTCAAACAAAAAATACTTGGAACCTCATCCAATTGGCAGGGAGATGGAAATAAATCCAAAATGGCGGATTCAAGATGGCGTCAACACAAATGTCATGGGTGTCTCTCTCAGAAAGTATTAAAGATTCGGTTCACCTCTGCTGTATTTTTTTTCCCTGATGCTTTCATATAAAGGACGAAAATTCATTCGGAGGAAAAATATGGAGATTTTGGAGACGGGTGAAGAGCACGGCCAAGGTATTGAAGAGAGGTAGGGAGTGTTCAAATAAAAACCACTCGGAATCTCATCCAATTGTCAGTGAGCTAAAAATATAACCAAAATGGCAGATTCAAGATGGCGCCCATACAATTTTCGACAGCGTCTATCTCACAAAGTATAGGTAATAGAAGATAGAAGAGAGGTTTTTTGGCAAAAGATGATAAGGACCTAGCCTAGAGGTCTACTCGATGAATAGAGAAAAAATTCAAAATGGCGAAATTTATTTTTCCATACAAAATATAAGGCGAATATTGAAGAGACAAATGTGCAAGACTTTGATATGCTTTTAACCGACTTCCAAAAAAGAGGTGGTTCTCAAAACGGCCCGTTTATTTTCATTTTTTTGCAAAGATTTTTTTAAATAAACAGTAGAAGTTTTCGTCTTGGTCCCATAAAAAAATCTGGATCCAACTCCTTAATCCTGATGCTGAAAGATTACTGCCCGCCTAGGCCCTAGGTTATCAAGATTCAGAAAGTGTTCATTGTGAATTAATATTATAGGTACCAAGCAACGACTTCATGGTTAGATTTCAAGTCCCAACCCCTCAACCCTGATAATGCAGGGTACAGCTGCGCTCACAAACTATAGTGATTCAGAAACTGCGGATGTTGCAATGCAATAATATTTTAAGTACCAAGCATAGACTACATAATTGAACTTCGGATCCCGACTCCGCAATCTTGATGCTGCAAGGTGCTGAACTCTTAAACCATGGGGATTCGAGAATTTCTTATATTTTTATTTATTTATAAAAACTTCATGCACATTTGCAACAGGCATTCTCTACCAGTCAACCTTATAGGTGGTGTAGAGAATAACATAGCATAGCATAGCATAGAGAATAACATAACAGCATTTTAGGCATCAAGCAACAGCTTCATGATTACACTTCAAGTCTGAATTCCACAAACCTGATGATGCAGGGTACAACACTCCTAAACCATAGAGAATAAGGAACTGTTCCTGGTGAAATAATAGGTACCTACCTATTGTAAATGCCGAGCATAGACTTTTGTTAGGTATTGAATTCCAAGTCCCAACTTATCAATCTAACCACAAATTCACGGTTTTCAGATTTTTCCCCCTATGTCTGCTATAAGGCATACCTACCGATAGGTAGATATGCCAAAGTGATTTAATTCAACGGGATTTCTTGACACGACACGATAGACAGACAGACAGACAACGATGTGATCCTATAAAGGTTCCTTTTTAGGGTTCCATAGCTCAAACCCTAAAACGGAACCCTTATAGGATCACTTTGTTGTCTGTCTGTCTGTCGGTCTGTCAAGAAACCTACAGGGTACTTCCCGTAGACCTAGAATCATGAAATTTGGCAGGTAGGTAGGTTAGGGGGAAAATCTGAAAACCGTGAATTTGTGGCTACATTACACAAAAAAAATTAAATTGTGGTCATGAACTAATAATTAGTATTTTAAGTAAGATAACTATATCAAGTGGAGTATCATATGAAAGGGCTTCACCTGTGCATTCTGAAACAGCTTTTTGTTTATTTTTATACGTCATAGTTTTTGAATTATCGTGCAAAATGTCGAAAAAATACGACTGTAACACGGAACGTGAACGTACGAACGTGGTCCGCTTTAGCGGGCCGCGCACCCACGCGCCGTACTAGTTAATATATATATAGCTGCTCGTGCTGATTCACTCACTCATTGGTCACCTCTCCTGAACAATTTTGTATGAAATTTTTTTTTTCACCGATGGTTACGTATAGAGGATGGAAATTCATTCGGAGGAAAAATATGGAGAGAGCTGATGATGGAGGATTTCGGAGACGGGTGAAGAGCACGCTTAAGGTATTGAAGATAGGTTGGTGGTGCTTGAGCAAATGTCACTCGAAACGGCATTCAATTGCCAGTGACCTGAAAAAAAATTCAAAATGGCGAAAAAAAAATGGCCGCCATAGAAATTTCCTCGGTGTCCATCTCGGAGAGTATAAAAGATGGAAGAGTAGTTTCTTCGCAAAAGATGATCAGGATCCAAAGGTCTACTCGATGAATAGAAAAAAAATTCAAGATGGTGGAATTTATTTTTCTATAGAAAATGTATGGCGAACATTGAATAGACTACAAGTTTTGAACTATGCAAGACTTTGATTTATACATAGTTTCTTTTTAAAATGTTTTTGTGGAAGAACTCTTAGTCAGAAATATGTAGATAGATGATGATCGAGGGTTTGGAAGATGGGTGAGAAGCACGGCCAAGGTATTAGACATAGGTGAGGGCTGCTCAAACAAAAAATACTTGGAACCTCATCCAATTGGCAGGGAGATGGAAATAAATCCAAAATGGCGGATTCAAGATGGCGTCAACACAAATGTCATGGGTGTCTCTCTCAGAAAGTATTAAAGATGGATGAATTTGTGTTTCGCTTCACCTCTGCTGTATTTTTTTTCCCTGATGCTTTCATATAAAGGACGAAAATTCATTCGGAGGAAAAATATGGAGATTTTGGAGACGGGTGAAGGTATTGAAGAGAGGTAGGGAGTGTTCAAATAAAAACCACTCGGAATCTCATCCAATTGTCAGTGAGCTAAAAATATAACCAAAATGGCAGATTCAAGATGGCGCCCATACAATTTTCGACAGCGTCTATCTCACAAAGTATAGGTAATAGAAGATAGAAGAGAGGTTTTTTATATTAGATTATTTTTATTATATTAGATAGAAAAGATGATGAGGACCTAGCCTAGAGGTCTACTCGATGAATAGAGAAAAAATTCAAAATGGCGAAATTTATTTTTCCATACAAAATATAAGGCAAATATTGAAGAGACAAATGTGCAAGACTTTGGTATGCTTTTAACCGAGTTTTCGTCTTGGTCCCATAAAAAAATCTGGATCCAACTCCTTAATCCTGATACTGAAAGATTACCCGCCTAGGCCCTAGGTTATCAAGATTCAGAAAGGGTTCATTGTGAATTAATATTATAGATACCAAGCAACGACTTCATGGTTAGATTTCAAGTCCCAACCCCTCAAACCTGATAATGCAGGGTACAGCTGCGCTCACAAACTATAGTGATTCAGAAACTGCGAATGGTGCAATGCAATAATATTTTAAGTACCAAGCATAGACTACATAATTGAACTTCGGATCCCGACTCCGCAATCTTGATGCTGCAAGGTGCTGAACTCTTAAACCATGGGGATTCGAGAATTTCTTATATTTTTATTTATTTATAAAAACTTCATGCACATATGCATCAGGCATTCTCTACCAGTCAACCTTATAGGTGGTGTAGAGAATAACATAGCATAGCATAGCATAGAGAATAACATAACAGCATTTTAGGCATCAAGCAACAGCTTCATGATAACACTTCAAGTCTGAATTCCACAAACCTGATGATGCAGGGTACAACACTCCTAAACCATAAAGAATAAGGCACTGTTCCTGGTGAAATAATAGGTACCTATTGTAAATGCCGAGCATAGACTTTTGTTAGGTATTGAATTCCAAGTCCCAACTTTTCAATCTAACCACAAATTCACGGTTTTCAGATTTTTTCCCCCTATGTCTGCTATAAGGCATACCGATAGGTAGATATGCCAAAGTGATTTAATTCAACGGGATTTCTTGACACGACACGACAGACAGACAGACAGACAGACAACGATGTGATCCTATAAAGGTTCCTTTTTAGGGTTCCATACCTCAAACCCTAAAACGGAACCCTTATAGGATCACTTTGTTGTCTGTCTGTCTGTCGGTCTGTCAAGAAACCTACAGGGTACTTCCCGTAGACCTAGAATCATGAAATTTGGCAGGTAGGTAGGTTAGGGGGAAAATCTGAAAATCGTGAATTAGTGGCTACATTACACAAAAAAAAATTAAATTGTGGTCATGAACTAATAATTAGTATTTTAAGTAAGATAACTATATCAAGTGGAGTATCATATGAAAGGGCTTCACCTGTGCATTCTGAAACAGCTTTTTGTTTATTTTTATACGTCATAGTTTTTGAATTATAGTGCAAAATGTCGAAAAAATACGACTGTAACACGGAACGTGAACGTACGAACGTGGTCCGCTTTAGCGGGCCGCGCACCCACGCGCCGTACTTGTCATATACCTATAGGGGGTATGGCGTCGGTGTTGGTCACGATTGTCATACAATATCTATGGCAATTGTATTTGTTACGGGTAATTGACGCCCTAAAAAGTTCAACAATTCAGTTGTCGAACTTTTTAGGGCGTCTACTAGGCCAATTCTCGTAGGTAGTAGGTAATAAAAATGTGGTCAACATTTAAGTAGTTCTCTCACAATGTCATTAAAATATTCTGTTTTCAACATCCAACTAAGGTGTCTTCACACAACCGGGATAACTATGACTTGCGTGCGCGCGCGCGTGTTTGTGTGTGTGTGTGTGTGTGTGTGTGTGTGTGTGTGTGTGTGTGTGTGTGTGTGTATGTGCGTGCCGCCTTGAACGTGTATACCTACGTGTGGTGTAAGCTAATAGGCCGACCACAGCGTTCCGTCTGTAAGCTTTTTAGGTTCATGATGGTAACCTTGCCAATTACTTAACTGCTACAGAATGCACTCTATTTACAGTCATTAAAGATAATACGCTACAGTTGGCAGCTAGCTGAGCTACGATACGTTTATTTGAGCAAGAACTCGTAACAAATCGAATGATAACAAAATCATAGGTAGACATCATAGAAAGAAAGAAAAAATGGGAATTTCGCGATGGACGCGAAAACTACCGAACGGATTTTGATGCGGGTTTTTTTAAAGGTCTTGGTCAGATTTAAAATCTTACGCATTCGATCACTATCGCTTGACTTTCGCTTGAGTTTGTATGTACAACTGGAGATACCTACCTATACCCCTATACCTACTTAGTATAATTTAAAAAAACGGTAAAGCAAAGTCCACGTGGGTGGGCTAGTGTAGGTACACCCAAAATACAATTTACAACACTGGATAGCTAGAAGATCAAAGGATTTATAATTTGCCATTTGAGGAATTGAGGTAATGTCTCTAGTCTAGTCGTATCGTAACTTTACATAATCAAAATGACTGTAAAAATAAAATACATGCCTAATTAACCTGGTTTTACTTATAAATATTTTGTTATGTTAAATAGAATACTATGTTATAACAACTAAGAAATAAATCTCAATTTATTCGCGCGCTACGCCATTTTGGTACACGCATAAACTGTTTATTTTTTGTTTTAATTTATGTCAGTAGCACAGTTGATGTTATCGAGCCTATTAATAAGAGTTGTAGGTACGAGAGGCTTTTCGGCCTAAATATGGTTTTTTATAGTAGTTAACCTTATTATTATCAACGATAATAAAATAAAACGAAATAGGGACTAGTGTAATAAATTATTAATAGTCTTGTGAGACTGGTAGCAATAGCTGATAGATGCGAGGTCATCGATATGTAAATACTTAAACTTGCAAAAATATTTAAATTTAACTAAAATTTCAAAATTCATGCGCAGAATAGTTTTGCAAGCAGTTTTAGTAACACTTATAGGAAAAATTTAACTAGCTATAGGTACTTTTGTCAGGTTACCTATCTACTATGAGTTAAACAGGTTAAATCATAGACCGTCTCGGGTCTCAATTACCGGGTTATCATTGTCATTTCCCTCTCACATCTCGGCTGATATGGGCCATACACAGTTTTAAAATGACCCCCTCGATGGCCTCGATCCCCAGAAAGGGAATGGGGCGAGTATCGCGCTGATGGTGTCGCTTAGATGATAGGCGGCTGTCGTATCACCCCCTCGCTTGCTCTCAACTGTACCCTCTTCTATTTAAAAGGGCATGGGCATGGGGAGAGCCTTCGAGCAGTCTTCTACAGGGTTTCTTTTTCTTTTCATCTAGGTATAATTAGAGGCAAAAACCTTGGCACTCTAGTTATTATCCGGATTACTTTTTTATACTACTTAGGTGGCAGAGAAGCGCACGGCCCACCTTATGAGAAGCGGTCACTGTGGCCTATTACCTACTCTAGCAATAAGACTTTTTTCATCCAACTAAGAGGGTGACTTCGGAGACGCGCCCATCATCCAATCACAGATAATAAGAGCTTGTCCAGATGAAGCGATTTACGCGCGTGCCGATACGCGCGTATCTACACGCGCGTTGGCGAGATACCAGGTGCCTATACATGCCGTCCACATGCACACGCGCGACTGTTCCACTCGCGCGTAAATCGCATGCAGCCGCCGGACTCTCGACTCGCGTAAAACACGCGCGTGTTGCGCGCGAGTCGAGATCCTAGAGCGGCCATGTTTGAGCTTGTCCAGATGAAGCGATTTACGCGCGTACCGATACGCGCGTATCTACACGCGCGTTGGCGAGATACCAGGTGCCTATACATGCCGTCCACATGCACACGCGCGACTGTTCCACTCGCGCGTAAATCGCGTGCAGCCGCCGGACTCTCGACTCGCGTAAAACACGCGCGTGTTGCGCGCGAGTCGAGATCCTAGAGCGGCCATGTTTGCGTCCAGTCCAACGCGCGTAGTTGCCGCGATAGGACGTATTAAGAATTAAAAAATGGAGCGTGAAAACTTCGACACAGAATTATTTATCGACGAAGTAGAAAAGAGGGTGGTGATATGGAATATGGAATCTCCAGACTATTCTAATCGAAACGTCAAACGTAAAAGTTGGGAAGAGTTGGTAGAAATTTTCTCTTTGCTTCCGTCGTTTCCATCTTCGGTACGCAAGCCACAACACAACCGCTTTGTCGCAATCCATAATTGTAACTGACTGAATTTGTCCCATATTTACTCGCGCATAAAACGCGGCATCTGGACGCAATAAAAACTAAAGCGCGCGTGTCGGTACGCGCGTAAATCGCTTCATCTGGACAAGCTCTTTGCGTCCAGTCCAACGCGCGTAGTTGCCGCGATAGGACGTATTAAGAATTAAAAAATGGAGCGTGAAAACTTCGACACAGAATTATTTATCGACGAAGTAGAAAAGAGGGTGGCGATATGGAATATGGAATCTCCAGACTATTCTAATCGAAACGTTAAACGTAAAAGTTTGGAAGAGTTGGTAGAAATTTTCTCTTTGCTTCCGTCGTTTCCATTTTCGGTACGCAAGCCACAACACAACCGCTTTGTCGCAATCCATAATTGTAACTGACTGAATTTGTCCCATATTTACTCGCGCATAAAACGCGGCATCTGGACGCAATAAAAACTAAAGCGCGCGTGTCGGTACGCGCGTAAATCGCTTCATCTGGACAAGCTCTAAGTATAAAGTAATCGCTGGCGAAAAGGCCTCGCGTCATTGTTTGATCAGTCCAGTTAGTGCGCATGCGCGAACTTTAAATTTTTTTTTAAGATTTTTGCGTACGTCATGTCATAACACAACAATAAAAAAATGCCGCTCAGTATGAAAGTAAGTTTATTTCAAATATCATTGCTTATGACATTTATATCTTTGGATACTAAATCATGGCCAGAAAATTAAGCATCACTACTACACACATTTAGGCACACGAAATATAAAATTATTAGAAGTACCCTCAAACTCTCACATATGACCAATGACGTCACACAATACAGTGACGTGGTTGGTTGGTATTTTCAATAGAGGACAAAATCGACAAGTAAAAATCAGTGGCCAATCGCATATCGAAATGTTTGAAAAATCTTCACAGGCTAAAGCAAATACAGAGAGGTGTGGTCAAGAGAAGTTGGATCCCTACCCTACCACTTATTTATTTTCCCTCTACCGGTCAATAGCAAAACTATACACTTCATTCTATGTCGATATTACTATAATAACTATCTCAAATTACATTTTTTTCACACACAACTTCGCTGCACAAGACAGGCTGTTTTTTTTTTCACCACGTAAACTGACATAATCGAATGCCGTTTGCCGTGTAGTGGCTGACTAGTGTGCAGTGTGTGCGTGCCGACTTGTACGTATAGGTAAGCAAGCTGGCTGACCACAGACATGCCACCTCTCTGTATTTGCCCTGTGGTATAGTGGCACACAGGTGATTGCTGCGAGGCACTTCCTCTAGACTTTATATTTGGTGTTTGGACATAACTGGAATGAATTTACTACTCACTAGAACAAGCTACCCAGTTTTTTTATCACGCGTTTACAAAATTACATGGCAACAAAAAAAAATACAATATTTGCACTCTCCTTATCACACATAAGTATATCTGAATATCTTATAATAACTATTACAAAATACATTAACTGGTTTTAAGCTTTCGCGACTTGATACACATTAGATACAAACTATCCAATGATTCGTTAAATTCGATTGAAACGACGGGTAAACAATTTTTTTAAAGCACTGTTTATTTGGGTTGAACATAACATAAACACAATCAAACATACACACACACACATAAACAGTTTAAACATATACCTAACCCTTTACACCCGAGAGATGAAGTTCTTCTATATCGTGTTTAAATGTTACTGCTTATCTTCCATAGTGTTCAAATATTATGAGAAAAATATTGAAAAAAATCCTGGTACACCTGGTTTCCAGCAATCAGACCCTCACGATCGTGAGTTTCAGGAAATAATTGTAAGTCGCACGATCGTGAGTCTGTGTTATTGTATGGCAATATAACAAAGAAAATAGTAAAATAACGATTGGTTATTATAAACATTATATTTATTTCAAAAAATATTATAAGCCGCGCACCAAGGTAAACGCATACATACAAAAATCGTGTACGCTGACGATTTATGCTTTCTGGTAGAATCCTCGAGCGGCCTGCAGCAGCTCATGTCAGCTTTCCACCAAGCGTGCTGTAAGTTCGGTCTGAAGATTAGTGTCAAAAAGACGGAGGTGATGTGTTTAGACCCACATGGTCACGAGACACTGGCCGTAAAGCTTGGGGAGGACGTGCTGAAGCAGGTCGAAACGTTTCGTTACCTGGGGAGCATTGTATAACAGCCAAGTGTGACCTTGACGCCGACATCAACAGTAGGATCAGTGCTGCTGCCGCAGCGTTTGGAAAACTGTGTTCCAAGGTCTTCTGCTCGCATGACTTAAAAATGGCCACAAAAATATCCGTATACATGGCGATTGTGCTGCCAAACCCTATATTCATCCGAAACGTGATGTGTTTATCGTCACCACATCCGCACGCTAGACCGATTTCACCGTAAGTGCTTACGGAAAATACTGAACATCAAATGGTCTGATCATGTGCGATATACTGAGGTTATCCGGCGAGCAAATGTGGGTGGCATCGAGGTCTATCTGATGCGGCGTCAGCTTCGGTGGTTAGGACACGTTTTATGAATGATGGATGAAAGAGTGGCGAAGCGTTTTGTACTCTGAAGTAGAGGCGGGAAAGCAAAAACAAGGTGGACAACTCCTCCGCTACGTTCAGAAGCGACAGAAGCGATGAAACGATGCCTAATGGAACCCTCAGTTTGGGAAGGTTTGGCAGTACAATGCCTTGAATGGCGCAGGATCGCGCAGGTGCAGGTGGGTGAGTTCGAGGAGCAGCGTAGAGTGGAGCAGTTGAAGTGGCCGTCATGACCGAAATCGGTCGGAGAGAATCATCAGGTACTGAAGTTGTCCCTCGTCCACTTGAAGGCCTTCTTCCACGACTACTACTGGCGATTTCGATCTGTCACTTGTAGATGGCGAACATTTTGATTCTCGCACAGTAGATCGTGATTTTCGCGAAGTCGTTCTTAAATTTGGTGAGAATGGCAATTCACACGGCGGCGGTGACGGTAGTGGTACTATTGGCATGGAGGAAGATGGTATTTCTTCGTCATCCTGTTTTTCCTCTGACACGTCGTCTGCAGGGTGCCGGAACAAGACGTCTGGATTGAATTTTGTTTCATCTTCGTCTAAATCCGAGATATTTCTGTCCGCCAAAAAGTCACAAATTATTTGTTCCATGATTGAACGCTATGAAAGTAAAAAAAAAACATGCATTTAAGAATAAATGAAGGTGAAATACAAAGTAACATTTGTTATTAAGTTTACGTAGTACGATCGAGGTACCACGATCGTGCGAGTTTAAATTTTGGGGAACAGTATCAACCGATAAATAAAGTAATGTACAATAAACACATGTAGTATTGTTTAACAACTAATAAAGTAGCTAATTACATAAAAAAATGTTAGTAAACCATTAACATTACGAAAATATCAAATACTTACTTGTTCGAGCTGCGTGGTCAAAAAACGCAGCCATCTCTTTCGTATCTTCCAGACCACTCACGCGTTTCAACCTATGCGTATAGTATTAAAGTGTGTTTTCGCGGGTACTCAGATAGTCTCACGATCGAGCGACGACGGTTGCGTCCGCAAAAGTTGTTTTGTGTGCAGTGTAGATTTTTACAAAGTCAAAACTCACGATTGTTTCAGCTCGGGTGTAAAGGGCTAAACCCATCTTTGAACTCCTCCAATCAGAAAAAAAATTACGTAATCATATTATTCGAATGACGCCCAAACGCCAGAGACAAAATGCTAGTGTTTATAGTGATTAGAACTGGGTTGGACATAACATAAATATAATCAAACATACACACACACAAACAGATCAAACATAACCCATCTTTGAACACTACCAGTCAAATTACAAAATCATAATTATTCGAGTTCTGAATAAATTTATTTCTAACTAGCTTCCGCCCGCGGCTTTGCCCGCGTGGAGGTCGGTATCGCCACCAAGTCTATTCCAATAAAACAACTCTCCACTCCACTCACTACTCCAGTCTCCACTCTCCACTCTTCTCTTCACTCCACTGGTCTCCACTCGTCTAAACAAAACCTTTCTAATAAAAAAACCCCATCAAAAGCCGATAATCGCGATGGACGTAAAAACTACTTAACGTATTTTGATGAGGTTTTTTTTATTAGAAAGGTCTTGCTTAGACTTAAAATTTACCCTATTTTTGGATGTAATTGGCTAAGTAGAACTGGAGTTATAAGCAAAAAATGATGACCTACCTTAAAACGATGTGCGGGCAGAGTCGCAGGTATCAGCTTGTATAAAAAATAGCCTTTTTTCCGTGTGGAAATCCAGCGGGGCAGGTTATGTCGGACTCTTACTGACTAAAACCGCACGCCGTCTAGGGTCTTCTGACGCCAGGGTGTAAGATGGCTAACGCTCTGGCGCGGCTGTTGCCCAACATGAGGGGGCCGGATGACTCCTGCAGGAGGTTCTACGCGGGGATCGTACGGTCCATGGCCCTGTATGGGTGCCCGATCTGGGCGGAGGCTCTGAATAGCCGTAACAGTACACTGGGAGCGCCGCAGCGCGTTATGCCTATATTAAAGGCGAAAGGAGGCGCGGGAGCGGGGACTGGACCCGGAGCCTCGAGTAATCGAGGCCGTCCACGCCCAGCTCCGCCGGGATACCGTGGTGGAGTGGAAGGTGCCGAGACAGGCCCTCCTGGCAGCCCTCGGGGTGGGAGTCCTCACACTGCCGGTGTTGATCGCAGCCATGGTGCAGAGTGCGGACGCCGCCTCTTTCTGCACAAGTGATGCTCGAGAAGGAGGCGTCGGAAAGGGTTCGGGAGAGGCTACACACAGCTCTCCCGGACGGCAGCGATGAAGGCGTCGGAGGTCTGAAGACCTCCGTCAGAGCCGCCTGTCACCCTAGCAGAAGCAAGTCGAGGCGGCGGCGCGCGGGTGCGCGCCCCCCCCCCCCCCCCCCTATTCCGGGGGCATGACGGGAACACCGTGGTTGCCAAACCCGAGGGGGCCATATCGAATCCGGAGAAGGCCCGGGTCAAGTCAGGGTGCGGGGAAATGCTCTATGGGCCATCTTACACCCTGGCGTCAGAAGACCCTAGACGGCGTGCGGTTTTAGTCGGTAAAAGTCCGACATAACCTGCTCCGCTGGCTGCAGGGTGGGTATCCATGAGGATTTACGCACGGTAAAAAAGGGTGGCCTATAGAGCATTTCCCTCCCACCCCGGCTTTGTATAAAAAGTAGCCTATATGTTATGTTGTCCTGTAAGCGACAGTAGCTGAATGGATGAGGACGCGGCTTCTACTCAAAGGTATCGAGTTTGAATCCGGCCGGACAGTACTAATGTGAATTTCACTTTGTGGAATTTATATTATCACATCACATGATTTACCATCTGCTGACGGTGAAGGAAAAACATCGTGAGGAAACCCACATGTCCTAGAACATGTTTGATCCACCAAACCCTATTAGGCCAACGTGTGTGGATTAAGGTCTAAACCCTCACAGCTCTCTCGTTAGAGGAGAGGAGACCCGTACCCAGCAGTGGGACATAAAGGGTTGATATTATTATGTTGTCCAGAAGTATGAAATAAGTAGGTATAAATCGTACCAAGTTTGATCAAAATCCCTCCAGTATGCATCCATGCGTACACATACAGATAGACAGACAGACAGAAAGACAGAAAAAATTACTGATTGCATTTTTACCATTGGTATTGATCACTAATCATCCCCGAATAGTTATTTTGTAAATATTTCAATGTACAGAATTTACCTCTCTACAGTTTTATTGACGTAACCTACGACAAACTTATTATTTGCGGTTGGTACAGTAATTGGTTCTACGGATCGAACCGCAAAATTAAGTTTGTTTTTTATTGTATTATATTGTCGGTCAAGTTACTTACAGTGTGAAGCTAGCTTATAGCATGGTTAACATAATAAAAACATTCAAATATGCGTCTTTAGATTAAACGTTGTTACAGAATGCGTTGAAGATATAAAGGTTGACTGCTCGTTCCCCATAGGTAATAGCGCGATAATAAGTAGCCTATGTGTTGACCCGACTTCTTATTAATATTCTTGCCAAATTTGAAGTAAATCCATGCAGTACTTTTTGAGTTTATCCCGGACATACATACAGACAAACAGATAAACAGACAAACAGACAAACAGACAAACAGACAAAAATTCTAAAAACTATATTTTTGGCTTCGGTATCGATTGTAGATCACACCCCAAGTATTCATTTAAAAAAATATTCAATGTACAGTTTTGACTTTCCTACCATTTTATTATATGTATAGATGTGTAATCAAGTGATTCTTTTTTTGCGACTATTCAGTCGAGTTTTTTTTTTAATTATAATACAGTCACAGTAAACTACATTGTTCTTTTTTTAAATTCTATAATAAAATCTATAAAATACAAACAAACTATAAGCTATCGTAATTCACAAGCATACACTCATAATTTTCATATCAATAACATCATTCTCTGAACCTTTTTCCCAACTCAGTTGGGGTCGGCTTTTCCAGTCTAATTGTAATGCGGCTGAACTTCGATATTTTCCGTGGAGCGACTGCCATCTGACCTCCACAACCAATGGTCATTATGACCAATGGCGATATCGAAGTTCCAAGTTAGACTGGTTGGACTTTTGTGGGTTCCAACTACCCGTAACGACTGCCATAGATGTTAGTATGGCAACCGGGACCGACGGCTTTACGTGCTCTCCGAGGCACTAATAAACCTGCGATAAATACACACATAACTTCGAAAAGAATCGATAAGTCATTGGTGTGTGCCATGGTGAACCTGGGATCGAACCCGAGACCTCATCTCAGCAGTCCATTACCCAAACCACTAGGCTACCGCGGTTTTCGCGGTTATTTCATATCAATAACAATAGACTATGAATACTACTAGACTGCTGTACAGGGCCTAACCATGACCTCTTTAAAAAAAATCAATTGCAGACCGAAACCAAATAGTTTCGTCCACATACTATGACATCGTATTAAGTCGTTCAGTTTCACGTTGTACTTAAATGTTAACCAAACCGAATTGTTATTGTTAAATTAATGAAAGTAATATCCGTATAGAGTTTGTAACAGGTAAAACGTGGTCTCTTTCTTACATAGTCGATGAAAAGCAGACCAGACACAAAATTTCACTGACATAATATTAAAACGCAAACTATTTCAGTTTAAGCATATCATATTATGGATTTCGGTTCAGTTAGAAACTTGTTTTGGATTGCTTCGAAACTAAACTGTTTATTAAATTGTCATGGTAAGGGCCCGGAACTTAAAATTCGATATCGTTAAAGGCGTAGACAGAGAAATCAATTTGTGGGCTTCTATAACACGTGCGCTATAAGTTGAGACTTGAGCTCTCCGCCCACTTACCCCTACACTGCCCCTCAGTCGCCCGTGACGTACTGTTTGCAATAAAATAGGTAGACAGGTAGGTAACGTCTCAAATGGAAGCTTGTTTACGATATTTTTTTGTGCGCTGTACAAACACGCGCCGGTGAAGTCTAGTGGTCAGGTCTCAACTTATAGCGCACGAGTAGTATGTCTATGACCATCCACGCGTCTTTTTAGCTGTCATATAAATGACATTAGAAAAAGGCGCGCTATGCAAATAAGTGTCAAAATTCATTATTTATCAGATCTCTACGTTCAGTACCCCTCCACAATGCCCACCTCACCCCCGGAACCGTGACACATATTTGCTACAAACAGCTTATCTAGTAGTAACATAGAAATCATTGCAGTTGTCATTTAAAAAGCAACTATCACTTTTTTTAAAAGTAATAAAGAGTATCCATGGTGAAAGACAGACAGAAGAGTATAATCGGCCTCTATGCTTAGCGTTTGTGGACTATGAGAAAGCCTTCGATTCCGTCGAAACTTGGGCGGTTCTCAGATCTCTCCAGCGATGCCGGATAGACTATCGGTACATCGAAGTGTTGAAGTGTTTGTATAATAACGCCACCATGTCAGTCCGAGTACAGGAGCATTGCACGAAGGATATTCCCTTAAAGAGAGGGGTAAGACAGGGAGATGTCATATCTCCGAAACTGTTTACCTCTGCCATGGAAGATTCCTTCAAGCTTTTGGAATGGCAAGGACTTGGCATCAACATCAACGGCGAATACATCACTCACCTTCGATTTGCTGACGACATAGTAGTCATGGCCGAATCGATGGAAGACCTAGGACAAATGCTCGGTGACCTCAACAAAGTTTCCCAACAAGTGGGTCTTAAAATGAACATGGACAAAACGAAAATCATGTGTAATGTCCATGTTGTACCCACCGCACCAACCGTTGGGAGCTTTGCTCTCGAAATTGTAGAAGAATATATATACCTAGGACAGGCGATCCGATTAGGTAAGTCCAATTTTGAGAGAGAGGTCAGTAGGCGGATCCAACTCGGCTGGGCAGCGTACGGTAAACTACACAATGTCTTCTCGTCTAAAATACCTCAGTGCCTTAAGACAAAGGTGTACAACCAATGTGTGTTACCAGTGATGACTTACGGCTCTGAGACGTGGTGCTTCACGAAAGGACTTTTCAGACGGCTCAAAGTCGCGCAGCGAGCTATGGAGAGGGCTATGCTCGGCATCTCTCTACGTGATCGAATCAGAAATGAGGAAATCCGTAGAAGAACTAAAGTTGCTGACATAGCCCGTAGGATTAGCAAGCTGAAGTGGCAATGGGCCGGCCACATTGTACGAAGATCGGACGGTCGATGGGGCAAAAAGCTTCTCGAATGGAGACCACGTACCAGCAAGCGCAGTGTGGGACGGCCACCTGCCAGATGGACCGACGACTTGGTAAAGATTGCTGGGTCTCGTTGGATGCAGGTGGCAATGGACCGGTCGCGCTGGAGATCAATTGGAGAGGCCTATGTTCAGCAGTGGACAGCGATAGGCTGAGATGATGATGATGATGATGGTGAAAAAACTAATAATAACTGACAATTATTAATACGGCATGAAAAAATAAATAGTGACATTAAAAAAATTGTAGCCTTGTCATTCAATGACATAAATCTATTATAAAAAAAATCATACCCATTTTGCCTGACTACCCTCACAAATACCAGATTTCCATAAAATGTATAACTTTGCATTTATTCGTGTATTCTGTAATAATACCCTTTGACAATTAAGCATAGTGCATTACACATAAGGATATATCTCTATTTATAGATAGGGAATGGTGTTGCAAAACCACCTTATCTGAACCTGATACCGATATACCTACAAATACATTATAAAGTTAACATACATTATACTGCATATGCATTTCTCCACTTCGACGTCTGTATTACTACTCAGTTAGATACTTGAGCAACCTAATATGAGCATGGTATCAACACTTGATGACGGTTCAGTATAATGGACTTAAAACCAACTTTTCGTACCTATTAGGTACTATTATAATTGTAAAGTACCTGTGTCTGTACATTGGAGGTATTAAAAAAAATACTTGCGTTATGTTATGTAATTACATATGAACGATTCTGAACACATTTTTTTTTAAAATTCTGGCCTAATTGTCTGTTTATTCGCGATGGATGCAAAAACTACTGAGGTTTTATCATGAACTCTTAATAGCAATGCAAATGCATGCATGCAGCTCAGCTCAAGGCGGGAGATGGCGCTATACACGGTACCTACATAACTCCATATTTCTCTCCGTAAGGACCCCCTGCCCCCGTACACAAGTGTTACAGCGTAAATCGCTATGGAATCGAATAGATATATCGACCAATCACATCCAAGCTCGTCGCGCGCACCGCGGCAGGATCACGAGCTGGAGAGTGATTGGTCGATCTAATCTATTCTATTCCTTAGCTATTTAGACTCATGTCACTTGTCTACGGGCCTCAGAGTATGTAACATTGAACTTGCGTTACGTCGAATTAGGCGTTGGACAACCTCAAAATGTCGTCGTTTAAATTTGTAAGTTTGTACATGAATTTATATAATACACCAAAATTGGATAATTATACATTTATACACCACTTAAACGGAAACGTTTGTTAGGCACGCACTACAGCCGAAATTGTTTTGCCTTGCGAGTGAAATAAAATTCGTTCAATTGAACTGACTTGGTCATGCTTTGGTGCACATTTGTCAGCGTCTCTTTTTTTGCACTGTCTCGTGGCCCCAGGATATTGACCCATTAATGAGACCAGTGCCCGTAGCCAAGTGGAAAAAGTCTAAATCGCTATCGAATCGTATCGAATAGAAACGTTTAGGTCGACCAATCACACTCCAGTGCCCGTAGCCAAGTGGCAAAATTATTCTATTCGATCGAATTGTATCGAATAGAAACGTTTAGGTCGACCAATCCCACTCCAGCTCGTGATTCCGCCGCGGCGCGCGCACGTACGCCGGCGACGAGCTTGGATGTGATTGGTCGACCTAAGCGTTTCTATTCGATTGCGATTTACGCTACGGAATACACTGACATTTGTCTACGGGCACAGGAGAGAACTATTTCTCGTAGTCGCATGCTACGTATATTCAGCGATATTTTTGTCGTTTATGAACCGATATTGAAAATTAATTTTGCATTGAGTTTAGTATAATTTACACATGGTTCCATATTATTTACATTGGTATTGAACTGATTTACGCTAGAAAATATAAATACATTCGTAATTTGAGTCATCCACCCTTGTTTCAGTGTATCAGATCTTCGCCAAGGCTTTCGCAAATTCGAAATCTGATTACACAAAAATCCCTAATTGATTGCCCACTGTTGATTGTCCGTATCACTGTTAATCGCCCTTATCACTGTAAATAGTCCCGTGGTTTTTATACCACTTAGGTGGCAGACGGCCCACCTGGACAGCGGTCACCGTGGCATATGGACGTGTGCAACACCAGAGGCGTCACACAGCACACTCGCGCTGCCAACCCTGTAATGTCCTTCTGCTTCTTCTGAAGAACCCTATATTATAGACGCTAGTGTAACTGTAAATTGCCAGTGTCACTGTAAATCGCCCGTATCACTGTCAATCATATCACTGTTAATTAACCGTATAACTGTAAACGTTATGGTGAGGTAGTGGCTGAACTAAAATAAACGCTTCCTGGCGCGTTTTTTTTATATAGGACACGTCAAAATGACTCCACCTCGCCTGATGGTAAGCGAAAGGCAAAGTCTCAGGACTGGGGCCACCACCACATACACCGGTAGTGCTACAGTGGCGGCCCTCATCAAATGCTTTTTCACGCCCCGCTTAAAGGCCCCGGGACTATAGGAGGAAGGAAACACATGCGCTGGTAAAGAATTCCAAGTCTTTATGGTGCGGCAAATAAAAGAGGCACCGAACCGCTTGGTTCTTGATGGAATTGATGCCACCGTGTGCGGGTGATACCTCAGTCTGGCACGTGTAGTTCTGTGTAGGAAAGGAGAGGGTGGGATTAATTGGAAGAGCTCATCGGAACACTCGCCATGGTAGAGACTAATGACTATTGTCATACCTACAACGCGGTACACTTTTGACATCGCAATAGTACTGAGGTACAAATTATTGCATGTTTCCTATTTTGTTAAGTAATATCCAATTAAAATGCTATAGATTCTTATACACTAGTCTGATATGAACAAAAAAACATGTTACTATTCATAGTCTGCCTTTGATTTGGTCTGACATTTAATATAAGTACATGTTTTGAATCAGACCTTGGCCTGCGTAACGTTTTCAACAACAATCAAATTAACAAGATATCAAGACATCAGATTTGCTAAGACGACGCTACTGCGTAGGTTATAATAATAATAATCCATCCTAGGCTGATATTAAACAGAATTATTTTGAAGTAGATTTTATAACTAGAAACTATTTGAACTATACCTACATCTATAACGAGACCAGTTTTAGCTACTAATCCGACCGCTTCTTTTTTTGTTACTAGCTGCACACCCTGGCTTCACCCCGATGCAATTATAGCAGTTTCCCCATGGACTTTTCAAGAAATTCCTGGCATTTTGGGTATTAATCTGGCGTTTTGACCAAAATGCGAGGACATACATTCATCACTGGTTGTTTTTTTTTTATGTAGGACACGTCAAAATGACTTTACCTCGCCTGATGGTAATCTAAAGGTAAAGTCTCAGGACTGGGGTCACTACCACATACACCGGTAGTGCTACAGTGGCGGCCCTCAGCTTGACGGCTTCATCAAATGCTTTTTCACGCCCCGCTTAAAGGCCCCTTGTGTAATCAAATTTTGAATTTGCTTTAATGGCTAATAACACTACTGTGTCGGAGGTTACTCTAAAGATTATATTTGCATTATATTTATAAATACTACTAACCGCAGTAGATAAAGTAAACACTCAATTAGTCACCATTATTATTATGTATCAATATGATTCACAGACTTTTTACTACACACATGGGCAAGCTGATTACATGAAAAACAATAACATTAAATTTTTTAAATGGTTTTATTAGAACGAAGTTCCTTATTGCGCGTCGCGAAAGGGGGCTAGACGGAAAAAATTGGGACCAAAAATTGTAACGACACTTTTAAGACAGAAAGTTGTGCTACTGTTGCGTCACTTTTTGTAACTGTTGTGTTGTTTTTGCTACATGTGACTTTTTGAATGATTCACTCGTGGGAGTGGGAGTGGGAGTGCGAGTGGGAGTGGGAGTGCGAGTGGGAGTGGGTGTGCGAGTGGGAGTGGGAGTGGAAGTGGGGTTGTAAGCTCCAGGCGGCGGCGCATTAAGCCCACTTCTCCCCCCCCCCCCTCCCCTCTTCCGGAAGCAAGACGGGGACATTTTGGTTCCCAAACCTGAGAGGGCTAGGTCAGCCGGGATGCGAATGAAATGTTTTTCTGGGTCACCTTACACCAAGGCGTTCGAAGACCCGAGACCACATGCGGTTTTAGCCTGGTTCAAGTCCGACATTACAAAGTGAGGTCTGTTATTTATTATGTTGCGGTACAAGGTCAATATACAAGGCGTATATGAAACTTGTAATAGCAATTAGATTTATCTTATAGCTTTCTGATAAATAAATTTCGATTACTTTCCTCAAAGATAACTTTTTTTTACGATGACTAATAAACAATAATTTTTATCAGTTCATAAACGAAAAATTCCGAATCGCCATTGAAAAAATACGATTTTCGAACGCATAATAAAGTTGATAATTATTAAACACTAGCTGCGCCCGTGACTTCGTTTTAGATTTTTAAGGTTTGAATATTTTTTTTTACTAAGAACCCTAATTCTTTTGCCAAAATTAAAGTAGCCTTAGTCCTTGTTACATCCGCTATTTACCAGTGAAAGTCCCGTTAAAATATGTCCAGCCGTTTCAGATATTAACTGGAACAAATTGACAGACAAGACAAAATTTTTAAAGAACACTACCTAGTTTTAATGAAACACATACTCTGTTAGATCTTTCTAACAATTTATAATCTGTTAAATGTTAAAATATTAAGTAGATACCTATGTAATGTTGTTATGCAACTTTTGGTCAACTTTAATAAATATTGAATTCTTACAATTTTTTTACCGAATTCCAAAATGTAGGAGGTTCTCAATTCAGATATTTCTCTAACTATTGAGTCCAAATGAAAAATTATTTTTGTGTTGGATAGCCTGTTCAATTAGGAAGGTATCATCACGGTAGACCCCGAGAAGCAGAGTAGTAATATATGTCATCAAATTGGTCAAATTTTCATACATTATTACAAACTGAAAAATCACCGGCATGCATGGGTTAAATATGTACCACAGGTGAAGTCAAGAGCGACAGCCATTATGTTAAAAAATGGTTGCGTAATGAACTTATAAGACAAGATAGAGTTGTCTTATCATTAAAACCCATTATTTAATATGGATGTACCTAACTAGCCCATTCTGGTATCATTGATAACTAATTATTTACATGAATGACAATATCAATTTGTGATACGTAAAATTGTGATCCAGATGAGATCTAAAATTAATGATGTCTTTATAGTTTAATTACGGGAACAAACAGACAAGGTCAACCGTTGAAAATATTTGAAAATTGGATACCCTACTACTAGCTATGCATACAACATGTAAAATTTTAAACATACATTCAATACACTCAACATCAATATTACAGTCACACACAGAGGGCACAGTGCAAACATACAATTTGCTAATAACATTTAATTATCTAGGTATACAAGTTACGTTACAACAATTCTTTTGCATTGTTCACCGTCTTCCCATAGACACATCATTCCGTGAAGTGGTTAAAAGCTCAAGAACATTAATCGGCTCACAATAACAGTGACAGAGCATATAAAGTCAAAGCCGTATAGGCTATTTCAACTAAATCGTCCAAAATCAGTCATCTGGTTTGCGTTTTAGCCGCCATGGACAACGATTGACCCATCAATATTTTATCCCCAGACATCATATCGAATTTAAAGTCTTTCGGAGCCTCAAATAATAAAATAATTGTACTACCCATATTAAATTGACCAAATAACTCTCCTTTTTTCAACGGAACTTGTCCGAGTTCTAATTCATGAATTCTATCTCGTTTACCTTTTGTGTTTGTTCGTAATTCTGGATCATGATATATTTCTATTGAACCAACATTTGTCGCTCCTACTGCAGTCATACTGAAGAAACCGTGTTTCCATTCACCAACATATACTGCTCGCTCATTAATCGTAAAAAGTCCTGGTATTAGTTTTGCCAGGGATGGATTAACCGATAACAGTTTGCCTGAGAAGTGTCTTCGGAACGTTGCTGTCCAATCACAGGGAGAATGGAATCTGTGATAATCTCCTGGCGCCAGATAAATTATGCACTGATGCAGTACATTTTCCTTATTAGTCAATAGAGAATCGTAATAGCTGTCTCCTTTTTGCTTCGACCATGTGTTTTCACCTAAAAATTCTTGTAAACTGTATGTAACACCTTTCACTTGTTCTATCTTCTCTGTGTCTGCTTGCCCACAATTTAAAACTACACCATCACACGGAGATACACACGCAGCGTCGGATATATATCTCACACCATCTTTCAACTTTCTTGTGAAGAAATCTGATAGACTTCTATATGATTTCAAATCAGGAACGGCAGCTTCGTCCAAATTAACGTTGAACATTCTAACGTACGTCCCATAAACAAAACTTCTGAGAGACGTAGGAAGCTCACATGCAGCCAAGCGACCCCACAATCGACTCGTTACACGAAACGGGCACATTTCGTAAAACAAAATTTCAACTTTCGACACTTCATAGTTAATACTCGCTCGAAAGTAACACCAGCCGACGTAAATAGCACTTCCTAGAGGCATCCATCTAGTAATTATAGATCTAAAATTCATCCATTTATTTCTCTGCAACTGAGCAGTCTTTGTTTGATTACTATTATGAATCGACGATGTTTGTCGAAATGGCCTATGAGGACGCAGTCTTTGTCTAAACATTGGATTTATAACTGGAAGACAGCTCCGTATACGAGTCGGCGGGAACATGTCTATGTAGCAACGCACACAGCGATCGTTTAAATATAAATTCGTTTACGTAAATACGCACGAAACGAATATTTTGCGTGCAAAATATCACGAGTATGTACAACAGATTAGGTAGGTACCTATAGGTATACATACGTACCGGATAAGATTATCAAATTAGATAAATAGTCCTGCTCCCATTATGTAATTATGGTTAAAATTTTGTCACCATTATAGCCTCTATATGCAACATACAATAAGGCTATAATTGTATGGGAAAATTTTTAAAGTATTTTGCATTATGGAAATACTATACTGAAGGTACGTTCAGTAACTAGAAATTAGTAAGATGTCATTTAAAAAAACTTTTACAAAATGATCAATTAGATACGAACTTATGTTATAAAATATGTTCAACGTTTTATTAGAATAATCTTCTCATCTTTCTAAGTAAATCCGTAACTGCATAATGATGGAAGGGAAAAATAGTTGAATAAAATTAATTTTATCACGTTTTTGATCGCATCAAAATGTCAACATAGAAAGTGTTACCAATTAAATATATCTATTCCCCACGACAGCGATGTCAATGACCCAAAATTCCCCGCTTTCTTTGTTTTGATTTCCGAAAACAGAGGGCCACGATACATGGGGCCACGCCATGGGCGGGATGAGGGGGGGAGATCCAGAACCTCTAAATGATGCTCCTTCCAGCAGAGGGCACATTGGAGAGCAGGCAAGAGGGCGGGCTGGTTCTCCAAATGCAGGCGTGTGGGGTTGACAGTACGGCCTGTCACCTTAAGGACTGAGGACCCCGCTGATGTAATATGGCGATGACCACCCCTTTACCCCCATTTTCTAAAATGCGATGGGACCTTAAATTCTAGATGATCCAAGGTCAGGCGGGCTTAACAAAACCAACACGGTCGTGGCTCGAGGCCATACCATTTTTTTCAACTCCCGATGGCTGACAGAGATGGAATCCATGGGGCTCTCCACATGAAAAAAAAGGAAAAAGGTCACGTCCTCATCTACATTTTAGTGCAGATCTACGCACATTTTGATCACGTTGCCATAATTTTCATTGAAAAAATGGATTTTTGTCCGTGCTAACCCTTAATTCCCCGAAAAACGGGGGTTTTCCTCACGATTGGCAGCTCCAACCACAGATTATTACATACTTACTTATTATTCCTTTTCATAATTACGGTTTTCAAGAGTTTCTATTATTTTTTATTGCATAATTATTTGCATTACGTTTGCCAAACATTTTTTCTCCACTCTTTGACTTAAAACTCCTATTGATATTACCTACAAAAAAATATTTAAAGTACGAAGTATGAATTTATGTAAGGAAACAGACAGCTATAAAGTAGGTCGGGTAGAATTTCCGTCAATAACCGGTTTTAAGGAAAAGGATGACAGTTGGAGAATGATGGCGATTGGATATCGTAATCTTTGCAATGCATCCAATCTTGATTGAGCATGACATGTAGCGTTGTTGACGTTTTAAGTAATATTATTAGTTTTTTCTGTTTATTATTTTATTTTCCCGCGTTATTGTTTTCTTCTGATGTCTACAAGAAATGGCGTTACTAAAGAAGCAGAGGATACGACCGAGAATACCTCGAAATTGGTTCGTAGACGAAGGTCTTCGGAAAGTAGTAAAGATATCGCGCTGGAAGAATTTCGCGGGTTCGAGAAAGTGCCGCGCGTTATTCTACAACGCTATGACATAACTCCGTATATAAATAAACTAAATAATCACATTGAAAGTGAAAAATTTAAGGCTCTAAATAATACTGTACACTCGAAGAGATTGGCTCAAAAATGTGTCGTAAAGCTTGCTAATCAGGACTTGACCAAACTGAGGGAGACGTTTGCTGGGGGACGAAAGCGGCAGTTATCCATAGATTCATTAAGTGACTCAGAAAACGGCGCTATGGCCAGTATTAAGTGTAAGATTTGCGAGAAAGGCTATCCTAGTGAGAAAAAGCTTTTAAAACACCAAGAAAATAAACATATGATTGTTTATAAACCCCATGATAAACCTCAGAAAAGAGTGTCATTTTCAGACCATGTTATAATACATGAAGTGAAGGAGTACCATAAATGTAGAAAGTGTCCGAAAATCTTTGAAGCGTACAAACTATTGAAATTGCACATGAAGGAACTTCACAAGAAACGTAAGTGCTACATTTGCAATTATTGTACAAGAAATTTTGTTGACCGTACATTTTTCAAAGTACATATAAAACTCCATTGCGATGTTTGCGGCCTGTTATTACCTAACAAGGTTCAGTATATAGGACACAGACGTGACGTTTGTCGTAATTTAAAAACATACAAATGCAAAACCTGCGATGAATATTATTTTAAGTTAATGGACTTAAAAGATCACAGTTATGAACACATATTAGATTGCTACGTTTGTGATATATGTAAAGATCAGTTCCAAACGAAATGTGCCATTGCTCATCATATTTCGTTCCTACATTCTAATAATAGACCAACATCATTGTACGGTATGCGAAATTTAGGAAACGAACGACTGTATTTATGCAATTATTGCGAAGAAAGCTCAGTTGAACGTGACGTATTAGAAAACCACGTGCAATTGCTACCGGATTTATCAAATAAAGCTATGACAGGCTACAAAGATTATTATTTCTGTGACCAATGTATGAAAAAGTTTGATACTGAGACTGACATGTTACAGCATAAATGGACGCATTTTTTGAAAACGAGTGACAATTCACAAACACGGAAAAAAATTAGCAAAGAAAAGACAAAGTCTAAATTTGTATATGGAGATGATGTACCAGAATATATGAAACCTAAAGTTGTTATAGAAAAACTCAAAAGAACTGATAAACGTACCACTGAAGGAGTTGAGTTTGTAGACGTGACAAGTATTGATGTCAATAATACTGAACCTGAAATGGCCATAGTAGATCCCAAAAAGGCCGTAGTAGACCCCAAAAAGGCCATAGTAGACCCCAAGACTAAAAAGACTATTATTTCCAAGCATCAGTGCCAGGTTAGTACCTGCTAATTACTATTTCGTAGAGCAACATTGCATGGTACATATAGGAAACACTCGGGACTACAAAAGGCAGCATCTATCAATACTATAATAGTATCGAATGGAATATGTATGGAATCGTAAACGAGCTGTGTCTATACATTGGAGATATTTAATAAATAATTGGGTTATGTGATAGATAGTAGTCAAACGTTGGCCTATTGACATTAAAAAGTAATATATTAACAATTTTGTTTGGTTGTAATGAACGGAAAAAGTATATTTTGATGCAGTTTTTTTTTCTATTTTTATTTCTATTATTCATTTTTCTATATGGTCTTGGTCAAGCTTAAAATCTGCTTTATGTTTGGTTGCAATTGGTTGAGAGATATATCCCGTGTAGGTATCCCATGGATACAAACACGGGATATATCTCTCGATTATTGCACGGAGAAAATATTAAATAGAAAAGGATATTTTAGTTGCAATATAGGATATTGTAGCACAGAGTAACTAATAGATTGTAGTTTAATCAGGCTGTATTGTAGCATGATTATTTGATAAAAATCCGTAACAATGGCGAATTTTTTTTACTATTTAATTTCTATAATAATTTTGTGCATAGCAAATGTCAACTAATGTTATATTGTTTTATTTTAGAACTGCGGTAAATATTACTCATCAAGTTATTGCCTGAATCGGCACATCGAAACGCAGCATTCAGACTATGACAGTCTACAGTGCAAGGTGTGCGAAGAAACCTTTGTATGGCCATCGTTACTCCAGTCACACAAATGCATACGTCTCAACCATCCCGAGATGCCGTTCCAAGATGCAAGGCCCGAAATACACTTTGATAATCTTCACGAAATAGGTCAGAATGGCTTCGATGACTTCAATATCGGTGAAAACGATGATTATCTCAATACTATAGACTTTGAAATACCGGCTCCTATTGTAGAGTTGACCGAGTATGAGAGTTTTGCTCCTGCAGCTCCGGATAAGTTTGCACCGTTGAGTAATTTAGGTTATAAAGTTGTGATGCAAGAAGTACCTATAGAGTTTTAAGGTACTGTTGTTTAATTGAACGTCTTACTAAATTACTATTAGCTTCTACACAGACAGTTGGTATTTGGACTGCGAGTGCACTCGTTGAAATATCATTTAAATTGGCAACTTCAACATCCAGGAAAGGATATAAGTAAAGGGTAGCCAGAGCTCACTGGAGGGATTCTGCGCTGTCAGCCAGTCTCCTGCGTTGCCGGCACAGAAATTCTCTCAACGCTACTTCAATCCTCCCAGACCCCAAGTCGACGGCGCGAGCGTGACTCACGTCCATAGGACACAGGCCGTGTGCTTGTCTGCCACCCAAATGGTATAAAAAGAGCAAAAGGGATAACGTCTAACAGAAAATAAAATGAAGGTAGCCTAACAACGGAAGGGTTTCATTTAATTTTGGACTTAAAGTGTATGTAGAGAAAGTCTTAAATTAAATGTATTTTTTTCAGAATATCAGTGGAATGACGTAGAATTAATACCCTGGACCTGTCCTCCTTAACAGAAACTATCGTTTACATTATGTCTTGGGGCGTTGGATTAGTAACTTTATCTAATTTCAATTATTTAGGAAAAGTTGCATTCTTATTGCTTCAAAATGTCATTCAATAAATTCTATTCTAGTTGATTTAAGTTGTAATATGTTTGAAAAATATCATCAATTGATATTAGTGTTGTACTAATATAATTTAGTAAGATGTTCAGGGTTAAAATATAGATATGGTAACACATAAGTGTACAGCTTGGTTTAATCTATTTAGCCCTTAAATTAAAGGCTATTTATAATTAGGTTTAGTACATTTAGTACATAATGTTACATTAAGTATATAGATAATATAATTATAAAAATGTAAGTATTAGTCTTCTGTGTGCTTGTGTTGCCATACAGAAAAAAAAACTACCAAATGGTATTAAATATTTTTGCAACTGTTCAATGCAATAAGATATACCTACCAGTTAGGTAGCCACTTGGTGTACAGGAGACTTTTGTAGTTATATTTGTGTGCACTGTTGTTATTTTTTTTATTATCACATATATTTTGAATTTGAATTAACTTGGAGTTAAGAGTATAAAATAGCAGTCATGCCGTTATCACCCGAGTCAGTTAAACTATTATCTGTCTCGCTCGCTCCTACTGTGTTAGTGGGTGGCATAGTGATGTGCTATGTGACATTTGTGGCCAGACGACTTAAGGTGCTTACGGCCGTACAATAGTAATTTTAGTCGTTTTTTGTGTTTTGTTGATGATTTGTTTTAGTTTAATAATAATTGGGATAGTGAGAATAACGCTCACTCGGCAAGAAACTCCCTAGCACATTCTAGATATGTTTACAAATAAATAAACAAAAATGCATGCAAATTCCGATGGACTCTTCACATACGTTACTTTTTATGAAGCTTTGTTTGATTTTGAATGCTTATGTTTGCGAAAAAATATATTTTATAGGAAAATATTTTAAAAAATTACAAGTACCTACTATTATTATTTTATCAGATATTCCATTGCACTGAATAGTTAACTTAAACGTAACTTAAAGTAAACACTTGATCGAAAGACGATTTTATTGCCAACTGTCACTATACATGTGTTACATATTTTAGCATACCTATAGTCATTTGAGGACAATATAATAGTTGTTTGAAGTCAATATACTTGTAGTCATTTGTGTCACTGTCTCAATTTTGACAGCTTAGATTGTAATTGTGTAAATACTGTGTCGCTAACATGTACAATTTACAAATGTTACGTTTTGTTGTAAATATTTTGGTCTCGGATCAGGGGCCTTACTCCGAAAAACGAAAATATTCGTATCCGTTGACGTTTTGACCATTTAGCTACCCCGAAAGTGTTTCGTTTCGGATTTCGGATCCGTCTTCGATCGTTTGACATTGAGGTTGTCGATCGTTATCAGTACACCTCCTACTCCCAAAATACATTTTACATTTTCGCTGTCGTTGTTTGACAAATTGTCCGTTTTCGTTCGATCCGAAACGTTCATGTTCGATTTTCAGAGTAAGGCCCCAGTCACGTGTCGCACTCATACTGTAACACGTCTACACGGTTACTTGCGCATACGTTTCTGTTTGCATAATAATTTAGGTTAGGATCTCGGATAAACATTGTACAACATTCATAAATACTAAAATAAATGACATATTCAGTGTTAAAAAACACCAAATATTTGGGAGACAATATGAGCCCCAATTTAAGGGTATTTAACAGTTAGTAGAAATATCTATGTAAAAGAGCTGTGCATGGAACGAACCACAGAAGGCCACGCCTACTGTAATGACGTCAGAGTAGTAGTCCTGAGAGTCACAGTGACGTAGGCTGCCTCCTCTTTGTGTTTGCTCTATGCTCATCGGGATGTTACGCACAAAGTCAAAACAAATTTCTAAGATTTGTACGTTACCTTACCCCTCTCTCCCTCAAGGCTAGGCAGATACAATATCTGTAATTTGCTTCTGTCCTAAAGAGCTTTTTTTTTACTTACAAAGTTGTTTAATGAACACATGCCAAAATAGCTATCGGTTTTCTACAAAAAATTGTTAAACTTATAATATATTCTCGTAATGATAGATAACCTTCTGTCGATCGATCGAATCTCAAGCAGTCCGAGTGAAAGAAGATACTGTTAAAAATAGACTGCACTTTACAAATATAAATTTTGAATTTTTGTTTGTGTCAAATTGCACTTTTGGCGTGGTGCATAGAGTTGTTATTTGCCTGAGTGCCGAAGTGAAACTTCTGTGTGTTTAAATATTACTTGGACATAAGGCAATGCATGTATCGCGTAGCGTGTGAACAATTAGGTGTTCTTAATCAAGATAATTGAAAAAGAGTTAAGTACAACTTTAATTTCTGCACGTCGTTAATTAATTATAGTTGAGTGTTCGTAAACAATACGCCGCTACATCTCGGTCTTGGCCTACTCAAAAAATCTGCCATTTCGTCCTGTCATGGTTTACATTCATCAAGACGGAAGCTTACCCATACACCTTGTCCTTTCACTCACGACTAAAATAATGAACGTATTTTTAATTTGACTGTATTTTGCATATAATTATAATCCTACCGATTTTGTGTACATTTTCTACCATTTTAGTAAATCTCTACCAACAATTTTTGCACATACAAAAATTACTAAATGACAATAAATTATTTGGTAGCTTTTAAATTTGTAAAGTGGTATACCCAAACCTTATACAGGATGTTGATATTTTAAGATTTGAGTTCTACAATTTAGCTTACCGGATAGTACATAAGACAAATGGATGAGTAACTCAAATAATAGCGCCGAATATATCAAATGCTTTAACTGTTGTAGATTAATAGGCTATTTTAATTGCCAATAAGTATCTACTATTTATATTTTTGAGTTTTGCTTGATAGGATTCGTAAGTATTAATTTATTTCGTATCCTAATATGTTGCCAGGCCTCATAATATTTAAAATAAATCGCAATACGATTTGCTATAACTGATATTTTACTTTAAGGCTTATTTTCGTTTGCAAATGATTACCAATACGTCAATGTATTTTGTGGTGTGAATTGGTCATAATAGTCTGTCAACACTAGTCTTAATGCTGAAGAAATGTTATCTTTGCACTGTCTCATGCGTGGGCGCACGTCATGTAAATTCATATTGCTTTTTTTTTTTTGCAAGATTTTGTACAAATTATCTGCACGGAATTAGTTCAGTATTATTTGCATGATCGATGATCCAGGCACCTGCATGCATGCGTATACACGAGACAGCACAAAACGTTAAGGACAGTTCCTCTACTAGATTATATATGTTCTGTGGCCATAAAAACACCGCTACTTTAATTTATCTTCCGAAATAGGGACTTTACTACATTTTGAATTATTACACACATAATAAAATGTTAACCTGTTTTGTCTGCATGTATAGGAATGATCTAGTGTGAAACAAGATTATAGATAGTCATATTAGAAGTCAATTCCTATTGGAAGAGCAGGAGCAAATAAATTACAAGCGATTTTAAATGTTATGTCCGTGAGTTAAAGTTCATACTCATTCAAAGACAAACGGGCAGTGCAATCTTGCAACTGCTTTTAGTACCAATAGTATCGAGACTTGTAATATTAGTAGCCACACACGTTCCAGTATACTTGCTCAAGTTCAGACTTGCGCCAGTATATTGGAACGTGTGTGGCTATCACCAGGGGCTGGGGACCGTGACAAGAGTTCTTCTAAAAGTTATTATAACATCCCTACAATATTACTGTGTGACTGTGTATTTACTATTAAAAGACACGTCATTTTAGTTATTTTTTTGTATAATTGTTTTTTTTTTTATGTTTAATTTGTATTATGCGTGTAATTTGTAATTTGAAATTCACGGAATATTTTTATTATTTTTTTCAATGAACATTATTTACTACCTGTCCTCAGGGTAACTCGATTTTTTTTTTGCTAATGGTAAATTCTAAATAAAAAACTAAAGTTAAACTTCAGTCAACCAGGGACCCTGATTCATTAAACTTACGTTTTAAAAACCTGTAATTTGAAAGCTTACGAAAATTTATAGATATTATTTTTTTCTAAATATAATTTAAAATAATAATTTAAAATTTAAAATTTCAAACTTGAGTTACTTTAAAGGTTTGATACTTCAAAAAACGTGGGTAGTTTTGATTTTAAGTGATCATATTAAAAAAAACTGTTCCTTTTTAATTTTTCCGTGTAATTAAATTATTGAAATAATGCGTTTTGAAAACGTGGCGTTACTGAATCGGACGCCAGCCTTAATACAAAGAAAATATGGTCACATTTACGTAATGTCGGTTATTAACTAGCTTTTTTCTCGATTGTTTGTTGAGAATCTAAGTGTACATACCCTGAGGTTTAGATTGAGGTGGCTTCGTTTCCTTTACATAGCTATATATAATTACAAAATTGATTTAATATTTCTCTTACAATACACACAGGTAGATAAGTAGATCAGAAATTAAATAAAGGAATGTACATAATTTTATTGTTGTTTTATTTTTCCTGTGTAACCGTTCGGTCCCTGTGGTGCTGTGGTCTGATCGCAGCGTTCGCGCGTTTTACTGAGGGTTATATAATTATCGTAATAAAATATGTTCAAAATTTCAGTTCCGAATACAGATCAGTGTCCGATCTCTATAAGATCTCCAAAACGTGATACGTTTCATTCTCCGCAGACCACTTGGGTGAGAGTGTAATATCAGTATAGCCATTGCAAAGATAATAGAAATAATTATTATCACTAATCCTAATAAAAGAATACATATACGTACAGTTAGAATTATTCTAACTGTACGTATATGTACCGCATCGATACAAACGCAACAATTTTGTTTTCGATGGTTTGGAATTAAAAATATTGAAATGCCATTGAAAAACCTGTGGATGGACTTTTTTCATGCGGAAATCCCAATACCACTCCCGAACTGCCTCTTAAAGGACCCGTAGCCATGGCTGATGAATAAGGAGAATATTTGACATTTGACACTAATTTTTTGACAAATCGAACTTGTCAAACGCCATTTTCCGTAATGCTGTAGTTTGTTCAAAAAGTTTAAAAATATTGAATTGTGCGATTAAAATGATTCATCTGTGAATATTTTTATTTCAAACCATATATTGAAGTATTAATTAATTTATTTCTAATATATATTACACTAGAACGATCGTTTTTGTGTGTAAAATCCCACTTCCTGTGAGAATTATTATACTCGTGTTTATTGCGTATTTTTAAGTGAAAAAATATGTCTGTGAGTGAGAAAGTGTCGTTATCAGATGCTTTGAGCAATGTGGATGTGTTGGACGAGCTAACATTACCTGGTAAACTCTTTATTTAATTTTTAATGATGATTAATTCCGTCACAGTCCATAGGTGGGGTCAACTTTGCGATAGTACATTCTGTACATTGTTTAACTTATATTCTATTAGTGCTATTGTTAATTATTGTATTGGCCCTGAATCTTTTTATCATCTTCATCCTTTGCGCGTTTTCCAACTCAGTTGGATTCGAGTTTTCAGTCTAAGCACGAAACAGTCAAACTTCCATATTTTTCGTGAAGCGACTGCCATCTGACCACAACCCACTGACGATATTGAAGATTTTTTTTGCTAGACAAGTGGACTTTTTAAGGCTCGAAACCCGTAACTAAGGCCACACATGTTCTTATGGTATTTGGGACCAACAACTTAACATTCATTTCAGGGTACGGAGAACTGTCAATGTGTTAAGAATGGTCACCCGTCATGTAACTGAGTTTGTTAGTATTTCTTTACAATGTGTCTCAATAATTTTTGATCGGAAAGAGTGAACATCCTGGATGGGCATTGAACCCGCAACCAGTCTCAATTCGTGTATATTCTTTAAATACCTAATAAATACTACATTATCTCCAAATGAAAACTGATTATAGTATAGGAGTGAGTATTACTGGGCTCTGACCGGACAAGCGCTTATCTAAGCCATGACTAATAAATTCCCGTTTATTTTTTATTTTAACTCTTAATTTATTACACCATAATTATTAGTGAGCAGGAAAACATAACAATTCTTATTTCTTTATCTATAAATCCTGCATACCCAGTACATATGTAGAATGATAGCAAGGAAAACAATATTAAATGCTAATTGAAGACATATTTCTTATCTACTCTAGCGACATTGAACATTTTGTATCAGTACATGATATTAGATCTTACTAGGCAGGAATTCTAATTATAATGTAGGTATTTATTTGCCTTATACTTTTCTCCAATGAAAAAGAAATGTAATTGAGTTACTAATACTACAAATATGAGGAAAAAATGTTATCCAAACTCTGCCTGGGTGGAGCCGCATGCCAAAGTGCATTTGGATGTATATACCTATTGTACGGCTACTAGAACAACAGATTTCACTAGTTTTGTCCATCTGTTTGTTCCGGCTAATATCTGAAAAGGCTGTCCGACTGATTTTGACAGAATTTTGGATGGAATTTTTAACCCCCGACGGAAACCCGAACTGCGTGTTTTTTTTTTTTTTTTTTTTTTTTTTCCAAATGAATTTGCAATCAGCCCTAAGGCTATGAGCAAGTCTGCTGTGTGATGGTGTCTTGCGGAGTGGCTTCCCATTGGAAGCATCTACTCCTTTAGTCCCAGGGCTACTGTCGGTCTTCTAGCTCTAGGATATGGTGACGTTTTAGGCGTCTCACATACTGGTCCATGGTGAGTTGGCGAGCAAGTTCATTGGGATGATGGATTAACCGTTCTTTGTATTTTGCTGCCAAACTCCGAATTTCCTCTTTTGCGGTTTTAATTTGAAGGTGCTCATGGACTTCGTTGTTGGTTGCATACCATGGCACCTGTGCAATAGTTCTCAGTATCTTGTTCTGTTGGCGTTGTATTATATTTATGTTGGTATCGCTTGCGCTGCCCCACAGTTGCAGCCCATATGTCCAGATTGGTTTCAAGATGACCTTGTATATGAGCAGTTTGTTGTCCAAGGTGAGTCTCGAGTTCCTTCCTAGCATCCAGTATAGGCTTTTATACTTTAGCTGAAGCTCCCGCTTTTTACATTTGATGTGATGCCTCCAGGTCAGTCTACGATCAATGTGTAAGCCAAGATATCTTACATGATCACTGTGAGGTAGAGTACACTGTCCTAATTTTACGGCTGGGCAGTTTCCTTTGTTTAGAGTGAACGTAACCTGCACTGACTTTGTAGCGCTAGCCTTTATTTTCCACTTTTGCAGCCACTCGTTTACTTTGTTGAGGCCCTGCTGTAATTTCGCTGATGCCAGTTTTGCATCTTTATTACTTGCTAGTATAGCCGTGTCGTCCGCAAATGTGGCTGTTGTAATCCCTGGTAATAGTGGCAAGTCCGCAGTGTACAGGGTGTAGAGCATAGGGCCGAGAACTGATCCCTGTGGTACCCCAGCATCAATATCTCGGAACTCAGAAGTTGCATCACCCTGTTTCACATAGAACATGCGGTCTTCCAGGTAAGATTTAAATATTTGAAAGTATGAGTGGGATATATTTTGCTTAATCTTACATAGTAGGCCTTTATGCCAGACCTTATCGAAGGCCTGCTGGATATCCAAGAACGCTGACGAGCAGTACTCCCTTTGTTCTAGGGCCTTTCTTACGGCATCACATACTCTGTGGGCTTGTTCCACTGTACCGTGGCATTCTCTAAAGCCGAACTGATGGTCTGGTATCACTTTGCGTTCCAGGAGTCCTGGCATAATTCTTTGAAGTATTGTTTTCTCCAGTACCTTGGATAGAGTAGGTAACAGACTGATTGGCCGATAGGATGTTTTTTCAGTCATTAATTTGCCATCCTTGTATATCATAATGATTTCTGAGACTTTCCACGCTCTTGGGAAATATCCTACTCGTAATGTAGCGTTGAAGATGGTGGTAATGAAGACTACAGCTTTTCTAGGTAGTTCCATCAATACTTCCTTAGTTATCAGGTCGTAACCCGGCGCTTTTTTGCTGTCCATCCGTTTTATCGTTCTAACGACTTCCGCAGGCGTCACCGGTCTAGGTGGAAGGTCCATTTGAAGGTCTTGTTTCAGAATTAGATCAACATATTCCTCCGTTGCGTCGTCTAATGTTTCGTTTGGCTTGAAGACGTTTGTTAGGTGATCCGCAAATAAGTCCGCTTTTTCCTGGTTTGTTCTGGCCCATCCAGTTCCCTTTTTTAGCGGGGTTTTTGGTATGTTGGGTCTGTCGCAGGAGCGGGTGATTTTCCAGAGTGAGTAATTGCTAGCTTTGGTAGCAGTAAGAGACTCCAGCTTTGCTTGCATTGTGAGATCATGGGCATCTTTTATAGCTTCCTTTAATTCCGAAGTTGCTTTATTAAGGATGGCCTTGTCCTGCGGATGGCGGCTCAGCTGCCAGACTCTACGTAATCTGCGTTTCTCCTGGATCATGATCTTTATTTCTAATGGTATGTTTGTGGGCTGGTTCCTATGTTCAATAGTAGGCGTATTTTTCCATGCGGCAACTTGTATGAGATTAGTAAATTGCATTACTGCTGTTTCTATCTCCTCTGATTCTTTCAGCCTGATATTTAGATTGAGGTTTCTTTCTATGTATTCTCTGAAGGAGGGCCAATCAGTGTGCTGGTTATATAGTGACATGGGTCTCTCAGCTTCAATTATAGTTGAGCTAACAGTTAGCAGGACTGGAGTGTGATCAGATGACCCATCAGTACATGATTCAATCTTCATGTACTGTTTGGAGAGCCCTTTTGCTAGGAAGAAGTCAAGTATGTCCGGGATTCGATTGTGATCGGTTGGCCAATTGGTAGGTTCTGATGGAGCACTTATACTTAAGCGGTTTAGATCAGCGCTCAACTTTAGTTGTCTTCCTCTAGTGGTTATTAGTCTTGAGCCCCAGTGGACATGCTTGGAGTTCCAGTCACCTCCTACTATGAATCGGTTGCCTAGTGTTGAGAAGAAGTGAGAGAACAAGTCGGAGTCTATACGATGTTTTGGTGGACAGTATACAGCCGAGACATTAAAGTATCCACAGCTGTCTTGTATTGCGACTGTAGTAGCCTGTATTTGCTTGGTTTTATATTCTGGCAGTAGTTCGTGCTTTATTTTATTTCGAATAACTATAGCTGATCCTGCATGCCCTGTACCATCTGGATGATTTGTAGTGTATGTCTGAAACCCTTTGATTATGACATTGCTTCTCTCTGTACAGTGTGCTTCGGATATAAGGACTATGTCTAGTTTGTACTCGGACATTAATATCTCGAGCTCAGCTTTGTTGGGTGAAAGTCCATTTATGTTCCAAGTAGCTAGTCTTAACCCAAGGCCTGCTAACCTTGTAGTTTGGTTATGAGCGTAGTCATGAGGCTCATTAGAGCACTCATTTGTTGTAGGATTAAGTCAAACTTTTCGTTTTGCTTATTTAGGAGCGTTTCTAATACCGTAAGGTTTTGGTTCTCGTTGGGTATATCATTTTCTTTGGTCGTTTTGTCTGGAACGTTTCTCGTAGCTTTGGCGTAAGATTGCGGTTTGTTGGATCTATCCACGATGGAAGATTGTTGAGCAGTATGTCTTTGAGGTCTTGTGTCTCGAATCGTGTTGTCTCTCGCTGTAGCACGACTTTCAGCTCTTCGTTTTACTTGTTTGTTGTTTTTCCTCGCAAGTATTTCTTTGTACACCTCGCAGCCTTTGTAGCTGGCCGGGTGAGAGCCGAGGCATAGTGCACATTTAGCTGGTGTGTTTCTATCACGCTTTGGACACTCGGAGGTTTTATGTGCCTGTGCACATTTCACGCAGCGGAAAGGTCGCATACAATAATTCTTTGTGTGCCCGTATTGCTGACAGCGTTGGCATTGCACGATTGAGTTTTTCTTCTTGGGATCCTCTATGGTGACAGATTGATGGTAGATGTACTTGATTTCTTTCGCCGCTTTATTGTTCGGACTAGGAAGCAGATTGACAAAGAATGTTGTGGTCGGTTTTTTCTCTGGTCCGTATCTTGAGTTGATAATTTCCCCAACTACAGTGTTTCCAGTTTTTTCAATTTCATCCTTTATCTCATTTTTTGGTGTTGTATGGTGGAGATTTCGAATGACGATGCGGCAGTGTCGTTCTTCCTTTTTGTTGAATGTGTGACCGATCAGGCCACTTTCACGAAATTTAGTAATGATCCTTTTGTAGGCTTCAATATCTAGGGTATTGATTCTCAGTTGGTTTCTATTTGTGATGCGATATGTGAATGAACTTTTATCTGCAACAGTTTCTACTAGTTCAGTAAGCTCATTCACATCTTCAATACCATACAATATTATGGGCGGAGGCTTGCTAGGTTTCTTTTCTACCGGTGTCTTGGCTGGAGTGGGCTCATCTATCGGGTCAATCGGTAATTGGCTGAACATGTTGCTGGTGGTGATATTCTCTGGAGACTCACTGACTTTTCTCCGTTTTGGGTTTCTAAGGCCTGGTACTCTCTGCCAAGATGGGGGGCATACGGTGCCTTGCTGGCTTGGTGTACTTTGTGTAACCGAATCTGTAGGTAGTTCTGCCACAGTTCGTACAGTTTCGGGGGGCTTACTGCCCAAGGAACCACTTCTGGGCCTGGTGGTAAACATGCTGCGGTGAAAGGCCTGCTGAATAAGCTTTTTGCTGCCAGTAGCATTCACTGTAATGGAAGCCTGGTCGCCTACTTCCATTAAGTCTTCGGTAACTAATTTCACACTCCCCGGCCCGGGTACCGGAGAGCGCCGGGGGTTAGCCGGATCGCATGACATACTATTACTCTCGTTATCTGACATTTTCATAAAAGGGAGGGGTTGGGAGGAGATACGCATGCTACTTTCCCAGGGCAGCAAGGCAGCTATTTTAGGGGGCATTTATCTTCCCTAGGTCCGCTGTGACCTTGACAGGTTATTTGACCGCCGCCTGTGACTCGGCGTTGTTGCTCATTTCGCACCACCCAGGGGACACGTGTAGGGTGGTCTAGGAGAGGTGGTAATTCCTACGGACGCGAGCAACAATGTCCCCCATCCAAACTCTGCCTGGGTGGAGCCGCATGCCAAAGTGCATTTGGATGTATATACCTATTGTACGGCTACTAGAACAACAGATTTCACTAGTTTTGTCCATCTGTTTGTTCCGGCTAATATCTGAAAAGGCTGTCCGACTGATTTTGACAGAATTTTGGATGGAATTTTTAACCCCCGACGGAAACCCGAACTGCGTGTTTTTAAAAAAGAATTAGGGAAATGTACAAATTTTTAAGAAATTATGAATTTTGTGCAGATGAGCAGCCATGTATCGAAGCTGCTCCGTGCTCCATCCTGTACCAGGCAAACTTCGACACCAACTTCGAAGACCGCAATGGCTTTGTTACCGGCATCGCCAAGTATATTGAGGAGGCAACCGTTCATGCCAACTTGGTAAGGAGACATTTGTCTTTATCTTCAAAATAAGATGAGAAGGATAAATCACGCATTTTTTAACCGACTTCAAAAAAGGTGGAGGTTGTCAATTCAACTGTATTTAAAAAAAAAATCGTACTTTTTCTCTAAAGCTCATTCATTCATGAATTCTCACATTTCTATCTTAGAACGAGCTCCTTGAAGAAGGCAACGCCCACGCAGTGATGCTGTACACGTGGCGCTGCTGCAGCCGCGCGATCCCTCAGCCGCGGTCCAACGAACAACCAGACAGAGTTCACATCTACGAACGGACAGTTCAAGTCCTGGCCCCTGAAGTCGACAAGCTGCTGCAGTTTATGTACTTCCAGGTTTGTAGAATACATCAACAAACAACAACAATAACACCAAATAATAACAAATAACAACAACAACAACACCAAATAATAACAAACAACAAAAACAACAATAAACACCAACAACAATAAACACCAACAACAATAAACACCAACAACAATAAACATCAACAACAATAAACAACAACAACAATAAACAACAACAATAAAAAACAATAACATCAAACAATAGCAAACAACAACAACAACATACATACATTATGCTCACGCCTTTTTCCCTCCGGGGTAGGCAGAGACAACAGACCGCCATCTGCCTCTGTCCTTACATTACTTCCCAATAAACAATAATAAACAACAACAACAACAACAATAAGAAAGTAAATTATTTTCTCCTCAACAGCGTAAAGCGATCGAGCGGTTCTGCGGCGAGGTCCGTCGGCTGTGTCACGCGGAGAAGCGGCGCGACTTCGTCTCCGAGGCGTACCTGCTGACGCTGGGCAAGTTCGTCAACATGTTCGCCGTGTTGGACGAGCTCAAGAACATGAAGAGCTCGGTCAAAAATGATTATTCCACTTATAGGAGGTAAGGCACGTGGTGGATTCCTCTTTTCCAGGGGCAATACGGGGACATTGTGCTTCCCAAACCCGAAAGGGCCGTCTTGCAGCCGGAGATGGCCCGGGTCAAGCCGTGGTGCGAGGGAAATGCTTTATGGGCCACCTTACACTCTGGCGTCAGAAGACCTAGACGGCGTGCGGTTTTAGTCGGTAAGAGTCCGAAATGACCTGCCCCGCTGGCCGCGGGGTGGGTATCCATGAGGATTTCGGCGCGGAAAAAAAGGGAGTGGTAGTGGCATTATGGGTAGAGAATGAAGACTTAACGTGCTCTCTGAGGCACGGATACGATAATAATGAGCAATTATGTTTATTACAGAGCTGCCCAGTTCCTGAAAGTGATGTCAGACAGCCAGAGTCTCCAGGAGTCGCAGAACCTCTCCATGTTCCTCGCGACCCAGAACAAGATCCGGGACACCGTGAAGGATGCGCTTGAGAAGATCAACGGTAAGATCATCTATACGTATAATAAAATGGTAGGAAAGTCAAAACTGTACATTGAATAGTTTTTTGAAAGAATACTTGGGGTGTGATCTACAATCGATACCGTAGCCAAAAACATAGTTGTTGGCTTCATAGGGAGGAGGGGTACAGTGAGCTCTGGCTACCCTACTTACCGGCGGGAACACAACACGATGGTTATTATGGCCGCGGTGTTCTGTAGGGCGGAGGTACTACCCCAGTCGGACAGCTCATTTCGGACGGGAGATACCGTCGTGTCCTACCTCCTCCTAAACGCTTCTCCTGTGATGCTACGTGATATCCAGGGTCTGAAGATGGCGACGCTAAGTGGTGATAGGAACTTTGAACTAAACAAGATAAATCTTGAATCTTGAATCTTGAATCTAAACCCGTCATGTTTGGGCTCATTTGATTAGTGGTTATGCACTTACTTAATTTTTTTTTAATTAGTTTTTTTTTCCAGGTTACGAGGAATTACTGGCAGATGTAGTGAACATCTGTGTCCATATGTTCGAGACCAAAATGTACCTCACCCCCTCGGAGAAGCATATGCTTGTCAAGGTAATATCTCGCGTTAGTTTGCGTGCGATCTTAATATTACTAGGTTCGATTCTTGTACTAGGCAAAATAGAATCGTGGGTTTATGTAATACCAAAGAAAAATCGGTTGTCTGTAAAGTCGATTTCCTGACGATAGTTGAACGTCTTCAGTCGTGTTAGTTACACTATTTATAACTCAAGAACGGCTAAACAGATTCGGCTGAAAATTTGGTAGGGAGGTAGCTTAGAACCAGGAGACATAGGGTACTTTTTATCCGTTTTTAAAGTGGAGAGTGGAGAATCGAGTGGAGTGGAGAGTCGTTTTATTGGTGGCGATGTCGAATTCCACGTGGGCGAAACTGCGGGCGAAAGCTAGTATTTAATATCGAAAGAATCATTACCTTTATCGTCGCTATGAACAATTGACACCACATTCACTTTTCGCTGCACTTCACACTTGACGAAAACATGTAAACGTATTATTGTATAGCGGCTGTCCACGCGGACGCATCGCTCACTCAAGTAGGAGAGAAACAGATGTCGAACACGGAGGCCGATTGTGCCTCTTTGTCACTCGTTCCGCGCTCTCGCTTGCACTTCAAGCCTTAAATGGAACGCCTCAGAGCGAGGTAACGCCGCACGAGTCATGTTTTTTCGTGCGTGCAGCCGGCTCCATCGAATTATAAGAAGTTGTCATGTCAATATACATCTGCCTATATCTTTGGTCATTAATGGATGTTTTTTTTTTGTTAGGTAATGGGCTTCGGGCTGTTTCTAATGGACTCTGAAGTGTGCAACATCAATCGTCTCGATCAGAAGAAAAAGATACGTCTCGACCGCATCGACAGAATTTTTAAGGTAACCAACCAACTTATCAACCAACCAACCAACCAACCAACCAACCAACCAACCAACCAACCAACCAACCAACCAACCAACCAATCAACCAACCATCTAAACAACAACAATTTGACCATCTTCAATTAAAATGTCATTTTTAAGTGTCAGTGGAATGACAGTGGTTTGCTTTAACACGATATAGCAGAATATAGGGGGTAGCCAGAGCACTTTTTTTTTGTATACTTCGTAGGTGGCAGACAAGCACACGGCCCACCTGGTGGGAAGCGGTCACCGTGGCCTATAGACGTGTGCAACACTAAGGGTTTCACACACGCGCTGCCTACCCTGAAAGGAAGGCTAGGAAGGGGTGGAGGGGGGAGGGGTACAGTGAGCTCTGGCTACCCTACTTACCTTGGGGAACACAACACAATGGTTATTATGGGGTGGTGTTCTGTAGGGTGGAGCTACTTTCCGAGTCGGACAGCTCAGTTCGGACGGGAGATACCGTCGTGTCCTAAAACTTATGTAATGTCTAGATTATAAACTGTTCGATGAGTTGCAATATCTGTTTTTTTCTCAGAATCTTGAGGTTGTCCCCTTGTTTGGTGACATGCAAATAGCTCCGTTCAACTACATCAAGAGGTCCAAGCACTATGATCCTAGCAAGTAAGTTAACATTGTTATCAACCAACTAACCAAACAACCAACCATCTAACCATCTAATCAACCATGCAATCAACCGTTCAACAATCCATCCAACAACCATGCAACTAACTACCCAACAATCCATCCAACCATACCACCCATCCAACCAACCATCCCAGCCATCCAACCAACCATCCTTCCAACCATCCTTCCAACCAAGCAACTGTGTTCCAACCGATATTCGTTAGGCGTGATCACCTTGCCTGGGCCTCGATTCTGCTAAAGACAAACCACTGTAATACCACTGACACTCTAAAAAATGCCATTTAATTGTAGACTTTATTGTTATCAGGTTAAAGTCTAAAGTCAAATGATATTTTGTAGAGCGAATGATAAAGTTAAATGAATTCTTTTCATTTGATTTTAGACTTTAACTGTATATCGGTAAAGTCTACAATTAAATAGCATTTTTAGAGTGTCAGTGGTATTACAGTGGTTTGTTCTTAGCAGAATCGAGGCCCTGATTGTTTATCCGCATTCAAGAACTCTTGCGCTTCTAAAATGTTCTAGAATTTTTCTTTTACTTGCAGATGGCCGCTATCATCTAGCCCAAATCCACCATCTCCCCAAGCTGACCTGATGGTCCACTTGCCCCAAATTCGAGAAGAACACCAGAATTATATATCTGAGTTGGCAAGATACAGTAATGAGGTAAGTCAGGGTCTTCCCCGAACCCCGGGTGCGGGACGGAACCTCCACGCGGTGCACCCGGGCAACGAGCAGCGCCTCCCACTCGCCACGGGAGACGCTGCTGCCTGCGGCCAACCCGGCCAGGGTGGGAGTGGCCCTCTAGAGGGCTGCTCCGAGGCTCTCAACGTGTCCCTCTGACTGGCAGATGGCACAGTGGGGAGCGAGCGAGCGGAGGGCGAGCTGATTGTCTGCGCGCCGACGGTTGGGTGACAGGACGGCCGCTTGTCACCCTACACCGCACCGTCGGTGAAGTGGCGCGATGGCCGATGGATTAAACCGTAGATGGCCCAGGGTTAGCTGGGGTGCGAGGGATATGCCTATTGGGTAACCTTACACCCCGGTAATTAAGACACGAGACGGCGTGCGGTTTTAGTCGGTTCGATCCCGACATAACCACCCCTGATGGCCGACGGGAGTGGTATCCATGGGGATTTCCGCACGATAAAAAAAGCGTCTTTCCCGAACCCTGAAACCTGGGGGGGGGGAGGCACTTTTCTTACGAGATTAGCCTTCAGCTATCCCAGAAGTAAATCTTTTCCTTTCACAGGTCACAACTACCTTCAAAGAAGCTGGTTCAGATGCTGAAAATAAGGCTGTAACGGAACTCTGTCTCCGGGGTCTCCAGCTCCTCTCGTCCTGGTGTTCGGTCCTCACCGAGCTGTGCTCCTGGAAGCTGTTGCATCCTACTGATCATGCCAGCAATCCCAGGTGCCCTCCGGATGCTGAGGAGTATGAGAGGGTGAGTTTACTGCCCATAGATTTTGAGCAGAAAAGTGAACTTATGTAATTGGGACCTCCTTCCTGAGAATTTACCTTTAGCTTACCATCAGGCGAGGTGAAGTCATATTGATGTGACCGATATATAAAAAAAAACTTGAAGCACGGGATTTGAACCTGTGACCAGTGTATTTAAGTAGAGTACTTTGAACAACGGAGCTACCTGTTGTTGTTTGAGTTATTCTGATTTTAGAGGCTTTTTTCACAAGGCCCCTGGAGACTTTACCTTTAGCTTTCCATCAGGCGAGGTGAAGTCATGTTGACGTGTTTAATATAAAAAAGAAACTGACCCATCTGTCGACACTAATTTTATTACATGTTGAACAGTTTATTTGGTTGAATGTTCTTAACTCAGGAACTACTGATCAGGGGCATTATTCTGTTTGGACATTGATTTCTAATCACAGTCGAAATGTGAGAAGTCAGTCGATTTCAATAGGTTAACATAGAGGAAAGTACCGGTGTAAAACTAAACCAACCTAAATGTGTCGGTTAATACGAACGTGGATGGTTACGGTACGATTTGTCAAACAGAATAAAGGCCCAGACTTCAAAAATGATTTTTGTGTTCGATAGCCTTCTAGGCTATATTATATATCATCACGCTACTACCCAGGGATTCATGTAGTATAATCTACATACCTACACTTAAACCATTACCCTCCTTCCTTCGACAGTCGGATAAAAACGCATTTTTTATACCAGGCAACCCGCTACAATTACACGTCCGAGGAGAAGTTCGCCATGATCGAGGTGATCGCCATGATCAAGGGCCTGCAGGTCCTCATGGCGCGCATGGAGACGGTGTTCGCGGACGCGGCCCGCCGCTCCATCTACGCGGAACTGCAGGACTTCGTCCAACAGGTGCTCAGGGAGCCCCTGAGGAAGGCCATCAAGAATAAGAAGGATCTCATACGCAGGTATGTGTGTACGGTTATGGTAATCAACCAATTATCCAACTAACCAACCAACTAAACATCTGATTATTCAATCAACCTTCTATACCAACTATCCAAGCATCCATTCAACAAATAATTCATCTAACTAAAATTATCCATCCAACCAACTTTCTATTCTACCACCCAACTAGCTATTCAACTGTCCATCCATCTAACCAACCAACTATCCGTCTAACCAACCAAATATCCATCTAACCAACAATCCATCCAACCAACTATCCATCTAACCAACTATCCAACCAATCAAAATTTTTTTTAAAATTTATGTTTGTTTTTTTTTTTCAAATTTTTTTAACAGAATGGTCTAGGCTAAAAATCTGCCCTATTTTTTAATGCAATTGGTCGAGTAGAACCGGCGTTATGACCAAAAATAGCGATAACCAACATTCACGCGGGCGGAGTTGCGGACATCAGCTAGTTGAAAAAATTTACAATCTTTTGATAGTGTCCCTAATAAGGAACAAATTAAATCCACAATCTTCAAACAGTGTCCCTAATAAGGAACAAATACGTCCAGTATAATGATATAACAAAAATTCACCGTATATTAATACCTTCTCAATTTGGCAGTATCGTAGTGTCAGTGCGGGAGACTTGTGGCGACTGGGCGAGGGGCTGCGAGCCCCAACAGGATCCAGTGCTCCGCGGGAAGAAGGATGGAGAAGCAAGTTTCACCATCAAAGTCCCCAGGCGGAACGTTGGTAAGTTTTAGAGGGCCCAAGGGGACCATCTCGAAATCGGAAATGGCCTTGAGTCAGCCGGGGTGCGAGAAAAAGCCTTGTAGACCACCTTTATACCCTAGCGTCTGAAGACCCGAGATGATTTGCTGGTTTAGTCGAGACGAGTCCCAAATAAACTCCACTGCTGGCTGCGTAGGAGATATCCGTATAAATAGACTAAAAAAAAAAACAGCCCGCTGAGTTTCTTGCCGGAGTTTTCTCAGGTCTGGGCCGCGTTTCGAACCGGTGGTCCATTTGCTTCTAGTTTGAAATAATTTTGATTTTGACGTTTTGTAAGTGCCGCTTTAAATGGCCTATACAGAATAAATGATTTTTGACTTTGACTTTGCTTATTTCTAATAATTTCCCATGGGAAGTGGGAACGGGAACAGAATCAAGCGAAGCCGCGTGTAACAGCTAGTTATGCTAATAAATAAAACCTTTCTTCAAACAGGTCCGTCGTCCACCCAACTATACATGGTGAGGACTCAGCTGGAAGCCCTGATCTCAGACAAGTCTGGTGGTCGGAGAACTCTTCGGAAGGACCTGGACGCGGGCACCTTGCAGCAGATCGAGACCTTCCATAGACAAAGCTTCTATTGGGGCTACCTACTGAATTTATCAGGTAAGGTCCAGCTGTTCTGGTGCGGTATGGTCATCTGTCACCCTACATCCCGATATTCCACTCATACGCACGAAGCGCTTTGCTGACACGTTCATCGTGCATACAGCAAGGAGTCCTTGCCTGAGTCTGTGTTTCCGGAAAGCTATAACCTGGGAGTATTCAAGTCACGAGTGAATAGGTTCCTTTTAGGCAAGCATGATTCATCGAAGACCACATCGTCACTTACCATCAGGTGGGATTGAGGTCAAACGTAAGCCTAACATGAATAAAAAAAAATCCCACCGTCGTCGACGAGGTGGTGTGATGCTCGCCCCCTTCCCTCCCCCCATTAGGGTGTCAAGGGGGTCATCTTAAAATCGTCGATAGCCCGGGGTCAGTTGGGGTGCGAGGGATATGCCTATGCCTAGTAAGGTAACCTTACCCGGTAATTGAGACCCGAGACGGCATGCGGTTTTAGTCGGTTTGATTCCGGCATAACGGGGGTGCTAGCGTCTGGTATATCGTGGTAATACCATCAGGGGAGGTGAAGTCACGAAAAAATCGGAGGACCTAAAATAAACTATATTTGTTTATATTATCTGTGTACAGATTCCCTGCAGAAGTGCTGCGATCTATCCCAGCTGTGGTACAGGGAGTTCTATCTTGAGATGACTATGGGCAGGAAAGTTAACGTAAGTATACTTTACATCGCTATTTAGAGATTGATTTATCCATCCTAATATTATAAATGCGAAAGTAACTCTGTCTGTCTGTTACGCTTTCACGCCTGAACCGCTGAACCGATTTTGATGAAATTTGGTATAGGAGTAGATTAGACCTCGAGAATAAACATGGGCTATGTTTGGTCGCGATAACTGACATCCACGCGGGCGGAGCCGCGGGTAACAGCTAGTAATAGATATATTTGTATGTTTACCCCACTTGCCCCATTTGAACGAAATTCTGTAAATTAGCCACATCTCTATGTTGAACGAAATCTTGTGTATTTGCCCCATTCTTCACTTAAAGAAATCTTATATGATTGGTCCCTGCTCTTGCGCATAATCCTGTATATTTGTCCATTACGCATCTTGAACGAACCCTTATAGATTTGATCCCAGCCCCCTAAACAAAAGCCTGTAAACTTACTACCTTCCCTTCGCAACGAAATCTTGTGAGAATATATTTGACCCTTCCTTTAATTTTTTTTAAAAATATTTGCATACACCCTCTAAACAATGACCTATATTTTTACCCTCTTACCCCCTAAACTTAACCTGTATACTTGCCCCTACAGTATCCTATTTACAGTAATAATCATATCTTTTCAATAGAAATGCATGGTTCGCCACCAACACAACGAGGAATGCAGCGACCTGATCACCATGGAGAAGAGGATCCAGTTCCCCATCGAAATGTCCATGCCTTGGATCCTCACCGACCACATACTGCGCACCAAGGAACCCGCCATGATGGAGTGAGTTTGAGTTCTCTCACATCACACTATTAGTGACTGGCATATCGTCGGTGACAATCCACTTATAAAAATGCCCACACACATATACCCTGCAGTGATACATTTCTCCCCCCACAGGCACATTTCCCCCAACCACCGAGACTCCACCACTCATGCATATCCCCCATACACCCCCACTAACACATAATATCTCTACTAGACACATATCAGACCCCCAAACACCCCTGCCCCATATACACCCCCTATACCCCTCCCCCACACACCCCCTAAGCTCCTTCCCCCTCACACACATACACACCTAAATCTATTCTTTCCCTCCACATAAACACACACACACACACACACACACACACACACACACACACACACACACACACACACACGCCCTACACCTCTCCCCCACACACCCTACACCTCTCCCCCACACACCCCTTAAACTCCTTGCCGCCCACATACACACACATCCCCTACAACCCCTGTACTCTCAAGGTGGATGAAAAAGAAATTAATGTGCGGATATAATTCTCTCCCCCCCCCCCCCTCCCCCCAACCCCGTTAACCCTAAAAATAGTATAGTGCGCGGCATCTAACTTGGCAAGATTTTGGAGTATTGTGGGCCCCACTACTCCAAAACCTTGCCAAGTTAGATGCCGCGCACTGTATACATGTTTACATTACTCACATGTGTCTACCCAACAGGTACGTGTTATACCCACTGGATTTATACAACGACTCGGCGCAGTACGCGCTCACCGTGTTCAAGAAACAGTTCCTGTACGACGAGGTGGAGGCCGAGGTCAACTTGTGCTTCGACCAGTTTGTCTACAAGTTGTCCGAACAAGTCTACGCGCATTACAAGCAACTGGCTTCTAGGTAAGAGAAATGCAAAATAGGCGAGATTGAACCTTAGTGTGTAGGTAGTAAGATTGAGATTTCCATGAGACACGCGTTCATCGTATTCAAATAGCAGTTTATGTACTGAGGTCAACTTGTGTTTGGATTAGTTGGTCTACAAGTTGTCCGAGCAAGTCACAAGCAACTGGCTTCTAGGTATGAGAAATTCGTAGTCAAAATAAGGTGAGATTGAACCTTAGGTGATGAGCAATAAGGTTGAGATTTCCTTGACACTAGGTAAAATAAACTCACGACGTCATAGAAGTAAATTGTACTGAGATAGGTGAAATTGAATCTTAGCGTATAGGTAATAGAGTTCAGATTTCTGTGAAACTATCAAACAAGGGTGATGGGGTAAATGAATTTTGAATTTGGAACTGGACGGAGTGATTAGACAGGTTGGCTAAGCAATTTTGAGACCTATCTATATACGCGCCATAGCGCGCTTTTTGCACATTGTCTCTCGCAACACCAATTTTTTTATTCTGTATAGCTAATAATAGAAATGTTTGTGTTTGTTTGTGCAGCATGTTGCTAGACAAGCGTTACCGCGCAGAGTGCGCTGCCCGCGGCGCCAGCACCGGCGCGGGCGCAGGCCGGTACGCTTCACTGCTGCGCCAGCGCCACGTTGCCCTGCTGGGCCGCCACGTGGACCTGTGCGCACTGGTAATGTGTCCTCTTAGCACTGATGGGGTTCTTCAAGAAGGGTATTAGAAGGTTTTTACGAGGTCGGCAGCGCGAGTGTGACGCCCCTGGTGTTGCACGCGTCCATAGGCCATGGTGACCGCTTCCCGTCAGGTGGACATGTGCTTGTCTGCCACCTAAGTGGTATAAAAAAGCACTAGTACGTTACAGTCGGCGGCTGAGTTTACTATAATCTGCTACTTACTTTACTGCGTTTACAGCAAATTTTAAGAAAAATGAATTTTATGAAATCACCTGAATTTTCAAATTAAGAACTTAACAAAATGAATGTAATATACGTCAATATGATAAAATGTTAAAATATTAATGTTATAAATATTATTTTGGTGTAGGTTGCTCAACGTATAAATGCCGACATGCACAGGGCGTTGGACGCTGCAGTCGCTAAATTTGAAGCTGGAGATATTACTGGAGTTGTTGTGAGTATAAATACATTATACACGCACACGCGCACGCACACTTACACCCACCCAACATCACACACACACCCACCCTCTCACACACAGAGTTATTCCCGGTTTGCATCCCTGAACCCGAGGTGAAAACCATCCCATCCTCCATCCATTTCCTCCTTTTGGTTTGTCTTGTAAATTCTTCTCTCCCAAACCCAAGAGGAAAGCCTCCTCAGTCAATTTCAATCCCCCTCAGCATGGTATGCGTAGACATATATCTTCTTTTCTCTCGACCAATGAAATCGCAGAAAACAGAGAGGTGAGGTTGGTGAAGTTTTGGTCTCGTGACAGCTTTTAGTTGGACTGATCGACAATTGGCTTTTGATTGGCTAGTTAACGCACATGCGCGAACTAAATTGTCAAGATTTTTGCGCTTACCTATACTTAAGCCGTCTCCTCTCTGTATTTGCTCTGTGTTTAACATTAACTCATGCTCCCCCTCCCCTTTCTCGCCCCCCTCCACCCTTCCTACCCTTTGTGTGACACCCCTGGTGTTGCACACGTCGATAGACCACAAAGTCAAAGATCGTTTATTCCGTATAGACCATTATTTGCGGACCTTACAAAACGTCAAAATAAAAAATATTTAAAACCAGAAGCAAATGGACCACCGGTTCGAGACGCGGCTCAGACCTGAGAAGACTCCGGCAAGAAACTCAGCGGGCTGTTTTTTTTGTCTATTTACAATAATTTCCTTAGTCAAAACTGTCTGGTTCCCATCAGCTGGGCTGTGAGCTTGTCGGCCAGTGGTTTATAAAAAAATATGCTCATATTTGCTCTCTTACCAGGAACTTGAAGGTCTGATCTCCGTGAACCGCCTCTGCCACAAGCTGCTCAGCCGCTACCTGACCCTGGATGACTTCGAAGCCATCCTTCGCGAGAGCGACCATGGTGTCCTGGCTCCATATGGAAGGATCACTCTGCACGTCTTCTGGGAGCTCAACTTCGATTTCTTGCCGAACTACTGCTATAATGCTGCTACGGACAGGTCAGTAGGGGAGGGGTGGGAGTAAAGGGGGGGGGGGGGGGGATATTAATCTACTATATAAAAATAAGTCGGGTTTTCCTTCCTGACGCTATAACTCCAGAACGCACAAACCTATTTCCACGGTTTTGCATTCGTTGGAAAGGTCTCGGGCTCCGTGAGGTTTATAGCAAAGAAAATTCAGGAAAAATTTCAACATATAGTAAAAAAACACGAAAATCGACGTCCACGCGGGCGGAGCCGCGGGCAACAGCTAGTCTATACTAAAACTATAAAGTTGAAGAGTTCGTATGCACGCGCTAATCTCATAAACTACTGGTTTGAATTGAAAATTTATTTGTGTGTTGAATAGCCTGTTTATCAAGGAAGGTTATAGGCTGTATATCATCACGCTATAACTACCCAGGGGAGCGAAGCAGTGATCGTATATGTCTATAAATGGACTTATCAATAAAACTACTACTTTATGACTCCACCTCAGCTTACCATCAGGCTGGGTGCAGTCAATCGGGTGGAGTAAATATAAAAAAAAATCGAACAAATTACCATTCATTATTACAAAACTATTTAATCACGGGTTTTCCCAATTTCTGACCATCCGGCTCGAAAGACCAAAAACCATCAAAATCTGTTTTCATGCAATCTAATATGCTTCTTTTATTCACAGATTTGTGAAGTGCCGCGGCATACAGTTTGCCGCAAACGTTTCGCGCGAGAAACCTCAACAGTACGGCCACGCCCTGCTCTGGGGGTCCAAACAGCTGTCTTTGGCGTATTCAGCTCAATACGCACAGTACAATGGTAAGATTAAATTTTATTTTTATTTATTTATTCGGGAAAAAAACAGTTACATAATTAGCTTAATCTAAGGTCTTAACATTAAAGTATAACGCGTGCGCTATAAGTTGAGACCTGGGCTCTCCGCCTACTTCCTCCTGCACTGCCCCTCAGTCGCCCGTGATGTACTGTTCGCAAAAAAATAGGTAGACAGGTAGGTAACAACTCGGGCAGGAGCTTGTTTACGATATTTTTTTGTGCGTTGTACAAACACGTGCCGGTGACGTCTAGCGGTCAGGTCTCAACTTATAGCGAACGTGTAGTAGTTACACTTTGTAACCTACAGCGTTATTCACAAGTTATTAAATTAATACAACATGCAATGCATACAACATACATACAGGTGTAATCGAGAGGTCTTGGGTTCAAGCCCTGACCATTACACTTATGACGTTTTAATCACATTTAGACAACAATATCAAAAAGAATAATAAAAATTTAGGATTTTCGTATAGTAAAACAAAAAAACAAATTATTGTTCTAATATTATTTGTAATTTAAGTACCTACTTCATTCACAGATTTGTTCTTTTGAACCGGATAATCGAGAAAAAATTCCGACCATCCGGCTTGAAAGACTAAAACATTCTCACCTAGTGTATTCTTAAAATAATTAATTCCCGAGTTACTAAAAATTTTATGGTCCTTCAAACCGGATAATCTAGATGAATTAGACCAAAACATTCTCACCTAGTGTATTCTTAAAATAATTAATTCCCGAGTAACTAAAAATTTTATGGTCCTTCAAACCGGATAATCTAGATGAATTTTCGCAAACATCCCGCTTGAAAGACCACAAAACTCACCGCTGAACCTGATAATCAAGAAAAAGTCTTTCGAGCCGGAGCTCGAAAGACCAAAAACTCATCCTCTCAACACATTCTTTTTTTCGTTAGGTTTCGTAGGAGCGCAGCACCTGCACGCCCTGGTGCGCCTGCTGGGCTACCAGGGCGTGGCGGTGGTGGTGTCGGAGCTGCTGGACGTGGCGCGGGGCCTGCTGCACGGGACCATCGCGCAGTTCACGCGCGCGCTCGCGGCCGCCATGCCGAGGCATTGCAAACTGCCGCGGTACGATTATGGATCTAATGGTAATTTTTTTTTTATACCAGACAAGCACACGACCCACCTGATGGGACGCGGTCACTGTGGGCTATTGACGTGTGGAACATCAGGAGCGTCACACTCGCGCTGCCGACCTGCCACATACCTTAGCCCTTCTTAAAGAACCCCATATTATAGACGCTAGGGAAAACCACAGCAGGGAGATCATTCCACAGCCTAAGCGTGTGAATAAAAGTACCTTGGCCAAAGGAATTAGATTTTAAATCATTATGAGAACATTTAAAATTTACCTTGTGAACGAAATCAATCCAATACGAAGTATAATGTATATACAGGGTTATTTTTAATTAACTGGCATCCTCCCAGGGGTAGGTAGCAGACACCATAAGTAGCAACATTTGTTATACGAGTTTCAATAAAACTGAACACATTACTCAATAATGAGTTTTCAAGTTTTTATTGTAAGAACGCGACACTATTAAGTCTATGTTTCATTCATAAAACAAACATTGGTATGTATAGATATAATTATTCACTTTTGATTTTTTAATGCAGGGTATTTGAAAATTGGAATCTGCGTATTTACAACAATTGAACAAATAGTTGATTTATTTTTATATCAAAGTAATATTTAACGAATTATAAAAGTTAATATGAATTATAAAATGTCGTAGAACAAACATTGTTAGTTATAATGTCCGCTATCCACCCCTGCGAGGATGCTGGTTAATTACAAATAACCCTGTATATTTGCTCCAATATTGTAAATCTGTATTTAATTTGTCCCCCATGAATCCCTACAGAAAATATATTTCCCCTCCTTGAATTTGCCCCTGAACCTAATACTACTAAACTAATAATAACATACGTTTGTTTTGTTGAACGCGCTAATCTCAGAAACTACTGGTTTGGTATGTTTAAATTTTGAAATTGAAAATAACGATGAACGATCAACAACAAACAATCTGTTCTGTCATGTATGTCACTGTCAAGTCAAGTCAGTTCTTTTTTTTATTTTGAAATAAATGGTACAGTGATTTAAAATCCTAGCTTGCATCAAAATGTTGGTATTTTCGTTTTTTTTACATTTATTACGAAAATAGTGAACAGAAAAATCTGAAAATAATATATGTTCTTTATGAACCTAATATCTCGAAATGGATTTCTTGTTTTACCTTATTATGGAAAATGAAATGTTGTCAATTGAAAAAAAAATACTTTGTTAGATAGTCTGTTTATCGAGGAAGGTTATAAAGCTATAGCTATTATTATAAGTCCGAAGTTTTTTGACGTTTGTTCAAGATCTTTGCCTCCAGGTTTACACGTGTATTTATTTCCAGGTGTCCTGGGCTACTACCACGCCCAGCTGACGGACATCATCCAGTACCCCGACGCCAGGACCGAGCTGTTCCACGCCTTCAGGGAGCTCGGCAATATCATACTGTTCTGTATGCTCATCGAACAGGTACGGTTTTAAAGAGAAGTGTTTTGAAATGGGGACTAATCCCTCCCCCTCTCATTTCCACTACTGTAACCCCTGTACACCAGGATCAAGGAGTAATGTGTTCAGATGAATGTAGGAGGTAGGACACGACGGTAACTCCCGTGCGAACTGAGCAGTCCGACTGGGGTAGTACCTCCGCCCTAGTAGCCGACACCTCAGTTTGCTCTTACTAGGGTGACGGCCTCAACCCCTCCTCCAGGCCTGCAAATAATTCACACTACTTATAATGGTTGTTGTTCTCAGGCTCTCAGTCAAGAGGAAGTCACGGATCTGTTACACGCGGCGCCGTTCCAGAATATTCTACCGAGGCCGTTTGCTGCCGGTATTTATATACACTACAACTTATCTATACAAATATTTTTTTTTTTAAGTTAAACCAAAGACCAGGATAACTGGTTGTTATGCAACTTTAAATCGATATATGTATATTCTAAACGGTCAATCGAATCTAATTCTAATCGAATCGTCTTTGGTTAAACGCTTTTATGCACTAATATTGGCCATATTGATTTTTTTTTTTCACAGTGAACTATATTCTACTAGTACTTAACCGGTTTTATGTACCTTTCAGAGGGCGAGAAACCGGAGACCAAACAGAAACGTCTCGAAGCTAAGTATTCAGCACTGCAGATTGTTCAAAACGTTGACAAATATGGTACAGCCAAGGTAAGTTATATTCGAATTTAAAAGTGTAGATTTTGTGAACTACCTTTATTTATAAATGATTTTTTTTATTGGAAAAAAAAAACATCAAGGACGGGACTATCCCCGTCCCGTCCCCGACCGGTCCCGTCCTAGATGATAATTTTTCCGATTAAAAAATAATTAGGAATGGTTGGCATACAAATTTCATTGAATAGTTATATTGAATTCACCATGTTCCTTAAAGACATTTGATCTTTTTAATTGACCCTAGCAATTATTGCCATGAAAGTACAGGATGTTATTTTTTTTGTTTTTAGCGGGTGTTACAAGCGAATTTTCTAAAAAAAATTTGATGCAGTTTTAATCTATACTAATATTATAAAGAGGTAAAGTTTATGTGTTTGTATAAATTGTAAGGGGTAATCTCGGGATCTACTTAACCGATTTTAAAAATTCTTTCACCAATAGAAAGCCACATTATCCGGGAATGGAATATCATCACGCTACTGTCCAAAGGAGCGGAGCATTAATCATAAATGTGAACAATTCCGGTAGATTCCCATACATTTTAGGAAAACTGATAAATTATGAGCATATTATGTGAGTTTCGAAATACGCCACGGGCGAAGCCGGGGAGGGCCAGTAATTGTTTTTAAAAGCGAAATTAAGTCTTATTTCAATAAATTTGTCTATCTACACTACTTAAGATATCATGAGATATCGCCTGTATAATTTTTCTATAACCCGCCATAACGTGATCCCCCCCTTGTCCCCCCAGCAAGGCCAGCTGTCCCGCGAGGGCGACCTGCTGACCCGCGAGCGCCTGTGCTGCGGCCTCTCGCTGTTCTCCGTGGTGCTGCGGCGCCTGCGCGCGTGCCTGGGGGCCGCGCCCTGGCCCGCGCCCCCCGCGCCGCACCACCACGCCCCCCTACACACGGACGACACGCACGAGTTCCACAGGCACGTATGAACCCACACATCTACACACACACATTCACACATGCATTCGACTACACGCTCACCCACACACTCATCAAATATTCTCACCCACACTTGCTCATCTCCATATTTTTTTTTAATACTACGTAGGTGGCAAACAAGCACACGGCCCACCTGATGGGAAGCGGTCACCGTGGCCTATGAACGTGTGCAACACTAAGGTGTCACACACACGCTGCCTACCTTGAAAGGAAAGAAGGAGAGCTGGGAAGGGGTGGGGAGGCTAGGAAAGGGAGGGTAAGGAGGGGTACAGTGAGCTCTGGCTACCCTACTTACCTTGGGAACACAACACGATGGTTATTATGGCCGCGGTCTTCTGTAGGGCGGAGGTACTACTCCAGTCGGACAGCTCATTTTGGACGGGAGATACCGTCGTGTCCTACCTCCTTCCAAATTCGCCCACACATTTGCTAATCTACAAACTCAATTACACAATTTTTTACTTATGTATTTACATCGATCATGGTTACAAAGGATCTTAAGGCTAGTATAGTTCACGGCATCTAACTTGGCAAGATTTTGGAGTAATGTGGGCCCCACTCCAAAACCTTGCCAAGTTATATGCCGTACACTGTACTTGTTTGTAGCAAAATGCGTCGCATAGAAACAAGTAAAATGTACGGCATTTAATAAATAATAATAATAATAAATATTCTACGACATTCTACACATCGCTCCCTAGACCCAAAGTAAGCTTAGTTTAACTTGTGTTATGGGTTCTAGAATGCTGATAAACATACTTATATACTTTTTTTTTTGTAAATACATACGTATTATACATATAAACACTCAGACTAATGCAAATAGACATATTCATGCATACAAATATTTACACTGAGCGGGAATCGAACCCACGCCTCCTGCGTAGCAGTCGCATGAGGCTGTTGAATTTAACTTCTACGAGTAAGTTAGATGCCGTAAAGTATAGATAGCATATTCAATTTGTTCTATTCACCTTCACTCTTACTCACTCACACACAAACATCTAACAACTTATTTTTCTTCCTACAGACTATGGTCAGCCCTGCAGTTCCTGTACTGCATCCCGGTGGGAGACACACAGTTCACGGTCGAGGAGCTGTTCGGTGAAGGCCTGCACTGGGCTGGCTGCACCATCATCGCCCTCCTGGGCCAGCAAAGGCGCTTCGAGGCCCTGGACTTCTGCTACCACATCCTGAGGGTTCAACGCGTGGATGGGAAGGATGAGCTCGTTAAGGGGATTGTGAGTGCCTTTGATTGATTACTAGATGGCTCCAGTGCCTGTCTAGGCTGGATCCCCAGGAACCTATGTGGAGGAACAGGTTGTGATGTCCCTCTAACACAAAGGGAGGATCCTCCGGCTAGACAAGGAGATCAGACCTGGCGGGCGGCCCACCAATAGTTATCGGTTGTAGACCTACGCAGCAATCTTGGCTGAGGGCGCTAGAGACCGCATTTGGGCGCTACGGCTACCTTTGCGGTGAAAGCGGGCTCTCGGCCACTCAATAGTGGCCGGTTCTGGTGGTGAGAGACTTCTCGTTGGCAGCTTGGCCAACAGTTATCGTCGGAATGTTGTATATAAATGTTATACGAGCGCACGAACTTCACTTTCGCGATTCAGGATCGTAGTGACGTAGTTGTAGTATCGAAGTAGTTCAACGTGTTTTCGCTAGATGGCGCTAGGTACATGAGGTATCGTCACACCTATACCGGGTTGTGTTCAATAATTAATATGAGTAACACGAAAAAAAAACAGTTAAATTGAGAACCTCTCCTTTTTTTGTTGTCGGTTAAAAAAGTTTGACTTGCGATTCAAACTAAAGCCCTGAACACGACTCTTTCTAGTAAGATAACAAAAAAACACGAAGTATTAAAAAAATGTGTTTCTTCATTGTAGCCCCTCAAACGCATGGTGGATCGCATCCGAAGGTTCCAGGTCCTGAACTGCCAGATCTTCTACGTCCTGGCGCGCCACCTGGCGGCCGAGGACGAGCGCGCCGGCGTGGAGCACGTGCGCTGCTTCCCACCGCCCAACGCGCCTCAACATATACACTGAACACTTAGATAAGCTCATTTAAAGAACAAAATATTGTATTAATAAAGAATAGGTTAGGTTTATTTCTGACTAGCTGATGCCCGCGGTTTGCCTCGCGTGGATATTTATATAATAACTGGTCATGTCTCCGGTTCTACACAACCAAATTGTAGTCATATAGTACAGTGCGCGGCATCTAATGTGGCCACATTTTGGAGTAGTGTGGGCCCCACTACTCCAAAACCTTGCCAAGTTAGATGCTGTACACTATACTTGTTTGTGGCAAAATGCGTCGCATAGAAACAAGTATAGTGTACAGCATCTAACTTGGCAAGGTTTTGAACTAGTGGGGCCCACACTACTCCAAAATCTGGCCACTTTAAATGCCGCGCACTATACCGTATTTTGAGCGAAGATTTTTTGAGCAGTCAAAACGTGTCTAAAGAGGCACGTCTGGCTGTACATAGAGGAGTTCTCGTTCCCACACTTATGTATGGTAGTGAATGTTGGGTGTGGCAGAAGAAACATGAAAGTAGACTGAATGTTGTAGAAATGAGAAGTCTAAGAAGCATAGCTGGAGTAAAGCTGATGGACCGAGTGAGGAACAGTGTGGTATGATTGAAGTTGTAGTGACCAAGATAGAGAAAGGGATGCTTAGATGGTTCGGACATGTAGAGAGGATGGATGAAGGAAGATTGACGAAACAGATATATGAGGCGAGGGTGAACGGGCAACCCGGTAAAGCCCGACCTAGGCGTACATATACTAATCAAATCCAGGACGTTTTGGAGAAAGGTGCATGTATGAAAACAATTATGAAAGTTGAAGAAGCGAAAGGAGTATGCTAAGATCGTAGCAAGTGGAAAGATGTCGTCTCTGCCTACCCCAAGGGAAAAAGGCGTGATTTGTATGTATGTATGTATGGTATCGTATCAAAATTTGTTTTGTAATTTTCACGCCCAACAGACAAGTCATTTACAATTTTATAATAGTCTATACCCGCGGCTCCGCCCGCGTGGTCTCCATTTTTCGCATTTTTAAATATATCTCTGAAATATGCGTAAGATTTATAGTCTGACCAAGATCTTTCAACAAAAATACCGTTTAGTAGTTTTAGGCGTCCATCGCGAAAAAACGGACAAGAATTTAAAAAAAAAAATTCGTGTTCAGTATCGCTCATATAACATCACCCAATTATTTCTTTTTAATATCTCCAAAGTATAGACACAGAACTACTTTACAATTTTATAATAGTACTAGCTGTTGCCCGCGGCTCCGCCCGCGTGGATGTCGGAATCCGTTTCAAAAACTATCCTATCTCTCAAGTTGGATCGAACTGCACATGGTGTGCGAATTTTATTATAATCGGTTAAGTGGTTTAGGAGTCCATTGAGGACAAACATTGTGACACGAGATTTATATATATTAAGATAGAAATACTTAGGTACAATATATAACAAAACTAGTACCGTATATACACTTAAATGCATTTATTAAAAAGCTGTTATTTTACAGTACAAACATACCCTTCGATTATATTTATTTGTATAACTACATGTCATACATAACATAACATAAACTCACGCCTATATCCCCAAAAGGGTAGGCTGAGGTGCTAGCACCCACATTTCGCCAGTTTATGTTGTAGGTCCCAATGTAATAGGTGGCGAGCCTATTGCCATTAACCGGGCACTTATAAACATGTCACACAAAACAGCTTTATAAATTTTTGAACGATTAGGCGTTGAGCAGACGGCGCGGCGGGCAGGTCTTTTTAACCGCGAAGTAATAACGACCGCGTCTGCCCGTCGTCGGTGCCCGCAACTGCCCTCACCGCGAAAAAAAAAGAGGCCGCTAGTGCCCGCCGGGCACCCGCGGGGCGGTCTTTCGCTGCGATCAACACCAGCAGCGTGAGGACCATCTTGTCCTGCCTAGTTGAAAGCATTTCCTCTGGATCGTGTATTCTCACGTATGCCTGTAGTCAGCAAAGTGGGCAAATATAAATTTATTTATAGTTTTATATTTAGTTTTAAGGACAAATGTAATCTTGGCATATAATAATATAATATTCTAATAAGACTAATTATTAATTAATAAACTATGTTATTTCAATTTATTTGTTTTTGTTTAAATTCTCTATCACCACTTATCACCGTAGGCGCAGGACCCGTTCATCCACCAGTGGGTGTAGGGAGAAATTCCAATTTCCCTGTGAAGTTATTATATAAATCCGCAGTTAAGACTGGTAAAGCGGACCCCAGACTCCGAGGTGAAAGCTTTGGATGCGACTGGGATTAACGCTAGGTTGAAGGTTGAATTTAATAGATTAGCAAAAAAGTATGTTTACTGTCCTTTGTTTTATGATATTAAAAAAAAAAAATTAAAAATTAAAAAACCCGACTGCCTAAAAACTGAAAAGAAAAAAACAAGCACTTAGATTGATGTCCGGTGGTCTAGAAACATAACAACTGAACAGTCGGGATCCACTATTCGACAGCCAATCTAATTTTTCAATGGATCCCGACTGTTCAGTTGTTATGTTTCTAGACCACCGGACATCAATCTAAGTGCTTGTTTTTTTCTTTTCAGTTTTTAGGCAGTCGGGTTTTTTAATTTTTAATTTATTTTTTTTATTTTATACTTTTTTGTCATTTACATAGCTGCCCGGATAATAATGAAGTATAAAATCTATCTTTTTTGGAGTTAATAATTTTCGTGTAGTGAAGGGACATCACCGAAATTCAACCTTAATTATTATATTTTTGCTCATATCTCCGGTTCTACTTGACCGATTTTAATCAAACAAACGTAAGATTTTAAGTATGACCAAGACCTTTTAAACAAATAAAACCGCATCGAAATTCGTTCAGCAGTTTTTGCGTCCATCGCAGTCAAATGTTTGTAGTGCCAAAAATCCGCCATTTTTATTTTCTAGAAATTTTAATATACCAGGTGTCACTCACACAATCATGACGAATCAAACAACACCTTGTTTGTCAAAATCCGTCAAGCGGTTCAGGCTGTAGAGCGTGCAAGACAAATTTTCAAGATTTTCATTTTGCCACCAAAAATCCGCCATTTTGATTTTCTAGAAATTTTAATATACCCAGTGTCACTCACACAATCACGACGAATCGAATGATACCTCGCACGTCAAAATCCGTCAAGCCGTTTAGGCTGTAGGCCGTGACAAAGAAATGGACATACATACATACATACATACATACATACATACATACATACATAGTCTCGAAAAACATTACCCTCCTTTCTTCGGCAGTCGGGTAAAAAATTAGCTAAGTCCGCGACGTCCGCATTATTGGGAGTCCAGAAATCACGAACACCCTCGAGCCTCTACAGCTACGTAGAGATATAGCGTGTTTGGCAGTTTTTTACCGTCTCTACCATGGCGAGTGTTCCGATGAGCTCTTCCAATTAATCCCACCCTCTCCTTTCCTACACAGAACTACACGTGCCAGACTGAGGTATCACCCGCACACGGTGGCATCAATTCCATCAAGAACCAAGCGGTTCGGTGCCTCTTTTATTTGCCGCACCTTATAGGCTTGGAATTCTTTACCAGCGCATGTGTTTCCTTCCTCCTATAGTCCCGGGGCCTTTAAGCGGGGCGTGAAAAAGCATTTGATGAGGCCGTCAAGCTGAGGGCCGCCACTGTAGTACTACCGGTGTATGTGGTGGTGGCCCCAGTCCTGAGACTTTGCCTTTCGCTTACCATCAGGCGAGGTGGAGTCATTTTGACGTCTCCTATATAAAAAAAAAAAAAAAGTCTGCGACTCGGGACCCTAATTTTTTTTACAAAATAAATATATTCTAAGTTGCCCCTTGTTATATATCAGCTATCTGTCTGCCAGTGAAAGTTGCGTCAAAATCAGCTCAGCCATTTCAGAGATTATCCGGAACAAACAGACAGACAAAATAAGTAAAAAATGTTGTTTTGGTATATTTACCGTGCGCTTAGCAAAAAGCGGTTATTTTAATATTACAAACAACCATTTCAATTTTATTTATTTCTATAAATAATTGTTGTGGCGGGTATCAATCCATATGTTTAGCTTGTCAAACTTGGGGGGTAGTTGTTGCAACCGGTATGTGGGTATATCGATAATCACAAAAATAACGGCTGTGAGTTTGCGAGCGGCGCGCGTCAGCTGATGCGCGCCGCTTCCCAGCTCACTGCTTTCGAAACACAAATAAAGTGTTTTCGCCCCGGGTCTACTACTGATCCCGGGACACCGCATACGAGACGACATCGGCTGGTGCCCACCAGCAGAATCAGGATAGCAGCCGAACAGCAGCGCTGGGTGAGTGATATACTCGTTTTACTTGGTTGTGGCATAGCCCCTTTCGTTCTCGGTAAAGACATGTTGAATTGACCGCCCTCCATGGTATCAATCGTAATATTATTCTCAACCCGCTGGAGAGTATTTACCTGCTCCTACATTTTTATGGTCCTTACGAGCCCAGGATAGGTTTCAGTATTATTTTAATAATTGGTAATTTTTAATTAAAATTTCTTACCCGCTTTAATAATTTTTAGTGCCGTTTTATACTTACGTAGGTCTTGGTAAGTGTGAGCGCCATTCCGCATTTATTTTAAATCGTTCATATTGCTTGAATTGTTTGTTCATTAAATACCAACCTTACAATGCCTATTGAAAAGTCTCGAATTAATCTAACGCAGCTAACTGCTAAAAAAGAGGCTATCTTCTAACGAATGAATCGTTTATATAATTCATGTAAAAATATTTTTAATTACGATTCGCGTTCGAACGAATCGTTCTTGGCGCAATCGGAGTCAATCACTGAACTGTACAGAAAATTTGAGGGAAATAGTCCATAAAATTAATGAAATAAATTTTGAAGTGGATGGTACCCCACCGGATTATTCATGTTTGGGTTCGATTGAGGATTTATACTCGAGTATCAAATATAAACGCAACCTCATACTCGCTAAATCAAAATTTAAATCAGGCACAGTTACTGGAAAAAGTCAACATTATGCTACCGCCTATTAAAAGATAAAGTGTCAGTTAAAGTACAGGCATAAAATGAAACACAATTTTAAAATTTCACGTTTTTTTATATTATTTCTTAAACATCTATGTTACCTTACATAGTTACCCTAACGTTACAAATAAAAAATACGCTATCCTAATTATATTACAACAAATTTTCTGGCGTACAGAAATACACAAGTTGCTATTTACACTCTCTTGCATTTAACGCAAGAACATGCAAGAAATCAGCATACGTTCTTGCATATTCTTGCATGCGACTGCAATTTAAGACTTGCAAGATTTAAAAAAAATACGGCGTAAGTGGAACAATAGTCTTTGAAAACATTTTGAGGAATATTAAAAAGGATTTTTCAATTAATTTGTAATTATCACAAAAATACATTATGTAAAGTCTTATACATAGTCGGTTTAAAAAAAAATTGCAGCGTACTCAGTAGGATTACCGGTTTAAAATTGATCGAAACATTAGATTTTTATTAGAGGTGTAAAAAAGTCGGGGAAGTCCCGTCAAAAGCATAGATTTTAGAAATTCCCTCTTGTGAGACGGTGTACGGTTTTAGTCGGTTCGATTCCGACATATACATAATCCGTGGGGATTTCCGCCCGACAAAACAAATTTCTTCTCGAATATACGCTAGGAAGTGTGACCACATGCTTGTGGAGTAGATTACTAGTAGATAAACATACATTTGTAGTATTTTCTTACTAGTATTAGGAGTTTATACCGGTTTGGTATGAGGTTCGAATCCGCAACCTTACTTGAGACTTTGACCCAAGAGTCAATCGATCAATGTCATAAAAGCTTCCCTTCAAAAATAAACTTATCAATAAAAAATATGAAAACGTTTATTCAGAATTCTCATATTTTCATAGAAAACACAAAGTACCTACAAGATATTTTGAAAATTTGCAGTAAAACCTGTTCTGTAAAAAAAATCCATAATTCAATATTCCTTCCTATTGTTAACATATACTGTGTTAAGCAATATAAAATCTATACGAGCCGTTTGATATTTTAGCTCACAACTTGATCTGCAAATCACAGTAAATATATAAGCTAAATCATTAAAGAAGCTACATACTTAACGTTCAAAATGACACACACATACTACACAAACCTCACCGGATCTCACCGTGCTATCAGTCGCGGTTGCCGCGATCACGTTATTGTATCTCTTGCGCCGCATGGAAATTACGCAACTTTTTTTTTATACCACTTAGGTGGCAGACAAGCACACGGCCCACCTGATGGAAAGGGTTACCGTGGCCTATGGACGCGTGCAACACCAGGGGCGTCACACTCGCACTGCCGACCCTGCAAAAACCTTCTAATGCCCTTCTTGAAGAACCCCATATTGTAGCCGCCAGGGAAAACCACTGCAGGGAGATCGAAACATCATTTATAAATTGTCAACACATTATTTGTAAATTTGTCAACCCTAACGCTTCAACAGAGCGCGTGTGTCATTTTTTCAAAAATTAGGCCTATTTTGCTAGTTTCCGTACTGCTATAGCTGATATATTTACTGTGGTATAAACACTATCTAGTTTTATTATACAACATCTCTTGTACCTGTAAAACCAATCGTAGGCCAATAAAACCAAGCTATACATTATAGGGTAGCAAACACAATTGCTAGCCTCGTCTAGTCTAGTATACCCATAAACGTCCATGAATCATATGGTTGCATCATTCAGGCGAGTACACGTAAAAATGTACTTGTAGTTGAAAATTACTTGACTGGTTAAAGATGAGATTATTAAAGGTCTTATAAAGGCTATACTAGATTAACAATTGTGTGTACATGTCCAGCATAAAAAAAAACCAACAGCCTTTCATCGTATAGCTCCGTAAGTATCTACTTAAGTTAAATGCGAAACCCGTTGACCTAATTTAAGTTTTAATAGTTAATTTTAACTTTATTTTCAATACCAATATCATATAATATTGGTATTTTTACTAAATAAAAATGTATTTGTTATTATGTCGTACAGATTAAAGGGTATCGATAATTCTCTCATGAATTCTGTATCAAATCCAGACACGTTTTCTACACAAATAAAACATAAAATCTGAAACATAATTTATTTTTCGAAGTTTTTTTCTTTACGGATTATATAAGACATTGGTATTAAAAAATGTTAACAAAATCATTTTCTATCGTAATACTTAACGGCTTAAAGGCATTTAAATTAAATATGAAATAAATAAGACGCCGATAACCGCTTCACCCTAATCGAATAAATATATTTATTTAAAAAAGCGGGTACTCTATGCGCTACAATTTTATAAAAAAAATACGCACCATAGTTTTTTTTTCTTCTCTTTTCAAAGACAACAAGTTGTTATTTTTTTAATAGTTTTATATTATTTACAGATGATATTAGTATCTATATACGTTGACCACTGAAACATGTTTGCGAACAATGAATCTTAAAACTTCTGAAAACGTAATTTCTGAACGATTTTAATTCATATTTTTTTGTTCTGACGACAGATGGTGCTGTAGTTAAAATTACTAGTGTAATCTACAATTGTTTGTGGTCGACGGTTAGTTATTTCGCCTATCTCGTTGTCTTTGAAAAAATAAATATTACATACGCTTAACATACAGATCAAGATTAGCTATAGTTGTTTATAAGATTTTTTAATTCGGCGACTTATTTTTTAAAACTCATAAAACGTGTAAAATGATCCCTTATTAGAAAAACTGCTTAAAAATTAATTGATGTATTATCACTTTCATTTTGACACATGTCAAATAAGAGTGACAGAGACAAAAGTGGTTGTAAATGAGAGTTGTCTATTGGTTAAATCAATGTTATCTAGAAAAAGTCAATTGAATTTTGAGAATCTTATACAAACAACTATATAATAGAGTATTCGTTGTGATCACACACAGGTTAAGCACAGGTCGCTAGGGTATAGAAAATGATGGGGCTGAATTTAACAGTCATGTGCGACCACAACGGACTTAGGCAAGTATTTTTATACAATAGATTTCAGTTGATTCAATTTTTTTTGTACTTGTATTCAAAATATATATGTACTTGAATAGGTAGAAAGTCTTATTATTCATCAAAATTTATTATTTTTCACAAGATTTTTTTGCAAAAAGTGATTGTTTGTCGATAATTGGGATGTTTTGTATGCAAAAAAAAACATTTTGTCAAATGTCAAAAACCTATCTGTCTACATCTTCAAGGCTCTTCAAGGATATAAGTCGTGACGATGTGGCCGGCAGGCATGTGGGTAGCAAATGTTTGCCCTAGGGAGGGGTAGACCCAATAAGTACTGGGGTATGTCTCTTGAACTGAACGTGACAGTTGAGCGTTTTATAAAATTAATAAATTTTGACAAATATTGTTTTTTTTTTATTTTCCAAATTATTGTACACAAAAGTCGTAGTGTAAAACTAAAGATTTATTATTACTTAGCGAAATTGATTCAATAGGATTCATTTCTAGTTTCTTTTTTGCTGCAATGTGTTAGTTAGTTTTAAAAGTGTTTTACTACAAGTCTCTCCATGCCTTCTAAGATTCTATATACCTCGTTAATTCGGTAATTAGTGTCGCCAAACTTTGACACTTTATCCCCCCTCCCCGTTACTTGCTCCCTCCCTGAAATTTAAACCACTCTTTAGAATCTAATCCCCCTTCCCCCCGTATTGTAGCAAATTTACCGTCGCCACTAAACATTGTGAAGTCCGGATCAGTTTAATGCTTATGAATGAATTTCGCTAATTTCAACTACTTTTTTATTATTATCTATTAAATATTAAAAGATAAATAAAAAAACTTAATGAAAAAAAGGATATTTTTACAAAAAACGTCTAAAATTACTTATTGCAACGTTACGATGTCATAGACATCAAGTGTTTTTTTTTTACTTTTTTTATATAATCTATGGTATTTATGATATCAGTCGTTTGTGGTAAATATTCGTTTCTTTTATAGTTTTGGAAACAATTTCATTGGGGAACCCAAAAAACCATATAATGTTAGTAGTTATTTTTCGAAAGTAAAAAAAGCGTATTTTTTGTAGAAAAAAATCAGCAAAAATTGTAATTTTTGCTACAAAAACGCGCCTAAACACACAATTTTAAAATTACTAATCACAAAACTAAGTAAAAATGGAATTATATTTTTGTATCACAAATAATATATATTTTTATATAGCTTCGGTGCATCGTCCTTGACGGGCGGTAATAGCGAGCTATGGCGGCAAAACGAGGGAAAAAATAGCTCTTCAACCGACTTAAAAAAAGAGCATATTTTCAGAAAAATCGATGTGTTTTAAAGCCGTAATCTATGTTCGAAAGAATTCATTACAAATTACCTAAATTGTTCAAATAATAGATCAAAAATCTACATTATACAAGAAGAAACATTACATCCATGTAAATATACACATTTTAAAGCAGTGTCACGACACCCGTCAAAATACGTTTTGACAGTTCGGCGAGCTGTCAAAATCGATGGTGACAGCTGTCAGAGTTGTGTAAAAGTGTTGTTTATTTTGTTTTACTTGTATACAAATATGATAGCGTAAGTCTTGTTGTGTGTGTGTATAGTTGCTACCATCTCGGGAACGCGTGGTGCGGTGCCGTGTGTCACTGGTCGTAGTGTTTAGCTTTCCTGTCCATGTCGTCGTCTGATGTGCGGTTCATTGGGTGGTCTAGAAAGAGATGAAAGATTATTAATAACACGAACACAAATGGGGTCAAATATTTTGATTCATTATTTAACTGGATTTGTGATTTAATTTAGTCCAGTTGAAGTAAATCCAGCAGAAGGCAGATATGAACAATATAATTTTTAAACATCATTTATTTTATACAAATTTCTACCTATTTCGATTTCTTTGATAATTTTACCGCGGTAGCCTAGTGGTCTGGGTAATGGACTGCTGAGACGAGGTCTCGGGTTCGATCCCAGGTTCACCATGGCATACACCAATGACTTTTCGATGCTTTTCGAAGTTATGTGTGTATTTATCGCAGGTTTATTAGTGCCTCGGAGAGCACGTTAAGCCGTCGGTCCCGGTTGCCATACAAACATCTATGGCAGTCGTTACGGGTAGTTGGAGCCCACAAAAGTCCAACCAGTCTAACTTGGAACTTCGATATCGCCATTGGTCATAATGACCATTGGTTGTGGAGGTCAGATGGCAGTCGCCTTGGGAAAAAGGTTCAGAGAATGTTGATTTATAGGTATCAGAAGTCAAAGTATTTTTCACCCCTACCACCCCGCCATTTTTATGAATGGTATTTTAACCGACTTCAAAAGTGGAGGTTCTCCATTCGATTGTTGGTAACTCAGAACTTTCCACTAGGTGAACCGATTGACCCTTATAATTTAGATATTAGACAGAATATCGTCTGCAGGGTGAGTGTTAAATACATAATTTTTTTTTAGGTGACCTTCGATAGTTTTTTTTTTTATACTTCTTAGGTGGCAGACAAGCACACGGGCCACCGTGGCCTATTGAACGTGTGCAACACTAAGGGTGTCACACACGCGCTGCCTACCCAAGATAAGATAGTGTTATAGATGGGATTCGAACCTGTCGAAGTTTGGAGTATGATGATGGAAAGTGGTGTTACCTTGGTGTTGGGGCATCTTGGGGACCAGCACGACGTTCCCGTCTGCCGCCTGCTGCAGCGAGTAGTGCTGCGAGGACACAGGCCGGCCCTCCGGGTCGCGCAGGTTCTGTTGACGACAGGGGGCATACATTAGCTGTGTTGGTTCTATATGATACTTACTAAAATAACGTTAGGGTAGTAAGCTGTAAGCCGGGGTGCGAGGGAAATGCTCTATGGGCATTACACCCTGGTGTCAGAAGACCCTAGACGGCGTGCGGTTTTAGTCGGTAAGAGTCCGACATAACCTGCCCCACTGGCCGCGGGGAAAAAAAGGGTTATTTCTGCGGAGTTGGCTAAACGACCTCCGTCCTCCATGAGCGTAGGCTAGTAGGTGTCTATGAATACATAAAAGAAAGTCATTTTGTTACACTATTTATAACTCAAGAACGGTTGAACCGATTTGGCTTAAAATTGGTAGGGAGGTAGCTTAGAACCAGGAGAACAACATAGAATTTTTTTTATTTTTTGATGGAGAGTGGAGTGGACAGTGGAAGCGGAGAGTGGAGTGGAGAATGGAAGTGGAGAGTGGAGTAGATAGTCAAGTGAAGAGTCTTATATTGGTGGCGATACCGACTTCCACGCGGGCGAAAGCTAGTTATAGAAAAAAGAAAAAGAAATGATAGAGAAGATAGAAAGAGCCAGCATTATACCTGGAACACGTGTCGGTAGAGCGCGGCGAACCGCTCCTTGACCCGCTGCCTCTCGGCGAGGAGTGAGGAGTGGTCCCTCTGCGTCCTCTGCTTCCTGTCCCTCACGGTGCGCACCTCGTCGGCCAGGGACGTGATCTGATCCAGCTTGCGCTTGCGGCAGTTCTGGGCAGCCACCTGGGGATGACACATAACTGTTCGGTAACAAAAAAAAATGGACAAAACCTGTAAGGACAGAAGTAGATGCTTCCTCTCGCAGGGGAGACGCTGCTGCCTGCCCCCATTTCTGAAGGGTAAGGGGGCCATCTTAAAACCGTAGATGGCCGTCAGCTGGGGTGCGAGGGAAATACCTGTTGGATAACCTTATATTCCTGTAATTGAAACCAAAGACGGCGTGCAGTTAGTCGGTTCAAATCCGACTACCCGATGACAGACGGGGATTACCGCACGAAAAAAAAGTCTGTCAAAAAAAAGGGACCAACCGGAGTGCGACGGAATTTTCTTATTGGGCCACCTTTCCCAGAGTCCCGTAATTGCGTGCGGTTTTAATCAGTTCGAGTCCTCATAACTACTCCCGATGACCGACGGGGTTTTCTAAACAATATAAGAAGGTACTGTACCTTATTTTTCCCTCGCCGCCGTATGTCTCTTATGAGGGACAGTTGCGCCTCGCTCAGGTCGTGTTTGGATAAACGCTCGTTAAACTCATCCATGGGCAGGTTAATGATGTCGTGGACTTCTAGCGGTATGCCTGTCGAGGGAAAGTACATTTTAATGGGTGATATAATTCCTATGTCTTATGGAGGTAGGACACGACGGTATCTCCTGTCTGAACTGAGCAGTCCGACTGGGGTAGTACCTTCGCCCTACAGAACACCGCCCCATAATAACCAGCGTGTTGTGTTCCCCAAGGTAAGTAGGGTAGCCAGAGCTCACAATCCCCCAATTCTCATCTCCAAGCCACATCAAAATCTGTTCAGTAGTTTTTGCGTCAGTCGCACATAAACAGACAAACAGACAAGAATATTCTAAAAGAACATTTTTGTGTTTAAAATCATTCATATAAAGGCGGAACTACACTTCGCTATTCGCCTTTATTCACGTGTATACATTGAAGTGGGGAAGGCCTATTCGTGTATATTTGCTTTATTCGTACGAATATTCGCTTTAGTCGCCCTTATATGATGAATTGTGTAGGGTTTAGTCGTCTATAAGAATTTCGTCGAATACATTATAGGCGAATAGTGAAGTGTGGTTCCACCATAACATAACCTATGAATTTTATAAAAATTTTCAATGTACAGACTACAGCTACTTTACAATTTTATAATCATACAGATGAAAGATAGAAACATCCAGAATAATATTAATAAACGGCCATCAAGCTGAGGGCCGCCACTGTAGCACTACCGTATGTAGTGGTGAGCCCAGTCCTGAGACGTTGCCTTTAGCTTACCATCAGGTGAGGTAAAGTCGTTTTGACGTGTCCTATATAAAGAAAAAAAATTTTGCACAAATATTAGCACTGAGCGGGCATCGAACCCGCGGCCACAGCCACAGGCAACTCTTATCAGTAAGTAGGGGTGGTGTGAGTGAGTGAGTAAGTAAGTTATGAGCGCACTAACACACACCTAGCGCCTTGGCACGCTTCTCGTCTCGCGAGAGGTGCTGTCCGCTGCTGGTGGCCGACGAGCCGCCGTCCGACACGCTGCCGTCCGTCAGCCGACGCACTGCAACACACAAACATACATACATACAAATATTACTTGATATAACCGCGATAGCCTAGTGGTATGGGTAATGGACTGCTAAGACGAGGTTTCGGGTTCGATTCCAGGTTCACCATGGCACACACCAATGACTTTCTGATGCTTTTCGAAGTTATGTGTGTATTTATCGCAGGTTTATAAGTACCCGGTTAATGGCAATAGGCTCACCACCTATTACATTGGGACTTAACATAAACTGGCGAAATGTGGGTGCTAGCACCTCTGCCTACCCCTTCGGGGATATAGGCGTGAGTTTATGTTTATGATATGTTACTTGATAAAAACGTTAAACCCACGGCAAAACCATATCAGTACATAAACGATGGACATAAAATCGAATCTGCATACGTCTGCGAGCCCATTTAGCGCGTACAGGCGTGATGTTATGTTATGAAATTGTATAAACAATGTCTAAATGTACGATAGCAACAATCGCGGATGATTTGCTGGCGTTTATTGAAGAGTTCCGTTGTCTGTCTCCGAAACTTGTCATCAGATCTTTACGACATTTAAATGGGACCATTTCGGAATAAATGTCTGTGTAATAAAAAAGGAAATTTGGGAATCTGTCTGTATATACCAGACTTATACATAGATAAATAACAATAACTCTACGTTCAAAAAACCGACTTCACAAACTAAAAACGTAGATAGTTATTTTTGCTTTTTAGTGTACAGAAATAGAAAAGTACCTATTTATGAGGTTTATTATGTACAAGAGCATCAAAAACAGAATTTTACCCGTAAATTTGATGATTTCCCATGGTTCCCACATCCAAGTTGGCCATCTCGAAGTCGTAGATGGCCCAGGGTCAGCCGGACGCAAGGGAGAAGCCTCATGGGTTACTTAACTTAACTCCACGCGTCTGTAGACCCAAGACGGCGTGCGGTTTTAGTCGGTCTTCTTCTTCTATCGTATCGCTCTCAGATGTAGTTTTCTCAGTGTGTTGTTACCTAGATTGCGTTCTCAGAGGCACTCATGAGTTCTTCTGGTGTACAAGGGCGTGTAGGACCCGTCAATAGGAGGGCCATGTCCGGGGGTGTACTGACCTCGTTTGTCCCGGGTGGCGGCGGGCCGGTGGTCCGGGGCAGCGAGCGGCGCGCTGTACGTGTGGTTGTGTCGCACGCGCTCCGGGGTCGCGTAGGGAAAGCGCGCACCCGCACCTGGCACCGAACTCTGAGGAATATACAGGTTATTGAGTACAGAGAGGCGAGATAGACATTATACTAACAAAACATTCATTTTCTCTATCATACGCATAAATTTTTGTCACATACGAAGTTTAGGTACCTACAAAGAGGAACTCAAAGTTTAGTTTTCTTCCAGCAAGCCTTGGAGTGAGAGAGGCGAATAAAAATGATAGAAGGCATAGCATACAAGTAAATTAGCAATTATTCACTTCGCATTGACCGTTGAAACGGTACTTACAAAACGTCAATGGAAATAACAAAAAAAAAATCTCGTAATAAAATATGTTCAAAATTCAATCTCGTAAATTCAATTCCAATCTCGTTTCTATCTTGGAGGAACTTCTGAACTAAACAAGAAACTCTTTTTAAAATTAATATCTTTATCCGATATAATTTATAGAAGAATTAGTATTATTGTAGCATATTGAGCATAACAGATGGATGAAAGAGTGCTTACCTGCAGCAGAGCGTGGCTGGAATGTGCTGTGTTGAGATCGAGGGGGGGCTGCAGACTGGTCACGTGGGGCGGCGGCAACTGGTGCCGGGGGCCGAACTCTACTGCCGAACAAATTATCAATTAATATCAAACACTTTGATACATACTACTGGGTCTATAGGACCCTAGGAAGATCTTCGGGGCCCAAGAGAACCGTCATGTCACACAGGCCTACCATCCTGATAATATTATGTATGTGAGTTTGTGAATATGTTTATATGTTTGTTAATCAGGCTGGGTGTGGAGATAGACTATAGTCCGGAATAACACATAGACTATACTAAAACTTTCTTCAGAATGTAAAAAATACTTTTCTGAAAACCGCATCTAAATGAATAAACATAATATATAGGGAAAACAGTGAACATATCCCTTTTAAGTCGGTTAAAAAGTTCATGAAGTGTTTAAAAAAAATAGCGAACTTTCGTCTCTGCCCACCTCAGAGAGAAAAACCGTGAATATATGTATGAACAAACGGTATAACAAATAGTTCTGCTTACCATTATGCATATGCATATTGTCGTGATGATAGGTCTGTTCTGGACACTCGTACTTGACGACTCCGGGCCGCGCCACCGGCTCCATGGGGGGCGCTGGTGGCTGTTCCTGGAAGTACCAGGTAATATAGGCAACGGTTTTTCATATATACATCAGTAGCTTAGTGGTTAAGGAGATGGCTTTACGATTGAGAGGTGCCGTTCGAATCTTGGTCGTATTGGCTCCTAACATAAGCAATTTGCTAAATTGTGTTTAATTATATTATGAATCGCACAAGTAATTCTTAAAATTTCTTTAATTACAATGAACTGCAATTTCAATAGCAATTATACAGATAATTTTACAAAATGTGTAGAGTTGTATAGCTCCCAATTTATTGCAATAGTGTTTCTTTATAATCACACAAGTAATTCCACAAATCTCATAAATATGAGATTTGTGGAAGACTATTGTTATTATAAATGTGTGATTAAAAAACATAAACATTTAGGTAAACAATTGTATTTTTTACTATTCTAATATGACGGGATATTTATCACGTCTGTTTCTTCGATATTTTGACCCTGTTTCAAGATTCGACTCTATTCATGGATGTACTTGAGACAAGGCCGAAATATCGGATACTCAAGCAAATAATAAATAAATAAATATTCAAGCAAAGAAACAAACATGGTAAATGGCAATTTCGAAAAACATATTAAAATTCGGTCCCAAATCTCGAATCGCACATGTAATTCCGTGAATCACACACCTAATTCCAAGTGTCAGTTTGTTATTCCACGTGTTGTATATCAATTCACTGCAGTATAACGTACCTGGAAGCATCTTTTGCCGAACATATGATGTTTTTTCTGCGGTTGGTGAGGGGCGGCGCGGTCGCGTCCATACGCGGCATCGTACGGACGGAACTTTGAACTGTGAAAGAAAATATATAATTTCTATTAACAACTTCGGTTTTGATAGTGTGATCACTTAATCTACCACAAATATTATAAAGCTGAAGAGATTTTTGTTTGTTTGGTTGAACGCGCTAATCTCAAAAACTACTGGTCCGAATTGAATTTTTTTTTGTATGTTGGATAGTCTGTTCATCGAGGAAGCCTATCTATACTTATAATAAAACTATGGAGTGGTCAATTCTGTACATTGAATATATTTACAAAATAACTATTGGGGGATGATTGGTGATCGATACTAATGCAAAAAAATGCAATCAGTAAATTTTTTGTCTTTCTGTCTGTCTGTCTGTCTGTATGTGCACGCATGGATCAAAAACTACTGAAGGGATTTTGATCAAACTTGGTACGATTATAGTTCATAGTTCTGGGCAACATATAGGCTACTTTTCATACAAGCTGATACCCGTGGCTTCGCCCGCGCTTCGTTTTTAGGTCGTTTTTGGTCATATCTCTGGTTCTACTTAACCAATTGCAACGAAACATACGGCCGTTCGGTACGTAAAAAGTACTGAACGGGTTTTGATGCGGTTTTTTTATTAGAAAGATCTTGGTTAGACTAAAAATCTTACGCATATTTAATCACAGTCGGCTGATTAGAACCGGTGATATAGTAAAAAAAAACGCGAAAACCGACATCCACGCGGGCGGAGCCGCGGGCAACAGCTAGTAGGTTATAAATCATCACGCTACTACCCAGGGAGCGGCGTAGCAATCAAATATATGCAGTGCCGTACTTCATTTGCAACATAGGTCATATGCCTTAAATTAGGTCAAAGGTCTCTTTGTAGGTATGTATTAGACGAACTCACCTATGGAACTCCTGCGCCGAATCGCTGCCATCGCACCATTCGCCGTCGGACAAGGAAGGGACCCGTTCGGATCCCATCGAGGACACTGCACTGTCTGATGCTGAGTCACGTTCTGCGGGAAAAAGATACATAAATATTTTATTTTTACCCGCCTGATGGAAAGCAGCCACCGTGACTATGGACGGAGGTAGGACACGACAGTATCTCCCGTCTGAACTGAGCAGTCCATCTGGGGTAGTACCTCCGCGCTACAGAAGACAACGGCCATAATAACCATAGTGTTGTGTTCCCGCCGGTAAGTAAAGTAGCCAGAGCTCACAATCCCCCTCATCCCCCAAACCTCTCAACCCCCCCAGCTTCAGGGTCGGCAGCACAAGAATGACACCACCAAAAAATGACATTAATTGTTAGACTTTATTGTTATCAGGTTAAAGTCTAAAATTAAATGATATTTTGTAGAACGCATGAAAAAGTTTAATGAATACTTTTCAATTGATTTTAGACTTTATAATGGTACAGTCTACATTTAAATAGAATTTTTAGTGTCAGTGGTATGACAAGGGTTTAGGAGAATTCGAGGTCTAAGTGTAATGTGCAGGTTTCAAACCCGTAACTTTCTTTTACGATATTCTACACAGCGCTCCCTAGACCAAAAGTAAGCATAGTTTAACTAGCATGTGTTATGGGTTCTAAAATGCTGATAAACATACTTATATACTTTTTTTAACCTCTTGATCAAAAAGCTGATTCCGTAACCATTAAGGTACGGACTCCTTTCAAGGTCTGCGGTCGCTCTAGTCCAGTAAGAGTTACATAGGCAAGCTACCAAAATGGCCAGGATAAAAATTAGTTTGTGAGTAGACCATACCTGTGATCATCATATGCGAATGGTTGTGATGTGGGGCATGGTGAGCTCCAGCGCCATCTAGCATCCGCATTGTGTACATGCCTGGAACAAAACGCACCAACTGTCAATATTATGTCATGTACACACATAGTTTGAGAATCTAACAATTTGATAATAAGCATGCTTTTTTTTTTATGTCGGTCACGTCAATATGACTTCACCTCGCCTGATGGTAAGCTGGAAGGCAAAGTCTCTGGAATGGGCGTCACCATTGCAAATGGTGGCTCTCAGCTTGACGGCCTCATCAAATGCTTTTTCACGCCCCGCTTAAAGGACATTTACGTTTCACCGGACATTTTGCGAATGTCTGCCTATAGCCTGTACCATTTCAGGGTACGTAGACAAGTGGAACAAGTCTAAATCGCTAAGGAATAGAATAGATAAGGTCAATCAAACACATCTAAGCTCGTCGCATACGATGCGCGCGCCGCGGCACGAGCTGGAGTGTGATTGGTCAACCTAATTTATTCTATTCCTATGCCGTACACTATACTTGTTTGTGGCAAAATGCGTCTCATATAAACAAGTATAGTGTACGGCATCTAACTTGGCAAGGTGTTGGAGTAGTGGGCCCACACTACTTCAAAACCTTGCCAAGTTAGATGCCGTGCACTATAAGCACATCTATTAGTCCATTCTAGCGCGCGCATAATTTAATAGCCTGCTTATTATAAAATATATGTGTAAAATATGGCAAGACTGGTGATAAGTTTATGCCCTATCACTTTGGGTATTTATTTAATCCGTCCGATTGATGCTACTATTTAAGTATATAAATGGGTTTGACATTTTGGGCATAAATAATAAATACCTGAATTATCAGGCCATAAGCCCATCACTGGGCAAGACTGCATTACCCTACACGCAGCGAAGCAAAAGATGCAAGCAACTGTCTCCATTCTTATTTCAATTTCAATTTCTTTATTTTTCAAAATAGTGCAACGTAATTACATCTTTTTGACGTCAAAAACTACTTAATACTAAGTTTACCACCGCTTCCTAGGCGCTAGTGGAGAAGAAACGGCGCAACAAACTCCACTGCTGCATTTTCAGACGTCAACTTACATAGATATCTTAAGACTAAATATGGACAATATACAAAGATTACATATCAAAATATTGATAAAATCAAAATCGTAACGAGAATGACTTACAATTTGTAATCACACCATGACCGACACATTTGTAAAACAGGAAATATCACATGAAATAGTACGAAATAGCAAGTTTGATGTGCAAATAAGTGAATTTCACAGTCATTAGTGGAAGACAGTTGAAAGATTAGGTGTGAAGCTATCTTATCACAGATATCTGTTCGGTTGTAGCCGGAATGTGTTTTTGGTTCGCTTGGTGTGACGTCAATGTGGTTCTTCCCCGGGCTGTCGGTGCGTTTGTACTTGACCGAGTTCAGAATATGAGGTGTTGTTTTTAATTGTTTTTATTGAACGGTTTTATTTAACTTGGCCTGTTTATTTGGGTCAAATCTAGTAATTGAAAATTGAACCCCTTCCAGTTGTTGCATTGGTCTAATATTTGGCAGAAATCTTTAGTTCTGATAACAATACAATTTAAAATCGTTTAACTTAAAAAAATAACTTTTTACTTAATTTATTTTATTGTTTTGCTTTTTTACTTTTTAAGGTGACAAGTTTGATAATTTGTTGCACACGGTTCACCTGATGGGAAGCGGTCACTGTGGCCTATGGACGTGTGCAACACCAGGGGTGTCACACTCGCGTTGCCGGTTTGGAGGATAGGAGGTAATATAGTGGAGTGTGTGGTCCAGAATCGCCTCGCGGTGCACCCTGGTTAAGGGAGACATGAGCGCTTCTCACTCACAAGGGCTGCTCAGAGGTCTCTACGTCCCTGACTAGCAAAGGGTATAGTGGAGGGCAAGCAAGGGGCAGGCTAGTTCTTCGTGGAGCCATCTTAAAACCGTAGATGGTTATAGGCTATCATCACGCTACTACCCAAGGGAGAGCAGAGTAATAACTATATATGTCAACGAATCCGTCAATTTCCATACATTATTGCACAAACTAATAAATTACGGGTTAAAAAGTGCTAGGGGGACGAAGTATGTCACGGGCGAAACCGCATGGGACAGATAGTTATGTTCTAAAGTGATGAATTGTTTAGATTATCACACCCCTAGCAACAAATTATAATAACGGACTAATAACCAGATTATGTAACGGCCTATCTTCGTGATATAAGTATTTGATATACAACCTCTTTGATGCCGACGGATAAGAATATGAACCGTGCGAAGTTGGAGAATAAATAAAAGATGTTATCGTGTTGAAGACATAGCTTGCAGAAGCTGAAGTGGCAATGGACTGGCACCTGCTAAAGAACTGATGATTGAGTGAGCAAACGAGTCCTTAAGTAGGGGCATGGAATCGCCAAATTTAAGGTAGAAACATTCCCCAGCTAGAGGGTCTGATCACCATGAAATAAGTGGGATAAATTGGATATGGAAGCTAGCAAGCCAGCAGGGTCTTGATTCTGCTAAAGGCAGAATCAAGGCACTGTCATGCCATTGACACTCTAAAAAATGCCATTTAATTGTACACTTTATTGTTATCAGAATAAAGACTAAAATTAAATGATATTTTTTCGAGCGAATGACAAAGTTTAATAAATTCTTTTTATTCGATTTTAGACAGTATAACGGTAAAGTCTACAATTCAATAACATTTTTTAGAGTGACAGTGGCATGACAGTGGTTCGCCTTTAGCAGAATCGAGGCCCATATCGGTTGCTATAGTACATATTGGATCAGTACACTGCAATACGCTAATTAATTGATTCTTCTTCTCTCATGTCGATATTATTGCCATTGTGGTGTAGTAATTGGTTTCATGGCAATACCGGAGAGCCCGAGCATAGGTTTTTTTACCGCTTAGGTGGCAGACAAGCACACGGCCCACCTGATGGGAAGCGGTCACCGTGGCCTATGGGCGTGTGCAACACCAGGGGCATCACACTCGCCCTGCCGACCCTGTAAAAACCTTCTTGAAGAACCCCATACTGTAGTCGCTAGGGAAAACCAAGTTCGAGATTAGAGAAGGCTTACTGCATCCGATTCGATTGGTTAAACATTATACGATAACTAGCTGTGCCCCGCGGCTTCGCCCGTGGCATGATTAGTCCCCGTGGCAAGATAAAAATTATCCTATGTTTGTCTCCTAGAAAAGTTAGAAAAGTTAATATGGTCGTTAAGTTTTCTTAAATTTTCTAATGTCCCGCGCAACTTTCTTGACTTTTTCTTTCATAAGAACCTTCTCCTGACAATAACAAACACAACAAAAAAGAATTAACGAAATCGGTTTAGTAGTTTACGCGTGATGCCGTGACCAAGGGAAATAGGGATTAATTTTAATATATAATAGATTATAACATTGTGGATGTTAATTCCGAATGTCGTCAAAACAATATTATGTTTCTCTGACGTCATCGTAGATAGATATCTAGTTATCAGCGTTTATTAGATCACTCGTGTTGATATTCTTTTCTGTGGTGAATAACAAAACTACATCGAGAACGTCACCTACAACCTCGCGACAACTTGGTTCTGGACAAGGTGAGACGGTTTTTTGATATCGTACCGGTTAGACAGAAAAGACCGTAAAATTTGAGCCATTTTTGTAGCTTTAAGTATTTGTATGTGAGCGTTATTCCTGGGTTTACTATTTTAGCTCACCATCAGGTGAGATAAACTTACGAAAGTAAACATAATAGCTTAATAACATAACATAAACTCACGCCTATATCCCCGAAGGGGTAGGCAGAGGTGCTAGCACCCACATTTCGCCAGTTTATGTTTATGTCCCAATGTAATAGGTGACGAGCCTAATGCTAGCTTAATGCTTGAACTTTGTTTTGGGCAGTATTCAGAAACAATTGAAATTGTTAAAGCGACATAAGCAAGACCTGCGCGTCACGAAAATGAATATGCTGCAGTCGCTAATGGGATGGCTTTATGCCCTGACAATTCAGGCATTTATTATTTACTAGCTGTTGCCCGCGGCTCCGCCCGCGTGGATGTCAGTTATCGCGACCAAACATAGCCTATGTTCATTCTCGAGGTCTAATCTACTCCTATACTAAATTTCATCAAAATCGGTTCAGCGGTTTAGGCGTGAAAGCGTAACAGACAGACAGACAGACAGACAGAGTTACTTTCGCATTTATAATATTAGTATCGAGGCCCTAAATGCCCAAGGGTGGATTGAATAAATGTCCCATTAGTGCCCAAAGTGACAGGGCTGGCTGGGACAGGGACGGTATCCATGGTTCGGGTTAGAAAATCTCCAATTCCAGGCTACGTGTGTAATAAATATCTGGCGTACCTATATCCTAGGTACGCTTATATAAAAAGGTAAGTATGCCTATTTCGTACAAAAGTATGTCCTATTTCAAAAGTATGCCATAATTCGCCAAAAACTATACCTCATCTTCTTAAATGCTCTTAAAATGTTGGTTACCATATTATTTTTTGTAATTTTTAAATCATAATTATATTATATCAGAGACTGCTAGTGGTTATTTATCCTTACCATCATAAAAAGTATAATAATTCAGGTATTCGACCGGATTCGGATACATAATCGGGTTCAAATATGGCGCCATCGCATAAAATGGCGGCGAGTAACAACTCGCTACTGTCAAATCCATTTTTAATCGTCCTATATCTCCTCAATCGTCTATATATTTTTATATTTCTCAATAAAATATATATCTTCGTTTTCTCTTTTCTATATCTGTGCAAATAATTTTCATCAATCAATGGAATTCGAGATTCCAATTAATCATACGCCATTTTGAATCTCGGTATTTCCATGACGTACAAAGAACAAGTAAATCGTCCTGATCTTTAAACAAATAACGCCATTACTATATTATCTTATACAAATCTTTGCACATCATCAGCGATCAAATAAAAGTCTATATTTAAATGAGCACAAACAAAATTTATATCTTTTGAGTACTGCAGTTGACACTTTTATCATAGATTCACAATTTGTTTTTTGTCGCCTGAATGCCATACATAGCCGGCACATACATAGGGAACCCTCATTATGCACCTTTCTACTCTTTACAGTTCTTTGGAGGAATGGCATCGGTATTCCTTTGCGATCAATTAAAAAAAACACTTGTCAAAATTTTCAAATTAAGAACAAGAAGTCTGTAGTTTATGGTTCACAGTTTTTTTTTACAAATAGAGTAGTTTTTCACAATCACTTAACGATATAACACGGCATCACAAACAGTCTATAAACGTACGAATAGATTCCCATGTTTGATTTAAATATTTTATTTCATTAGATTAAAATACATGTTTTCATAAAAATATTGATATTAAAACTTGTAATGTCAAAATTTTCTGTAAGTTCGATTTTTGAATGTCTTTTTTCTTCGTTATTTTTTTTTTGTTTAAAATTCAGGCACAGATATAATCACACAAGTACAGAACTGTCACACGACGAGGTTGCCAACTTAGTAGTTATCAGATAAATGCCAGTGTTTATCACATCGTACGGCTCATTAGATCTTTATTCAAACAATTATGTATTATGTTTATTTACAAAGAAATTATGTATGTAAATGACGATGAGTTGAAATTGTCGAGTCGAGGACAAATAACTGATGATTTCTTCTTCAAAGACAGGGGTCTAAAGTACACAGATTAGTCTATCATCATGTTAGCACTGTTCCAGATTGACTTTCACTCCTAAGCTCAAGGTCCTATAACACCATCAGCCATCAGGACCCGCTGTTTCAGTTCGATCCTGGCGATTATACGTTTTTTGAACGAAATAAGGCATATTTCTAGACGCTGATACGGCATACTATTTGGCAATCATATGGCATACTTTTGGCAATCATATGGCATACTTTTGGCAATCATATGGCACACTTTTTGGCGATCGTTTGAATCCTTTTTGGATGAGATGGGATACTTTTAGAATAAGTTAAGGCATATTTCTGTAGAAAGAATGGCATAGCAAGAGATGATATGGTCGACCATGGATTAAGCCTGCAGAAGAAACCTATTCACTCCAGACTTGAAGATTCTCATAGCTTTCAGCTTACAGAAATGCGAGCAGTATTTCGTTAACGACATCATTCGAGTTCCTGACAGAAAAATAATCATGACAGACCTACAGAAGTACTAAAGAATTATTCAACAAATGTATCCTACCTTCGTTCATGGCCATGTCCATGAGCTGCAGGTCCTCATCATTCAGGATGGACTGCAGGAAACCATCTTGGTTGGTGGGTCCGGCAGCCATCTCAGCTGTTGAGTTCTAAAACAAAATAAGGGTTTTATTAAGACGTTGTCTGCGACTCTGCTTGGCTGGATTTCTGCAGCCCGTATCTTTGTTATTTCGATATAAATTTGTCAATTAAATAGATAGATAGATGGATAGAAGTATTATTTTACTGAGGATGAAAGGTTTTGAAGTAGTTTAGCTTGCTGTCGCGAGATGGCGCTGAGTATTAAATGGCAGCACTATAGTACATTTTTGCTATGGAGGATCAGTTTCGAAGTAGTACAGCTTGCTGCCGCGAGATGTCAAAGTCAAAGTCAAAAATCATTTATTCTCTATAGACCATTTTAAGCGGCGCTTACAAAACGTCAAAATTATAAATATTTAAAACTAGAAGCAAATGGACCACCGGTTCGAAACGCGGCCCAGACCTGAGAAGACTCCGGCAAGAAACTCAGCGGGCTGTTTTTTTTTGGTCTATTTACAACAATTGCCTTAGTCTAGATACAATGTTGTTTCGAGTAACATAGTTGAGTGAACAGTTCATTTCCAAGCTTGATGGCGCTGGGTTTTATATGGTATCGCTATAGCACATTGATTGTATGTCAATTTACTTTCATGAATTGGCAGTTGCAAACACTAGTAGTATAATAAAGTAGTATGATAAAAATAAGTAGTAGGTAATAGTAGTTTATCTCACCTGATAGTAAAGTCCATCGTGTGGCTGCGGATGCTGCGCAGACTCGACTTTGTAAGCGCCATCTAGCGGTGCTGCCGCTCCGGCTATGGACATAGAAAAATTGAAAATTTAAAAAAAAATGAAACATCAGTGATCTCGTTCTCCAAGACTCTCGATTCTCCGAGTCTTTTCCGAATACGGTTCAGTTTTCAGTTTTTATGGCAACAAGTAGCTGTTCCCCGCGACTCCGCTCGCGTGAAATTTTTTCCCGCTACCCGTGACCCATGGGAACCTGACCCCGGGATAAAAAGTAGCCTATATGTTATTCCAGACTATAATCTATCTCTGTACCAAATTTCAGCCACACTCATTCAGCCGTTTTTGCGTGAAAGAGTAACAAACATACATCCAGTCATACAATCTTACAAACTTTCGCGTTTATGGTAATAAAATGTTGTTTACCATAAGCGTCAGGGTGCTTCTCTGGCACAGGCGCTGGTATAGCGTGGTAATTCGGGGGATACCCGCCGGTAGCACCGTGTGCACTGTGAAAATAAAAAAACAATTTGTTAATAACATAACATAACATAAACTCACGCCTATATCCCCGAAGGGGTAGGCAGAGGTGCTAGCACCCACATTTCGCCAGTGTATGTTTAGGTTGTTACGTAACACTGGTTCCGGGATTACAAATTGAAATCAGCTGAGCTCGCGGGATTGCAACGCGCGTCACAGCGCTGGCGAGCTGAGCCAAAAATCACCAAATAAGGTAATGGAACACGCCGAAAGCGCATAAAATGAATCATATGGAATTGTAACCAATCAGCGCGCGCCGCGATCGCGATCGCCTAACTAGCTGAGGCGCGCGGGAGGTGCGCGGGGACGGTGCTTGGACCTCTGGATTCATTCGATCGCCTCACCTCGCAGCGAAACAACTAGTATAACAGAAGAGTACTCAGCGTTAGTTTAGAACCTAGGTACTATTGAATAAACCTAAGTCCGCAGAATAGCATTATAGCGGGAAGTTTCGGAAGCTACAAACATAAGCTGTTGTTCCCAATAATAGGGAACTTTGTACCGGCTCAACTTCGTACCGGCTCAACTTCGTACCGGCTCAACTTAGTACCGGCTGAACTTCGTACCGGCTTACATACCGGACCAGCATATTACCGGATCGGACTAGCGGCCGAGACGCCTGGCGGAGCTTCTGTTGGAAGACCACATCACCCTCGCACGGGACCAGCCCGGACCCCAAGTTGAGTGGATTGCTCAGCCTTCCGTTAATAGTGGCGGGTACTTGTGCCCAACCGACACTCGACTTAAATTGTGTATAATATAATAAACCGGACCTACGGAATTAAGTCTTTTATTCTTGACCCGTAGGGCCCCGTATCAAGGTCCTAATATAATAGGTGGCGAGCCTATTGCCATTAACCGCCATTTGCCATTTGTTAATAAGGGAAACTTAATCTCAACGGATATAAAAAAAATTATGAAGTTATATAAGTCCTCCTGTCCCACCAAGATCTTCAGACCCAAGCCTACCTAGGTGAGGTTGGCTTGGGTCTGAAGATCCAATGATAAAGAAAGATGCAAGCTGGTTAACCGTAACCGGCCTCCGTGGCGTAGCGATAGTGCATGCGACTGCTACGACAGGGGGCGCGGATTCGATTTTTTTTAATACCACTTAGGTGGCAGACAAGCACACGGCCCACCTGATGGGGAGCGATCACCGTGGCCTATGGCCGTGTGCAACACCAAGGGCGTTACCCACGCGCTTGCGGCTCTGAAAGGAAAGGGCGGGGGTAGGAAAGGGTAGGGAGGCTAGGAAGGGGCAGGGAGGAGGAGGGGTACAGCGAGCTCTGGCTTCTCTACTTACCGGCGGGAACACCACACGATGGTTATTATGGGGCGGTGTTGTGTAAGACGGAGGTACTACCCCAGTCGGACAGCTCATTTCGGACGGGACATACCGTCGTGTCCTACCTCCATTGATAAACGCTCAGTGCAAATATAATGGGTAAAACAATATTATCAGTATAAAACTCACGTGATGTTATGCGGATGTTGGTGGTGATGGTGGTGGTGGTAGTGCTGGTACTGGTCCGGCGGAGGGGGGGGCGGGATCGTCAGCAGCGAGGCCAGGTCCTGCCAGCGCTGCTCCACCGACATCGAGCGCATCAACGACTGTGGACAAAGGAAAAAGAAAATTAGTCTAACCACTACTTGTTCCCGTTCCCACTTCCCATGGGAACCTATTCCATGGGATAGAAAGTAGTAGTAGTGTTATTCAAGACAATAATCTACCCATGTATCAAATTCCAGCCGGATCTGTTCATGCGTTTTTTGCGTGGACAACCATTTCGGGATAAATGTCTATCTAATAAAAAAAGAAATTTGCAGATCCGTCTACGAGTATATTCTGACAGAGTAATGCCGTAAGCCCGTAATACATAAAAAAATAAACAGAGTATCTCTTCCTTTTTCAAAGTCGGTTATAAATGGGACTTCATTGCAACGACGTTACTTATATTATGTCATTAAGAAATATGGGTACCGCTAATCATCGCTGTAACTACTAGTGTTAGTATTACTATTCGACGCTAGATGGCGTTATATTCTTTCCATTAGATTAAACATAGACCAATCATAGATGTTTTAGTATGGTTTTAGTACAAAGAAAAAAAATAGTAGTGAAACTCAATCATATTCAATCGATTGAAGTTATCGACAGTTAAAACCAATGATTATTCATAATTTACAGTATTACGAATTGTTTCTAAGCATTGTTATTAATCAAACATATTAATAAAATTGCATAGCTGTTAAAAACGTGTTTTATTTTACCAGAGAGTTGAATAGGGGGTAAAGACAAAATATTGTTCTTTTACTTTTATCACATAAGGCAATACCGGTGCCAAAAAAACCTTTCCGTATGTATTTTCAATTACAACTGGACCACCACAAATCTGCCGTTTACCAGAATTAACATAATTCTGTTAAAAACCAATTTTGAACCACATACATCCGTTACTCGTAGAATAATGTTGTGTTAGCTAAAATAATATTGACATGGAAAGTCCGCCATATTTGTTCAGAAATTTCGCGCCAAATGAACGCGTTTACCTTGTCTCTGGTTTTCTTCTTGTTTGTTGTTTGAATAAATGTTTTTTGAGACTTTAATTGAAGTGATTTCTAAAGAGGTTACATTACATTAACTGTTTTTAAATGTTGACTTAAAAATTGTTAGTAAATTACTACAGTATTAGTTTTTGCTAGCAACTTCTTAGATGTTAAATAATTTAATTCTTGTAATTCCTGTTAAATAAATTGGCTGTCATATCATCATACTTAAATTAATTACGAGATATGTAACGTAGTAAAACTGTTTAACGCATAAAGTTTTGTCTGAACCGGTCTCTCAGTTTTTGTCAGAGACTCAAACGCAGCGGGAGTCTCGTTATGTATTTGTTGCTAGTAGTAAATGTTATAGATAAGGTCACGAAGTAGATTCCCGGGTCGAACACAGTGTACGACAAAATTCTAAGTTATACCACGGGCTCTTATAAAAAATATTAACCCAGATGCCAGAAGCTTTGAGTTGCGATATCAAATTTAAAAAAATGTAGAGATTTCGACATCATTATCCTCATAGTGATTTACCAAGTCCAAATTTTGTGCTTTAGAGCCCCGGGCTAGCTTATTGTTTAGTTGACTTGGACCCAAAGGTGTTGGTAGAGCCTTGCACAAAAACTGAATAAAAAGCCAGACGCGTTAAGAACCTCTTATTTTTTGGAATCAGTTAAAGATAACATATTTCTTACTTTCTTCTACGAGTATCTGCCTATCCACATTCTAAAATGCTTATACTAACACACTGGTTCACTATTTAAAAGGCACTAATGAACGAATTTGTGACAAGTACCTATACTTGAAAAAGTAATATATTACCACAAAAAAAAATAGATTAACAAAGAAAAAAAAATAGTTTCCCGTATTCTCTCGCGGTGAAAACTGCCCGTCAATATTGATTGAGCACTCGAACATTGCAAACAGCCGACTCAGTTTTGCTTGTCATGTTTACTTGAAGGCACGCGCGGTAGCTTAATTAAACAGTTCTTTATTTGAATTCAAATTAGAATACGTAAAACGTTATAGTTTCTTTTTTTATTGGTTTATGGTTTTCTATTTTGATGTGAAGTTGTTTTTTTTACAATTATGAAGTTCGCGTAACTGGGTTTTTGCGATATTAAAAAAAAGTACCTACCTACTTATTTAAGATTCGTATTTAAGAATGTTAAATATTATGAAAAATTTAGAGTTATGTTGTTAGAAAGGTTTAAATTCAAAGTATGAATGTAGACGCTTCAGAGTAGAAAATTTAGGCGGGAAATGACGGGGAAGTATGGAACAGAATATCATGTCGACCTGGTTTTAAATGATCGGGGGAAAGGGCAGGCAGGTGATAATGTAAATTTATGTCATCATCATCATCGGCCGCAGCCCGGGATCCGCTCACTTTTGGTTTAACTTATACGGCTTTTATGAGAGCGACTGAAGTTTGACCTTCTAACCATGACAGAATAGCCTCGTCACTAGATCGTCTTCCTGTCTATTTATCTGTTTGTTTGTTCCGAAGTAATCGCCGAAGTGGCTGGGTTGATTTTGATATTATTATTAGTGAAGATAACTGATGTTACAAGGGTTTACTTGGAAAAAAAAAGTACTTAAAGTATTAAGGATCTGTTCAAAAAAGGCTCGAATCTAAGTCTATGCATATGAATTTGCAGGCACAGTTAGTCATAGACCAAATACAATGGCCAAGTCAGGTTGTCTTAAATGTGTTGTAAACGTGATTGTCCTAAATACACTCACCCTTACTAGGTGTGAGGTATTCCTAGCCTACTAGGCATTTTTTCCATATCAATCCATATTTTTTCACGTTAACTGGGTAAAAGTCATTTTACTGCAAGTGCTACCGTTTCCTCATAAACAGCAGTTAAAACATTGTTTATAAGTGCTAGAAAGCCGTTTAGGCAACAGTTATATATTATGGGACTATGTCAAGAGTTGTCTATGTTCTAACTGGAGTAAACTTTCAATAAACATTTCGTTCCGGAATTAAGTTTTTTTTTTTAAATGCGCGCTGTCATTGTTTGGTTATGATATTTTTTTAATACTTAGGCTGGTTCCGTGTTTTTAAAAGTGATTTGAAAAGGAGATTATGGGTCAGTATGGGTCAAAATATGGCAGCTGCCATACTAACGAGGTTTAAGGGGTATTTATTCTTGTAAAATGCGTCAGTAACTTAGTGGTTTCGAAGTCGGTTTTACGATTGAGAGGGCTCGGATTCGAATCCTGGTCGATACAATACCAACGTAAATCCACTCTTAGCACAAGTTATTTAGCTTAGCTGGGGGGGGGGGTTAACGGTAATAACTACTAGTAATTTATCTTTTCTTTTCTTTAATTTATCTTTTCGGTTTTAGTCGATTCTATTCCGACATAACTGCTTTGCAGGCCAGATATCCGCGGGCATTTCCGCACAAAAAAAGGTACTGACTGAATCTGATCTTAAAAAAAAATTTTTTCTCTGCATTTTTCCATTTTTTTTTCTATTACAAGTTGTCTAATATGTTACATTAATATAAAATTATAGTAAACAGTAAATGTTTACGGATATACTGCCAATGTCAAATACATAATGATATATTATCATATTGTACACGCTGATGTCAAATAAAAAACTACATGCATCGCCATTATCACGAACAGTACCATAATGACGAATTTTATTAATAAAAAAAGACAAAAACTTTTTTAAAACAGGCTTTTATTAAAAAAATCAATTCCAAAAACGAAAATAATAATGTTATGCAATGGTTTTACCAATATTAAAAAATTTTATCACGCAATTTCTATTTAGTTATTATTTTATTTTAATTTTCTGACAGTGATCACACTTAAAAAAACCGCGGCAGCCTAGTGGTTTGGGTAATGGACTGCTGAGACGAGGTCTCGGGTTCGATTCTAGGTTCACCATGGCACACACCAATGACTTTTCGATGCTTTTCGAAGTTATGTGTGTATTTATCGCAGGTTTATTAGTGCCTCGGAGAGCACGTTATGGCAGTCGTTACGGGTAGTTGGAGCCCACAAAAGTCCAACCAGTCTAACTTGGAACTTCGATATCGCCATTGGTCAGATGGCAGTCGCTCCACGGAAAATATCGAAGTTCAGCCGCATCACAGTTTAGACTGGAAAGCCGACCCCAACTGAGTTGGGAAAAGGGTTCAGAGAATGATGATGAGTGACAACCCTTACACTCGAGTTAGCGGCGAATCTTTGTTCGGAACAAAAGGCGGTACCTACCTAATCTGTAGGTTATTAAAATGGCGCCTTCATCAATATCAAAGGAGTGCAATGTCTGTACGTAGTACTATTAGTTACTTATATTTTCTGTGGTATTATTATGGGTTGTTGCAGGTAAAGCCACGTGCGTACAATTAGCGGGTGTACGGAGTCGCGTGCGGTAAATTACAGTGTTGTGTGATAGCAGCAATTTTGTGACACCTTGAGACCCGCACAAGGTCGACGGCTGAGGGGCTAGTCATTTATGATTTAAATAGTCTTTATGAACTAAACAGACATGCCTTTAAATAGACTATTACTGAATTTCACCAGTGAAAAGACTTAGTTGTCTTGCTATTGACCGCTCAAGATTTTTTTAAATATAAATAACAACCTGATTTAGCAAACTAGGTTTCATGACGTTTTTTATGTCCGAATTGACTGCATCATGCCTGATGGCAAGCTGAAGAGAAGTCTATAAAGTAGCGGCCATTATATACAGGGGATGCCTCTAGAATGAAGGTTTCTACCCAGACGCCTTTGACAGTGATGCTTTTTAACGCCCCGCTTAAAGACCCCGGAATTATAAGAAGAACACGTGCGAAGGTAATGCATTCCACTTCTTTATCGTACGACAAAGAAAGGAATCACCAAGCCGCTTGTTTCGCGATGGTATAGACTGCACCGTATGTGGATGACACCTGCACGATTTGTTCGGGATAGAAAGGGATTGTTACACCTTCAAAATCACGCATAGTCTGACTAATTTCTAATTATTAGAATATGGAGAGAATAAAGTGAAGTGAAGAGATAAGTGGAATTGAACCCGCGATCCCTGACTTAGCAATCGAACCGCTACGCCACAGAGGCTCTCAAATAAAAGGAAGTGTTTCTAATTCAGCTGCAATACCTGACCTTCACATACAAACATTGTTAGTTAGATAAAAGCTTGTTTGTGTATTTAAATTCACCTGCCTCACTTTCATACGTCCCATTTATTTAATATTGCATACATATAATACATAACTGATGACAATACAATAATAAAAACTTCAAAACACTAGGTACAGAGTGCAAAAAACGTTGCTGAACAGTTACGAATTTAAAAACGCACAAATGTTTCCTTCTTCCTACAATTCCCGGTAATTTAAGCGGGGCGTGAAAAGGCCGTCAATATAGGGACCGCCATTTTGGGACGAATGGTGTCTAAAATGGCGGCCCGTACACTCTGGACTTTACACTAGCTTCTCTTCTTACCATCCAGCGCGGTGAAGTCAATTTAAGTGTCTACTGAATATACAAAAAGACGGTTTTTTGCATTAGTCGACCTCGCAGAACATACAGTGATCAACTTAATAGGGTACTGAAAAAAGGGCAGGGCAAAAGTACTCGAAACTGGCAAGCAATCAAAGGTTTAATAACAGTAGAGGAAGCGCGTGAAAGGACAGAAACAGATGGTGCTTTGTTGTAGCTGCCTACCCCGGATTCTCTCAATCATTTGATTTGTCTGGTTATGCAATTACCTGCTAGAGAACTTGTTTTTAAAAAATCTAAAAATCTTATGCACTTACTAGAGAGCTTATTTTTAAAGTCTTTTTAAAATTAGTAATTTATTTGCAGACCGTACATGAAAACAAATATAGTTTAATGGACTAAAAAATTTAAATATTATCAAATAAAAAGCGTGGAGTATTTTTTATTAAAGTATATTACTTATTAATGAGCTTATTGTTCGCACGTGTGTGTAAGCGTTAATTTATTCATTTTATTTTTGTTTTTTTTTTGTCTTTTTTTATTTCCGCTTATTTTTTGGTACACTAATCGGTATTAATGTAAACTATATTTTTTTCATTGTTAATCGACATTTTTAAAAACGAAACCCAGGAGTCCAAAAGTTTAGTTGAGAATTGGGCTAAGAAAAGTACTTGATTAGTTACCACTTAAACACCTAATAAAATATTTATATCACATATTGTCGCATAAAATACGTGATGTTACAACCGACCTTTTTGTGTCTAAAATGACATACTACAGCAGTAAGGTAGTTATTGTAACAACATTACGGATAATTATACGAAACGGAATACTTAATGTTATATTGAAAAACGTGACGACAGTTTCAGCGCAGATTCCGTATGTAACTTGACATGATAAACCCGTAAAAATAGAATTTAACTTCTCATTAATTCATCAATCAAAATGTTGTTGTTTATAATATATGGTTAATGGTTACACTTACTGAGTATAAAAACACAAAATACTGACATATTCCGGTGGAGCTCCAGGCAGCAAAATTATTATCCAAAATTTCGGCAGCTATGCAATAAGGCAAAAGTCTTACAGAACATTATTGAAGAAAATGTTTTGTATTTTCGCTCCTAAAATTTAAAATTGAATTGATATCGCTCACGGACGCGAATCCCAGAATGCACGGGAATGTGTGAGTATTACTTAAGGCTTAAAATTTAACTAAAGTCAGTTCAGATGCAAAGGCATTACCTATTATTTATGTAGTGCGTATGATGCACATGCGCTAATTTTGCGACTTTTTTTCAAGAAGTTTGTCGGTACCTGTATCTATCTAGTCTATCTTAATCTATGGCTGTACACTTATGTTATCTGTATCCAAAATCAAACTTTCAAAATTACGTGATCATCCCCATTCTATTTTCAAATCGTTTGCACTTTAATTACGACACCAACCTAATAATTTCATGTCAATCAATGCTTAGAAAGTCACCAATTTTGAATTTTTTTGCATCGCTGAGTAGGTTTTTTGAGTTTTTTGCTACCGCGTTATGCAAAGCGCATGTTTTTTTGCTGGTATCGCGTTGATTTATTAAGTGGAGCTATATTTTTTGTATTAAGTCATTTTTGAACTACATTGCTGTCCGTTACTCGACCGATTTTAACAAGATGTTAATTACCGAACGAATATTTTTAATAAAAACTATTTGTAACCGTCACGAATGTTGAGCAAAAATATTTTTTTTTTTGGACAATTTTTGTCTGTGGTTTTACTTGACATTTGTTATATACCGACTTTTATAATTATATCGAGACGTAATATTATACACTGCGTAATAAAGTATGTATACAATATTTTTTTTTATAATAAACTAGATATAGGTAGGTACCTACTAAGTTGAATATATATTTTTTACCTAGTATTTTTTATTACAATTTAGAACATACGTAAGTCTAAGTACACTTAATTATTTTAACCAATAAGATTTTTGCGTAAATTTCTGAGTAGGTACCTAATGTAAGTATTAATTTCCTGAAATCGTTCAGGTTTATATGCAAACAAACAAACAGGCATTGCCAGTTTCCTAATAGTGAAAGATTTTTAATTAAAGTTATCTCATAGATGTGTATTATACCTAACTATGTAACATCAAGCAATTAAATTAAGTAAAGATGGATCATCATCGCTAAATATAAAGTAGGTAGGTTTTAAAAAACTTGTCAGAAGTATTATTTTTTGAGATATTTTTTAACATAAAAACCATAGATAAATAAGTTCAATTTCAAACAAAAAGGTCACAATCAAAAAGTCAAATAAAAAATTAAAATTCTATCTCAATATTTAAAAAAAAACTGCCAAAATTCTTTTCTTTAGTTATTATGTTATTATATAATTTATTTTAGTCAACATTCATATCTTAGGTATTTTAGGAACAATTCATAAAGTTTCCTTCCTGGGCATGAGTTTCCTTCTTCCCTCTTAAATTTTAATATTTTTTAAGATTATTACAAAAAATGTAATATTTTAATAGAAATGCTAGATTTGAATATTTTTTTTTTTAATATTCCGCGTTTAATTCATACCTACGTGTATTGTTTTTAAATGCCTTGTCATTCCCTTCCGAGCTGCTTCAATCTCTAGTTTGAACGGAAGTCAAGAAGGAATTCGGAAGCCAGTTACAAAATTATAGGTACCTACTATATAATGTATTTATGTTTGAACATACAAAAGTACTGATCCGATTATGATGCAACCTTTTATGTTTCAAATAAGCTTTCATCGATTTTATAGATCGTCAAAAATGTTGAATATTTAAGACATATAGGTAAGTACCTATCAACCAGATACGTACAGCCGTTCTGGCGTTATGGAGTAACACAAATCCATACATCCAAACTGTCACATTCACAATATTAGTAGGAAGTAGGACCGGCGTGAATTTCCCACGGAACTCTGTTCAGTGAACGCATCGGTAATCACACCGCGGTCATGTCAAGGTCCCAAGTTCGACTCCCGACCGGTACTATATAATTTTGGTTAGTATCATGTATGGTACATACTCGTACGTAATTTCATGTATGTAAAAAATGTGTAGTTGTTTCGTCTCATACATTATTTAGTTTTTAAGTTAAGCTATACTACCCAGGTCTGTCTTTAGGATGGGTGACCTAAAACTTTAAAGCCTTGTATGCCTTGCGTTTTTGTTCACTAATTTCCCTTTTTACACTACTTAGGTGGCAGACAAGCACACGACCCACCTGATGTGAAGCTGTCGCCGTGGCCTATGGACGTGTACGACACCACACAGGGGTGTCACACTCGCGCTGCCGACCCAGGGGAGGAGGAATTGAGGAGGGGGATGGGAGGGAGGTTGGGGCGGTTGAGAGAACTTCTGTGTTGGAGATTTTGGTCTTTATTATACTCAAATTTGTACTTCTCAAATAGGTTACTAGTTTAATTAAAAACATTGTACAGACAGAGCCGGTGGCAACAGCTAGTTATAGCAAAAAATAATCTAATGAATAGCAAACAATCTTTTATATAATGATTAATGATATTCGTTAAGTTTTTTCACAGATTTGTATAACCATTTTGAGATTACGTATAATAAGATTTCTTATACCGCATCTCCTTACTTATCACGGTTTTTTATGCACCCTACTATTTGTTAGGACACAGACAGACACCATCAAAACATATATATACACATACAAACATAAATTGAGGAGCTCATGGGTATTTATCGCAGGTTTATAAGTGCCCGGTTAATGGCAATAGGCTCGCCACCTATTACATTGGGACCTAAACATAAACTGGCGAAATGTGGGTGCTAGCACCTCTGCCTACCCCTTCGGGGATATAGGCGTGAGTTTATGTTATGTGTTATGGGTATTGGTAACCGACTAAATTTAGTTTTCCTGAGGTAGGACACGACGGTATCTCCCGTCCGTACTGAGCAGTCCGACTGGGGTAGTACCTCCGCCCTACAGAACACCGCCTCATAATAACCATCGTGTTGTGTTCCCCAAGGTAAGTAGGGTAGCCAGAGCTCACTGGAGGGATTCTGTGCTGCCAGCGTTGTTAGCACCGAATTTCTCTCAAAAAATTTCGGCCAACCCTCCCAATTCCTCTCAACCCACTCCTTTCAGGTTCACCAATGCGAATGTGACGCCTCTGGTGGTACACACGTCCATAGGTCACGGTGACCGCTTCCTATCAGGTGGGTGGTGTGCTTGTCTACCACCTAATTGGTATTAAAAACACATTACGAAGTTCAGCAATGCTAGCAAGGTCAGAATTAGGATGGGTGACCATTATTAAGAGAAACTTAGGTACAGAAGTAGGTACAGGCCAATTATGTTACCTAGAAACCCAAAAAATCTAATAACCCTAATCAACCGGTAGCCGCTATCAACAAAAACCTTTTTTTTTTCTATTTTCCCGCTCAAATGATCACGTAATTCAAAATGGCGGGTGTGGAATTAAAAAAAATCGTATGACGGAAGCTGTGCCATCAATTGAATATAGGAACCATGTCAAATTACTGTCAATGGAGTATTTCCCACGATCTAAGTTTTTGTGGACGGATTTTTGCATGGATAGTGTACATTTTAGTAGTGTATAGGGCCCCACGAGGATCTCCGGGACCCAAGCCAACCTCACTTGCACGTTGGTACGAGTATAGTGCACGGCATCTAACTTGGCAAGATTTTGGAGTTTTCTAAACGGAGATTCTAAAATCTTGCCAAGTTAGATGCTGTACACTATACTTGTTTCTATGCGACGCATTTTGCTACAAACAAGTATAGTGCACGGCATCTAACTTGGTAAGATTTTGGAGTAGTGTGGTAGTCCAAGTTAGATGCCCAGCACTATACACCTGCTTATTGACGAACGAGGCTCCTACGCCAGAGCCTTCTTATCAGGGTAGGGGGCAAGACGGCTATCGGTTTCGTGAAAGAAAAAAAAAACAAGGAAAAAAAGCAGGAGAGTTTAGGTCAAGGGCTCCAAAGTGCACAATGCAACTAATATTGGCATTCGAATGAAGGATCACACAAAAGTTACGAGGAAATCGCCTGTCGAGTAGACCTATTCAGTAACACCGCATCTTCTAAACGCGTGAGTTAAATCCGATAAAGAAAAACTAAAAACAACCATAGAGCAGTTAGACAGTCCAGTAGGATCTGTCAAATTCAAAACTATCCATATTTTAGTGAATTTATTAATCGTTCAAAATCATTTATAATTGGATTGCATTTACAATTTTAATAAGTTTTTGATACTAAATTGAGCTTCACGATGGGAGGAGATGAAAGTAATATCGCTAGTAATATGGAAGCGGACGATTGTAAGGAGAAAGCAAGACCTAGGAAGAGATGAATGGACTGTGTGAACGACGATACCGTCGCCAAAGGGGTGAATGTTGACTTAAATGCAATGAATGAAAAAAGCACACATATAGCGCTGATCACAATTAAATATGGGATAAGGACAGAAGATGATAATATTAGTATATCCGGCAGTCGATTTATTATTTAGGGACGAATTTTAACATGAAATGTGCAGTTATATAACTGGAGTAACAGTTAATGAAGGTGATAAGGGAACGTAGGTATAGTGACCAAGATAGAGAAAGGGATGCTTAGATGGTTCGGACATGTAGAGAGGATGGGTAATGTAACAGTTTCGGGGCCAGGATGAATAGCCAATTGGCAAAGGATTGACCTAGGCGTAGATATGTATGACAGTCAGATCGAGGACATTTTAAAGAAGGTTCAAGAGTACCCGCAACCGGCGTGCATGTATGAAAACAATTATGAAAGTTGAAGAAGCGAAAGGCGTATGCCAGGATCGTAGCAAGTGGAAAGATGAGTCTGCCTACCCCAATGGAATGGATCCGTGATTATTATGTAAGCAAAAACTGGCTCTGAATAGTCTATTGAAATACGAAATAGACGTTATATACGCACGCGATTCAAACACTAAAAGCTCCACTTAAATAGCAAAAACGTTAAAAATATAACCCAAAAAAAAAGACTCCGAACTTTTTACCCGGAACCGCAATCAGAAATAAAATCAATAAAAAACTCACCTGATACTCAAACACATCCATTATAACAACATTAGTAAACCAAAAAAACACTAAATTAAAAATAATAATAATAAAAAACTAAATTTAAACTAAGTATTATATATTGCACAGAAATTCAGACTGGCCACTTTAGTGGTAATATTGCACAGATTATAAAATTCAGGTACGTTTAGGCATCACATGTTTGTTTCCTTGGTCGCGACGAGCGGTAGTGTCAGTTTGACATTAGATTCAACATGGCGGCAGCGCATGCGCGCGGTGCGCGTCAGTGCGCGGGAGTTACTGGTCGTACTATACTGTAATGCCGTTGGAGAGGCAAGCGTTCGCGGCTGATGTACTGAGGTTCTGTATGTCTTTTGGTCATTAAAAACTGAGAGATTATTTTATGAGTGAAACAGTAGGAATTTTAGAAAACAATAGTACTATTCAGCTCGTTAAGTAATAACTTTTACAAGTATGTATATTTTAAGATCTTGAATGTTAGAGAAAGTGTATAAGAAAATCTAGAAATATAATTTACTATCGGTTTATTTACGTGTGGAAACCCCAACGGGTACCATCTCACCAAGGCTCAGGATGTCTGGATCGAACCGGCTAAGACTACACAGTGTTCCATTCACTTGTGTCTTTTTCTAGGAACCTGGATTATAGTACAAGAAGGAACTCTTGGGAGACTTTGACTACCAGTCATAATTTAGAGGCAGCACCCTTGAATTCCCTCCGTTTGGAGAGGCCCGTGTGGTACACGACACACGTCTGTTACATGTTAGATTAGATTAGGTTACCTACATTCGATTAGGTTACATTAAATTTGGTTAGATTAAATTGTCACGAAGGTTTCTTTCGCTCAAAGTTGGCAAAGGTTTTTATATCATCCTATGGTACCCCAAAAAGCTAACCAACTAATAGGCGAGTGTGAAATCGTCCGTCTGGTCATTTTCTAACGGTGACGCTCGAGCTTTTAGACATACTTTCATGTGCCCGAGATTCGGTACTTACACTTTATCCGTACGACGGTATAACTGTCCAAAAGTCTCGGTTCCAAATTTTGCCTTGAAGCACTCTTCATCAATATTATTTTAACGAGAAAGTGATTTTTGGTAAAAATCAACTGTGCTGAGGGCTAATTTCTGTACTTTTTTTTAAGTTAGACACGTAAATGACTTCACCTCGCCTGATGGTAAGCTAAAGGTAAAGCCTCAGGATCGGGGGTCACCAATACTTAGGTACATCGATAGTGCTACAGTGGCGACCCTCAGCTTGACGGCCTCATCAAATGCTTTTTCACGCCCCGCTTAAATACCCCGGGACTATTATTTTGCCTTGAAGCACTTCTCATCAATATTTTTTTAACGAGAAAGTGATTTTTGGTAAAAATCAACTGTGCTGAGGGCAAATTTTCGTAAAAAAAAATGAAACTGAATTTTGAAAATATTTTTCTACGAGAATTGGCCATCAGGTCTTTTTGTTTTTTTTTTATCCTACAGAAATCCAAAAACCACCCCCACGGCCAACGGAGCTGGTTATGTTGGACTGAATCGATTAAAACCGCACGTCATCTAGTGTCTTTAAACACTCGAGTGTAATGTAATGTGCAAAGGGCATTTGGACTGTACTGGTCAAACCAACATTTTTGAAGCCTGGTTAACCTCATCTGCAAGCCGGTATACCTGGTCAAATTACCTGGCCTGAGGTCATATCTCCAAGAGCTCCCATAAAAGCCAAAATGATTCCTAAGAGAGCAGATCTCGGGTTCCAAACTGGAAGTTTTGAAAGTAACCAGGTTTGACGCTCGGGTGAAGAATCCTTTAGCACAATAAATGTCTTTCAAATACTTAAAGAGCTTAGTTTTCAAAATTAATTAACAGCGAAAGTTACTAAATAACAAACTTTAATTGCAATTATCAATTGTTAAAAAATATTGGTTTTGAATAATAATGGTTTATGAAGATTTTGGTCGAAAGCATTCCTCAAATCTAAATAGTCATTTGTTTTATTAACAAGCTGAAGTGGCAGTGGTTACATCTGTCGAAGGACTGATGGCCGCTGGAGCAAGCGATTCAGTAAAATCAAGTTTTTGCAAACGTAAGATTTTTAAACTTATGAAAACGCATAAAATTGGAATTTCGAAATCAAATTCAAAAGGGATCGAGCAATGAGTAATTCTGAAGATTAAACTTGGCTTTAATTAAATGACGCTAAATTTGGAGATGTTTTTTACGAAAATTGGCCCTCAGACTCGACGATCGACAGGTCCTGGATTCAAGTTCAGATCATTTACCGACGTGAGCCTATTTCTAACAAGCAATTTGGCTTAGATAGAGGGTTTAGAGGCATACTAGCAATTTGGGTTTTTTTATATTACTTAGGTGGTAGAAAAGCATACCACCCACCTGATGGGAAGTTCTTTATAAAAATTGTCTGGGACATAAGTATGGTCTGTGCACACACTGCACATTCCCTGTCCCCTACAGCTGTAATATAGGTTCTAGAACATACAACATGTAGTTTACTATAAAACTTGCACATGAGTCTCGTTCGACCACCAGTCAGTGTGCCGGCTTGCAGATGAGAATATCTTAGGCTCCAAAGATCTAGGTGGAGTCACATACATAGACAAAGTTTAAATAATCCAAAGTTCTAAATTCAAAAAAATTACAACCATAAACATTTTGTACAGAATCCTGTTGTCGTTCCTAATTCAAATATCATTAGTATAATAAATTTCAAATCAAATTCTTCTCACCTAACGGTCGTTTCAAAAATCGAAAGCGTTAAAACTCGAATGCACCCGAATTAACACGAACTGACGCGAGTACTTTTAAAAATGATTGATTGTTGCGCCCGCGCACCAAGACAGTTATTCTGTAATTAAGATTTTTAATCATTTTATAATTTCTATTGACAGAGATAGTTTTGTAAAAATATTCTTTTTTTTTCTTCTGCTCGATGGGACGGAGTAGTTGAGTGATATCAATTATTATTGTAAGACGTTGATTGGTGATGTGTCAAACATAATCTGCCATATTGGATATTCAAATTTCTTTGTGAGTACCTTATACCTACGTCATACTAATGACTAATGTCTTTAAGATAATGAAGAAAAGACAGGTGTTTAGCCTGAGGTTGCTACACGATCATGTAATTCAATAAGCAGAAAAAAGTTTCACGATAGTTGCTTCAATCTATTCTATACCAAAAAGACTTGAATTTTTTCACCAGCGAACCCCGATCCTGAGACTTTACCTTTGGCCTACCATCAGGCGAGGTGAAGTCATTTTGACGTAGGTATCCTATATAGAAAAGAAACTAGGCCAGCGTGCCTAATGCGGGTTGGTGGATCGGACATGTCCTTAGAATTTCTTCTAGGACATGTGGGCTTCTTCACAATGTTTTTCCTTCACCGTCAGCAGATAGTAAATCATGTGAATAGCACATATAAATTCCACAAAGTGAAATTCACATTGGTACTGTCGGATTCGAACTCGATACATCTGAGAAGGGGCCGCGTTCTTATCCATTCAGAATACCTATGTGTATACAGACAATCAGCAATTTACGAACACTTTTGGGAATTTGTATACGGGTCTTTGAAGAGACCATAACCATGGGTACTAAGTGTTCACGTTTACTACAAAGTAAACAGTTGACAGGGAAAGTTGTATAGTAAAGTTAACTGTTCAAATAATAAGCTCCATGGAGGTGATAATAGTCGTATTTATTGGCCCGTTAGGCAGTTTACTGCGCGTACGCAGCTTGTGGACTAGGTTACTAGAATAATATCATATTTGCTAGCACACTGTCAACATCCTTGGAGTCTTTTACCAACTCAGTTAAGGACAACTTTCAGTTACTATTTTTTATTAATTAGGTTGCAGACAAACACACGGCCCAGTTGATTTTTTTATATTGGACACGTCAACATGACTTCACCCCGCCTGATGGAAAGCTAAAGGCAAAGTCTCACGATCGGGGATCACCATTACATACACCGATAGTGCTACAGTGGCGGCCCTCAGCTTGACGGCCTAATCAAATTTTATGCTTTTTTACGGCCCACTTAAAGGCCCCGGGACTATAGGAGGAAGGAAATACATGCGCTGGTAAAGAATTCCAAGTCTTTATGGTGCGGCAAATAAAAGATATGACATAAAAGAAAGAAAGGGGTTAAATGGGTGCCACGGGGGCGAAGTACCTAAGCTGCACGGGAGAGCTAGTCTATACTAATATTATAAAGAAGAAAAGTTTGTGTGTTTGTATATTTGTTAAATTGTAAGGGGTAATCTCGGGATCTACAGAATCGATTTTAAAAATTCTTTCACCAATAGAAAGCCACATTATCCGTAAATGTCATAGGCTGAATATCATCACGCTACTGCCCAAGGGAGCGGAGCAATAATCATAAATGTGAACAATTCCGGTAGATTCCCATACATTTTAGGAAAACTGATAAATTATGAGCATATTATGTGAGTTAAAGAGGGTGCATCGGGGTTCGAAATACGCCATGGGCGAAGCCGGGGTGGGTCAGCTAGTATCAAATAATTACAAAGGCTAGTTTTGTCCTTGACATTGGGATAAGTTCATGACAATCTAAGGTCAATTGCGAGCGGAACTCCTCTCGAACAAAAAACATCGTTTGCCCACTTCGATTCGGGATCCTACCTATTGTTTTCAAAAGCTAATAAAAACAGTCAGTAATTAAGTTTTCTAAGAATTCGGCGTGAGTCGTAATTGATTTTGTAATTGAGGTTTTATTTAAAGCGTCAATAGTTAATTTAAATTTGGATTTCTATTTACGCAAATAGATAGAACTCACATATACCGCGGTAGCCTAGTGGTTTGGGTAATGGACTGCTGAGACGAGGAAAATATCGAAGTTCAGCCGCATCACAGTTAGACTGGAAAGCCGATCCCAACTGAGTTGGGAAAAAGGTTCAGAGAATGATGATGATGATGAGATAGAACTCACAGGTGTTTTGGTAAGGTCTCGTTTTCAAAACGGTCGGTGTTTGCAATGGGGACTCCCATTCCAGAGACTTTACCTTTAGCACTAACCATCAGGCGAGGTGAAGTCATAAAACGCGTGATTTCAATTCGATTAGGCGTTTGACAGCCTCTGTGACGTAGCGGTAGTGCATTCGACTGCAACGACAGAAGGCGCGGGTTCGATTCCCGCTCAATGCAAATATTTGTATGCATGAATATGTCTATTTGCATTTGTCAGGGTGTTTCTATGTATAATATGTCTGTAATTATAAAAAAAATGTTAAGTATGTAGGTAGGTATATCCGCATTCTGGAACCCATAACACAAGCTAGGTAAGCCTTTGGGTCTATGTAGTTATGTGTGGAATGTCGTAGAATAGTTATTTTATTTGTTATTCAGAGTTGAGCGATCGCAGTCGCTCCTGGAAAAGCCGACAGATACTTTATCAAGCCTCGTTTAAAGAACTCGGAATTATAAGAAGGAAACACGCATCTAGGTAGAGTAAAATTAGAATACTCTGCCTGGTAGAGCATTCTAATTTTCAATTCTGCAAGAAATACAACACTAGAGGCATCCCTTGGGAGTGGTGAGTGGAGACCTCAGCTTACCATCAGGCGGGGTGCAGTCAATCCGGCAGACTGAATATAAGAAAAAACCTATCTCAAACGGAAAAATAGTAGATAATTTCAAAGAGTTGCATACATTAATATAATTATTTAAAAATGCCCATATCAGCATCGAACCCTTCTAATTCCGCAGCTGATTAAAGATGAAGTGATTTAATTCTATTACATGAAAAAAAGCAGTAGTTATCAATACGACTGTTAGGTACCATACATACACACGTTTCTCCGACTTAATTGCTCACTTCTTCGCACTTTATAGCTTAATAATCAATTTTAATATACTTTTTAATCATCTGATCATCTAAATCAACTCACAGTTAGTTAAAATCATTCACAAGTTTAATTTGCGCCCACGCATTAAGTTTTTAAGTGACGATTCGCTAGAAATATATACGGTATATACTTTCTAGATGACAATTAAATTCAAATTTCGAATCAGATCTACAGTAATGATCCACAGATCATCGATCGCGGTTTTTGCACCAACAAATAGTATTGTCTATGGTATGAAATATGACTGCGCTCTTAATGTCAGCTTGATATGTTTCATGTAAGTTTTCGATTGGATGCGAAAATATTGCGAAATCATTATTATTTTCTCTTTTTAGTAAGCTTTTACTTGCTAAATACATCTCGATTAATACCTCAGGGTGTGTTATGCCCGCACACAATCTGATTTTTAAACGTAACGTAGTTAAGTATGCAAAATTTTTAGATTCATTATTGACTGTAAGGGTTTTGCTCTGCTGTATAGTGCACGGCATCTAACTTGGCAAGATTTTGAAGTAGTGTGGGCCCCACTGCTCCAAAACCTTGCCAAGTTAGATGCCATACACTATGCTTGTTTATATGCGACGCATTTTGCCACCAACAACTATAGTGTACGGCATTTTACTTGGCAAGGTTGGTATGCTCCATGGTTCCCTTTAGGGGTACAGTAGAGCATAAATATGTTCACAAATGTTAAAAATGTAATCGAGTGTTCTACTGCAGGTATTATGATGCATGCACACGAGTGCCAGTTTCCACAATCGCGAGCATTACTTCAAAAACGGTGTACATAAATAATTATGCATGATAAAACCTGTGATTACATCAAAATATGGCACTATCGGTGTTTGCAATGGTGACTCCCATTCTAGAGACTTTGCCTCAGCTTACCATCAGGCGAGGTGAAGTCATGTTGACGAGACCGACATAAAAAAAAAAAATGTGACCGAATATTTAAACTGCAAATCGGTATTTAACCCTTAATAGGGCCCGAGCCTGTGAGTGCTTTTTCTTCAAACTAACACTGGTTCCTGGCTAATAATAGCTCATAGATTTCATTTTTCTAAATATTTTTATAGGGGTTGCATTTTAGGGGTAGTTTTTCCGGTGGTAAATAATATACCATTGCCCGTTTACAACTTCAAAATTTTGCGGAGTGGTGGTAAAATTGTTACCATTGCCCCTTCTGGCGCATTTTTATTTTAAGACTAGTGGTTTCATCTGTGTTTGTCATACATTTTTTGTTAAATAAATTTATGTAGCTACCTTATTATTTTATTTATTAATTTTTATTGTTATCTATACTAATATTGAAAACAAGTAAGATTTCTATTCATAGACTTTACACAAGTCCCGGCTTACCGTAACAAACAAACAGATTTTTATATATAGTTACCTACGGTTTTCAGTAAGTATAATCGGGCAATGGTAACTATTTTACCACTTAAAAACGATATCGAAAAATGTATTAAAAATCGTTCCTGAAAGCTGCTAATACGTAAAACGGAAGTAAATATACCCTATTTTATAAATTTGTATCGTAAAATCTCTTATAAGAATTATTGTAGAACAAATTTGCACAAAATCCGCACTCGACCACTAAAACATTCAATTTTTGCCACCAAAATTCGTTGGGTCAACTTTGACAGTACCGTAGATTGCTAAAATGACTTTGCCAACTTATGAAGTGTTAAAAATATGACAGTAAACTTACTAAAAAAATATAATGAAATCAAGGAATAACATTTAATGTTTCCATTTTAAATATATCTCAAATTTTGTAGAAAAGCAGAAAGTGGTAATATATATACCCTTACCCTATTAAGGGTTAAATAAAATTCGTGATGCGAATGAAACGTCATTCGTAATCTCTTCCCTCTTTATAAGTCAAGCATGGCATTTGATGCGATCGTTGTGTGACTGAATTAAAACTAAATTGAGATTACACTGCGCGAGTGTGACGCTCCTGGTGTTGCACACGTCCATAGGCCACAGTGACCGCTTCCCATCAGGTGGGCCGTGTGCTTGGTATAAAAAAACTACACTAAACTATGGTCTTATATTTTTTATGAGCAGAATACTTATTTTCAACCAGAATTATCAATCAATTCATAATTCAATCACTTTCCGATCTATGATGGTAAGTTTACGAGAATTGGTCTTCTGATGGTTAATTTAACGAGCCTTTAATATAGAAACAGGCGTGATTTTTAGTTTTTAAACAGTTATTACCACAAAGAAAGGTAATCTTCGTAAAAATGCCTAATATACGCTCACTTAGAGACTAACAATAAGGTGATAAGCGTTAAAGTGTGCTTATTATCGTGTTAGTAAGAAAACTACAAAATAATCTCTTTATTATTAGCAAAATTGCGCCAAACCCAAGTTTATTCGCTAGAAATTTTCGCAAACTATCATTATATAATTATTGCCGATGTTATTATTTGAAAGTACAGTGTGTAGCGCTAAATTCACAAATTTTAAAAGAGCAAATCCGAGTCCAATATATAAGTGTTTAAAACGATATTAGAGAGCTTACCATCATGTGTTAAAATAAAGCGTAGAAAGAATACACAACTTGACCGGCTCTGTCGGAAATTTGGTACAGACGTACGCACTTTTATGAAAATAAAATTGAAAATTTTTCCCGAAATATTTATATTTTTAGAAAAGTTATTTTTTTTGTGCGCAAATCCTCATAGATACCTCCCCCGCGGCCAGGGGGCAGGTTATGTCGGACTCTTACCGACTAAAACCGCACGGCGTCTAGGGTCTTCTGACGCCAGGGTGTAAGGTGGCCCATAGAGCATTTCACTCGCACCCCGACTTAACCCTGGCGATCGGCCTCGGGTTTAGGAACCACAGTGTCCCCATCATGCCCCAGTCATGTTTCGTGAATTTTTTCCCGAACTTTTCTATGTTGTTACCGAGGCGGCGGTGCTGCAACACCTAATCGGTCTGTAGAAATAATTCTGTTATTCATATGCTAATGAACAACTTTATAATTTACATCAAGCGGGTGCCTCGGTGTCCGACGTGCGAGAACTAATTGTCGGTGTTACAAAGAAAATAATTATGTTTGCTTTGAATAAAATTACAATATATTACATTTTACTTGTTTTTAAGATAGTTTTTCTTACTTTCTCTTAAGTGTTTTTACCCGACTGCCATGGAAGGGTTATGTTTTTCACGCGTATCTTTCTTTGTCCTGGTTGTATTTGAACTTCTTATCAGAAGTAGATATCAGAAATTTCGTGTTTTTTTACTTTGAAAATGACAGACTTAAATACAAAAGTTAATTCCTTATTTTACCTCCTTAGTGGTGATTTTCATGTTTATAACATAAAAAGCGTTAACTAGCAATGGCAACTGGGACAGACAGCTTAACGTGCTCTCCGAGGCACTGAGTAGCAGGCATCTATCAACGTGTTTACAATGTTCACCCATCCAAAAACTAACCTGGCTTGCAATCTGCTAACTTAGCCATAACTACCATCTTAATACATCTTAATGCGTGGCTCACACATCCTGCAAATAAATATTTTGCACTGAACGGGAATCGAACCCCCAACGTTGCAGTTAAAGACTCTACCGCCGCGCCGTGCCAGAGGTCGTGTGTGACATACAAGTGTTGGTCCACCGCCCGTACCGCATACAACATATCCGTTATATTACCATAATAAATATATTCGTACAAATAATAATAAATTCAATCAAATATAATTATTTAACAAATAAAATAGGCACGGAGAGAAGAAAGTTTCTCAAATTGTGCTGCAGTGTACCGTTTCTATGTTGTAGGTAGATAGGGAATATGGACATTTTGAGATACGTCCGGGTTTCACAAGTTTTATTATAACTTGCTCTGTTGTTTGTTTGTATGTTAGGTTGTGAGTAAGTATGGGGCAAATCTTGGAAGCCGAATTAGAACCACTTTCTGACGTTAGATTGTTCTCAAATTTAGTGTACTTGCGTATATTCTGTGACAATACGATAATTTTATTCTGAACTAAACAAGATGAGCCAATCAAGTTTAGGCTCATTTGTTTTGTTTTGGCAAATATTCAGATGCTACATAATATCCAGAGTCGCCGTAAGTGGTGATAGGAACTTGTGAACTAAACAAGATATACCCGATATGTTTGAGCTCATTTGATTTGTGTGGTTATGCACTTACTAGGAAGCTTGTTTTTTTTAAAAGAGGTATAATTTAATAACTTATTATACCAACTAGGTGGCAGACAAAGGGTGCGTAACCTTTGCGGCGTACCCTGGACAACGTAGGCAGCGCCTCTCACTCGCAAGGGCAATCTGCGGTCAATTCCGGCCGGGATTGGTGTGGCCCGGTAGAGGGCGGCCCAGAGTATTTACTCAAACCAATGATCTCAACTCAATTCAATAAAACCGCGTACCATTTGATACGATATAAGTCAAGTTTAATTTTTTTTTCAAAAACTACTTGTTACACTACATTTAAATATACACCCCAGCCATTATGTTAAATGTCCGATTTCCAAACAAAACTACAACATAATGATGTATAATGCTCTCGAGTCCACGTCTGAATAGGACCGTAATTGCCGCACATGACCCCGTCGATCTATAGATCCGATCCATAGATCATTGATCGATAATAAGGATAGTATGCGCGCGCGCCACGAAAGTAGAAAGGTGCGCGAATAAAGTTATACGGTTGTTAGAATGTATCAGTAATTTGTACTTAATGCGCGTACAGTATTTGTATTAGCATCAGTATTTACTTTGTGGTAACGCGACGTTTTTACCCGACTGCCGAAGAAAGGAGGGTAATGTTTTTGTATAATACGATTGTAATCGGCTTTCGGCTTCCATTTTGAATATGAGATAAGCATATTTCGCTGTGAATTTTTACAGCGCAAGTAAGTATGGTATAACTAGTTTGTGTTATGAGTTCTAGAATGCAAGTAAACAATAAATTAAAGTAAAAAATGTTTTAAGTTAAACGCTTTTATGCACTAAAAGCGGCCATATTGGATTTTCTTTTTTTTTTCTTCACAGTGGACTAGTGAGTTCTACTATTCAAGCCCTGTCATTGTCAAATGAAAAGAAATCATTAAACTTTTTCATTCGCTCTACAAAATATAATTTAATTTTAGATTTTAAACTGATAACGGTCTTCTTCAACCTAGCGTTAATCCCAGTCGCATCCAAAGCTTTCACCTCGGAGTCTGGGGTCCGCTTTACCAGTCTTAACTGCGGATTTGGCTGGACCTCGATATTTTCCGTGAAGCGACTGCCATCTGACCTTCACAACCCAATGGTGGCATTAGGCGATATTTGAACAGTAAAGCCCAAAATTAAATGGTAGGTATTTTTTTGAAGTGTCAGTGACATGACAGTGGATTGTTTTAACAGAATCGAGACCCTGGAAGTCGGTTAACTATCTTAAAACTGACATTGGTTGACGATTGACGTCATCTCAAATTACAGTATGCCACAAGATGGCTTCGGTTCTTGTACCTAATGGAGTATAATAGTTGACAATTATTAAATCTGCTGTGTGCAATTATTTTAATTGAAACTAAGTTTTTCTTTGCACGACATACCACACGAAGTTTTATTTTGACGGCCTCTGTGGCGGAGCGGTAGTGAATTCGACTGCTATGATAAGGAGCAGGTTCGATTCTCGCTCAGTGCAAATATTTGTATGCATGAATATATCTATTTGCATTGGCTAGGTATATATTTACAAAAAAATATTTGCAAAACGGTGCGCACGTTGAGGTATGACAGGAATTTTATTCTGCGCACGCGCCGGCGCGGCGGTGGAATTATCTCCCTGCTGTGGATTTCCGTAGGTATATGGGGTTCTTCAAGAAGGGCATTAGAAAGTTTTTACAGGATCTGCAGCGTGAGTGTGACGCTCCTGGTGTTGCACACGTCTAGGTATAAGTCAAGGTGACCGCTTCCCATTAGTTGGGCTGGTTGCTTGTCTGCCACTTAAGTGGTATAAAAAATGTCCGATAAATTTCCAAAGGCCATACAGTTTATATTCAGGTGTTATTTATATTAATCAGTATCAGTTACTTTAATAGTGCGATGCAGGGTTACTTGTTTCGAAGTAGTTCAGCTCCACTGCGCTAGATGGCGTTAGGTGTATTAGTGTTGCCATAAAATCAAACAAAACAATGTCTTATTATTACATTATCCTACTAATTGTATAAATACTACTATTTCCTACTTCCTACTACTATTTATACACGTGAAAGTTTGTGAAGTTGTTTGGATGTTTGTTACTCAATCACGTTCTAACTGCTGAACGGATCTGGCTGAAATTTGGTACAGAGATAGATTGTAGTCTAAAATAGCACATTGACTTCTGAAAGTAGCCAATTCCCAGGTTCCTGTGGGTTAATTTACAGTATTCCGCGAGCGGAGCCACATGCAACAGCTAGTTTGCAAGTGATTTTATTGTAATTGGTATCAAAGTACAATATTATTATGTTACTAAAGCATAAAATAAGTAAAAAAATTGGGATTTTCACAACCATTCAATGGCTAGACAGTCATTTAAAATTGTTGACTTTTTCAGCTAAGTTTAAACAAAAACTACATTAAATCGTTATCCAAATAGTTCCATAGCCAAACTTGTCGTCCTAAATATGATGAAATAGGGCAGATATATCCATACTAATATCAAGAAGCTGAATGGTTTGTATGTTTGTTTAGTTGATTGCGCTAATATCAGGAAATATCGGTCTGAATTGAAATATTCTTTTTGAATTGGATAGCCTATTTATCGAGGAAGGCTGCAGGCTATATATTATCACGCTATTACCCAAGAAAGCGGAGTGGTAGTCAGATATGTCAAAAATCCGGCAAATCTCCATACATTATTGTAGAACTAATTATATTACGGCATTGTATAGATAAATAGGTGCCACGGGGGTAAAGTAAAGTCGATAAATAGTAATATTATAATAATAACAGTCAATCACATCCCTGCTTTATATCTGTACAGTCAGTGTCAAAAGTTATTATTATTATTACAAAAAAAATAAAAAAAATACTTCTACATTTTTATTCAAATTTAATAATCTTTTAAGAGAGACCAGAAAGTACTTCTACGTTCAATACATGCGTCCACACAGATTTTTCTACGAAGTGACAACCCTAGCGTTATCGATCATTAGTGTGGACTAGTTCGATATGTCTTTCATCTAACCGACCGATCGCAGCCCTAATAACGAGGCGATTTTCAAGTGCCACGATTGTGTTTGCTCAAATTATTACTATTGGTATGTAAAGAAACGAAATTTTACTTTTTTTATAAGTCTTAAAGGTTGTCAGTAATATAGATTTTTATTATTTTTAATGTTTACATTGCCGGAATGAACTGACGCGTTTGAAACGAATCTGGGGCCTTACTCTGAAAATCGAACATGAACGTTTCGGATCGAACGAAAACGGACCATTTGTCAAACAAAGACAGCGAAAACGTCAAATGTATTTTGGGAGTAGGAGGTGTATTGATAACGATCGACAACCTCAATGTCAAACGATCGAAGACGGATCCGAAATCCGAAACGAAACACTTTCGGGGTAGCTAAATGGTCAAAACGTCAACGGATACGAATATTTTCGTTTTTCGGAGTAAGGCCCCTGTTTACGCTAAGCATTATCATTACATGAGCCCTAATTTTCTTTCTTATACGGTTTAGACGGCAGACATGCACACGGCCTACCTAATGAGAAGCGGTTATCAATTGCCTATGGACGTATGCAACGTGAGATAATTGGTAAAATACCACGCTTGGTAAATGATAAAATGTTATTTGTTTTGCAAAATATGAGTAAGACATATAACATAACAAACTCACGCCTATATCCCTGAAGGGGTAGGCAGAGGTGCTAGCACCCATATTTCGCCAGTTTATGTTTAGGTCCCAATTTAATAGGTGGCGAGCCTATTGCCATTAACCGGGCACTTGTAAACCTGCGATAAACACACACAAACACACAAATATGATGGTAAATTCGTAAAATTAACAAATTGTCTATACCTGCTACACTATTATCATTTATTGCCCATGTTACTACCAAAGGGCCCATATAACACGGACAATAAACGACTATAAAAAAATTGTAAAGTAGCTTTGTCTCTATATTAAAAAAAAACTTGTGTTACCTATGTTAAATGAGAGATATTATAAAATTAAAAATAGCTGCGTGTGTCTGCACATTTGAAATATTTATCAAAAGGGTAGGGATATTATGTTAAATTATTCTGTTCACAAATATATTTTTTGGAATAAGTTGGAGCCTACAAAAGACCAGCCAGTCTAACTTGGAACTTCGATATCGCCATTGGTCATAATGACCATTGGTTGTGGAGGTCAGATGGCAGTCGCTCCACGGAAAATATCGAAGTTCAGCCGCATCACAGTTAGACTGGAAAACCGACCCCAACTGAGTTGGGAAAAAGGTTCAGAGAATGATGATGAAGTATTTGTTGTCTGTTTCTTCGCGGTGGACGCAAAAACTACTAAACGTATTTCGATGTGATTTTTCTATCGGGTAAATCTTGGTCAGACATAAAATCTAATGTCAAAACTCGGTTGGTCAGAATATCCCCCTCCCTTTTTGGTGCGGAAATTTTGAAAGGAGGTAGGACACGACGGTATCTCCTTTCCGAATGAGCAGTCCGACTGGGGTAGTACCTTCACCCTACAGAACACTGCCCCATAATTACCATCGTGATGTGGTCCCCAAGGTAAGTAGGGTAGCCAGAACTCACAAACTCCCCCCTCCCACCACCCTAACCTGCCCCCCGTCCAGGGTCGGCAGCACGAGTGTGACGCCCCTGACGTTGCATACGTCCATAGGCCACGGTGACCACTTCTGATAGGCCGTGTACTTGTCTGCCACCTAAGTAGTATAAAAAAATCTCTGCAGAAACCAAAACCCTCATCGGCCATTAGGGGTGGTTATGGCGGATTCCCCCTGTAAGGAACTGGTCGCAAGGTCCAAGTCACTTTTTCATTGCTAAATCTTAGCCCTAGAAAATCTAAGTGGCTCCATAAACCTAACCCTTCATAACTAAAAATCGATTAGCGGTTATATAAAGGACGTGTGTAATAAACACCAGTGCGGAGGGGTGGGGTTGCCGGCAAAAAGGCCATGTACCTGCTACAACTGTCAACGCATCATTTGTCAAAATCGCCCGACTGTCAATAGGGTGGTTTTTTTTTTAGTTTATAGCGAGCTAATAATCCGCTTTCGTGTAAAATGTGAGACATTTTGGAGTTGATATTTCTAGATATGAAGGCCATAAATAGAACTATTTTACTGGTATTTTGAAGCAATTAGTACGCTAAGTTTTACTATAAACTTTAGGCCAATTAGTCAACATCAAGTACGGGAGGTAAAGTTATGATCAGTCTCTATGTAGAGGGAATATTTTGACACATACTGGATATTCAAAATTCTCCTATCATACATTTTGGGTGAAGAGCCATCTACTGAAATTCTTACGAATTAATGGTAACTTAGGTTTTGTTGAGCGTTTTTTATTGCACGTTGTCTGTAATTTGATATCTTTTAAATGCTTTTATTTAACTTGACCTGTTTTTTTTTTGGGTCAAATCTAGTAATTGAAAATTGACCCCGTTCCTGTGGTCGGATTTTTCTGATATTTGGCACATACCTATCTTTAGTTCTGGTGACAATACAAGTTAATCTATTCTGTATCATTGTACTACCCGTTCGTGATAAGTTTGCCGCTGTTAAATGACGTCAGTATAGCGTTGTCTCACTAGAACTAGAACTGAGCGAGTGTGACAACGCTAAACGCGTGACAGTTGACAGCGGCAAACTTAGCGCGAACGAGTAGTAATTCCAAAATCCAAGTGGACATTTTTGGATTCGGAAATTTTGACAACGTTGAACATTTTGACCCTCTACGAATCCAAAGCCGTGAACTGTACATACTTATTAACAAGTGCAACACACAATCACACCAGAAATGTAGAGACTCCTTCGAATAATCATTAGCCATCCTTTCCACCGCAGTCGGGCAACCGGCGGCGTACTAAAAAGCGAATGATAAATAGTGTTTGGACATACAAGGACAGGTGACGCCGGGCCACCTGCATAGTTTGTCCCACGACATGACAAATTGTTTTATCTGATGGGTATCGAACCTTGTAATAGATGTTTGATGCTGTAGACATGCCATGTGTGATAGACTCTCTATGCTCTTTATGACCCAAGTTTTGACCTCAGTCAAACACTTTGACTACTAGGGGTATTCCTAAAAGAGCCTGTAGTCTGTTTTTTAATTGGAGATACTAAATTGACAAGTGCAAATGTCAAGTTGTGAAATAATGATACCAGTTTTGTGTTTAGTGGTGAACTCGGAACTAACGGCAATATTTGTTAAGACAAAGTTGAATATAAGATGTTTATAACTTTTTTTATTTAAATTAGTACACCTATATAACTAAATATAGGATACCTATACAAATTTTGTTTTATTTACCGAATTTAAAATTAGTTTTTTATAAATTATCTAGGATAACTTAATAAAATATCTGTAGGTACTTCTTCTTCTTTCGTGTCAATGATTAGCTTCTTCAAATTATTCAGCCATAAATCTCTGTCCTAATTTAATTTATCGATAAAATTCGACACTGGTGGCACATGACTATTTTTTAATTGCAAAATACCGGCAACACTTATGGCACTATCGGTGTTTGCACTGGTGACTCCCATTCTAGAGACTTTGCCTCAGCTTACCATCAGGCGAGGTGAAGTCATGTTGACTTGACCGACATAAAAAAAAACCCCCAATTTGAGGCAAATTTATGCCAACAAATTGTACTCCACTTTAAGAAACTCTGTCCAACTAAAAAATCCCGCCATAGAAATCGGTTTATCCTTTAAGAGAACTACATTTAAATTCGCGACGGGGAACGATTAAATGCAATATCATTGCGCTGAAACACAATCGGGAATGATACAGCACTTCTGATGTTATTAAAGGGCCTATCTTGCGATCTGTCCGTCTGTCCGCCCGTTACTCGGCAACTTTGCGAAGGTATGAAAGGATATTGAGATGTGGACTTAATTGCTTGGATATCAACTTATGTGAGGGTATTTTTAGACTGGTTGGATGTGAAGTTGTGTGGCATTTGAAAGGTAACAGGTTTGATTTTCTGATAGTGTACTGTCGAAGTGAAAATACTCCAACATTTGAACTGAGCTTGTTTTAAATAAGTACTTTTTAATTTAAAATATGTTAAATTTACTTCAAAAGCATATCGGTGCATAAACGACGGATATAACATAGAATATACTGCATACGTCTGCGAGCCCATTTAGCGCGTACAGGCGTGATGTTATGTTATGAAATTATATAAACAATGTCTAAATGTACGATAGCAGCAATCGCGGATGATTTGCTGGCGTTTATTGAAGAGTTCCGTTGTCTGTCTCCGAAACTTGTCATCAGATCTTTAAGACATTTAAATGGAACCATTTCGGAACTAATATCTATCTTAATAACAAAAGAAGAATTTTGCAAACCATCTGCATATGACAGAGTTATGCCAAAACATACATAAAAATATAAACATCAGAATTAAGAGATACCTCCTTTTTCGAAGTTGGTTAGCAACAGATTTTTATTAATACCTTTTGTCATCAACAGGTACTAACACCTACACACATCGTGACGTCACCAAGCATGCCGTGTTAGTTTGCTGATTTAAAAAAACTACACTTACAGTGATTTTCAAGTGTGCGCCCTAAATAAACAGGGCTGGGATACCAAAATCGGTATTTTTTTCGAAAAATATTTTCGTTTATAGTGATGGGACATAATTATCGATATTTTGGGTGGTTTTAATTTGGTGATTTTTTTCGTGATTGTTGTTTGATATGTTAAGAGAGCTATTTGTTGTGACAATGCAGTCAAAGACCAATGTACCATCGCATTAATGAACATTAAATTCAACAACGAATTTCATATCTATTATTATTATGCCTGAATGCCATGATAATCTATATCATAGACCACGGTGACCGCTTCCCATCAGGTGGGCCGTGTGCTTGTCTGCCACCTACATAGTAGAAAAAAAATCAATAAAAATGAATCAAGAAATTTTTATGAAAGCGCATACCTCCCTGTTTTATATTCTCAAGACAAGGTTTGTATGAAAAAAAAAGCTAGAAGTAAAATTCATTACTAAATAATTCTTTCTTTGTTATACAGCTAAATAAGCCCAATAGACGACCAGATGAAGAATCCAGATGAAATACCGGATGTCTCCCTGTGACCATAGCTGCTGAAAACATTACCCTCCTTTCTTCGGCAGTCGGGTAAAAAACATCTGAAACGTCACGTCAGACCAAAGAAATCACGATAGAATCAGTTAAAAACCGTTTTATTTTAGTATCGATATAAAACTATCGATATACAGTTACATCACTATTTCAAATCACCCAAATATCCTAAAATCCGGCTACTGTATTCGTGCTCGCACATAATTTTAATATTTACCTATAGTTAAAATTCCTCGGTAAAGCAAACACTCTTGACAGGCATCTTAACAAAGCACTTCACTAGTATTTTATCGAAAAAATGTCAAGAACGATCGTGCAGTTGACATTTTATTTAAGACTTTCTGACCCACCCCGGCTCCGCCCGTGGCGTATTTCGAACCCCGATGCACCCTTTTTAACTCACATAATATGCTCATAATTTATCAGTTTTCCTAAAGTGTATGGGAATCCACCGGATATTCACATTTATGATTATTGCTCCGCTCCCTTGGGCAGTAGCGTGATGATATTCAGCCTATGACATTCACGGATAATGTGGCTTTCTATTGGTGAAAGAATTTTTAAAATCGGTTCAGTAGATCCCGAGATTACCCCTTACAATTTAACAAACACACAAACTTTACTTCTTTATAATATTAGTATAGAAGAATGGGTACATGAGATCCTACCAGGATCTTCAGGACCCAAGAAACCTCACCTGCACCCTCAGCATATTGTACGTAGACACTCCCTTTTCTCTCGGCCAATGGCATTGCAGAAAAAAGTTGTCACGGGACCAAAAATCTTTTTTTTTCTGCAATTTAGACAGACATGTCTACGGACGGACCCCACGATGACCCTGCTGTAGATCGGACCAGACCTCCTGAATGACTGACGAGACTCTTCAGGCTAGGAGGTCAGACAGTTCTTGGGTCAGCCGGGGTGCCCGGTAGGTTCGGAGGGGGGAGGAGGGATTATTTTATTTTAATTATAATTACAAAATGATCTCACTAAACATCCATATTAGGAATTCTTAACATTAATGAACAAGATATTTCTGAGAAGTATTTGAACAACCATTTTGGAATTTTTTAGTGACGTACCGTCGTCTGTCGGCATTCGATTCGATAGTCGATCGGTAGATAACAATCGATTATTGTTGTAACTATCATCGCTGAGCACGGCCGTGGGTCGTGACTTTAAATCTGTAGGTACTTCTGTGATCGCATTGAGTGCCGTAAGGATTTTTTTATTGCAAGTTTTATTTTAACTTGCTCTGTTGTTTGTTATAATAGCAACCCATTTATGTCCCACTGCTGGGCACGGGTCTCCTCTCCTCTAACGAGAGAGCGGAGAGGGTTTAAACGTTAATCCACACACGGTGGTCTAATGCGGGTTGGTGGATCGGACATGTCCTTGAAATTTCTTCTAGGACATGCAGGTTTCTTCACGTTGTTTTTCCTTCAGTCATATAATCAGTATATATATTATACGGGACCCGACTTCGCCCGGGTGTAAATTCCAGTTTTCTTTGTTATAAACCTCACGGACCCCGAGACCTTTCCAACGAATGTAAAACCGTGGAAATCGGTTCGTGCGTTCTGGAGTTATAGCGTCAGGAAGGAAAACCAAGTCGGGTTTTCCTCATTTTTATATAGTAGAGATCAGAGTTATACCCGAACATAAAAATATATAAACATCAAAATTGAGAACGTCCTCCTTTTTCAAAGTCGGTTAAAATTTTGCATACAATTGCAAGCTAATTTGAGATCAAACTCACATTAGATCAACAAGGTCAAATCCAGTAGTTCCTTTTTAATTCTACCATTCAAATAAATTGTAAAGACATCTAAAAATGTGTTATTTTCGCGACGTGTAATATAGTGTTGTGCTCAAAACAACGAACGGTAGCATTAAACAATTAAATGTAAATTGTTCAACAATTTGTCTATGGTTTGTAATTTTTTGTCGCTCTATGATTGATGGCAGTTTGAACTGGCTGTGTCTAGGTTGTCTTTGGCTGGTGTATGGTGTAAGTTACAAGAGAAGTTATTAAAGAATATTGGTCAAGTTATTATATTGTATGCTAGCGGTTGCTGTGGCTTTGAAGCAGGATTTACATACAGAACTTGTGTTAGGAAAGTTATAACCTTAGAATCTTCTAGTCTCGAGTGTACAGGTTCCTTCTAGGTAAGCGTGATACATCGTAGACCACACCAGTGCTCTTATTCTGTTTGACCAATCGTACCATAACCACCCACGTTCGTATTAGCCGACACATTTAAGTTGGTTCAGTTTTACACCGGTGGGGCAAGCACGAATTTTCTTTCGTATCGAGTTCGTAACGTGTGCGATAAAAATTGTATGAAATTTGTACGCCTCTATCGTGCGTAAAAGGAACTGTACAAATCTCATATAATTTCTATCGCACACGTTACGATGTCGATTCGAAAGAAAATTCGTGCTCGCCTCACGGTTCTTTCCTTTATGTTAACCTATTGAAATCGGCCGACTTCTCACGTATCGACTGTGATTAGAACTCGATGTCAAAGAGAAAAATGCCCTAGTCTTAGTACGCAAGTCTTGTGACTTGTGCCACGCGTGAGCCCCGTACTACTACGTGTGTGGTACAATGCTCCGGCGACACGCGTTCATTTATCATGAGCGGCCACAGGCCCACTGTGACGCGACTCCGACACCGACTTTTGCTCATTTTTGGGTTACAAGTAAAAGTTACACTCTTTTTTCAATCGTATTTTTCGAAAAAATATTCAAGGGCAAAGGAATGCTCGGTTTTATATCAAACTAGGTTTCGCCCGCGGCTTTGCCCGCGTGGTAGTTGGTATCGCCACCAATAAAAATATCTACTCCACTTTCCACTTCACTCTCCACTCTACTTCACTCCACTCATCTGCACTCCACTCTCAACTACAAAAAAGGATAAAAAGTATCCTATGTCAAGTTACCTCCCTACTAATTTTCAGCCAAATCGGTTCCGCCGTTCTTGAGTTATAAATAGCCTGCATTCCAAACGACTCTATTCCCAGGTTAAACCGTACCTATGCCAACTTTTTTTTGTATATAGGACACGTCAACATGACTTCACCTCGCCTGATGGTAAGCTAAAGGTAAGCTCAGGACCGGGATCACCACTACATACACCGATAGTGCTACAGTGGTGACTAAGTACCTATATAAATCTATCTCTGTGTCAAATTTCTTCTATATTCGTTTAGTCGCGTCATTGAATGACAAACATCCATCTATCCGTTCTTGCATCCACCAAATTTATAGATAGTAAGATAGATAGACTGGATGCGCAAGGCGGAGGATCGGGTGCTATGGCGTACATTGGGAGAGGCCTATGTCCAGCAGTGGACTGCAATAGGATAATTGATTGATTATCTACACTCTACACTAATATTATAAAGAGGAAAGATTTGTACCTATTTTTGTACGTTTGTATGTTTGTAATGAATAGGCTCAAAAAGTACTGGGCCGATTTAAAAAAATTTTTCACCAATAGAATGCTACATTCTTCCAATTTGACATAGGCTACATTTCATTTTGAAAAAAATTAGGGATCCTTGGTAAAATTTGAACAATGTAACCGAAGGTGTAGAAAAATGAGTCTTAAAATGTCTTTCGTCGAATGCGCTGCCGAAACTATTAGCGATAGAACAAAATAATGTACAACAATATTGAAGAACATCATAATGTCTACAAAAAACTCCGCGGTAGCATATGTCCAACTATTGTAGTTATGTCACTACAACAACTTTTTTCATTTAGTTGTCTACCCCGTGCGAAGCCGGGACGGGCTGCTAGTTGATTATATAAAGATAGATGTAGGAAAATAGCATTTATATAAATTTTCGTCTCGTGCCCTCTGCTAGTCAAAGGGACACATAGAGAGCCTCGGAGCAGCACGCTAGAGGGCCACTCGTGCCTCGGTAGCGTCTCCCCTTCGAGTGAGAGGCGCTACCCTCTCAGTTGCCCGGGTATAACTGAATACCCTACATCATAACACATCTTCTTGTTCTTTCTTATCTTCTAGCACGTACCTGGTTGTGATAGTGCGCCAGCGGATGATGCGGCACGTGCCGCATCGCCGGATGTAGCATCTCGCCGCTGCTGCTGCCCTCTACCGCCTGGAAGCGACAAGGAGTTAGAAGAAGACGTGTCTTGATTGTGGTCATTTGGGATAAGCTAGCATACAATATATGGTACTGTACCAACATCTATGGGGTTAAATCTACCCCACCTGCAAACCGGTAACCTGCTAATTCACGGCTTTTTTGTTTGGTTGAACGCGCTATTCTCAAGAACCAATAGCAACCCATTTATGTCCCACTGCTGGGCACGGGTCTCCTCTCCTCTAACAATAGCTGAGAGGGTTTAGACCTTAATCCACACACGCTGGCCTAATGCGGGTTGGTGGATCGGACATTTCTTTAGAATTTATTTTAGGGCATGTATGGGTTTCCTCACGATATTTCCGTCAGCAGATGGTAAATCATGTGATTAGCACATATAAATTCCACAAATTGAAATTCACATTGGTACTGTCTGGCCGGATTCGAACTCGATACCTCTAACAAGAGGCCGCGTTTCAGTACCATCGTGTATGTTCTTGAAGTAGTTTTAAATAATAGGTTTGCAAATTTTTGCAGTTGCTCACCTCAGGTGGTTCATCCTTGGTGTCAGCCTCGTCTCCGAGCTCCACCAGCTGGAGAGCCTCCTCTAGCAGGTCGAAGCGCGACTCCTCGCTGCTCACCAGCTCCGTTGGTAGGTCACCCTGGATCAAGTACTCGCCTGGGGAAGGAGGAGAAATTTATAGCAGATCGAGAAATTGACTCAGTATGGCATCCGATTCAATAACGCCACGTTTTCATAAGTACCTTCCTGAGACGTCACCTTTAGCTTACCATCAGGCGAGGTGAAGTCTTATTGACGGGACATAGAACTGAATATAATGGATACGTCTGCAAGCCCATTTAGCGCATACAGGCGTGATGTTTGGGGTCGGCGCAACATGTCATTCTTCTCCATACATTCCTGTCAGATGTCATCTCCTCTGTCACTCCCTTTCTTGCCATATCCTCTTTCACGCATTCCGTCCATCTTTCCTTAGGCCAAGCCCTCCACATTATTCTTTGAACGTTTTTAACCGACTTCAAAAAAGGAGGAGGTGCTCAATTCGTACGCTATTTTTATTTTTTGTATGTATGTTACGCGATAGCGGCGCCAATTATGGATGGATTTTGAATTTTTTTTTGTTTGAAAGAGGCTACTTCTGAGGTGGTCCCATATGCAGGGTATCAGGATCTAATGCAGAGATCTTGGGAAAATCGAGGGGAAATCATAAAATTTACGGCAAAAATTCTGTTTTTGATGCCTTTGTACATAAAAAACCTCATAAATATGTACTTTTCTGTTTCTGTACACTAAAAAGTAAAAAATATTAGTTTGTGAAGTCAGTTTTTTAAACGTAATTATATTAAAAAAATTACTTTCATCTCTTATAACATGTCCATACCACGACAGCCGCTCGCTTCTCAATGTATCTCCAGAAACAGTAGCACAACTTTTAATTGGACTAATCTAAATTATAATAACGAACAAAATAATCCGCTTAAACGCGCCAGAAGCGTCAACCCTTCTAACGCGCACAGCGACAAAAAATAACGTCGCCACTGACTCCGGGTCTTACAGACCACGACAATAGGAGGATTATTATAAACCTTTATTGTGTGGCGTGGTAAGCTACTGGGACACTACTGGGACACCGTTAGCTTTCCTTTTGGACATGTCAAAATTTTATTACGGTTTAAAAAAAAGCTGTTAAATGGTATTGTTTTGGTTGAAAGACGTTAGGAGTGCGAAGTATTGTGAATTTATTGGGTAAATAAATATTTTAGGATGTAGGACAATTACTGAGGGTTAATTCTGTACAGTTACTTTGAAACAATTAATGTAAGTAAGTAATATATATGTCCGCTATTCAGTTTTATTATTAGTAAGTAATTGCATTTATTTTACCTTCAAATGCCGTTATAAGCGCATCATTTCAGAACAGCTTAACCGATTTGATTATTTTTTATTTTAATGCGTCCATCGTCCGAATTAAGATCTTCATCTAAATATTTAATCCATTCAACAAGTATTCCAACTTGCAAAATCTTAATAATTTTTGAGATACGCGAATAACCAAATACCATTGTTTTCTTTACACTTCATTGTTTATAATTTGTCATTTTTGCCAATGGCCATTCAATTTTTTCAAAAATTAACTACATGCTATTATACCGAATGGAAAGAGAATTAAGAAAAGCTTTGATCTTTTTTTATGCCGGTTACGTCAATTAGACTTCACTTCGCCTAATGGTAAGCTAGAGGTAAAGTCTCAGGAAGGGCGTCCCCATTACAAACACCGACAGTGCCATAATGGTGGCCCTTTCATCCACCGCTTAAAGGACTCGGGACTGGACTTATAAACTTCTTAAATTTTACAATTGACTTTTTGTCAAAATTACGTATCCATATTTTTGTTTTAAAGCGTTATTTGGTAGATTTTTAATCTCATTAGGTAACTCGTATAAGCCTTTATAGACAACAAAACCCACTTACCAATTATACTATCAGAGGAATGTTTACCAATTTAGTACATTAGTACAAAAACCCTAAAAACAACACCGATAGTTGTCGACAAACTAAACCTATTCACAAATCGTTTCAGATTTTTAAACAATTAAACAAAATCGCTCGCCATAAAGACAATACAACTGTACATTTTTTTAAACCTCTGTCAATTATGATTTACAACTCAACCCTTTGGCTACCGTAAATAATTGTGCGGGTACGGCTGACCATTCTCAGTTAAACAGATTATTACCGGCGTTCAAAGGGTTTTATTGCCGCCGTCTTTATGATTTATTATTTTAGTATAATAGTTCTGCCATTTTTGTGTATTTTCGCGAAAGTTATAGTCACAAGGGAATGGTCTTTGATGTTGTATAGAGCCCGCATGGTGAGGAGTTGTGAATTTTTCGGGTAGCTAAGAATATCATTGTTAAACTACCGTTATGGTAAGTTAGACTCCTATGTTTCGAATGTGTTAAAAGAAATTTTAGTTAAAATTTTTACCCGACTGCCAAGGGTTATGTTTTTCGCGCGTATCTTGTATGTTTTGTAAGATTATTTATTACCTCATATCTTCCAAACCACTGGACGGATTTCTTTAATGAATATATCGTTAGATTCGTCTCGGTAACCTAAGTGTTCTTAGCTGTAATACGCTATAGTTTGAAGGGATAAAAAAAAAATTGTATACCTACTTAGTGCAATATGGATATCAAATTAAAGGACTTATCACGAGGATTTCAAAAAGGTATATCATGACCAAATTTTAATTTTCAAATGTAAATTTTATCTAAATATACAGGTTACACGCGGATTGAGGTTTGTGGACTTATTGATAAATGTACCCGAAAACTAAAAAGTATTAAAAAAAACAAACCGGCTGTCGTTGGGACGGTGTTCTGTAGGGCGGAGGTACTTCCCCAATCGGACAGCTCATTTCGGACGGGAGATTCTCTCAGGGGAGATGTTCTTATGGCTACCGGGACCAAAGGTCACCCTTCTCAATACTGACCTGGGTATGATTGCTTAACTATGCAATGTTTTAGCCTACTTAGTTAATACTTAGCCACGAGTACCATTAAGACCCTATATCTATACATACCTATTTATGCATATAAATATCTGCTCTCAGCGGGAACCAAACCCACAAGCCCGTTCACAGACGCTTAACCATGACACCAAACAAATTATTTTTATTACACAGTGGGCGGATGAACAAAAAATCAATATACCTGACTAAATCAGCCGTGAGTTAATAGATTATCCAAAAAACACATGTTTTAATTGTCCCCCGCCATATTGGACGCCATTTTGTTAATGTTACGCTCGACCAATCAGAGGCAAGCAAAACCATCAAACAATTTGAGTTATTAGGACAACCAGTTTTATTAATAACGATTTATGTTTGATCGTAAGAAATTATAGGGTCTATGAGACCCAACAAGATCGAAAGGGGTTGAGGGGTTGAGTGAGTACGGTGCGCAAAAACACACCCCCATATTTCGCCGAGGGCAAGATGGGGACACCTGATAGCAACTCATTTATGTCCCACTATTGGGCACGGGTCTCCTCTCCTCTAACGAGAGAGTTGAGAGGGTTTAGACCTAAATCCACATACGCTGGCCTAATGCGGGTTGGTGGATCGGACATGTCCTTAGAATTTCCTCTAGGACATGTGGGTTTCTTCAAGATGTTTTTCCTTCACCGGCAGCAGATGGTAAATCATGTGATTAGCACATATAAATTCCACAAAGTGCAACACTAAGGGTGTCACACACGCTCTGCCTACCCTGAAGGGAAAGGGGGGAGGGGCTGGGAAGTATCTATCTCCAATGTAGGTACAGACACAGCTACTGCACAATTTTATAATAGTATACATAACATACATACATAAACTCACGCCTATATCCCCGAAGGGGTAGGCAGAGGTGCTAGCAACCACATTTCGCCAGTTTATGTTTTAGGTCCCAATGTAATAGGTGGCGAGCCTATTGCCATTAACCGGGCACTTATAAACCTGCGATAAATACACACATAACTTCGAAAAGCATTGAAAAGTCATTGGTGTGTGCCATGGTGAACCTGGGATTAAACCCGAGACCTCGTCTCCGCAGTCCATTACCCAGACCACTAAGCTACCGCGGCACATAGATTAAATCACTTTAATCACCTTTTGATGCTTAAATAAAGTATTTTACTAAATAAGAATCTATTTTACACCGGCGACAAGTTTAAAAATAACTATTACACAACGTGTTGTTAAAAAAAACAACGGCTAGTAACCTTGGCAGTGACTGTCGCTTGCGCCGAAAGTGAATCGATCTATAGATCAGAGATCTATGGATCATTGGCGTGTCCGTCGCGCGCATTGTCAATTACATTGATAGTGCGAATTGTGATTGAATAAAAAAAAGTAGAGGAAGTTGCTTTGATCAAAATGTTTATGGTAATAGTGGCAGTTATACTACTAAGGTGGTAAAATATGTAGCTAATTGGCTAAGGATTTTTTTATATTAGACACTTAAAAATGACCTCGCGTGTGAAGTATGTCAGGACAGAGGCAGATGGCGGTCTGTTGTCTCTGCCTACCCCGGAGGGAAAAAGCCGTGAGCATAATATATGTATGTCGGTATGTATGTAGGATAGGTTCTCATAGCCCATAGGTACCTATATCTTCCTATTTGATGGAACAAGCTGTTCATCTCAACAAATTTGCACTTTCTATAGATTCCTTCAAGAAAAAGTTTGATAACATTGTCTTAAGTCGATTAGAAATTTATGTACCTTATCTGTGTGGGAAGTCAGTGGTTTTAATAGTCGATATTAACGACGCCATGTTTGTTTAGTACTTAATCTAAAAATAACTAAGTACTTTTTAATAGAAACGTACGTACGTAGAATCGAATATACTGCACTGCATACATCTGCGAGTCCGTTTAGCGCGTACAGGCGTGATGTTATGTTATGAAATATGCATAAACAATGCCTAAATGTACGATAGCAGCAATCGCGAATGATTTGCTGGCGTTTATTGAAGAGTTCCGTTGTCTGTCTCCGAAACTTGTCATCAGATCTTTACGAAATTAAGTACTAGTAGAACCATTTCGGAATAAATACCTGTCTTACAAAAAAAATACATTTTGCTAAACCATCTTCATATTATGACAGAGCTATGATCGAACAAACATGAAAAAAAATTAAAACTCTTCCTTTTTTGAAGGCGGTTGAAAATTGATGTAGGTACCTATTTCAATGAATAAGTTGTATTCTTTACAAGAGTTTACTAAACTGTCGTACCCACAAAGTTCACATCAAAGTACACACAAGATGGCCGCCGTTAACGAGTCCTGATTGAAATCAATTGTTCTTAATTTGAGTGCTCTTTCACTATTGGTAGTTTTAAATTGTCGTTTATTTACGGCTTCGCCCGCGTGGAGGTCGGTATCGCCACCCAGTTTACTTATAGTGTGAAGCTAGCTTATAGCATGGTATTAACATAATGCATACAACATTCAAATATGAGTCGTTAGATTACACGTTGTTACAGAATGCGTTGAAGATATAAAGGTTCACTGCTCGTTCCTCGTAGGTGATAGCGTGAAAAAATGTAGCCTATAAATATGTTGTACCGATTTCCTAATAATATTCGTGCCTTTGAAGTAAATCTATGCAGTACTTTTTGAGTTTATCCCGGACATACATACAGACAAACAGACAAAAGTTCTAAAAACTATATTTTTAATTATTTATGTAATTTCATAACATAACATCACGCCTGTACGCGCTAAATGGGCTCGCAGACGTATGCAGTATATTCAGTTCTATGTCCGTCGTTTATGCACCGATATGCTTTTGAAGTCGGAATAATTTTGTTTAGCAAAAAGTATACTTATTAGGTAACGGAGTGTATTCCGATTTATTTCGTGTTATTCCATTATTTGCACTGATCACGATGTTTCGATTACTTTTCAGCAGCCATTGTTACGGGAAGGAATTCTTAAGACATTGATGCACAGAAAGGTGCCTCGGAGAACACGTAAACACGAACACCCAAGCAAAGAACATATTATCCATGCTTACAAATCTTTGCATAGATCGGGAATCGAACCCGTGACCTCTGACTTAAAAGTTAAACAATCAACCAACATACTACAGGTCAAAAAACATACAACCAAAAACATTTCTAGTCTTATTAAACACATCGCAACAGAATTACAATTTTAGACTCTGAAAGCCGGTGTAGCCCATTCCTAAAACCGGTTCCACATTCCTACACAACCGAAACAACAGAAATACACCCGTCTCACTCTCACACACAAGTTTTTGTTTCAATTTCGAATTAATTCGAAATTGCTTCATGCGAGTGAGCGAGACACCGACATCTACAGACACGGACTAAGTATGGATTCCCGTTGCGGCGAGTTGATTCGATCTCTGTATATTATATTTCAATTGAGGTTTTCCTTATATATTAATTATGAATTATTTCTTAGCAGAATGATGTCAGGTGTTGAGAATAAATGTATTATTATCGGCATAATTAAATATTGGACAAAAAATAGTGTAGAAATATTATATCTATTGGTGCGGTGCAAAAAATTATAAGTGTACACTTCTGGTAGGTAGTGATTTCGACCGCGTGGACAATCTTTGTCAATGTCGGCAAATATGTACGAATTAAAAAATTCTTTTTGTGTTAGATGGCCCATTTATCGAGGAAGATTAAGGACTTTAAATCATCATGCTAATACCCTGAGGAGTGCAGCAGTAATCATAAATGTCAACTAATGGTGCAAATTGCCATATAATACATTAACTAATTAGTTACGGGCATGTGGTATATACACGGGGGATCAAAGTATGTCATGGGCGAAGCCTCGAGGCATAGCTACTAATAAAAAAGCAGAAGAGTTTGTTTGAATGCGCTAATCTCTAAAACTACTTAATTACAAAAAAAATATAGTTTAGTCCTTGAGGATGGTTATGGGTTATATAACATCACGCTATGACTTTTAGAGGCTGTGTAGTAAGCGGTTGAAACCCAGCTAGTGCGGTAATAAAAAATCAACACCCACGCACCTACCTACATTACTGTGAAACTATAGAAAGATGGCGCTGACACTCCTATTGTATTTTAAACATGGGAACTTGTTCAGTTTCATCTTGATATCGAAACTGTAGGTAATTATAGCGAGTACTTGTCTTCGAGTACCGTAGTGGGCGAAGTTTGGTGAGAGACCTAGTTGTTGCCTGCGGCTTCACCCGCTTGAATGTCGGTTCAAATCCAACCTTGTAGATTTTATTTTTGGTCATATCTATGGTTCTACTCAATTGATTACAATTAAACATAAGTCGGACCAAGATCTTTATATTAAAGACACCGTATCTAAATTTGTTCAATAGCTTTTGCGTCCATCGCGAGCTAAAAAGCAAGGATAGGTACTAAAAAAATCATAATTCTAAAAAGCTATGCTATCCACCGTCGCCTAAGCCGTAGAATATATCGGAAAAATTCGAGCATCTAGAATGGGACCAGTTAGTCAGAGCATTCCCCCTGTAAGGTACTGGTCAAAAATCATTAGAAACTATGCTTGTTTAGGTCTAGATGACGCTATATCACATAGCATCTTAGAAATTTATTAATTAAAAATTAAAAGCTCTTTTGATGAGAGCGTCAAGCTGAATGCCACCATTGTTAACATGGTACGTGTATGCAATGGTAACCCTCTTTCCTGAGACTTTACCTTCAGCTTACCATCAGGCGAGGGGAAGTCAAATTGACGTGTCCTATATTTTTTTTACAAGAGCGTAGATTATAATCTACGTTCTTGTTAAGAAGCCTACCTATACGACTATCGGTTCTATTCGGCGAGTCAAACCGCGGGGTACAGTCAGTGTTGTATATAAAGGCTCAACCCAAAAGGGTGTGAACATAGCCTCACAGCGGGAGACACGGTTCAACTATACATCGGAGCTCCAACCTCCAACTGCGCAGTGGTATCAACATTGAGGCCGATTGTTGTGGCTTGGCGGTTCGGTGCTTGGAATATGAAAGGTTTTCTTTAATATATTACACGTCAACATGACTTCACTTCACCTGATGGTAAGCTGGAAAGGTAAAGTCTCAGGACGGGGGCTCACTATTATACACATCGATAGTGCTACAGTGGCGGCCCTAAGCTTGACGGCCTCATCAAATATTTTTTCACACTCCGCTTAAACTGGCATTATTTTAATAATTGACTGATATTAATATTAATTAATATTGTTGTACTTTTCTAAAGGAAACCATTACATACGGTATAGTACTATTGTTCTGTCTAAAGATGAAAGGAATGCTCCTTAAAAATAGTCCTATTATGGCAAATTCAACAATTTTTTATTTTTTAATATTCACTTTATATTCAGCTACCCTGTCGCTGCCGATATAGAACGGTCTTGACCGGTGCTTAGTTTTTTTTTCTATTAGTAAAAGTAATTACATAGTTACCGCCGAACACGTTACGACAACTCGTGCGCATCTATAATACCTTCTTTTCAATTCTTTTGTAAATGCAATTTTTCTTCAGTGTTTTTTCTTTCTTTTTTATAATTCAATAGATGTATGTGGTAATATTGTGGCGTGTACTGACCGGTGCGGCGTTACGCGGCGTAATATTATCGTAGCGAGTACTGAGAATCGATTTACAGTATCCAGATGCCCGATTCAGTTATACCATGTTTCCTAAATGCGTGATTCCAATTCGATTTGAAGAAAAAATAGAAAAAAAAAGCTTTGTTGTTTGATATGATACGCAAAAATACTTTTTCTTCTCTATTGAGGCATTCTTTGAGTCTTAGTTTTTGAACTAAGGATCAAAGAATTGGTAAATACTCCATTAAAATCATCGAAGTGACATTACAAAATGTAATGAAACTCTATAATTAGGTTAAAAATCTAATCTAATTTTCAGAATATCGTGTCGCCAAATGTAAATTAGCTGTACATTGGTCATGTCATGACTTCACCTCGCCTGATATTAAGCTAAAAGTAAAATTTATCGTCAAATTTCCAAATTAATAAATAAAAGCTGGACTTTTTCAACAAAAGCCGTTTTAACTATGTACAAAGAGTCTTAACATTTATACAACAAAATCCATTAAGAAAAACATAAAAATCTATTTTAGTCCCACTTAATCTTAATAAATTCCAATCATAATAATGTATGAAATCTGAAGTAATCAAATAAAAAAATGGATACTAAAAAATCCAAAATACTTTAAAATAAATATAAGCGGGAAAATGCAACTAAAACGGACCGCGCCCTCAAACCGAGACCACTCGAGACCCAACGTTTTCAATTCAGAAACCAGTTCTTTTTTTTTTTCTTACAATATTTTTTCCGAAGGTCCTCAGACCTTTTAAATTTCGAACGAGTGTGGGCCGTTCTCATTTTAAAAGTCGTGTCCGTATTTCTTTTTTTTTTTCATTTTTATTGTCGATTGTGTCGAATGCGGTTGACTTTATCGAAATACGTTTTTTGGATTAGGGCTTGTATACAAGTAGGTGGGTAGTAAGCGGATTTTGTTAAAATTTAAAAAAAATATAAAATACTAGCTTTTGCGTACGTCTTTGCCTGTGTGAAATTCTGTTCCCGTTCCCGCTTCCCATGGGAATTTATTCCCGGGATAAAAAACAGTTTGTGTTATTCTAGTGTCATTTTTGTTCCTAGCAGCCCACCTGATGGGAAGCGGTCACCGTGGGCTATGGTCATGTGCAGTTGTAGTAGGGGCATTACACTAGCGCTGCCAACCTTGAGGAGTTTTGGGAATTGGAGAGAGGAAATGTGAGGTGGGAGGGATTGAGAGTTTATGTCCTGACAACGCAGGAGACTTTGGTCTCCCCGCTGACAGCACAGAATCCCTCCAGTGAGCTCTGGCTACCCTACTTACCGGCGGGAACACAACACAATGGTTATTATGGGGCGGTGTTCTGTAGGGCGGAGGTACTACCCCAGTCGGACTGCTTAGTTCAGATGTTAATGCATCAAAAAGTACCAAACAAATTACCCGTTTAATACTGTTGTTGGAAATACAATTTTCAGAGTTAAGTCTACGTATTCTATACAAAGACATTACAATAAAAACAAAATGGTAGACGGATATCAATTTGACACATTACGAGTCGCCATCTTGCTTTTTTTTTCTTAATGTCTATAACATCGTGTACACGGTAGCATTCTTTGCCACTGATCGATCAAATTTGGACGTTTGTGGTGTCAAAATATTTTTATTTATTGCAATATCGGCGATATTGGTAGATAGATCGGTCTCGCGGGAGTGCGATTTTCGATTGTATAAAATACTATTATAAAATTGTAAAGTAGCTGTGTATGTACATTGGAGATATTTAAAAAAACTTGGGTTATATTATACTAGCTGTTGCCCGCGGCTCCGCTCGCGTGGATGTCGGTTATCGCGACCAAACATAGCCTATGTTCATTCTCGAGGTCTAATCTACTCCTATACCAAATTTCATCAAAATCGGTTGGCAAATACTCTGATGCTACTTGATATCCAGGGTCTGAAGATGGCGACGCTAAGTGGTGATAGGAACTCGTGAACTAAACAAGATAAACCCGTCATGTTTGGGCTCATTTGATTTGTGTGGTTATGCACTCACTAGAAAGCTTTTCCTAAAAAGGTCTTTTAAATTAATAACATAGTGTTATCCGTTAGATAATACCTAGATTAAAATTAACACTTGTTTGCTACCATATAAGAACAAAACAAAACAAGTTAGCTCAGAACAATCTTAATAATTGGATTACGGGTCCAAAAAAGTGTAATACTTCGATATTGCCGTTCACTCGTTACTCAGTGTAATTTTAATACATGACATTTTACTTTTAAAATAACAGTTTCTCTTATATATACTAGCTGTCAACTACGGCTTCGCCTGCAAAGAACTCTGATCCCGTACACGCAACCCATGGGGACATATTCCATGGATAAAGTAGTCTGAGTTAGGAATTCCCACAAGAATAATTATAACTACGTTTGAAAAACCGACTTCACAAACTAATTTTTCGAAATTCATTCACAAAAATTTTTTTTCAAAATTCATCCATATCGCATCCGCAACCGCTCCTAAAGATCATATGCGTGATGATATACCTATAACTTTGTTATGTTAGACACGTGAACATGACTTTACCTCGCCTGATGGTAAGCTAAAGACAAAGTCTCAGGCTTGGGGGTCACCACTGCATACACCGATAGTGCCACAATGGTGGCCCTCAGCTTGACGGCCTCATCAAATGCTTTTTCACGCCCCGCTTAAAGGACCCGGGACTGTAGGAGGAAGGAAACACACGCGCTGGTAAAGAGTTCCAAATCTTTATGGAGTGGCAGAGAGATTACCTTTTAATATTCCCCACGAACTAGGCTATCAAACACAAAAATACTTTTTCAAATCGCACATGTATTTTCAGAGATAATCGCATTCAAACAAACTACTAACTACATTATTTTTGTTATTTATAGTTTAGATATTTTGGGATTTCTAATCATTAACAGTTGGTTAAGTCATTAGGTACTTATTTGGAAGTGTTTGTAGACACGTAAGTGATTATTTCAAAATAGAAAAACAATTGATGATGATTGTGTTCATAGACATCTTTAAATAATTATTGTACTTAATTTAAGAAAGTAAATTGCTAAGTTCTTGATTAAAGCGCGGCTAAAATCGCATCACTTCCGTTTTTAACTGACTTCACAAAAGAAGATTCTCAATTAGGATGTATAAGTACTTACCTATATTTTTTTAATGATAGGTAAGTAAAGATAAACGCAAACGTTTGTCTGTATGGATGTTTGTTACACCTTCACGCAAAAACAGCTGAACGTATCTGGCTGAAACTTAGTACAGGGATAGGTTATAGTCTAAAAGATCAGACAGGCCACTTTGTATCCCTGGATTAGGCTTCCATGGGACGCGGGCACTGCAGGACAACTGCGGGTAAAGCTAGTTGTTTATACTTAAGTAGGTACATGTTGTGAAGTTTGATCACCCCATGGGCCAAATTCTATTATAATTCTACGAAATGTCTTCATATTATGGTGATTAATATCTGATACTAGCTTGTGACTGCTTGTGCCCGCGGCTCCGGCGTTTTTTGACTATATAATCAGTTCTACTCAACCGAATGTCATCAAACATGGGTAAGATTTTAAGTCTAACCTTTCAAAGAAAAAAAACCGTATCAAAATCCGTTCAGTAGTTTTTGCATCCATGGCGAACAAACAAAAAAGAATTTAAAAAAAAATGCATTTTTGTATTCATATAACACCCAACTAGGTACTAGCTACTTTACAATTATAAAATAGTATAGAAATAGTCTAAGTATTTGCAATCGCTTCAATATTGAAATTTAAGAAAATGAAAGATTAAGAATGTTTTTTTTTTGTTTGAAAGAGGCTACTTCTGAGGTGGTCCCATATCCAGGGTATCAGGATCTGATGCTGGGATCTTGGGAAAATCGAGGGGAAATCATCAAATTTACGGCAAAAATTCTGTTTTTGATGCCTTTGTACATAATAAACCTCTTAAATAGGTACTTTTCTATTTCTGTACACTAAATATTAGTAAAAAATATTAGTATGTGAAGTCGGTTTTTAAACGTACTTAGTTATAATTTATTATTGCTGATTAAAAATCATTAGGAATAGATAGGATAGATACAAATTTCATTGAATTAATTCTTCATTGTGGGTACACAAAGCTAAGAGATATACCTAGGTTCAGAGATTTGTACAAAGGCAAGCTTAACTTAATGAGTTTTCTACCAGCAAACCTTTGCGCTAAGTTTATTTTTAGATATGATAAGTTCACCTAACAAATAATTGGCCGCCATCTTGTAACCTAAGTCTATGACTATTCAATTACGTTTTAATCCAAACGTATTAAAAAAGAGAGATAATTATAAAAAAAAACCACATACCACAAAGAATACAATCCTGAATTTCAAATTTCGAACACACACACTAAAATCTCTTTGCACTGCACTAGATTAAAAAAAAATGCAATTATCCATGACCTAGCAGTTTATGCACTATGATTTTCACTTTTTAATTCTAAGGCACAGGACACCATTCCTTGCAGCCTCTGACGAATAATGGGGCAGTGTAACCTTTTTGTCCCTTGCCTCAAACTAACTTTTTTTTTCACATTGTCTCGACCAACCGGTCTGCCTATTGCGCCCGTAGGCGGAGTCTCACGACGCTCGAACAAAAACATATCCGTCTCGTTTTAACATATCGCCTTTATATACGAGTGAGAAAGACGGTTATATATTCGTTATTGTTGATTTCAGTTGCTTTTTTCTCGTAAGGATATTTAGTAAATGTATACGTAGGCTTTTAGGTATGTTTCGTATTTTGTATCGGAAACTTGTTTCGTGGCGCGGGTTTTCTTATGATTTTTGATCTTTCAGGTAGAGTTCGCGTAGAGGTGAAAATACTTTAAAACAATGCCATTCTTGTGCTCATGTAATACTTAACGTTCCTACCGCATTTTTTCGGACTACTTATACCTAAGTATCTCAGTAATCAGTAGATACCTACTAAAATTCTACTTTCTTAATTATTATCCTTATAAGGAATACAAACGCCAATAATTCGTGAATATTGATGTATGGATGTTTGTTACTCTTTCACGCAACGACTAGAAGGATCCGGCTAAAATTTGATACAGGGATAGATTTTGAACAGCACATAGGCGGCGTAGCTCTACGTATTTAACGTAGAACTACGCGTAAGCTTTGTATAAACTGTGGACGTTATAGGTACCTATATTACAATTTTCAAAAATGGTTACCAGTAAGTACCTACCTACCTACCTACTATTCCAATTTAAAAGAAAAACTAATAAGTGCTGCCACTTTCACGTAGATTCTCATTTCAAATTTTCAAAAACATCTACCCAGTATTCGATATTCAAAATAATAATTTTGTCTATCAGAACATGTTAAAAATAACAAAAGAGCTACGACGACTTCCAAATTTAAAAGAAAACAACTGCGGTGTTCCAACAGATTCTAGATTCAAATTTCCAAAAATGGCTACCACGAAACTCAAAATAAAAATGGCCGCCGTGTACCTAACACTCCACAACGAACAACGGAATCTAATCAATAGCGCGGAACGCACTGTACAACACACTTGTTAACAAAAAAAGTTAATTAAAACCCAACCGCGAGACAGATGGGAATTAGTTATTTATTTCTAGAGGCGGGTCCGCGGGTATATAACTAGTTGTAGCGTTTGTGTTTGCTGTGGGAACATAAAATACCGCGGTAGCCTAGTGGTATGGGTAATGGACTGCTGAGACGAGGTCTCGGGTTCGATCCCAGGTTTACCATGGCACACACCAATGACTTTTCGATGCTTTTCGAAGATATGTGTGTATTTATCGCAGGTTTATAAGTGCCCGGTTAATGGCAATAGGCTCGCCACCTATTACATTGGGACCTAAACATAAACTGGCGAAATGTGGGTGCCAGCACCTCTGCCTACTCCTTCGGGGAAATAGGCGTGAGTTTATGTTAAGTATATGTTATGTGGGAACATTGTACCTACACCATGAAACTATAAACCTAAAGAAGGAGAACGTTGAAGAAGAGGCTGTGTCTTAAAAACGGCGGCTAACCATATGTGAGTGAATATTGGATTGCACTATTACGGTTTTTATGGCGGATCCACACTTCGCTATTCGTTATTCACCTTTATTCACGTATATAAAAAATCGAAGTGTGGAAGGCTTATTTGTGTATATTTGCTTTATTCGCGCGAATATTTACTTTGGTCACTTTTCTATGACGAATTGTGAAGGGTTTAGTCATCAATAAGAATTTCCTCGAATAAAATATAGGCGAATAGCGAATAGCAAAGTGTGGATCTACCATTATACAATTTTTCTACACAAGACATGCTGTATTTTTTTCGATACTTAATCTGACTAAATCAAATGACGTTTGCTGTAGACCTCGAAGTAGAGGCGCGTAGACACGGTAACTATTCCATAAAACAATATTTTTGTTTAAAAAACTACTTTTTTTTAAGTGAGGAATACGTGCTTATGCATGATGCCTCCGAGTTTGGGGAAAACCCTTAGACCTAGAACTACTATAATCAAACAATACAACTGAATTAATAGTTACATCACAATTATTAATTAAAAATTAAATAATTAATTAAGTACTAATTAATCACATAACTTTTCGCATTACACTAATTTTAAATATTTTTTTTAAACACGGAAGCGTACAGCCGGGAGCACGGCAAACACTTTCACTCGGTCTAGCCCCCGTCACCGTGACTGCACAAGATGGCCGCCAGTCATCACAATTCAGCACTTTAGCCCACAATACTGTATCTACAATATTTAATAGTAAAAGTGCAATGTGGTTAACTGCTTGACTGACAACAGTTTTTTATATATTTAATTGTTAAAATAAAAGATTACATGTCAGGTGGTTTACACCTCACCCTTGGCTTTTCTGCAGGTGGCACGCAAAATGGCGACTGCTAGTGCTTGCAACAACAAAGTTGTCACTCAGGTATCGTGAAATATTAATTTAAAATTAATTAAAGATTAATTGGTGATTAAAAATTGAAATTTCATGTAGTTTATTACTTAACTGTAATGATTAAGTATTTTAGATTCGTAAAGTTTTTAACCGACTTTCAAAAAGGAGGGAGTTCTTAATTAGGATGCTTATATAATTTTAATGTACGTTCGTGCTTGGCATACCTCGTCATATATACCGAGATGGATTTTAAAAATTGTTTTTTTTTGTTAGACAGACAATTATTGCGAAATGGTCCCATTTGACTTTCGTAAAAATCTGATGACAATGAGATGACTGGTTTGCAGGGAGCGTCTATCCTATCAATCAATTCTTAAAAAAGCCTACGCCAGAGCCTCGTCCATCAAGTAGGTGTACCGGCTTACAGGTGTGCCGGCTTGCAGATGTGCCGGCTTGCAGGTGAGTTTGGCTTCGGCCTAAAAAATCTTGATAGGTCCGCATATATGCCAGGATCTTAGCAAGTGGGATCCTTGTGAAAAGATGTAAGAAAAGATACACTGAATCTATTCGTCCTGTTGCCAGCGTTCCTGTTGAATATCCTACCCCAATCTCTGCCTACCCCAACAGGAGAGAGGTTTAACTGTAAGTAATATGAATCCAGTTAGCAAAAATTACTGTGTCATTGTTAACACTGCTTATATTGAAGTGTAGCAGAGAAAACTGTAAAATAGCTGATATGTAATGACTAGGCCGCCATCTTTATTTAAACGTCATCGTGACTCGCCGACGGCTTCCGGTAGTGTTACTTTTTTTTAATTTCGTCTCGTTTGATTTGAGTGTATGTAGATAGTTACGAGATTGTAATGATAGTTTTATACTGCTAAGGTAGCAAATAATTTATTAATTATTATAGCGTTAGTCGCGGTTGTTACACAGCTTTCATTTTAGACAGGAGTTAGTTCCAACGCTTTCTTCTACTGATGTAGTTTTCATGGCTTTTATGAGAGCGACTGCTGCCTAAATCCCCAATAACGAGAGGAAAGCCTGCGCTAGAGTCTCATTCGTCAATCAGGAGGTGAACCGGCTTGCAGGTGAAGTTGCAAGCCGGTTCACCCCGAGGCCAACAAACATTCACCTGTGCTTGAAGGTACCTACAATCATCCATGAAATTTAAAGCCAAGAACTTGTGATGTGAGCTAAAAACTTCGGGTACCCTAGTCGATTTCACCTGCAAGTCGGTACACCTACTGATTGACAGACAAGGCTCTGGTACAAGCTTTCCTTTTGAGCTTGGGAGGGAGGTCAGACGACAGTCGCTCCCATAAAAGTTAAAACGACAGCGGCGAACCCAAGCAGTAAATTTTGTATTCAAAAAGGACCATATCGTGGGGTCCTACACACTTCTATCCTATTAACTAAGCTATTATAAGCGCTTAAACGACAATCGTATTTTTTTTTCAAAACCACAAATTTGACAACACTTTGACAGTTAACTTATCTTAAAAGCCCTGTCGACGTATTTTTTTTTCAACCCTTCGACTACCGGAATGCAATTAGCAACGGCGACAAAAACTTGGAACCTTTTTTTTTTAATTTCGTGTAAAATGATTTTAAGTGTTAGCTGTATCTTTTATCTTAAACTAGCTTGTGTCCGCGGTTTCGTACGCGTGAAATTTTGATCCCGTTCCCGGGAACCTACTCAATATTATCTAAATCGGTCCAGTGTTTTAGCCGTGAAAATGTATACTAATATTATAAAGAAGTAAAGTTTGTGTGTTTGTATATTTAAATTGTAAGGGGTAATCTCGGGATCTACTGAAGCGATTTTAAAAATTCTTTCACCAATAGAAAGCCACATTATCCGTGAATGTCATAGGCTGAATTCAAGGCTATATATCATCACGCTACTATCCAGGGGAGCGGAGCAAATCCGGCAAATTTCCATACATTATTGCAAAATAATAAATGGCGTGTTTAGTCTGGACTCTGAGATGGAAAACTTTTTTTTACAGGTTACCTACACTTAAGTGGCAGACAAGCACACGGTCCACTTCATGGTGCAAATGTGGATGCGACTGGGTTAAACGCTGAGATAATGATGAATATCTAATATTTCAGCCAAAAACTCATACAAAAGATCAAATCAAATTGAGGACCTCTATGGTGTAGCGGTCAAATCAGAGGTTGCGGGTTCGATTCCCGATCAGTGCAAATATTTGTAGCTATACATGAATATGAAATATTTGCATTGGTGTGGTGTTTCTATCTACATAATGTCATGTATTTACAAAAAAATTATCAGCTATGTTTATCCGCATTCTAGAACCCATAACACAAGCTAGTTAAGCTAAGCTCATTTTTGGTCTAGATAGCGCTGCTTAGTCCTAAAAATATCTACATATTTAATATCACAATTTTCAAAATCTTTTTTCGTTCACAAATATAACGTTTCCAAATACACAGCCTGCTTTAATACTCACAAAGCCTCCTTTGTTCTTCCTACAATCCACACAAACTTATTTTCAACTTTATTCTATAGACACAAAGTCTAAATTCCCATAACTCGGGAACTTAACATTCGACCTTACGACATTCGAAAAAAAATATTGATTAGCAACGAGCCGACCAATCAGAGGGCTCCGCGCCACAAAATGGCGGCGAGGGTAGTTCGCCCTTACGGAATATTACACATCTAATTTATTAGTCTTTGTTGGGGTCGGACATTAATCTTTTTCTTGCTTTTATTAATGGTTTTATTTTAATGAAAGATCCGCCATCTTGCTATTGTGGGTAATGTTATTGATTCTTTTTTCTGGTTTTTCGGTTTGGGAATCAAGGACTTGTAATCATAGACAAGAAGTTTAGAACGAAAGTGTCGCTCCTGGGTGAGGCGGGAATTAATTTTTAACCGACTTGGAAACAGGAGGTTCTCAATTCAGCGGTAATTTTTTTTTAATATCAGCCAGGTGGGAGGTAAACACACGGCCCACCTGATGGGAAGCGGTCACCTTGGCCTATGGACGTGTGCAACACCAGAGGCGTCCCACTCGCGCTGCCAACCCTGTAAAAACCTTCTAATGCCCTTCTTGAAGAACCCCATACTGTAGTCGCTAGGGAAAACCACGGCAGAGAGATCATTCCACAGCCTAAGTATTTTTTTGTACATGTAGGAGTATAGTTAGCTTTTCTCATTATTAACCGACTTCAAAAAAGGAGGAGGTTCTCAATTCGTACGCTATTTTTTTGTATGTATGTTACGCGATAGCGACGCCAATAAAATTATGGATGGATATTGAATTATTATTTTGTTTGAAAGAGGCTACTTCTGAGGTGGTCCCATATCCAGGGTATCAGGATCTGATGCTGGGATTTTGAGAAAATCGAAAGGCAAACGGCAAAAATTCTGTTTTTGATGCCTTTGTATATAATAAACCTCATAAATAGGTACTTTTCTATTTCTGTACACTAAAAAGTACATAATATTAGTTTGTGAAGTCGGTTTTTTAAACATAGTTATAATTATTATATAATAGGCCCACGTTTGACCACTATCTCACCTGATGGTAAGTGACGATGTGGTCGACGATGGAGCACGCTTGCCTAGAAGCAACCTTGAACAGGTTGGTTCACTCTTGACTTAAAGACTCCCATGTTATAGCTTTCCGGTTTATTTCTTGTTATCACAAGTTCAGTGTCCTTTACCCAACTATTTATGACATGGCACAATTATGAGTGCGCCATGGAATTGTCCCATCATCGTGTGCGCGCGGTTTTGGTCGGAATTGGGACCAGGCCCTACTGAACGAGGTAAAATAACTGTATGTTGAGTTCAGGGCATTATATTTTTGCTACTTTTACATGTGGGTATAGCGTGTCAATATCACTCGTCTACTATTATAAAATTCATACACATACACATGATCACGCCTTTTTCCGTCCGGGGTAGGCAGAGACAACAGTCCGCCATCTGCTTCTATCCTTACATACTTCACGCGCTTCCTCTACTGTCATTAATAAACTTTTCATGAAAGCCCGCCGCCGGCTTCGAGTGCTTTTGACCTGCTAAAATTCAATGAAATTTTAAAACAAATGTAAAGGACTGCTCGCGGGTTCAAGTACCGTCCTGGATGTCCACTTTTTCCGATCAGAAAATCATTGGGAATAGTTAGCATGCAATTTTTTTTTTATACTACTTAGGTGGCAGACAAGCACACGGCCCACATGATGGGAAGCGGTCACCGTGGCCTATGAACGTGTGCTACACTAAGGGTGTCACACACGCGCTGCCTACCCTGAAGGGAAGGGGGGAGGGCTGGGAAGGGGTGGGAAGGATAGGAAGGGATGGGAGGAGGAGGCGTACAGTGAGCTCTGGCTACCCTACTTACCGGCGGGAACACAACACGCTGGTTGTTATGGGGCGGTGTTCTGTAAGGCGGAGGCACTACCCCAGTCGGACAGCTCATTTCGGACGGGAGATACCGTCGTGTCCTACCTCCTATATGAGCAATTGCTTTGTCATCCAACCTATTTAAGTACCTAGTCTGGAAGTATGGATTCATACAAAAATCTTTGAGAGCCCGACCAAACTTTGACACACGCAGCCCCACAATAATGTACAATACAAGTAATATTATTAATGATTTAACCCCCAGAGAATTGAGACGTCACACTTTCATTAATCATAGACACGCATAATGCGCGCATGCGTGCATTGTACACAGTACATATGTGTATTCGTGTACGATAGGCCATTCGTGATAACTTCATTTCTAAGCTGGCTATTGTAAGCACCTGGATTTGGAAGTTTTTGAAAGAAAAAATCCTGCGATTGTGATGTTTTTAGTTCGATTCCCGGGCTGACGAAGCGTTATTGATATATATCTACTATGAAAAAAAATCTTAAAAACTACAGAATATAACTAACTGTTACCAGCGTGATATTCAGATCCCGTTCCCACTTCCCACGGTAACCTATTTCCGGGACAAAATTTTGTGTTCCAAATTTTAAGCCAGATCCGTCTAGCCATTTTTGCGTGAAAGTGCAACAAACATCCATACATCAATATTAGCAAACTTTCGCGTTTATAAAATTAGAAGAAGGAAAAACATCGTGAAGAAACCCACATGTCCTAGAAGAAATTCTAAGGACATGTCCGATCCACCAACCCGCATTAGGCCAGCGTGTGTGGATTAAGGTCTAAACCCTCTCAGCTCTCTCGTTAGAGGAGACCCGTGCCCAGCAGTGGGACATAAATGGGTTACTATCATGAATCATGAATATCGCAGGTTTATAAGTGCCCGGTTAATGGCAATAGGCTCGCCACCTATTACATTGGGACCTAAACATAAACTGGCAAAATGTGGGTGCACCTCTGCCTACCCCTTTGGGGATATAGGCGTGAGTCTATGTTATGTATATGTATATCATGAATTGAAACTCGAATATTCGTAATTCCTGTTGTATACCGATCGTTACTTGCCAACAACTTATAAGTTAACTATTTGATTAAAACATCCCCATCCCTTCAATAACACAATACACAAATCTCCCGCCATTAAACACAATTCAAAAATATCATATAATACAAGCAATTGACAGTGAAGCAAAAAAAGATAAAGAAAAAAGGTATTAATCAGAGAATAGCGCCGACAACATGACTTGTGGAATTGAAGTCGGAGCGATTTTGGACAAAGTGCGTTGGGTTAACGAGGTGCGGGGTTCCGTATATTAACATATATCAAGAACCAAACGGTTCGGTGCCTCTTTTCTCTGCCGCATCATAAAGACTTGGAATTCTTTACCAGCGCATGTTTCCTTCCTCCTACAGTCCCGGGTCCTTTAAGCGGGGTGTGACAAAGCATTTGATGAGGCCGTCAAGCTGAGGGCCGCCACTGCAGCACTATCGATGTATGTAGTGAACCCGGTCCTGAGACTTTACCTTTAGTTTAGCATCAGGCGAGGTGAAGTCATTTAAACGTGTCCTATATAAAAAAAAACCTATTAAGTAGGTGAAAAAAAATTATGTGATTTTTTTTTAAGTTATGACTTTACCTTGCCTGATGGTAAGCTAAAGGTAAAGTCTCAGGACTAGGGGTGACCAATAAGGCAAGGCAAGGCAAGGGCAGTGGCGGCCCTCAGCTTGACGGCCTCATCAAATGCTTTTTCACGCGCCGCTTAAAGGACCCGGGACTGTAGGAGGAGTTATACCACTTAGGTGGCAGACAAGCACACGGCCCACCTGATTGGAAGCGGTCACCGCGACGTATGGATGTGTGCAACACTAGGAGCGTCACACTCGCGCTGCCGACCCTGTAAAAACCTTCTAATGCCTTGAAAACCCCCATATTATAGACTCTATGGACGTTTTGAACTTACACACATACAGGAATATAGTTAAGCCTCTTTCCCATTGGGGTAGGCAGATACTATTATGTTTCCATTTGCTAAGATCCTGACCTTCGCATTTTCCACTTTAATAATAAATAAAGATGCAATTAAACCGTCGTGGTAAGTTCTGGTTTACAAATTTAATCTCAGTTTAAGGCTAAAACTAAATGGAACCCTAAAAATCACCAATAGGTTCAAACATCAACCTATCGCTACACCAGAAACCATTATATCTTGAACTATTTATATACCGCAATTTGGTCCTTTGAAACTACATTTTGTTCTACAGAGAAGGGCGGGGAAGCTCAACGTATACTGGTATAGTTACAGCTCATTATTATATAAAGTGTTAGGGTTGTCACGCTATATATAGTAAAAATAGTAGAAATTAGAAATGGTACTCTATGGAGAATCTGGAGTCTTTATAAATACTCCTTAAAGAATATAGATTCCTATTTCCTTTCTAGGCTAGGCAAAGCTATTGAAATCAAAAGCATCCTAATTTTAATCTACCTATACTCCCTATTATTAGTCTAAGCTCCCTATTTTAAAATTACGAGATACTTGACACAAAATACTTAGGTCATGGTAAATGAACGATTCAAGTATTTTTTTATTAGAAAGGTCTTGATAAGACTTAAATCTGATGTATGTTTGATTGCAATTGGATAAGTAGAACCGGTGATATGGCCAAAAATCTATAACCGACTTCCGCGCGAGCGGAGCTGCGGGCTTCAGCCAGTAGAGAAGTACCACCAGCTTAGGACCTACTACCGAAAATATCAAATTAAGTTTGAAAGTGTTATGTGGCAACCCTATTCTAGAATTTGAAAACGTGTCCTTTCCGAAACTCCAAAGATAATAGAACTTTTTCTAAACCAATCTACGTTCGGAAACTTTTTCCATCTGGATTACACATTTTTGAGATATTCGATGAATAATATTTTAACTAATATTTTAATAGTAAGACAATTCTGAATTCTCTCATGATTTATGATACATTTTATTTGTTTGGTTGAACGCGCTATCTCATAAACTACTGGTCCGAAATGAAAAATTATTTTCGTGATGGATAGCTTGTTTATCTAGGAAAGTTATATTCTATAATCATCACGCTACTACCCAGAGGAGCGTAGCAATAATCATATATGTAAACTATATTATTTTTAAACTTAAAAATTACAGGCATGTGTGTTAATTAAGTGTTAGGGAGACGAAGTATGTTTCAAACAAAGCCGCGAGGGATGGCTAGTATTAAAAACAAAATCCAAAAATCAATTTCCTATTTCGATTTTCGTAAAAACTAAACCGATTTCGGTAAACGCAAACGCAGAAACAGCTTAGTCATATGAATAATGACAGTGTACGGTGCCCGGACGGCCGGGGGGCTGGCAGTACCGCAGGGGATTGAAACAATCCGACTACGAGGGTAGCAAACAAAAAAACATACGAAAAAATATATATAGGAATGTTTCTGCGGCAAAATTGTGTTATGGAAGAGAAATAAGGGCTTTGATATAATGATACTAGACTGAAATACTGCAGGCAAGATGCGAATGTTGAAATAGATGTGTTAGTGACACGAATCTTACTTATAATATACTAGCTGACCCACCCCGGCTTCGCCCGTGGCGTATTTCGAACACCGATGCGCCCTTTTTAACTCACATAATTTGCTCATAATTTTATAAATTTCCTAAAATGTATGGTAATCTACCGGAATTGTTCACATTTATGATTATTGCTCCGCTCCCTTGGGCAGTAGCGTGATGATATCCAGCCTATGACATTCACGGATAATGTGGCTTTCTATTGGTGAAAGAATTTTTAAAATCGGTTCAGTAGATCCCGAGATTACCGCTTACAATTTAACAAATATACAAACACAAACTTTACCTCTTTATAATATTAGTATAGAAGTATAGGCAACACAGCAAGTTAAATAAAAACTAGAGAAAAGCAACTAGAAATACATTATACGAGTATTTTAAAATAGTTGTACAATTCTTACCCAACGGGTAATGTCCCTTCGATTAGGGGTACCGATATCGCCCCTTAGGTAATATGTAAGGTACATAAGGGTGCATTTGATGTAGTTAATCGTTGAGGGTGCAAAGTAGGGGTGTAGGTTTCAACTGAGCTATGCAGGGAGGGTAGAGGGACAGTAACATTTATTTATGTATTGCTTTTGTAGTATGCTTTTAATATTTGTTATAAGGTATACCTACTGAAGTGTTTGCATATCATTCAAAGAGAGGATTGAGCTAAGTATAGTCGCCAATAATTATGTTAATACAAACTTTTTGATAAAAAGAATTAACCCGACTTTAAAATCATATCGGTGCATAAATGATGATACACATCGATTGCATCTGCGAGTCCATTTAGCGCGTACAGGCGTGATGTTATGTTACGAAATTGTATAAACAATGTCTAAATGTAAGATAACAGCAATCGCGGATGATTTGCTGGCATTTATTGAAGAGTTCCGTTGTCTGTCTCCGAAACTTGTCATCAGATCTTTACGAAATTTAAATGGGACCATTTCGGAATAAATGTCTGTCTAAAAAAACAATAATTTTGCAAATCCGTCTATATATGACAGAGTTATGCTCGAACATACATAAAAATACATAAACATCCAAATTGAGTACCTCTTTCTTTTTGGAAATCGTTTGATAAAATAATTAAAACACGTAAATAAGATAATTATAACTACGTTTAAGAAAACCGACTTCACAAACTTATATTATTTACTTTTTTGTGTATAGAAATATAAAAGTACCTATTTATAAGGTTTATTATGTACAAAGCCATCAAAAACAGAATTTTTGCCGTAAATTTGATGATTGCCCCTCGATTTTCCCAAGATCCCAACATCAGATCCTGACACCCTGGATATGGGACCACCTCAGAAGTAGCCTCTTCCAAACAAAAAAAAATTCAAAATCCATCCATAATTGTAGCCGCTATCGCGTAACATACATACAAAAAAAAATAGCATACGAATTGAAAACCTCCTCCTTTTTTGAAGTCGGTTAAAAATATAGTGGACAAATTTATATTTCACTTACCTTTATCTCTTCCAGGTGATATGATGACCGCATAACAAATCGTCTATACAAAAGCTACTCGTTGTTGCTATTAAACATTTATAGGATGCTTATATAAGGGTTGTATGGAGACCCTAGTTCTTCAGTAGGCCTGCATCAAACTCATCTGCAAGGTAGTATACTTGCTGACTGACGAACGAGGTTTAATTTGTAATCGTGGTTCGAAATTGAATAGGTTTCGCATTCGGACGTAACTATAAGATGAAAAATTTACTCGTCAAAAGTTATTATTTTTTATACCACTTAGGTGGCAGACAAGCACACGGCCCACCTGATGGGAAGCGGTCACCATGGCCTACGGACGCGTGCAACACCAGGGGCATCACAGTCGCGCTGCCGACCCCGCAAAAACCTTCTTAATGCCCTTCTTGAAGAACCCCATATTGTAGTCGCTAGGGAAAACCACGGCAGGGAGATCATTCCACAGCCTAAGCGTGCGCGGAATAAAATTTCTTTCAAACCTTACAGTGCGCACTGCAGGCGGATGCAATGTGTGAGGATGAATTCCCTGCCTGTGGCGAGCGGTGCGATGATAAAAAGTGCCATGGTTGGACAGAGTATAATAGCATACATACAAATTACGCCTTTCTCCCATTGGGGTAGGCAGAGACAACATTCTTCCACTTGCTACGATATTGGCATACACTTTTCGCTTCAACTTTCATAATTGTTTTCATACCTACAACCGCGGTAGCCTAGTGGTTTGCTTAATGGACTGCTGAGACGAGGTCTCGGGTTCGATCCCAGGTTCACCATGGCACACACCAATGACATTTCGATGCTTTTCGAAGTTATGTGTGTATTTATCGCAGGCTTATTAGTGCCTCGGAGAGCACGTTAAGCCGTCGGTCCCAGTTGCCATACAAACATCTATGGCAGTCGTTACGGGTAGTTGGAGCCCACAAAAGTCCAACCAGTCTAACTTGGAACTTCGATATCGCTATTGGTCATAATGACCATTGGTTGTGGAGGTCAGATGGCAGTCGCTCCACGGAAAATATCGAAGTTCAGCCGCATCTCAGTGAGACTGGAAAGCCGACCCCAACTGAGTTGGGAAAAAGGTTCAGAGAATGATGATGATGTTTAGCAAAAACGCCTTAAGGTACAGAAAACAGTTAAATATAAAATCTAAAATATGGCTTACCTGTTTCAGTATCAACGGTATACGAGAGTCCAGCCCAGGGATCGTCCTGCCAACAAAAGATGAACAAATTCAGATGTTGTATATAAGACTCCGTTGGTTCCAAGTTATGTACCAACCTCTTTTATCTCAGGGTCCAGCAGCGACGCCTTCACCTTCTCGATTTCAGCGTTCTCCTCGTTCTTCTTCACGATCTTCTCTTCTGCGAGCTTCAGTTCGTGGTCTATCTCGTCGCCTAGCACTTTCGTTGCTGTTGGAGCTTTCTGTGAAAAGAATTACGAATATCAAAAATATACTAAAAGATGCAGTATCTTATTCTCTAATAATCTAATTTGGTGTATGTCGTAGGATGAACAGACGACCCTATTTTTACCGCACGCTGTCTCGGGTGTAGCTCTGGGGTTTAAGGTGGTCCAAAGCCTGAAAGCTAACCCGGGACATCTCCGGGTCCGAGATGGCCCTCCCAAGTTTGGGAACCTCACTTGCGTTGGCGCCTTCCTGATCAGACGCAAGTGATTCCGAAGCACCCCTTACCGGAGACCACCTACGTCATTTGGAACGAGAAGCGCCTATGTAGCGTCTCTAGCCAGGACAGATGACTCTAGATATAGAGTTAGATGAAAGAGAAAATGGAAATAGTCGGTATATCAGTCTGGTGTAGACTAGTTCCCAACCAAGTCATAACCCTGACTGGCCACTGGAGGTACTGTGACTTTACAGAAGGAAGAAACTTTTTTGATTGACTTTCACCCGCTAACGCCATGGTGAAATTATCTGAACGTCTCTATGGAGCGTAGTATCTACTAAGAAAACAAAATAAGGGCTTACCGGCTGCATGGGATCCTCTAAGGAGAACCCCATGTCCACGTCCTGCTTCCATAGCACCTCGATCAGGTCCATGTCCTGGGAACAAAGAAAACAATAATTTAACATTTTTTCCAAAAATTATTTTTTTGTGTAAAATACTTATAAGTAGGTAGGGGTCGTACAATATCAAATCACTAAGGATCGCCCAAGTTAAGTAAGTTTTGTTTTTTTTAAGTAGACACGTCAACATGACTTCACCTCGCCTAATGGTAAGCTAAAGGTAAAGTCTCAGGCCTGGGGGTCACCACTACATATACCGATAGTGCTACAGTGGTGGCCCTCAGCTTGACAGCCTCATCAAATACTTTTTCTTCGCGCTTAAAGACCCCGAAACTGTAGGAGGAAGGAAACACATGCGCTGGTAAAGAGTTCCAAGTTTTTATGGTGCGGCAAAGAATAGAGGCACCGAACTGCTTGGTTCTTCATGAAATTGATTCATATGAAAGGAGAGGGTGGGATTAATTTGAAGAGTTCATAGATACACATTCATAGGTAGGTAGTATTAATAAAAAAACTATCATAGAATCGAACTCGCACTCTTGCACACGAAGATTCCAGTAGTACATTCGAGCACCAATACCGGTTGTACTTTAAGGCTTATCTTGGCTTTTATAGGAGCGACTCTCGTCTAAAACTTTCCCCCCCCCCAACTTCGTGAGGGAAACCTGCGTCAGAGCCTCATTTGTCAGTCAGCAAGAGAGATGGCCTCCAAAGATCTTGGTAGAGCCCATAGAGGCCACATACCCATACAATACCCAACTACCCAACTATATTTTTCAAAAGATGCAACATCGAAGTATTATCATAAAATAAAGTGTCTATTCTATAATAAAAGATTTATTCTTCAACAATACCGGATAAAGAATATAAATATCATTAAATAATACATGATGTTAATCGATTCAAAAACATAGATACGACTCGCCGATAGCCAACTGTTTTTGTCGACGCCATTTTGTGCCGCGCAGATGACATGCACAGATAATGAAGCTTAAGTTTTTTTTTTCTACAAATTAAAGGCTATGGCTTTTACCTGGTATTTTGCGGTTACATTTATTTCAGATGAAATCGTAAAAGAATTGTCTTTAACTAGGCGGTTCGTCCCGGATTTGTGCAGGATACTTTTGTAAAAGAAAACCTGATTGGCTAATTAGGTAGGTAGGTACTTATATTATTTTCCAAAAAAATATAGCTTAAGTAACGCCTTATAACATCAGCTAGGTATATATGCCAGTGATAGTACCATCAAAATCGGTACAGTCGTTTTGTATATTAGGCAAGTCAAACAGATAGGATGAAGATCACCAATCACCATGGGACTCTTATTCTTGCGTTTTCACCTTTAACTTGCCATCAGGAGTGATGAAGTCATAATTACGTTAAACGTACCCTGCCTCGACAATTAAAAAAGACTTGCGAAATGTGAATTTAAACACGCATCTGCTTTCCTCTTCAAGGATAAACAAGCGTGAATATAGGTACTTAAAGTACGTACGTACTTAAAGTACGTAAAAACGTAATTTGAATATTATTTACTGTTCAAATTTTAAAGACCATCTACAAATTCATATTAATTATTAATAAAAAAAAAACAAAAGCCGCCATATTTAATTGTCCGAATTCAAATTTCGAATTAATAACCAATTAACCACAGACCCGAGAGCTTGCATCACAAATTACAACAACCACTATCCGTTCAAAATGTATCTTTATTATTTACGAGTTAAAGTCGAAATTACATTGATAAAATTAATTAAATACGCCTATATTCTTTGGAACAAATTCAAATATTTAACTAATATTCTTTTAATAGTTCAAAGGTGTTATGTACAAATATTTTTTATTCAAATTTCAACTTTATTTGCATATACATAGGTATCAAATTTATCAGTAGTATTGTGAAAAAATTTCCCGCCCAATCTAACTCATCAGCAGGGGTCGCTTTGGACTCAGCAGGATGAATCTTTGTTCAACAAACTTATTATAATACTGTGATACACGCCTTTTGGGATTGATATTAAATACTTTTCGTATGGTTATGTTAGTTAATAATTTGAATAACTTTGGTGGTCCTGTCCACGGTATATAGATAATCAAGAAGAAGGAGAAAAAAAGAAAGAAATTCAATGCCTTATTATTCTATGTCTGCATAATATAGAGGTAGATATTTGTTAAAAGAAAAATATTTCTTTTTAATTTTGTCTGTGTCATTCTGGCTGTCTGGCAATCTATCGGCTGGGATAATTTCGATGGCAATTTCACTGGCAGATAGATAGTTTAGGGCGTAACATAGACAAAATGGAAGATTTAGAAAAAAGCAAGGTTCCGCAAAAAAAACGTTAAAATCAAGATCTTAAAAACTAAATCCACGCAGATGAAGTCGTGGGCACAGCTAGTCTGGTCTAGATAATGCTTTCGATACTTTAGATTAGAAGAACGGAAAATTAAGTCCCACTGTGCGAAGTAGGGGCGGATAGCTTTGAACTTCAATTCTCTAGATTTCTCTACACCTAAATATTAAGTCTACAATTATATACAGCTTTATAACATAAAAATAACTACCAAACGAATAAAAACACTACTTATGTAGGTACCAAAGCAGTTCGATAATTGCCGGTGAAGTAATTATCTTCCCAACGCAAGACGAACGAAAATTACTTACCAATGTTTTTCCATTAGAAAACTACTAGCGACATCTAGTGTCATAATGATATTACTTTTAGAATTTGCTACAGTAGCGCCACTAACGGCGCTGCGTCATAATTTAGTACTATTTGAAGTAGTGACATCTATTTATTATAATTTAGTACTATTTGAAGCAGCGCCATCTGTTGATATTATTGTCAACTAAGACAAGAACTGTTTCGTATAATAGTGTATGCTACTCGACGCTAGATGGCGCAAAGTACATTTTACTATAAATAATTGATAGTTACACATATTTTTTTGAAATAGTTTATTAAATGTTCACCTGTGTCAATTGTTCTGAAAGGCAAGAATAATAAAACGAAGTGTAATTCTTAACATATTCGGGTTTGAGTACGTATTCTTGATATACCTAGCTTGTTTTGCAGCAGCAATGCCAAGATTTTCATCACAAATTAATTTAAATTGAAGATAAGATATTTGATGCATAAAATATGCATTAGTGAGTAACGTTGAAATAATTTACAGCTTACGGTCGTTGCTAACGAAACGTGACTAATTTTGTGTTAAAAAAATAGCTTTTGCTACAGAACACTAAGGTTTGATTTCACGGTTTCACCGAATAATACAAACGCGCAGAATTAGGTTGAACGAATTTTTTGCTGATAAAGTCTACCTTTTTTATTTTTGCAAACCCCCTTTCGCTGATAAAGTCCACCTTTTTTTACGTTTGCAAACCCCCTCAGGCGTTACCTCACCGGAGCTAGTTATGGTGGGCATCTAGTAATCGAACCGTCTAATACCACCGATTACCTAATATGCTAATACTTACTGCATGGTGTGTCTAGTCTAATATACTTCGACTTCTATATTTACATACAATAATTACAAATAAATAAAATTGCAGTTTTAGCTTATCCGTGGGTATATTCGCACGAGAAAAAGGATTGTAGGTATAGCGTTTTGACAGTCTTGGATTTAAGTTTTATTTGTATTGCGCGATGACCTAATGAATTTCCTAAATGATAGTAGCCAAGTTACGCCTTAAAACATCAGCTGTTTACAGTAAAATATCATCAAAATCGGTCCAGCCACTTCGGAGACTATCCGGCACAGACAAAAAATTCCCAATGTTACCAATGTTATGGTAGCAATGGCATAAAATATGCCCGACCGTTCCAATGGTGAAAATTGCGGAAAATAGGTACCTAATACCCATATTTTAATTTTAGTTCCGAATAGAAAATAACAGATGGCGTTAACCCACTCTTAATTTATTCTAGAACATGTGATTTCAAGGAAAATCGTATTTTTTCTCGCAGCAAGGTCAGAAGCGGTCAAGGCGAGACAAGGTCAGGTACAAACCAACCAAAATAGTTCACTCCCCCGCACTGCGTAACATGTTTGTACAAATTAAACGTACTCGCGTATAATGGCGTACTTATCTTGGTCCTACTTCAAGTAAAAGAAAAACATGCCGAATGCGCAGCAGACTAACGCACGAAGGGTTCCGTATAAACGGCAAAACAGCAGTAAAAATACATTTGTTGTTAGGGAATCCTTCTTAAGTAATACTTTTATTCTGTTTTTAGTTGGTAGGTATTTGTTGTTATAGCGGCAACAAAAATACCTACATGACTAGGTATGTGAACATTTCAACTGTCGAACTACCTAAGTATCATGGTTCATGAGATGCACAGCCAGTTGATAGACAGACATAAATACACTGGAACTGAGACTGGATTTCACCAGTCAAAATCTCACTCAGTTTCATTGTAGGTAGGTACACCTACAATGAAACTGAGTTTCACGCAATATTACCTGCTTAGGTAGGTAGGTATTTTGTTTAGACATTCGAGTGAAACGTATAAACGCAGTTTGGTTTTGACCGATCTCGATTCCTTCCGCTTTATGTCAATGCAAATAAAACCGCGACCGGCTAGTTAGTGTTTCTTTAACAAGGTCCAATACCTTTTTAACTAAAAACAAGTAGGTAGTAGTCATAAGTTATTTATTTTAAATGACGAGATATAAAGGCGATGATACAATAAACTATGAATTTGACCAAAAAACTAAAGATTTACGTGGCGTGATGCGAATGATTCACGATTCAATTATTTCATTCGTTCCAAGTAATTTAGTTCGGTCATATTTTTATTCGTAGTTCTTTCAGTCCGTTATTGAACTGTTTATTATTCTATCTAATCTGTGGTACGGTTCCGTCATTTTTTAACCGACTTCAAAAAAGGAGGCGACTGTTTTTTTTTAAATGTTGTTACCTCATAACTTTCGACTAGGTGAACCGATTTTGATGATTCTATTTTTATTTGATAGCTGGCGCTTCCCGTGTGGTCCAATTACAATTTGGCCCGTTGAAGTCAGTTTTTTTTGTGAGAATTTTATTATTCATTGTGTGAATCATAAAATAATAACATAACACAATTTTGTCAGACATTTTGTCATATTACGTAATGTTGTGTAATTTGGAAATAATAATGCAATTCATTGTTTGTCTGTCCCTGAAGCAGCAAGCATGTTTTAATGGGTTTTGCTCCACTGTACCCCTGGTTTATACCCCCGGTGGTAGAACGGGTAAAATTAACCATAATAACCATCGTGTTGTGTTCCCCAAGGTAAGTCAGGTAGCCAGAGCTCACTGGAGCGCGGGAAGACTAAAATTCTTCTGGGTTGTCAGCACATAAACTCTCTAACGCCCCTAGTGTTACACACGTCCATAGGCCACGGTGACCGCTTCCCATCAAGAGGACAGTTTACATGTGTGTGCGCCAAAAAAAATACATCTGATCATCGATTTTTGATGCTGACCGTACATCGCATAGCTGCCCGTCTCGTGCACACGTGGCTCAGTTTAACTATAAATAAACATCGCCGCCATTTTGTTTGTTTGTTTCCAACACGTGTCTTAGTAGCACTTTCGCTCTTCAATACAGACGGTACTTTCTTGAAGCATAATTGGCGAAGAGCCCAATTACAACATTGTAAGCCCTATTTGGAGCGAATGTGGCTTAAATATAGTTGATGTGATTGTGTGAGTCTCCGGGGCCAGATGCTCATCCTAAGTTATTTCTCAATTATTTTTAACCGACTTCAAAAAAGGAGGAGGTTCTCAATTCGTACGCAAATTTTTTTTGTATGTAGGTATGTTACGCGATAGCGGCGCCAATTATGGATGGATTTTGAATTATTTTTTGTTTGAAAGGCTAATTTTGAGGTGGTCCCATATCCAGGGTATCAGGATCTGATGCTGGGATCTTGGGAAAATCGAGGGGAAATCATCAAATTTACGGCAAAGATTCTGTTTTTGCCGTAAATTACACATACATATCAAATTTTAATTATGTACCCATATCTCCAACTTGGAATATTTCGGGTTAATCCAGGTCGCCAAGGGATGCTTGACCTCAGCCCTTTGAACCCGGGCAGTGAACCCCTAGAGAGCGAGGTCCCAGACGGGAGGGCGTTGGCTCTGGGAGTAGGGACCAGACGTCTGGGATTTCGTACCTTGCTAACTATGTTTTGTTTTGAATTTTGAAGTTTTGTTGAGGTATAGAGACGCCATTAGAATAGAATTGTGATTATACTATTACTAGCTGACCCACCCCGGCTTCGCCCGTGGCGTATTTCGAACCCCGATGCACCCTTTTAACTCACATAATAATGTTCATAATTTATCAGTTTTCCTAAAATGTATGGGAATCTACCGAAATTGTTCACATTTATGATTATTGCTCCGCTCCCTTGGGCAGTAGCGTGATGATATTCAGCCTATGATATTCACGGATAATGTGGCTTTCTATTGGTGAAAGATTTTTTTAAATCGGTTCGGTAGATCCCGAGATTACCCCTTACAATTTAACAAATATACAAACACACAAAATTTACTTCTTTATAATATTAGTATAGATTATTAGTTATGCCCCGCGGTTTCGCCTGTGATATACTTCGTCCCCGTGGCGACGTGATATCCCATACATACCCGTAATTTATTAGTTTTGCAATAATGTATGGAAATTTGCACGATTTGTTGACATAATGGTTACTATTCCTCGAGTAACAGGCTATCAAACACAAAAAATATTTTTCAAATTTGAACCAGTAATTCGTGAGATTAGCGCGTTCAACCAAACTAACAAACTTTACACCTTCATAATATTAGTATAGATAGATTATGAATGCTACATTATCAATGAGTTACATAGACTACTTTTTGGTTACGTCTTCTTCTTCAACCTAGCGTTAATCCCAGTCGCATCCAAAGCTTTCACCTCGGAGTCTGGGGTCCGCTTTACAAGTCTAACTGCGGATTTTGCTGGACCTCGATATTTTCCGTGAAGCGACTGCCATCTGACCTTCACAACCCAATGGTGACATTAGGCGATATCGAAGCATTGCTCCAACTACCCGTAACGTTGGTTACGTAGCTTTCATATTTTGAAAAATAGCAATATAATCTAAACGTAGACCTAAGTTTCAGACGAAATCGCGGATACAGTTAGTACCACAAACAAATATTTGGAAGGATCTAAAATTACCCAAATATGGTTCAAACCCGTTACACTAACAGAACAGTTGGCAAGGCGACCACACTATTCACTGCACCATATTTTATCGGCATCAAGGCCGTTGTTTGTAGGGTTACCATATCTTAGGATATGTCCTGAGGTATCAGGACTTTTGGACTCGGATTGCAATGGATTTTGAAAATCTCATGAAACTCAGGATTTTTTTTAAATACAGCTTACATTTTAAGTAAAAATTTAAGCACATCAAAAAAAATCTTCCTGTGCACAATTAATAAGTAGGTACTTATTTTTCCAAGTAGGTAGTAACATTATTTAGTTTTATCATACATTTTAAGGTGTTTTCTTTCAAAATATCACCCATAAAGATAATATTACGATTTTTTTTAATTGTTAAGTTTTTTTATAATCGATAGGCTCGCGTTTGACCACTATCTCATGGTGGTGACGATGTGGTCGACGATGGAGCACGCCTAGAAGCAACCTGTTCACTCTATACTTATAGACTCTCAGGTTATAGCTTTCCGGAAACACAGGCAGGGCATTCCACTCCTAAGCTGTACGCATAATAAACGTATTGCTGAAGTACGAGAAGAAAATTCTCAAAATGTAAAAAATCTCAATTTTTTTTAAATAGAAATCAAGTCTTTTCTCAGGACTTTTGATTTTTAATTTGGTAACCCTAGTTGTATGCAGGTAGTAGGTACTGGCACCCAGTCGTATAGTTGTGATGCTAACAGCTGGTCTATGACCTAGATAGGTGGCCTTGTACTAACAAGCGATATACCATAGTATTATTGATATTACCAATAAATTTTTAATGGTCACAGGCAGATATTAACTTATAACAAGTTTATTTAACTTGCTCTGTTATTTTTATCTGTAATCTGTTTGAATTGTCTTATTAACCGACTTTGAAAAAGGAGGATGTTCTCAATTCGAATGTTTATTAATTATATGTACCTATGTTTGAGCATTTAGACAGATTTGCAAAATTATTTTTTTGTTAGACAGGCATTTATTCCGAAATGGTCCCATTTAATTATCGTAAAAATTTGATGATAAGTTTCGGAGACAGACAACGGAACTCTTCAATAAACGCCAGCAAATCATCCGCGATTGTTGCTATCGTACATTTAGACATTGTTTATACAATTTCATAACATAACATCAAGCATTTACGCGCTAAATTGGCGCGTCAATTCTATCCGTCGTTTATGCACCGATATACTTTTAAAGTTAGTTTTTTTTTATGAAAAGGCACTTGTTCTTTACAACTAGTGTCTATGATACAAAGAAATTCGCATTAAATGTTCGTGACGGTCATTATAACCTAAAAACATGTCTATACCATACTGCGTCAAACGGTGATCAACCTGCAGGTCAACGACCACCTTTAAAAGCATAACGAAACGACTGTGTTAAGAAAATGTATATAAAACTACGCAGTTTTTAACTCAAATTGTTGAACGAAATATTATATTTTTTTATACCGTTAGCGAGTTTGCGATTCGGATGTGCAATGTTTTTGAACAGATTAATAAAAGCTTTAAAAAAAATAATGTTTAAAATTGGAATTCGACAGACTTGAATTTTACTTTATTTTTTTTAATTCAAAGTTTGTTTTTAAGTCTTTTAAGTTATGTTTAATGAAAAGGTACGAAAGAAATTAACGCCAATATTTATTAAATATGGTAGAGTTGGTTATATCGCCATTTAAGTTCATTAATTAATTACTACAACACTATTATAACATTGTAAAGTAGCTGTCTGTATATTGGAGATATTAAAAAAAACACTTGGTTTATGTTATTATGAACAATTTTTGACACGAAAACCAACGTTACAATATAGGTAAACCAAAGTCCACGCAGGCGGAGCCGCGGGCATAGGCTAGCAATAAATAATTATAGCGTCGATTGAGTTGAGAGAGGTTAATAGGTCAGTCAGAGTTATTGATTTTAAGATATTTCTGTTACGCTAACCTATACCATAAATAAATAAATAACAAACTACACAGCGGCATCTAGACCCAAATTAAATATAGCTTTTAATATAGGTTCTAGATTACCTACGATAAATATAAATGCATTTTTAATACTTATCGTTTCATTAAAGCTATATTAACACGATGGAGTGTGAATTTAATGCTAATAAAAAAATATAAAAAAAATAAGTACTTTTTAATAAAAAAAAATAACCGACTTCTAAACCACATCGGTGAATAAACGACGGACATAGAACTGAACATTGAATATACTGCATACGTCTGCGAGCCCATTTAGCGCGTACAAGCGTGATGTTATGTTATGAAAGTACATAAACAATGCCTAAATATACGATAGCAGCAATCGCGGATGATTTGCTGGCGTTTATTGAAGAGTTCCGTTGTCTGTCTCCGAAACTTGTCATCAGATCTTTACGAAATTTAAATGGAACCCATAGGTACTCGTTATTAGTTGTATGTTACAATTACTACGTATTAATAATTAGGACTGATAAGAATTGAATTATAAACATTATCACGTGGGTGCAATGACCTATGATACCAAATATTACGAAGATAATTAATGAAAATTGAAATGAAAAGCCGCGGTAGCCTAGTAGTTTGGGTAATGGACTGCTGAGACGAGTTCTCGGGTTCGATCCCAGGTTCACCATGGCACACACCAATGACTTTTCGATGCTTTTCGAAGTTATGTGTGTATTTATCGCAGGTTTATTAGTGCCTCGGAGAGCACGTTAAGCCATCGGTCCCGTTTGCCATACAAACATCTAATGGCAGTCGTTACGGGTAGTTGGAGCCCACAAAAGTCCAACCAGTCTAGTTTGGAACTTCGATATCGCCATTGGTCATAATGAGCTTTGGTTGTGGAGGTCAGATGGCAGTCGCTCCACGGAAAATATCGAAGTTCAGCCGCATCACAGTTAGACTGGAAAGCCGACCCCCAACTGTGTTGGGAAAAAGGTTCAGAGAATGATGAATTAATGAAAATTGTAGGATACGACGGTATCTGCCGTCCGAACTGAGCTGTACGACTGGGGTAGTTCCTCCACCCTACAGAACACCGCCCCATAATAACCATCGCGTTGTGTTCCTCAAGGTAAGTAGGGTAGCCAGAGCTCACAGTCCCGTCCTCCTCATCTTTCAATCCCATCCTTCCCCCCCCCCCCCAATCCCCAAATACCTAACCCTCCCTCCTCCAGGAGCAGGCGTTGGCAGCGCGTCTTTGACGCCCCTTTTTTTATCGTGCGGCAATCCCCATGGATACAACCCCCGTCGGCCAACGGGGTGGTTATGTCTTTGACGCCCCTGGTGTTGCGTGTTGCACACGTCCATAGGCCACGGTGACCGCTTCCCATCAGGTGGACCGTGTGCTTGTCTGCTACCTAAGTAAAATAATATGTTAGAAGAATTAAACGTGTCGCGTTAGCGTAAGCAGGCGATATGCGTACGCGCAGGAATACAAACATACGTTAAAACGAATTAACATACAAAACACTCGATTCCTGCGTGATAGCATCATTTACATTTGTAATTATTTGTATTTACTATTTCTCTACGTCAATCTATAACTTCTATGTTTACTAATGGACAACTGTTTAGAATGAAAATACCCCCACTTTTTAGGGTTCTGGGGTCTTACTATGAGCTCCTAAATAGCAATCCAAATGCGATGCAGCTCAACTCAGGGAGAGAGATGGAGCTTTACACGGTTTATGGCATACCATATACCCCATACTATCAGCTCATAGTATGGGGCCTGTTCGGCCTGTACCTTAAGACCCTAAAAAACTGGACCCTATTACTAATAGCCCGCTGTCTGTCATTATGTTTATCTGTCACCTGGCTGAAATTTTCACAGATTATGCTTTTTTAGGGTGGTCGTATAAAAATAATGGATAGTTTTTAAAAAGAAACGACGATTTAAACAATTCCGATTAAAAAAAATAACAAACAATCGCAAGGCAGACAACACAGCTAACCCTAAATTCAATATTTATCGCTAGCAACACAACATGTCAACATGACATTACGTCAATGCAAATCACAGTGTATAAATAATTTATATTAAATCAAAATATATTCTGTGTAATAAAAAATGGAGCTTGCATTGAAAACTATGTACCTATACTATAAGATCGTCCGTATCCAACAGAAATATTGTTATCTATTATAGATGTCAATACAGGCGCCATCTTACGCCGTATCCTCTTTCAAAATAGGTTTGTACGTCTTTTATAGGAGAAGCTGCCGTTTGTCCTCCCAACCCCGCGAGGAAAACCTGCGCCAGGGCCTTGTCTGTCAGCCAGCAGATGTATCGGCTTGCAGGGGACCTGGCCCCCAGGGTTACGTGAGGTCCCCGAAATGATCCTAGGTCAGCCGAGGGTGCAAGAGAAATGTCTTCAGATCAACATACACCTCGGCGCTCCAAGACCCAAGACGACGTGCGGTTTTAGTCGCATATGTCCGATATAACCTTCCAAAAATACGGTTAAGTGGGGTCTCATTTACCCACCCAAATCTTTTGTCTAGTCTAGTACTTCTATCTCTATAAAGACTACAGATAAAGTGATGCAACTTACCTCTTGAGTCAGCTCATCCCCTGTGTGATGACCCTCATCCGGCTCCATCTTGACATCAGGCCCATCACTGGACAGATCCATATCACTAACACCACTAGAACTAGCTGTGAAACTCGTGCTAGCTCTTTCTCGCTTCACGTTCAGCACTAATTCCTCCTCAAACATCGGCGCCAACTCATACACCTCAGCATCTAACGGAGTATTCTCCATCAGATACTGTTCCAAGTTCTCCTGTTGTTGTTTCACATCCAAATATTCCAAATCATGCTTCAATTCCTTAGCTTCATCTCCATATTCTTGTAAATCAGCTAGATTTTGTTGGAATACAGAATTGTTGTCACTAAGATCCATTTCTGACTTCGTATTGAAATAAGGCATGAAATCAATAGCGTTATCGCTATATAAGTCATCGTTTTCTTCCTCCTTCTTGACCCGAACTTCAAAATCAGTCTCATCATCTTCAGTTTTTATCTGCATCTCGGCAGGTTGGACTAAAAACTCGCTAACATCAAACGATCGACTCGCTATTTCAGCAAATACATCAGACTCGGTGTGGTTGTTAAGAAAATCAGGTGATAAAGTAACAACAGCATCAGGAAGACTTTCCTCGTCATTGTTGACTTCTTCTTCTTCGACTTTTATCTCCTGAGCCACATTATCGTCAGCCGACACCGAGTCTTCAGCGTTATCAGCGACCGTCGCCGTCGCTAGCACGGGTGCGACTGTATCAGTCGCTACGTTATTCACTAAATATGTATGAAGTACAGGTCTATTATGCCATATCCGGTCATTATATTCTAAATAAGAATTTCCATATCGACCAAGGGAATTCAATTCCTCGAACAATTCCCGTTCGTAATTAATAAGGATATTATCCAGAGATTTGGGATGGATAAACCTTGGTCTGATCAGTGTTCTAGCTTCTTGCTCCAACGACCAGTCCGAGCCGTTGGATATGTGAAGTCCAGCAATCATTTGTTGTGTTTCTCTTTCCAAATAATCGTTTGGATCTACCTTTAACAGGCTTAATACCAACGCGATACGCAGTAACTCATCACCGTACAGCTTCTTCAAAGAAATCATGATTGTTTATCTAATATTGAGCACAGTTGAGATCAAATTTTGAAAGTAATAATATAAACTAAATAGTCCTTGGTGTTTTGCTGAAATTTCTTGACTTCTTCCGTCTTCTGTCCGACATTTTGACAGTATGTCACTTGTTCACTGGTTTCCGAGGAGTCATTTTAATGTTTAGATACATTTTCACTTTGTTAAATTTCAACGGTTTTAGTTTATACCTGGCTCTCTGCCAGCCCACTACACTGTTCGTCGCAATGTTTACACTGTAATAGAAGAAATTTTGATACAGCAGTCCTTATGCTACTTTTACAACGTTAGTTTGCGTTTTGAAAGAATTTATTTAGGAATTTTACTGTGAGGGCATAATTTTGCATAAATTTTATTGTGGTCATAAAGACAGTCTTTTGGTAGTGTGTTTGAATTTAATTAAAAATTCTATATCTATACTATATACGTTGAAAGAAATTTTAAAGAATATACTTACTTTCTTAATGTTTGGACCGGAAAATAAGAAAATCTAGAATGGGACTGGAACCAGAGATCAGTCCCTTTCTGTCCCGGTAACTCCGTTGGTCATAGTATTCCTCCTATGAGATACTGGTCGCAAGTTCTATTCCCCACCTATATGTTCTCTTTTTCGATTTAAATCATTACAAGTGTAGTGAAAAATTCATGTCCTTTTCATCGCAAAAGCCATGAGAAAGTGGAGATCGGTCCCCATGTTATAATCAAATGAGGTAGGATATCAGGTAAGTACAGAAAAGAGTTTTTATTTTGACAAGACAAGACGAATTGTTATTAAAAAAAAATGAAATTGTCAAAAATGACAATTCGTCTTGTTTGTTGTTCGTTCTGAATGTGTTGTGTGTAATTTAATATTTAAAATCCGCGTCTTTATAGCTAGCCATAATTCATATAGCTTAATTATCGGTTTTCTTTATAACCTCATTCGCATAAAAGTACCTAAATTAATTCAATTAACACCTAGATCGAGAAGGCATTGTGCCTTTTGTGGAATGTCACCACAATGTCGTCTAATGTCATCTGTCAGAAAGACTAGCTGTCAAACGATAATCATAGACAATTAGAGCCAAAGGGAATTAGGAGAGTTTGCATTTGAAACAAATCCTACTTTCCTTAGTAATTGATTGAATTTACAATTTACAATGTGACCGGTCTTGACGCAACGATAAGTTTGACATTGTCGAAAGTTTTACAATTCAAGTGGATGATTTAAAATTCAAATATACAGAACAAACATGGAATAGTCGTCAACGATATTCGAAATTTGAATTTGTTTACGTATAGCGTTATTTAAAATGGGGTCTACGGATAATTTTTCATATGGACGCACATGGACGCGTATTTTGAAAGTAAAATTTGTAAGAACTAAAAGGTGCAAAAGATGTATTGTTCTTATTTAGTTTTTGTACATTTGGGTGATTTTATCATCTATCTATCTAAGCTATTATAAAATTCTAAAGTAGCTGTGTCTGTATATTGGAGATATTAAAAAAAAATTGGTAAGTTAATATGAGTATATTCGAACGATTCTGTACACAATTTTTTTTTAATTCTTATCTGTTTTTGTTTTAGACGCAAAAACTACTGAATGGATTTCGATGCAGGTTTTTTATTAGAAAGATCTTGATCAGACTTAAAATCTGCCGTATGTTCGAACCGTAGATATAGTCAAAAAACGCAAAAAATTACGTCCACGCGGAGCCTAGCATGAGCTAGTAGTTAGATATTGAGTTAATTAAGCACAATTTTCTTATAATCATAGATAAGTGCTCAATTTTTTCTACAAAAATATTATACAAATCCTATTTACTTACTTTTCTAAAGAGGTCATTAGCTTTAAGTAAGTTTCGTAATGATACTTCTAATACCACAAACGATTTTAGAACTTGTGGTTATTTGTTAAAGTTTATTTTTCCATACACGACATGTGCCGTAAAGGTTAATGTAATTCGGTAGACAATAATTATTTATGCTACTAAATTATTCTTTAAATGTGAATCCATTCATTAACTGTTGCCCGCGGTTCCGCCCGCGTGGAATACTGACCCCCCTCGCGGTCCACAGGAACCAATTTCCAAAATTAAGAAAAATAAATCTATGAAGAATCCGGAAGAAATGCCACTTCTCGTCACTTTTGAACGACTACTGTCTGACCCCCCCAACCCTAAGAGGTTTTTTTATACTACTTATGTGGTAGACAAGCACACGGCCCATCTAATGGGAAGCGGTCACCGTGTCACACTCGTGCTGCCGACCCTGGTGGGGGAGGGCAGACCTGAGAGGCTCCTTGGTTGAGTGACCAAGACCTTAAAAAAAACCGCATTAAAATTCCCATCTTGTGCACCTGAATGATATAATAAATAAATGCACAAAATGGAATTTGAACTCTCTTTATTTCGCCTGGAACACAGAGTTTTTCAAGAAGGGCATTAGAAGGTTTTTACAAGGTCGGCAGCGCGAGTGTGACGTCCCTGGTGTTGTACACGTCCATAGGCTACGGTGACCGCTTACCTTCAGATGGGCCGTGTGCTTGTCTGCCACCTAAGTGGTATAAAATAAAAAATCTGTTGGTGAATTTTTTTTCACGACAAAAAGCATTTTTTTTGTGTGAATTTATTCTTCTTTGCCCAGGTGAAAAGACGCGACAGGGAGAGAAAGCACTGAACTGGTTTAATTACCTATGAAAGAGATTTATAATATACCAAAACACCATTTATCACAATTTTTGTTTGTATTTCTGTCTATTTGTACCGAATAACCTCTGAAATGGCTAAACCAATTTTGACGAGACTTTCACAGGCAGATAGCTAATGTAACAAGGAGTCACTTAGGCTGCTTTAATTTTGGAGAAAGAATTAGGGCTCCGAAAAAAAAATTGAAACGACGCGGACGCAGTCGCGAGCACAGCTAGTTATATTATAAACTCGCGTCAATAAACAATTCCACAAAAAAAGGACTGCTGTAACAGTAACAGCTGACCAAAATAAGACCGACCCCTTTTTAAAAACACGTTATTTTCCGAAGATAAATATAATCACAAGATGAAAAACAAACGCACTACCAACTGAATCATGAAGACAATAAAAATCCTTCATTTTACTTTAATTAACACACTGCATTGTTCGGATTAAATCACTAGGTGCCAAACTCACAAAATATAAAATACTGAAAAATTCCAATAGACACGCCGTATACCTTTGCGTTTAACAAAAAAAGTAAAAAATTCCCGCTTTATTTACGAAACACAGATAACAAAGTTCTTTGTTTATAATATTACTCCGTTCCGAAACGCGCGCGTTCTCGACTGATGTCGCGAGTGTACTGCCAAAACGGCTGCACGCGTACAATAAGGAATGATTCACGCTCATCTCAAGCATTTTCTCTGGATTTTAGGTTTGAAAATATAAATCTGTACTCGTTTTCAGTTTTGAGGGATATTAAAACTCTCGTCGTAACAGAAAAATGTTGTACCGTCTATCATAGACAGGAAAAGACCTTTGTAAGGTCGAAGTACGATTATAATATATACTAGCCTATGTCCGAGGCTCCGCCCGTGTGGATGTCAGTCAAAATAAGTCCAAGACCTTTCAAACAAAATAATCACATCAAAATCCGTTCAGTAGTTTTTGCGCGTAACAAACGGACAAGAATTCAAATAAAGATTTTTCGGTTCAGAATCGTCCATTTAACATTTTTTTTTTTAATTGAGGAATGCGTGCTTATGCATGATGCCTCCGAGTTTGGGGAAAACCCGTAGACCTATGTGGGACTCTCCCTTAAGGGCATACCCACTAAACCGCACTATGTCCACCTGGTCGCTTTAGTCACATCGCAGAAGTAGTTTTTAACCCATGTACAGACACATAAAATTTTATAACAGTATAGATTATAATAATATTTGACTGTGAACTAAAAACTATTTTTTTTTTCTAAACTACATACGGGAATTTTGTGATGCACATAGAATGATGTGTGCTAGGATTTATCAATATCGATAGAGAATTATAATTATAAATAGACAAGAGCTCCTTTTACGTACTATCTAGTTTAAAACAATAATACACTGTTTCTCACAGTACATTTTATAATAAACACGCAGTATAAAAGTTACGTGGAACTGCGTATCAGACAGTGTACCTACATACGTAACATCAATACAATTTATAGTTTTATCATTTCTTCAATGTTGGCAGTACTTCACTATAGAGGTGGTGTCACCAATAAGTATGTATTTAGATAATTACATACTTTATGGTACAACTAGCTGTGCCCGCGACTTCGTCCGCGTGGTTTAATTTTTTTAATCGGGACCCTAATAATTTTTCCAAAATTAAAGTAGCCTAAGTTACTACTCCTTACATCAGCTATCTGCCAGTGAGTCCTGTCAAAATCGGTCCTGCCATTTCAGATATTAGCCGGAACAAACAGACAGAGACAAAAATTGCAAAGAATGTTGTTTGGGTACGAGTAATAATATGCATCGTGTAGGTACATCCAAATGCACTTAATAATTATTTTAATATTACAGACACACCAATTTTATTTATTTGAATAGATGTATAGACAAACATATTGCATAAATTTATAGAAATAGCAGTTAATCGGAATGTTGGCATTACTGATATTAAAAAGAAATCGTTCAGATAACGCCAAATCCAATCTATGCCAAATTTTAACACGATGATACACTTACAAAGAATCATGACTCATTTCGTTCTAGATTCAAAATTTGTTAGAAAACTTGGAAAAATATTTTGTTAATTTTTTTTCCATAATATAAACTAATATTTTCCTTTCAATAATGATTATAGTCGAAAACTGCTTTCATTAAATCATTTATTATACACGAATTTAGAAACAAAATAGAAAAAGAAAAGCTAATCTAATTGTTTTTGTGCTGATAAAGAACCAGTTCTCAGAAAATTCCAATCAAACTCGTTAAAGTAGTTTAATGATGGCGCATAACATTGTCAGGTCATGTGTGTTTAGTTTGTATTTTTTATATCACTTAGGTGGAATACAAGCACACAGCCCACCTGATGGGAAGCGATCACCGTGACCTTATAGACGTTAAGGAAAAATTAATTAGTCTAAAGATCCTGAAATCTCAAGAAATTCTGAGATAATGGTAAACCTACATCAGCAGATATGGGTATGGATGGGTCTTAAGATCTTGCTGACTACATCAAAATAAAAGATTTAAAATTAAAATATCTATGACCTTTATAACCCTTTTATCATTAATTCGCAATTACCAAATAATAAATGTCATAACACTCATAACAAAGCAAAGGGAACTCATTTCAAAGATAAGATTACGATGGAAATAAATAAATTTATCGTCAATCGTAACAATATAGGCAGTGGCTTAATAATTTCGATACTGTAGGTAATAAATAAACACACAGTTTACAAGGAGGTAGGACAAAACGGTATCTCCTACCCGAACTGAGCTGTCCGACTAGGGTAGTCCCTCCGCCCTACAGAACACCGCCCCAATAACCTTCGTGTTGTGTTCCCCAAGGTAACTAGGGTAGCCAGAGCTCACAAAATCCCCCCTCCCCATGGTACTATGAAGCTGGTCTGTTGTTAAATTCTGAAGGTATCCATAAGGACTTCTGAAGGTAAAAAGATAAAATAATTGAGTTTGGACTCATTTGTTTTGTTGTGGTAAATACTCTGATGCTACATGATATCCAGGGTCTGAAGATGGAGACGGTAAGTGGTGATAGGAACTTTTGAACTAAACAAGATAAACCCGTCAAGTTTGAGCTCATTTGATTTGTCTGGTTATGCACTTACTAGAAAGTTTGTTCTTAAATTAATTACATATTTTTTAGGTGTAACAGGTGCTTTTCTCTTTTTTTTACAAAAGGCTTTGAGGTCACAAATATTAGCATTTACAGACCTCTAAACAAACACAGCATTATATAAAGTAAACTGACAGCACAAAGGACCCGTGATTATATAGATATAACTGGATTATGACCTAATACAGTCGGTGCAACCGTGAGTCAAGTTGCTATAAGGCCTGTCGCCATTTTGGGAGCGGTTCAATCGCAACGGCTCACTTTTATGTCAATGATCGTTAAAATGAAATTTAAAACATGTTTGATGATGCGTTTACATTCTATTTATGTCGAGGTACTAAACTGATTAATGGATTAATAAAATTCGTTTGTCATATTTATTTGTCCTCTATAACCTAAATGACAAGACAATGTTCATAGGTCGGCCATCCGCCATTTTACAAACTTGTATTTAGTTTCACCTGTCCCGTTGTCTGTAATCAAAACTTGCAAGCCATTTTTCGACCACTTCTGGTTATCCGATTGAGCTGAAATTTGGCATACTTATGTAAGTCCCATGACAATGCAATATTGTAAATAATAAAAGTTGTTTTTAAAAAGGTTTTTTTTAAAGAGCAATTTGTTACGCAGGCGATTTAATGACTTCCAAGTTGGCCACTGAAGATGATGTCCAGGCGGCAGGTTTTCTTTTGGTCTGATAAAACCCACCGGGACTGGATGTTTGTCTGCCCACCTTTGCTCTCTTGCCCGCTTGTGAGGACTGTCTGTACCCGGAGTCCGAGTGGTTCTTAGGAAGCTCCGGCGGCTTTTTAATCGGACTGGAGGCATTTCATGGTTGTACAGTGGTTGTCGGGGATCTGTAGGGTTGCCCTTTGCTATGACAGATTATGTACACGACGCAACTAAAACTTTTACCGTGTTTACAGTCTAGTAATAGGTATACAAGTCATTGACCTCCAAATATAGTTTTATAGTATTAGATTAGATTTGCGCGCAAGTTCCGGCAGCCTAGGTAACAGAACAACGCCACACTAAGTAATTAAATCACACTTAGTTTAACCAATTTATGATAATAGAGGGTAATGACTTCTTAAAACAATTAACGTGGAAAACGAAACGTTGCTTTTTGAATCAAATAACAATAAATTTCGTACCTTGGTTTAAACATCATCAATATGGTGACCTTTGTGGCATTGCGATCTGGTTCGATTCCCGCTCAGTGCAAATATTTGCATGCCTGAATACTTAGACTAATAACCCTGAATATAATTATATCTATTTGCTTTAGTACTAATATTAGAAATGCGAAAGTAACTCTGTCTGTTTATTACACTTTCACGCCTAGACTACTGAACCGATTTTAATGAAATTTGGTAAAAACATAACCTTTCTTGACAGTCGGGTAAAAAAGATGGACAAGGTCTTGGAAATGACATTGGGTACCTTTTGTTGGGAAAAACGACTGGGGGGGGGGGTGTTGGGGCTGGTAAATAGGGATGAAAGTTCGTCAATAGTTATTATCAAGTGCCAGATACAGTTCAAAGTTCTATCTATGATATACTATAAAGTATTTTTGAAATTACAATCTGTGGAGGATGAATTATGGGAGGATAATTTTTAATGGACATGCACGCGCGATAACCGACTTCCAAGCGGGCAGGGCCGCGGCCAACAGCTAGTATAAAGTATTTACAAAAGAAAAGGTATGTATGTATGTTCGTTCGCATTAAATCCCAGCGCTAGATTTTAGGAGTAAACCTAGTGGCTATTCCGACACAGATAATAACGAATTCAAATTGAGAACAATAACCTGTAGTACCAACATCACGGATGAACTTGACCTGACATAGATAATAAAAATATATTAAAAGTTCAACGACAGATGATGAAAAAACGTGCACTGATCGCAGCTCTGCGGCCTGCCAAAATGTTTAAAATTATATACATACGCCCACGACTTACATCGTCGAGGGAGTCAGCACAGGTATATTATACGGGTACTTACAATTAAGGTCCCAATTTTAGGTGAGGTTTAGGGTATGAGATAAGCCTAATTTGTCATCAATCGGAGACTTTGAAATTAAGAGGTGCAAAGATTGGGAAATGAGAATATTGATTTTTGAGTTTAACTTTCAGGCTAACCACGAACCGAAGTACAATTTTATTTTTGTTCGAATCAGGTTATCTAGTACACTAGACATCATTGTAGCTAACATTGTTAGCCATTATCTGATAATTTATAATCTTTTGTCATATATTATGGAAGTTAATTTATTAGTAATATTATCAAAGTACCATACATACGCCTGGGATGTTAGTTCACTTGACCGATAAGAATCGCTATCGATGAATCGATAAGTTATCTAACTACGTATCGGAATCATAGATTATGGGATACTAAGAATGACGACAATATAATGTAGGGTGTGTGAGTGTGCGCCCCACCGTACAAGACCTGCGAGGCCAAAAACCAACATCAGCAGCTAGTAGGTATACCTGGTGAATGATGAGAGTTTGGCGAGAGCAAACTTTTAATGCGACTGGTGGTCGGATGATGATGACATTTTGTTTACCTATTTATAAGCTTTATTTGTCATCTTTATAAAATTTTTGTTTATTAAATTTTTTTGAAGATGACGACATAACAGTACCTAAATGTGCAATTTCCCAAGTAACTTTACAAAAAACCTAAAGCGATATTATTTTCCAGATTTATCTTTCAAATATTTTATAATGAGAACACAAATTTGTGCATTACGCTCAATATCAAACCCAATGAGAGGTGAAATGTTCAAAAACATTCGACTAACACAAATTTAAAATTAGATCATCATTCACTACCAACATTACGAATGCACTTGACCCGCGCTGTAGACAATAAAAAAATCATAAAACTTTTACTGCACAGATCATAAAATACACACAGATCGCCACGCGTAGAGCCAAAAATAGGAAAAAGTATGCACATTGAAATCTTTCAACCTGCTTTGTTCGGTACGTTATTGGAATGACATAAAGGCCATTTCCCCGCCATGGCGTCCATCCAAATGCACACAACCATTATTACATGGCCTCCGAACACGTGTTGTTACAAAGAATTCGTACGTCGAGGTAATATGGACACCGTCAATGTGGTAAACATGTTTGAGATGTTCTGAAAATGGTTTTTGGTTTATGAAGAACAAAGAGATTATGTATCATCTGTTACTTATTAAAGTAAGGTGTCATAATAATGATTAATCAATCTTAGGTATCATTACAATGAATCTTCTTTTTTAAAACACTTGGGTCAAGGCAATCTCTCATGCAGCCTGCTTTTGCCCCGGGTTGGGGGACCAGGAAAGCCAAAGCTAGGTAAATGAGGAGAGCGGACTCCAAGTTCCATAGGCAAAGCTTTGGATGCAATAAGGGTTAGCATTTAGATGATAAGTTGGTCCTTGAATTCAGGAGTTACAATAGCGGAAAACATACTCATAGCGGATTTTTCAGTTACGTTCAAGGTTTGAAATTTTGAGCCAGGGGTCCGCTTATAAATATGTCAGTTTCAGAGAGCGAGTGCCGTCTGACTGATAGGATGGCCTGCATCAGAGTCTCGTTAGTTGTTTAACAGGTGCACCGACTGGTAGGTGGACTCCGAAGGTATTAAGAGGGCCCTGCACACTGCACACCGAACAGTAGTGGGAATATGAATGGAATTAGTCAGTTCTTAGCAATGTAATACTTCATATTACCCAATGAAGTATATAAAAGGTACAATGGCGTGTTGCGTAACGATGTAAAGAGTGCAATGAATTAATTGTTTATATTTAAACGTAATCAGGTCGCCTTGTTAGAGACATTACGACACTTATGTACTTTAATATCGATTTCTGAAACCAGATTATGGTTATGGACGAAATTGACATTACTTACGGCATTTGACCAACTGCACGGCGAAATAAATGCAGTTACGATCAATGACAAGCTGTTTTAGAACGAAATTCGGGTCATGGTTCCTGGGTAAGGCGGGAATAAAATTTGAATGTCGAATTTGGAACCGGCTGCAGAGATAAAAGAGTGAATGATTTTTTAAGCCTATCTGTATCTAGACATAGCGCGCCTTTTTTTTAATGTCATCTGTATGAAAGCTACAAAAACTTAGTTATAAGGTTGTGGTCTTTCGTGATATCTAATTTTTGTTTCATACAGTCAGTCTAGAGTAGTATAATACAATACATAAAAATCTTACAGACAGAAGCAGATGGAGGACGTCTCTGCCTACCCCAATACCCCAAAGAAAGGCTAACAAGGATGGTATAAATAAAGTCAACTTTCTCTACTAACATTATTGTCCCTGTAGCAACTGAAGTTCCAATATTTATAAACGTGTATTGTTTTTAAACGACTCCAATTAAAAACCTACGGCCATTAACCTTTTCACGATACGCATATTTGTAAATGAATTAATTGAATCTATTTTGTATAGCAAGTGAATAGGGCCTCACCAAGACCTTTGGGCTTTAGCCAATCTGGCCTGCAAGGCACATCCGCTGATTGTCGGAAAAGGATCTGGTGCAGGTTTCCTACTAGGGGTTGGAGGCTTAGACGCCAGTTTCCAAGATAATCTTAAGAACTAGAATTGGGGATCACAGGCTCCAAAGAGCATGGTTTAGATGTAACCTCCTGCAGTCTCTGCATAGCGTCCATAGACATAGGTTTTCTTTTGACTCGACCAATGAAATTGAGGTTGATGTTTTGGTCACGTGACAACTTTGGACTTATCTACGGAACCTATGCTGATGGGGCTGGTGGTAACTCCACTTCACTCATGCCACCATAAGATCTGTTCAATGGTGTCGAAATAACGTATTGTCACACGAATTTCTTCCAAATTTTCCAGCTACCCATAGACAATGTTTTCGATTTTATCAGTGCACCAACCTAACAAAAAAAACTAATATTTCATTTTGTACGTTCCGTTTCATACGATTACAATACAGCCGATTGCATTATCAACCGCAGAAACCGCAACAAATCGATATTAAGTACTGTTTTAATATTCAATTGTATTATCATCATTACTCGAAACTGGAAACACGAAAACTGACCGTGCCGCGGAGATGAGCTAGTTCCAAATAAAAAAGATTTTTGTTCCATTAAATTTTACCTTCTAATCGAATTGAAATCACGCTTTTTTTTTTAAATCTAATACTGAATCGGGGTCGACTTGTTTGATGTATTTACATGTAAAAAAATTTAATCCCTGTGCTGAGTTATTGGCGGAAACATCAGAAACGCCAGATAAAAAAACATTAGGTACCACCAACTATCGTTTACACTAAAAAACAACGAGTTGAACTTTGGGTTCCTCTACGGATATGTAGGTACATCATCTATAGTTCTATTCGCGATTACGGATGAAAACTTCTAACAAAACATCTAATGAATGTATGCATAAGTAAAAAAAAAACTAGTTTCAAAAACAAAATACGTTTCTCAACACGCAGCGGATACTTAACCTTGAACTCTAGTCGGTCATACACGAAAAATATAAAGTGACGTAAAATTTGGCGGCAGTTTCGCAATTATAATTTTCAAATGTAGAATGTAGGCGTCATTTTGAAATTAATTATACGTTTTTGATGCTGTTCTTAATGAGGTTTTAGTGAGAAAAGAGATAGGAACGATTAACAATGCGAAAGCACAGCATTAATATAGTTACATTCGACTGTGCTATCATACAAAGTTTTATATCACATGGATGGACCATTACTGTGCATGGACCTGTAAAACTTATGGATGGAGCGAGTTGAAAAATACATTTGATGACATTAGAGTCGGTCCACTTGATTATACGTGTGCAGTGCACGGCATCTAACTTGGCAAGATTTTGGAGTAGTGTGGGCCCCACTACTCCAAAACCTTGCCAAGTTAGCTGCCGTGCACTATACAAGTTGACACGCACACATACACACACACAAGTCAGCCACTACTACGCGGCAAACGTCATTCGATTCAGTCAGTTAAAGTAGCGAAAAAAAATACAGCATGTCTTATAGAGTTAAATGGTGTAAAAACCGTAGTGACAGAACAACAAGAAAATAATGAGGATTCCAGCGACTGGGACCGCAAAAGCTGGGACCGTGGTTCCAGTTGCCGGTTAATATCCAGGAACAAATTTCAAATACTATAATCCTATCCTAGCAAAAGTTTATAAAAATGTATGTCTGCATGTCAGGATGTATTTCTGTTACTCTTTTACGCAAAAACAGCCGAATGAATCTGGTTGAAATTTGGTACAGAGATAGATTATAGTCTAAGCTACTTTTTTATCCCGGGAACAGGTTCCCGTGGGTCACGGGTAGCGGAAACAAACTTTCACGCGAGCGTAACATAAATAGTTCTTTTAATGTACTATGGTGGCTAGTGTGGGTTGTGGGTACAGTCTGAAGTGCAGCTAGTTCGATCACCGGACATGGTCACCTTCGTGTGAACTCTGATACTTCGCCGGCCTGTGTTAAATATAGCTAACATGTGGTGTTACTAGATGGCCAATGACTTCTATTATATTACTAGACTGGCGGATATGTAACTTCCTATTCTTCAACCTAGCGTTAATCCCAATCGCATCTAAAACTTTCACCTCGGAGTCTGGGGCTTTGCCAGTCTTAACTGCGGATTTGGCTGGACCTCGATATTTTCCGTGAAGCGACTGCCATCTGACCTTCACTGACGGATATGTAACTAAACATTTAATATCGCGAAACCATAATTTGACCACGTCCTTCCTTCTACAGTCGCGGGTCCTTTAAGCGGGGCGTGAAAAAGCATTTGATGAGGCCGTCAAGCTGAGGACCACCATTGTGATACAATCGGTGTTTGTTATAGTAACCCTCTTTGTGAAACCTAACCTAACCTAACCTAACCTAACCTTAACTTAACATTAGGTGAGGTGTAGTCATATTAACGTGTCCAATAAAAAAAATTTGTATGGTTTAGAGAGGCATGACAGTGGCTTACTTTAACAGATTTGAGGCCCAGGGCAGGAAATTTTATGGAGGAAGGACACAACGGTGTCTCCCGTCCGAACTGAGCAGTCCGACTGGGGTAGTACCTCCGTCCTAAAGAACACCGCGACCGTAATAACCATCGTGTTTTGTTCCCCAAGGTAAGTAGGGTAGCCAGAGCTCAATGGAGGGATTCTGTGCTGGAGGAGACCAGTCTCCTGCGTTGTCAGCACAGAAACACTCCCAATCGCCAGGGTCGGCAGCGAGAATGCGGCGCCCCTGGTGTTGTACACGTCCATAGGTGAACTGTGTGCTTGTTTGCCACCTAAGTTGTATAAAAAAAAAATTGTTCTAAACAGCTCTGTCTTCTCTCACCTCTGTCCTTTTAAGATTTACAGGGGCTATTAAAAGTAGTCTACATCAAATGATGTACAATAAAACGCGCGTTATAACTGCAACTCTTGCGCAACCTTGGCCTGAATGCAAGTTAGCTAAGGGCGACCGCTAACGCGTATCCTTGTATGGAGATGAGCCAATGTTAGAAACAGTTTTGCTGTTACTATAGACAAGTTACTATTAATAGATTTTAAAAACGAAGAGGTTCTATGTTCGTCTGTATCTATGTATGATATTTTAGTTTATTAACTGTTTTTAGAAATTCTTTGGTTTAGCTCTAATTTATTTATTTTAAACCACTTGGTGGCAGGTAAGCACACGGCCGACCTGTGTGGAAGCGATACCCTTCTTAAATAATATTACGAAATACTACTAATGGACCACAAACAATACGCAACTTTTTATAGCTGTCACACAGATGACATTACAAAAAGGCGCGCAAAGCCTGCATAGATAGATTCAAAATTCATTCACTCATTTGTTCGTCTGTGGTCCGTACCACATTCAAAATTCATTCCCGCCTCACTCGGGAACAGTGATATTTTTTTTTCTAAACACAGAATAGAAACCAAAGATTGAAATGTTTTTTTTTTTCAATTTTCTCCTTTTCCTGAAGATTTGAAATTACCTCAGAATATAATAATATTTCCTATGCGAGGCCAAACGGAAGACAAGCAAAACAACATACGAACAATTTTAAACATGTCTTCAGCTTCCTAAAGAACTTTTCAAGGCATTTCTTTGTGTACCCTCCTCCATCGTGAATCAAAAGTTAATTTTCTTCACGTTATTTATACATCTGAGGGCAAATGCAAGGTGACGGCCCATTTCGTTGACATTATTATTAATGTACTTACACGACATGCAATTGTTTAAAATAACAGAATAACATTTTTGGCAGCCATATTTTTCGAGAATGCGGGTAGTGGCACAAATAATTAGGGCTGATTGTTGAAATTTTTATGACATTTTGGTAAGTCGACGAATAAAATAGGATTAATATTTTAGTATACTTAAATTATTATCTTCCCCGGGTCAAATCCTACGTTCCTTTTTACGTTGGGTTTACAATAAGTTTAAATAAGGAATGGAAGTTTGTATGAAAATTCGTCATTTTCCAAGATATCGCCATGATTTTTTTTCCACCTAAGGGGGATTAAATTCTTATGGAAGAACACGCTTGATAACCAATATCCGTTGGTAACAGCTAGTTTGTCTACTCTACAACACTTAGAAGTGGGTTCCAAAGTGGAGCTAGGATTCGAACCAGGGACTTCTTGATCTTAACACCGACTCTTTAACCGCTAAGCTACCATCACATATGTCACGCAGTCGGTAAACATAACTGTCAGTTATATACTTCAACACAACTTATCATACGCGAGGTTAGTTCAGAGTTATGAAAGCAGTAAGCACAAAATTAGCCGGTTTCCAGGATGCCTGTAGGTCGTCTCGAAATAACGGGACTAACCTCAGTTGAATGTATATTTGTATGACGTTTATAATGCATTATACGATTAAAATTGTCTTGCAATTTCTACAGTGGTAGGTAGACGACACCTACACACCTTTGTTTGTGAATTTATGTACTGTATATCTATACCAATATTATAAAGAGATAAAGTTTCGAGCCCTAACCGCCGATTTATCGTAAGCGACATTTTTTCGAAAATGCTTTTTTTATCGAAATCGTAATTTTAAAACATAACGGATCTTTCTGTATTGAAATTTCGCAGCTAAATTCATTAGTTTTTGAGATATAGCAAAAGCTAATTTTATCTTAACCGTAACATTTTTTAAAATATTAACGTAGGCGACAGGATATATTTATCGCAAGTTCATGTAAAATCTGAAAATTATATCGTAACCGACATAGTGTAAGACTATGGTATGGTTCACTATACACAAATTACCCGAAAGTTATCAAATAACCGTTGTCTCCCTGCGCCATTGTATTCTTTAAAATGATAAATTAATAAGTTTTACTTGGATATTAAAATGATAGTCATAATAAACAGTGCATAACCTCCTCTGATTGGCCGCGCCTGCAACTCCCATCCCCCTTCCAATGTGGGTTGTGTGGGAGCTGTCGAAGCTGGGGCCGGGGTTGGGCGGGGACGGCTTCTCCTTTTCTTTACCCTTGTCTTTCCTCTGAGTGACCTGTGGGGAGGTAAGCCCTGGGAGGGCTGCCTGGGTCACACTTAGAGTTGAGTGGGCAGTCAGGCCCGATCTGATTGCTGCCAGAGGTGGACGTCGATAAACGCCCTCCAGTGCGGCAATGCGACCCATCAACCATTCCTCCGGCGCGGCCAGAAGCCGGACTACGTAATGCTCCGCTGGAGCCACCATTTTATTTGGTTGCGCCAGTAGCGTAATCGACTGCGATTGTGCTGACTGCACCAACTACACTGGCCTCGCGGTGCAGTCACTGCTTGCTCCACAGCACTCGTGACAGCAGAACTCGTCACCCCTATCTTGAGCTACTCCATTGCTGCGGCAAGGTGAGCCATCTCTTGGCGCGATTTAGCCAGCTCAGCCTTGAGAAACTCATTCTCGTACGTGCGATACTGACGGTTATTTCTATTATCTCCTCATTTTGGGGGCTCGGGGATGACTGGGATAGTCGCCGGGGTTTTTCTAGTGACTGATGACTTATTTTTCCGAACTTTGGCGCTGATAAAGTGGTAGTATTGCTTGCCGACGGCTCCACCACTGCCTTCTTTGGCACGGACAGCAACTTTGGCAGTTTCTCCGCCAAAACCTTCATAAGAAGGTCAACGATCAGCCTCTCGCTTTTCGCTTTCTTGGCCGACAGCTTTTTATTGCTGAGCTTCGCAGACTTCACTGCCTTGGGCGTCGACCTCTGCTCCGGCGCGATGGCCAGTAGCCGCTTTGGTCGTCGAGGATGCCTCATCGCTGGAGGCCATCTCTGTCGTCGATTTGTAGGTGCCCCGCGTAGAGCTCCGCTTCTGTTTTTGTCCCAGTTGAAAGAGCTCCACATTGAACAGGGCGAGTAACCTTCTTGTCTCACTTGTCAAGTGAGACAAGAAGGTTACTCGCCCTGTTCGTACTCGTCGGAACTCGACATAGCACTACGCATCTGCGCGACCTCCACGCTCGTGTTGGGGCCGTATTTAGAGCTCGGCGCTGTGCTCTTAAGGTATTGGTGGTCCCCCCAGAATGGGACTGTAAGATTTATCTATTTCTTTATCCATTGCCTTGTTTAGTTAATAGGCCTTCAACTTGACGCCCTTGGGACTGAGTTTGCCCCCACCCTTCTTGGACCATTGTTCCCATTGTCGGGCGTGGGATTAGGGTGATTTTTCATAGAGGTTTTCTTCCTCGCGACTCCGGGGTGTCACCAGCCCGTCTATATACCTAAGATCGATGTTCATGGTCTCCGAATGTGTTGGGGAACTGTGTACCCACCCACCCCGCTTTGGTATTTTTTTATAGAGGCTGTCATCTTCACAGCCTCAAAGGCCTCCGTTCCTGTTGGTAACCAAATAGGCTTAGGTTGGGCCTATTGGTAGTCCATGTTAGACCGTTGGTCGCTGACTGACTGAATTTGTATAATAAATTTAAGTTCGTCTGTTAAAACACTATGAAACGTAGGAAAATTCATTGAAAATTTGATAAAATTCACTACTGAATAGTTCATCTCAAACGCCTTAATGGTTTCTTGAGTGACAGCGAAATCATCGTAGGCGCCAATAAAATCACAAATCTCGAAAATTTTAATTTTTTTTACTGGTATAATTATTAATCGTCAAAAATTATGACTCTGTGGTAAATTTCATTTTAATAGCACAACTATTGCCTGAAATATTTAAAAAAAACCTCCTGTAAAATTTGCTTTTTGTCGCTTACGCTAAAACGGCGGGAAGGGGTCGGTTTGTGTGTTTGTTAATTTGTAAGGGGTAATCTCGGGATCTACTGAACCGATTTAAAAAATTCTTTCACCACTAGAAAGCCACGTCATTCGTGAGTGTCATAGGCTATATTTTATTGGAAAACTGGAATTTACACCCAGACAAAGCCGGGTCCCGTCCCGGGTCGCTAGTTATATCTAAGTTAGAAACGAAAACGTGCTTCAGCGTATTCACATGCCTCGAAAAATTATATATATCTATCATAAAAAAGCGCAAAGTGGAATTCCGCGCAGTCCCATTGCAATTTGGTCCATTGAAGTCGGTTTTTTCGTAAGAATTATGGAACCAAACAACCTAGAGAGGAAAGCCTTCGCCGGCGCCTATACTGACTTGCGTCCCGAAGACCTCATACGCAAGAACTGGTGCAATACTTAACCGTTTTACCGTAACTCGAACGCGCGTGTTTCATGCAAGTTACGGTTGGTCAATCAGAATAAATGGCGAACTAGATATATAAATATTGATCCTTCGTTTGTTTTTCTCTTAACGATGGAGTCAACAGATAAGTACTCGTATATGACTAACATGCTTTGTCTCCGGTCATTCCTTCGCCTCCCACACCGGAGGCATTGAATGACACGACATTGAACTTCCTAATTACTGTGTGGGACCAAATAATAAACAGATGAACGTACATCAAAATGAAAATTTATGAAGGTCGAGACAGATACTTCACGAAAATGGCGCGTAATGAGACGTCATCTGTCACTCCATACGTGATTATGATTGTTGTCTTTGGTACGGTTAGTTTTTTTTTTGCAAAGATATTTGTTGTGGGTACAAAACAACGTAGTTAGCTACTTACTTAAAATATTTCTTACGATTAAGTTTCTTTTGATAGATGTTTGTTTCTCAATCAGGCAACAGCTATACAGATCTGAATGAAATTTGGCACAGTAAATACCTAGTTTAGAATAGCATAATTATAGGCTTTTTATCTTGGGAATTAGGTTTCAGAGGTTAGGGTAACGGAATCATTATTTCACGCAGGCGGAACCGCGGACATAAGCTGATGCAAATATGTATGAAAGAATTTAAATTATACTAATTGCAACAGTATTGTTATTTTGAGTTTAAAATGTCAATTTAGGGCGAACATGAATCTCTTTTCAAACAGTTTTTAAGTTATCGTTTGGCGCGAAAGTACACTACTAAATTTAAAACCAAAAATAAGCCGTACCAACCTACATAAAAAATATTTTCAATCAATGGAGTTCGGTAGGTGTTCTAATTTAAACGGGATGACAGTATCTGAAGCAATTTTAGGTCACGGGAACAATCTCGATCATACATTAAATCAAAATTATAAATTATATAGGTACCGGTTATGCCCCGCGCATTTACATATAGGTAAAACCAAGGGAAAGTGCTCATAAACCCCGTTAACATGAAAACTAGTGTCGCCAAACTCTCACATAATATTCACCAATAACATCACATCAAATAGTGACGTGATTGGTTATGATTTTCAATATATTTCAACGAAGTAAGTTTAAAAAAAATAAAGATTTATTGGTTAGAGACAAGGAGTTCGCTTTCATCTGGAAACCTTTACAGGGGTTTTTGGAGCCAAAAGTCTAAGAAACCCTGCCATAGACGAGGGATGTTTGCGTAACTAAGTAAAAAGTTTAAAAAGGGTTGTGGACGAAGCCCCTACTTCTAAATTTAAACAAAGGGAATAAAACAATTTCTGAACGAGTGACGTCGTTCCGACTTCCAACGTGACCAACTTTTTAAACGATTTTATAAATATCGGTGATGACGTCCTGTTTGTTAGATTTTCATTTTTATATTGACAGTCTGTATAACAAACAATGGCTTAAAAAACCTGACCATTAGTAATGAATAGTGTAGTAAGTGAATATTCTTTAGAATCTATACTAATAGATACTAATATTATAAAGCCGAAGAGCGTTTGTTTGGTTGAACGCTTTAATCTCAAAAACTATTGGTCCGAATCGAAAAATTCTTTTGGAGTTGAATAGCTCATTTTTCGAGGAAGGCTATATATCATCAATCTACTGCCCAGGGGAGCAGGTAGTAGTCATAATATGTCAACGAATTGGGCAAGCACATTATTGCAAAAGTAAGTAATTACGGGCCTGTATGGGTTAAATAAGCGCCACGGGAATTAAGTCTGTCACGGGCAAAACCGCGGGTGACAGCTATCTTATCTTAATATATATAAATCTCGTGTCACAATGTTTGTCCTCAATGGACTCCTAAACCACTTAACCGATTATAATAAAATTCGCACACCATGTGCAGTTCGATCCAACTTGAGAGATAGGATAGTTTTTGAAACGGATTTCGACATCCACGCGGGCGGAGCCGCGGGCAACAGCTAGTATTAGTATAAATTTCTAGTAGAATATCATTCGGATGAGTCTAAATCTCGAAGGGAAGTAAACCTAGGACAGTCGCAACGGGAAAAACTCCCGAAACTTTTTACTAAATCCTTCTTTAGTCTACCAGAAATTTTGTCGTCGTGTCTATTCTTGGGGAATTCCACTTTTGTGGGCATAAATATAAAGTTCACATGATTTCCTTATTTATGCTATTCATAGTACCAACCTTCAAAAGTAAACTATATGCGTACGGGAACTGTTTTAGGTTCGTATACTACCGGATGTACCTATACAAGGAATATCTGTTTGTAATATAAAAATAACCGCTCTTTACTAAGTGCATTTGGATGTATACACGGCTATTTGTCTGTTCGGTTAATCTTAGAAATGGACGGACCGATTTTGACGGGATTTTTACTGGCATATAGCTGATATAACAAGGAGTAACTTAGGCTGATTTTGGATATCATTGGTTCCGAGTAAAATTTTAAAACCTTAAAATCTAAAAGTATTGACATGTAACCGATGACGTTCTTATTTCATTTGGTTACAACCACGTGTTTTCAGAAAAATATCAAACTTAAAAATCTCATTGAATACAATTTTGCTAACCAAATCGTGAAAGCGGTATATTTATCCGCATTCTAGAATACACTCTACCTACCTTTAAGCTTCCGGTAAAATATTACAAAGTAGCTGTTGCTCGTGTGTAATTTTTTTATCACTACCCGTGACCCACGGGAATCTGTTCCCGGGATAAAAAGTAGCCTATATGTTATTCCAGACTATAATCTATCTCTGTACCAAATTTCAGCTAGATCCATTCAGCCGTTATGAAGAGAAATGGTAGAGTTTTTGTGCTGTCAACGCAGGAGACTTAGGTCTCCCCGCTAATAGCACTGATTGGTTGATTCTCCTCTCCGTCGCGCCCCACACCCCAGAGATTTAAAAACGCATTCTGCGCAGTCAGAGAACATTGTCAGGTTTGCCCGGTCATAATAACAGTGGGGCGAGCACGAATTTTCTTTCGAATCGAGTTCGTAACGTGTGCGATAGAAATTATATGCGATTTGTACAGTTCCTTTTACGCACTATAGGGGCGCTGTACAAATTTCATACAATTTTTGTCGCACACGTTACGAACTCGATACGGAAGAAAATACGTGCTCGCCCCACAGAATCGACACACTGCCTGTTAGGTGAAAGACCTAATATAATTATTACCCACCTTCTAAATTTTAAAGTAACTCAATGCTCATCATAGACAATTATTATTTGTTTTCACGTGATGTAACTACTACAGAGAGGTCGATGACCCGACGCCATTTTGTGAATCACCTCTATGTGATGTGATAGTTTACCTTTTATGCGCTAGCTTGTTTTAACACCTACATATTTAATGGCGTTGATTTTTTATGGTACTTAGAGAGTAAACAAGCTTGTGTTTTGATGGTGAGCGGGTATCACGGTCTACAGGCCTTTAACTAAGTAGGTAGGTATTATTAAGTAAGATTTAGCGCCCGCGCGACCTCCCTAGGAGAAATAATAATCTCCAGCGGATCTACGGCATACATTAAAAAATATAAACATCCGAATCGAGATCCTCCTTCTTTTTCGAAGTCAGTTAAAATGAAATGTAACTCAAAAGCACGCAATAAGTTCGAAACATTCAAAAATGGAATACTAAGAAGCGTGAAACAGACATCGTTATTTAAGTTTTTACGCGCCAATATATTTAGATGTTACATCAAACAGCCAAAAAGCGCGGGTAAACGACCGGGTATGACCGAACGTCTTTGCAAGGACGTTCTATTAAAAAAAAACAACGATAAAAAAGTTATTTACTCTATGGAGTAAATGCAGCGTGTTCTGTTTAACCTGTAAATAGTTGCGTTGGAGTATAATCATGTCTTGAGGTGTTTATTCTTTATAGATTACCTGTAATGTAAGTGCTGGTATGTACCTACCTAATAGCGCCGGACACAACGTCAGACCTTATTCATTGTATGAAGAAATTTTATGCGCGTAAGTATTAATGGAAGGTGGTTGAGATAGTTTCTGTGCAGACAACGCCCCAGGAGACTTTGATCTCCCCGCTGACAGCACAAAATCCCTCCAGTGAGCTCTGGCTACCCTACTTACTACTAATATCTGAACGATTGTAATTACTTTAAGTAATAATAATAAATATTCTACGACATTCTACACACCCTAGACTCAAAGTAAGCTTAGTTTAACTAGCTTGTGTTATGGGTTCTAGAATGCTGATAACATACCTACTTATATACTTTTTTTTGTAAATACATACTTATTATACATAGGAACACCCAGACCAATGCAAATAGACATATTTATGCGTATAAATATTTGCACTGAGCGGGAAACGAACCCGCGTCCCCTGCGTGGCAGCCGCATGCATTACCGCTAAGCCACAGAGGCCGTCACTTTGGTAGATAACAACTAGCAAAGTTGTATGCCCTCAGTCCACCTAGGATCTACTGCCACAATCCATCAGAGGAGCAAATAGGTAGTACTCTGGGGTACTGTAACCCACCGTAGGGTGATCCGGGTTTTAATTACTCTCAAGCCCTTTCACTTAGACAGCGATTTCCAAAAATAGTTCCGACGCTGATGATAGTACACTGCCAAAAGTTTTTATACAAAGCAAATATTATTGTACGTTTTGTTCTACTAGACTAGGAGTAAAAAAAATATGCCACACTTCGGGCGTGTTGTTTTTCTTTTTATACAACTTAGGTGGCAGACAAGCACACGGCCCACCTGATGGGAAGCGGACTGTGACCTATGGACGTGTGCTACACCAGTGGCGTCACACTCGCGTTGCCGAAATGGGAGAGAGGGGTTGAGAGAGCTTTTGTGCTGTCAACGCAGGAGACTTGGGTCTCCCCGCTGACAGCCGTCGTAATGAAAACATGACAGAAATGAGGACCAATAAAATTTTATCGTTCACTTTGCACAAAATTATGGCTTCAGGTCGATAATAATTTTCTCAATCTTTAGATTGAATCAGACAATCTATTATGTTTGTTTTTGTTTGTATGTATGTAGTGATATTTTGTTTAGTATTAAGGTGACATATTTATTTTGTTTATTAATCTATTAATTTAAAATGAAATCTTAATATATATAAATCTCGTGTCACAATGTTTGTCCTCAATGGACTCCTAAACCACTTAACCGATTATAATAAAATTCGCACACCATGTGCAGTTCGATTCAACTTGAGAAATAGGATAGTTTTTGAAACGGATTTCGACATCCACGCGGGCGGAGCCGCGGGCAACAGCTAGTTTAACATAGATTCTTTTTTTTAAATCTATTTACAGAAAAAGAAATTGTCTATTCTCATGAACATAGACAACAGCAGTACATTTTATTACGCACTGGACGCATACGCTTTCGCCGTACTTAACTCATATTATTGTCAGTTGTCGTTCTCAGCGAGAGTGAGCATGGCGTATGGTCGTATAGAAAGTTTAAAATTTATAATTATTGCACACATTAACCTACATGTTAATTGTTGCAGTAAAGTTATTTATCCATTGTCTCATTTCAGATTATTTTAAACTCTCTTTATTATCTTCACATATTAATGCCGTCAAGCTGATGGCCGTTGGAACAAATGAGTCCTAGAGTGGAGACCGCGGGCTTCGGGTTAACCGACTTTAAAAAGGAAGATATTCGTCTGATAAAAACCTATTTCTTGTATGTCCACCGATACATCTTACCATAAATGGCGGGTTGCTGTCAAGTTGACAAAAGAAAAAAGTGGTCATTGCCATAAACGAAAACACATTAGCAAAGACCACATGACAACGGTTTTATATTCAACCTATAATGCTCTTGACCTGGTTTTGTACCTACTAGTTAGACTATACTATTTAGTTTTACTTTACAATGGTATAGAATACATCTATAACATAAGAAACTCACGCCTATATCCCCGAAGGGGTAGGCAGAGGTGCTAGCACCCACATTTCGCCAGTTTATGTTTAGGTCCCAATGTAATAGGTGGCGAGCCTATTGCCATTAATCGGGCACTTATAAACCTGCGATAAATACACACATAACTTCGAAAAAGCATCGAAAAGTCATTGGTGTGTGCCATGGTGAATGCGTCTTAGCAGTCCATTACCCAGACCACTAGGCTACCCCGGTACATCTATACACACATAATTATAATACATCCATACAAATCACGCCTTTTTCCCATTGGCTATCCCAATGGGAAAAAGGCGTGATTTTTAATGATTTCTAATAATATGCAAATTCTCTGTACCTAATGATCGGAAAAAGTGGACCTCCAGGACGGGACGCCGCGTCGCTAGAGAAAATCACGACAGGAAGATCATAACACAGCCTAAGCGAGTGCGGAATGAAATTTCTTTTACACCTTTAATTACGCACTGATTTAATTCCCTATTGTAAACTCTAAATAATATATTACCATCACATGACATTGACTGCTGCATGCTGAAAGAATCATTAAAATCTCTCAAGCATACAATTCTAGAATCATTAAAAAAAATATGAAACATTACACTACATTACAAAAACTAAGCTGAGTAATATAGAATCTACTTTTCTTTGTTTAAAATTGCATCTATTTATTTATGACTGCCTCTGTGGCTTAGCGGTAGTGCATGCAACTACTACAAACAGGGGGCATGGGTTCGATTTCCGCTCAGTGCAAATATTTTGTATGCAATGTACCTATATTTGCATTGACCAGGGTGGTTCTTTCTATAATAACTATATATTTACAAAAAAAGTATATAAGTATGTTTATCTGCAATCGAGAACCCATAACACAAGCTAGTTAAATTATGCTTACTTTGGGTCTAGAGAGTGCTGTGTAGTATATCGTAGAATATTTATTTATGTAAAGTAAAATATGTATGGAAACAATATCTTATTGGAAACTAATAATTTTTAATTTATATACTAGCAAACAGCCCTTGCTTTCCTTCAGTTTTTAACTGACTAACATTTACCATTGGCTATGACTGTGTGGAACTCCATTCCTATTCCTATCACTTATAGGAAGCTATTCCCAGGATAAAAAGTAGCCTATGTGTTATTCTAGAGTTCTAGACTATAATCCATGCTTGTACCAAATTGCAGCTAGATGGTTCACCCCTTAGATCGTTATTGAATTACAAACATCCAAACATCGTCACAATCTTTTCATTTATAATATTAATAGGGATAATGTACCTTACAAGTATTGAAAGAATTTTGTCAATAATGCAGTAGTTCCAAATACTATCCCATATATAAAAAAACTCTGAAAATTCTGCCTCTCTTTAAAATATTAGTATAGATTAAAACTTTCTACAAAGTAATCTAATAAAAGAATCTTAATAAGGATTGAATTGTACTCAAATTGCATAATATTCCATCTAGCTGACTTGCTTAACGAGCTTAAAAAAGGAGATGTCTCCACTGGGAGTACACTTTGTATAAAAAAGCAGGTAAGGATCTATTTTTGTTTATAGCTGAGAGACTGATCACAGATAAACACAAAGAAAAAATATTAAGTGAATGAATGAATTATTTATTAAAAAACAACAATGGTTCATATTGTTGAATCTTTTACAAAAAAAAACAAACACTGCACTGACAATATATTAGAGAACCTGCATAATGCAATTAAGGATTTTTGTTCCTGTATCGATTGCAAATAAGAATACCATGGTTTAGTAAATGAAATAATTTACTAATAAATTGCTTATAATGAAGATACCAAAGTATTCTAATCAAGTTCTGGCCTAAAAGGAGACTAGATATTGACTTAATGAACTCATATCAGCTTGTAATTGTTCATTCTAATCTATATGCTTATGAAGTATATTACAAATGATTGCTTTTAATATCAGTATTTACCAATATTACTGCTATTATGCGAGTCATATAAATATCTGAAAAAGGGGTGGGTAAGTACCTAATAATATAACACTAACTTACATCTAATAAGAATAATAACAATGCAGCTTATTTGATTTCAGTAAAAAATTGTCATAGACCATTTTATTTGATAATATTTTCTGCTAATGAACTCACACAGATAAAAAAATCACTATCTCAACCAATCTCAACATGGTAATATTAAGCGATTACCAAAACAATGGCTTGGCTTCAACGAATCTAAAACCGGTGCATAGTAAAAGAAAAAAAAAAGTTTTTATGACAGCACATAGGTACCTATTATTGCAAGAAAACATGTTGCTATTAGTATTTTTGTGAAATAATGAAACTTGATGTGAATTCCTGTAGCTTGTACAGTGAAATAACGTAACTTTATAATATTAAGTAGGTAACTGTAAATAAATGCGTCTGATTGAGTTGGTAAGCGGCGTATGTCTAAAAAATGTGTTATGTAGCTTGTTTTTCGTCAAATTCCATTTGGTAACAGGAATCTGATAAGAAGCGATAAAATACGCAAATGTTTGATGTGTAACTATTGTAAAAACACTTAACTCGTATATGTAAATACCAAAGGACCGTGTTTATTGTTCTTAGACAAAATTATTGTAACCTAAAATTTGAAACTTCTGAATAAGTAACATTAGGTATAAGAAAGTAGTTTCTTTAGAAAGACTGCTGTAGCAAAGGTTCGATGCGCTTCGTTACCTTCAATAACGGAAGATAATCCACGAAAACAGGTAAAAGCACTTGGAAAACAGCAAGGTTTACTGTTTTTTTTAACGTTCCACTTATCACAGTATATAACTCACGTAATACACTATTTTTATACAAATGTACGCACTAAAATCGCAGGTATACTTGCGAAATTCACTTATAACACAAAATGAAGGTAATTAAATACGATATTATTATAGAAATAACATCAAATAACAAGATCATACGACAACAGAATCGGTTTGTGACTGACTTCGTCACGATCGAAGGCAACGTGAAAATCACACGTCATGCAGACATTTAGAACAAGATGGAGCTATAGATATGAAAGAGAAGTGACATCATGTAAAACTGTATTACACAAATGAATTATGTATGTAAGACTTTTATTTAACCTGAATAAATTAAGAAAATCAAGTGTTTTTATAACAATTTTATACGCTTCAATTGTTATTTTTCAGGGAAATAGTTCTACAAATTTGTGTAATAGCGCCATCTGTATTTGAATAGCGATACTAAACTTTTACTATTATGATACTTCGTTACTAGATGGCGTAACTGCCCGTTTAGTCATTAAGTTAAATTTATGATGATGATTAATCAGGAAAATGTTTATTATTTAGTGGACATGAGACTTGCTGCGTTCCACATGTTTAATAAATAATCAATTAGTTTTTTACGGTCGATTGAAGAACAGACAACCTGAAAATGGGAGCTAGATTGGAACGTGGAGCATCGGGAGCTATGGCGCACAAAACTAAATAATTATTGTGTTGTCGCCTCAAATGATAATAAGGTCTACGAACTATTGTACCTTTTATTGTACTGACGAGGTACCCGATTGATGCACATACTAAAACATTACAATGTCTCATGTCTTGGTTACATAATTAATTAATTTTAACCATACCTATTTACTTTGTATGGCTGTGAATGTAATTAAAAATACCTAATACCTGAATAATCTTCTTTATGCGGCCTGTCCTTAAGGTGCTTTGGAACCCTGGGTTCGCTATCCTATTTCTTGTATTTGGCTTTCATGGGAGCGGTTGCATCCCAACCCCGAAATGACAGTCTGCGCCAGACTCGTGTATTAATCAGTAGGTGCCCCGGCTCGCAGGTGAAGTTGATTTCGGTTCTAAAGAAAGTTGTAGTGAAGCCTCATTCACAACAACAAATCATTTCTAACAAATATAAAAACTAAAGTCTCCTAAAATATACCGCAGAAATAAAATTGATAACAGCGCCATCTAGTTTCGAATAGCAACAACTGCGTCACTGCTATAAATTGCACAATGTTTGGGTTTTTACATCATGTTGATGTGTTCGTCATCTCGTTACGTCATGCTCTTCATAAAATGACCTATTGGACTTGAATAGGTTCGATCAACTTTTTGTCTACATCCTTATCTTATCGTTAGGTAATAATTCGTTATATTGGCAACAACGCAACACTTACTTTTTTAAATATATTTTGTCTGTGGTATTAGCTAGTTAGAGCCCTAAAAAGTCCGACAACTAACTCGATATCGCCAGTGCGTTGTGGAGGTCAGGGGGCAGTCACTTCACGAATATCGAAGTTCGACCGTGAGTAGTACTCTGACAGCCGAACCCAACTGAATCGGGAAGAGGCTCAGAGAATAATGAGCTGGGTGCGGGCCGGAACCTCCACGCGGTGCACCTGGGCAACGGAGGCGAGCAGCGTCTCCCACTCGCCACGGGAGACGCTGCTGCCTCAAACACCGACCGAAGCGGGAGTAGCTCTCTAGTGGACTGCTACCAGGCTCTCCACGTGACTCTTTGACTAGCAGACGACACAGTGGGGAACACGCCGGGGGTGGCTAGTTCTCCGCGCGCAGACAGGGTCACAGGACAGCCGCCTGTCATCCTACACCCACCATCGGCGTAGTGACCCGATGCTCGCCCCACCCCCTTTCGGAGGGCCGAGGGTACCATCTTAAAATCCTAGATGACCCAGGGTCAGCTGGGGTGCGAGGGATATGCCTATTGGGTAACCTTACACCTTGGTAATTGACACACTAGATGGCTTGCGGTATGTCGGTCTAAGTCCGACAAAACCACCCCCGATGGCCGACAGGGGTGATGGGGTAATTCGCACGAAAAACAAAAAAAAATACTGCCTACAAAAAACATGAATATCTAATATTAAGTTTTTACTTTATCAAACGGAACTACGTAATTACATAATCATATCAAAAATAGATTATTATTATAATGTTATCAAAATAAGATTACGAATTGATTCACTCCTATGATTTAATGAGTTGATATCTTTCTATATTGCGATGCAACTAATGCATGCTCGTGCCTAGTGGCAAGCAACACTAGCCAGGACAATCTTATGATGGATGGTATTATTAACACATTGAGACTGCTCCGTGCTTCAGAGAGCACGTTGAGTCGTCGGTCCCGGTTGCCATACGAACATCTATGGCAGTCGTTACGGGTACTTGGAGCCCTAAAAAGTCCGACAAATTGGTCTAACTACAGAACTTCGATGTCGCCACGGGTATCAGCTAGTTAAAAGTGTTTGTATGTAATCTTACTCCACACATATTTTTCGTAATGATCTCAACACAAACTTTGTAAAAAATAAAAACAACAATTTTCAATAGCTCCTAAATAATTACACGTCACTCAAGGATCCGTCTTTAAACCTGAGTATGTAAAAAATAAGACCAAAAAATGTATATTTTTCAACTTACATAATAGTCGTGATGCGATGGTAGCTGAATGGATAAGGACGCGGCGGCCTCTTCTTAGAGGACAGTACCAATGTGAATTTCACTTTCTGGTATTATGAGTACTAATCACATGATTTACCATCTGCTGCCGGTGAAGGAAAAACATCGTGAGGAAAATCACATGTCCTAGAACAAATTCTAAGTCCGATCCACCAACCCGCATTAGGCCAGCGTGTTTGAATTAAGGTCTAAACCGTCTCAGCTCTCTCGTTAGAGGAGAGGAGATAAATGGGTTGCTATCACATTATAAAATTCAAAAGTAACGCTGTTTGCGATGTTCGTGCATCATTTGCAAACTGTATAGATTCATCTAAAATTTTGCACGAACGTTCTTTAAATTCTAAGGTTATGATCATAGACACGCCGCCGTCTCGGGTTTTCAAAGACCAGGGTATAAGGGGACCCATAAGGCATTTATCTCGTCACTCGTGCTCCGAATGAAACAGGGCCAACTCCCTTATCGAGATGACCCTATCTTGCCCTCAAAAAATTAAGATGTGGGTCTTGGGCGAAACTCCATCAAAGCCGCGTTTAAGGTTACAAGACTTCAAATCCTTGACTTGAAGGAGGAAGGACACGACGGTATAGATCTCCCGTTAGAAATGAGCAGTCCGACTGGGGTAGTACCTCCGCCCTACAGAACACCGCCCCACAATAACCATCGTGTTGTGTTCCCGCCGGTAAGTAGGGTAGCCAGAGCTCACTGTACCCCTCCTCCTCCTCCCCTTCCTAGCCTCCCCACCCCTTCCTAGCCCTCCCCCCTTCCATACAGGATAGGCAGCGTGTGTGTGACACCCTAGTGTTGCACACGTCCAAAAGCCACGGTGACCGCTTCCCATCAAGTGGTACGTGTGCTTGTCTGCCACCTACGTAGTATATAAAAAATTAGGATGTGCCTACAAATGTGGACATTGAATACACGAGTCTTAAGTTTAAACAAATATAATCGGCATGTTTTTTGCGATAAATCTAAATCAAATTGTACATTACCTTCAGACTGTACTATAAAAAAAATATAGTACAGTCAAATCTAAATTGCTGATTTCCTTGTTGCCTTATGACCTTATAATGTTGATTACTTATCGCTAGCAAAAATATGCCATAAAGTAATTGTGATAGAGACTAAAAATAAATGGTTGTAAGAATGCGTGGTTTGGAGGCAAGTGTCTTGTTGAGGCTTTCCTTCGTATAAAGCGGAATATTACACTTGTCGGAATCCGATTTTGTGTCGGTTGGAAAAACAACCGACAAGAAATGTCGAGTGTTTTGCCCGCCCTTCGTCCGGAAAAAAATCATGTCGGATCTTTTGATTATATATAATCAAAGGTCGGATCTCGCTCGCCTATGGTTAGAATGCCACTGTTCACATTGAGAAAGGCGTAATTCTGTATTTTAGTAGTTTATGCTCATTGGTATGAGCCAATAGATGCTTGAATGTAGTTATCGACATTATAAAATAATTGAAAAACTTAATTTCGTCACTCCCCAATCTGTTATTAAGTTCTTAAAATATTGGGTGCACTCTAGATGCAACCAATATTTTTTTTCCTGTTGTCTTTCCACGTTTTCTTAAATAAATAATACATCACAACAGGAATTTCGTCGACGTCCATCGTGCCTCGCGTAGAGTGCTTGAAACTGGCTTAGCGTCGACCATCGCGGCATCGTGGCCGACAATCGATTATCGAGTGAGTGTCAACATCAACAGAGGCTCCGACATCCGGTTAAAATATGGATCCGACACCCGTAAAACGGACATGAGCTAATACACTATGTGAAAATACTTATACCTCCCTACATGCGCAGTCAGCGCCAGAAGTACATGATCATTTTCTTATAAGATTCGTTTTCTAACAAAGTACTTTCTATTTCTTAGTATATATTATGCCATTTAATTACTAAGTGGGCGCTATTTAATTGTTTTCAAAGTTTCATTAACTTATTATTTATCATTTTCATTCAAATTTTCAGCATTGAAATCTGTGAAATCATCATTTACTTTTGACGCTGACTGTACATACATTTACTGTAAGTATAGCGCAAATGAAATTTGTATAAACTAAGTATATCTATAATATAAAAATGAATCGCAAAATGTGTTGGTAAGCGCATAACTCACCAACGGCTCTACCGATTTCACTAATTCTTTTTTTGTTGTGTTTGTTATTATCGGGAGAAGGTTCTTACGAAAAAAAAAAATAAAACAGTTGTACAGAAAATTTCAGAAAGTAACTTTTCTTTTTCTCATACAAACTTTTTCTATTATGTGAGAGAAGTTTATGTTTACGTTACGGGATTAGTATTTAGTAGTAGTAGGTAGTAGTAGGAATGGGAATGGGAATGAGAATAGGAATAGGAATGGGAATAGTAATGGGAATGGGAACGGGAACAGGAATGGGAACGGAATTGCACGCGGGTGGAAAATATGGCGGTACGAAGTTCGCCGAGACAGCTAGTTAAAGAAAAAAAAATAACCAAAAGATCATCACATCACATCACACTTGTTTAAACGCTTGGTACATGAATATTTTCGTTCTGTAGTATGTAGACACTCACCTGCATGCTTAGCTTTTTGGAGATGACCTCTATGTCAGGGTCAGGGTCTTCGTTCAGCTGGATCTTTTCCTCGAAGTCGGAAACCTTGAAGTCCTAAAATCAAAGAAAGATATTGGCAAAACTGTTCATATTTTGACACGACTCCGTACTCAAAAACCTCACAGCTTAATATTATAAACGCGAAAGTTGGTAAGTTTTTACCTCTTTCACGCAAAAGCTGTTGATGTTGCACACGTCCATAGGCCTCGGTGACCGCTTCCCATCAGGTGGGCCACGTGCTTATCTGCCACCTAAGTTTTATTGAGATGAAATTTGGCACAGAGATAGATAACACATAGGTTTTTTATTCTGGAAATAGGTTCCCGTGTGTTACGGGACCGGCATCAGAATTAAAGTAAGGCGGAGCCGCGGGCAGCAACTAGTATTCGTTATAAATGTGAACATTTGTGAAGATAGATGAATATCTGTTAGATATTCTTTCACATAAAAATGTCCGCACGGATCCGTTTCCGCATCCAGTTATTCCCATTTCCGCATCTTTTAAATTTATTACCACTTTTTTATGCCACTTAGGTAGCAGACAAGCGCACGGCCCACCTGATGGGAAGCGGTCACCGTGGCCTATGGACGTGTGCAACACCAGGAGCGTCACACTCGCGCTGCCGACCCTGTAAAAACCTTCTAATGCCCTTCTTGAAGAACCCCATATTGTAGTCGCTAAAAGACCTTTTGACCATAGTCACTGTTGCTAACATTTTTCTCACGTACCAGGCTACTTCGTGGCTTCTTAGGCTTGGAGCTCATGTCTTCCGCATCAGGGCTAAGGCTCCTCATCGTGGGCATAACCTCATCCAGCAGCATGGTGATATAACAGTTTAACGGGCTGGATTACCTGGAGACAAACATTTATTTTTATTAGGCACTTCAACATGACTTCACCTCGCCTAATCATAAGCTAAAGGTAAAGTCTCAGGCCCGGGGTCACCACTACATACACCGGTAGTGCTACAGTGGTGGCCCTCAGCTTGACGGCCTCATCAAATGCTTTTTAAGCCCCTCTTAAAGGACCCGGGACTGTAGGAGGAAGGAAACACGTGGGCTGGTAAAGAATTCCAAGTTTTTATGGTACGGTAAAGAAAAGAGGCACCGCACCGCTTGGCGAATATTGACAAAATAATCTACTCAAAGATGATGTGTTTCCTTCTTCCTGCAATCCCGGGTTCTTTAAGCGGGCCGTGAAAAGGCCGTCAAGATAGGAACCGCCGTTTTGGGGTGAATTGCATGGTGTCTGGAATGGCGACCCGTGTCTGGACTTTACCTTGGATTCTTACAGTTCTTACCATCCAGCGGGGTGAAGTCAATTTTGGCGGACTGAAGAAAAACAATTGAATTTAGTATCTTTAGAGTCGAAACACACCATAATTTGAGAACATACTGATTTATTTAAAGTTTAAGTTTTAAGTTAAGTTTTCTACCACAATAGAAAAATTAAGAAAATTACGTAGAAAACGCGGGCGAATCTGAAGGCACTAGCTAATATAATCACAAATTATTATTATGTATGTATGTTAACTCCATTATTTTACAAGCTTTTATATAGTTTCACCTGTCTCGTTGTCTGTAATCAAATCTTGCAAGCCATTTTTCGACCACTTCTGGTTATCCGATTGAGCTGAAATTTGGCATACTTATGTAAGTCCCATGACAATGCAATATTGTAAATAATAAAAGCTTGTTTTTAAAATGGTTTTCTTTAAAACTGCAGTTTGTTTATATTGTTGTTATGTAAGTGCACGTAATAATCTTAACATTGATATAATTATGTTATACTTATAAACAAACAACTTGAAATTATCATAAGGTCTCAAGTTCAATACCAATCAGATACAAGTAGGTATATAAGCGGCGAGTGTGATCGAGAACCTCCACGAAGTACCCCCGGGCAACGGAGACGGTAGTTAACACCTCTCTCTCGTAGGGGGGACGCTGCCAATCGCCCAATAAACTTTTTTTTCTTACTTTCTGTATCGCACAATTAAAAAAACTGGAATGCACTTCCTGCACACGTGTTTCCTTCTTCCTACAATCCCGGGTTCTTTAAGCGGGGCGTGAAAAGGCATCTGTCTAGGCCGTCAAGGTAGGGACCGCCGTTTTGGGACGAATGGTGTCTGGAATGGCGGCCGTACCCTCTGGACTTCACCCTAGCTTCTTACCATCCAGCGGGGTTAAGTCAATTGACGGACTGAATATAAAAAGAAAAAAGACAAAAATATATATTTAAGGCGCCCCGCCCTAAGCCGTAGAATATATCGGAAAATTTCGAGCATCTAGAATGGGTCCAGGTAGCTCAGTTGGTCAGAGCATTCCCCCTGTAAGGGACTGGTCACGGGTTCGAGTCCCGTCCTGGATGATCATTTTTTCCGATCAGAAAATCATTTGGAAATATATATTTAGTCCGCCGGATTGACTGCATGGGGCGCGGTTTTGATTCCCGCTCGGTGCAAATATTTGTTTGCATGAATATACCTATTTGCATTGGTTTGGGTGTTTCTAATTTACAAAAATACGTTTATCCGCATTCTAAAAGCCATAACACAAGCTAGTTAAACTATTACAACTTACTTTGGGTCTAGAGAGAGCTAGAAAGGCTAGAATATCGTAGAATACCTATTTATTATTTACAAGCTGAACCACCCCGGCTTCGCCCGTGGCGTATTTCGAACACCGATGCACCCTTTTTAACTCACATAATATGCTCATAATTTATCAGTTTTCCTAAAATGTATGATGGGAATCTACCGGAATTGTTCACATTTATGATTATTGCTCCGCTCCCTTGGGCAGTAGCGTGATGATATTCAGCCTATGACACTCAGCAATAATGTGGCTTTCTATTGGTGAAAGAATTTTTAAAATCGGTTCAGTAGATCCCGAGATTACCCCTTACAATTTAACAAACACACAAACTTTACCTCTTTATAATATTAGTATAGATTAGGTATTATGTAAGAAAAATCATGTAGGTACTTATTAACCTAGTCAGTGTACTATTGAACGCAAATGAATGCAAGTTCAAATCGTTCAAGGTTCAGAGGTTTAACCGCGAAAGATAAAAAACAGACAAAAATGCGTTCGTGAATGATTTTCGTATGTGATACGACGTGATACTTGATAGCCATAATATAAACACGTGTCTTCGCTTGCCGTCACGTGTCAAGACGCGTTTAGTTTACAAGATAATAAGTTTTTTTTTCCCCCTACTTTGGCAAATATTGTATGAATGCCAGTGTCAAGTAAATTGATAAATCAAGTTAGAATTAATTACAAATGCAATAAGTTGCAGTGTTTTCGTCATTTAGTCATAGTCAAGGTCAGTCAATAGTCAAGTCAGTCAGTCATAGTCTTACCCCAGCAAAATAGTGGAGACATAGTACTAGAGGCTTCTATGGAGTTTTGGAATCAACGTTGAAAAGCACAATTCACGGTAATATACGCTCGTGCACGTTGCACAAGATGTTATGTTTAAAAATCCACGATTTTCACACATAATACCTAACTACATTTTACACTAATTTTAGAAAATGATACAATGCCCCGATGTGTCTTTTTCAGCGTTGGCGCCAAAAACTCAGATAATAAGTTATTGATTTGCAACATTTGACAAACATACAGTCATACATATTATGCTCACGCCTTTTTCCCTCTAGAGTAGGCAGAGACAACAGACCGCCATCTGCCTCTGTCATTACATACTTCACGCGCTTCCTCTACTGTCATGAAACCTTTCATGCAAGCTCGCCGGTTTTAAGTGCTTTTGACCGATCCTTTTTTGACTTACATTTGAATTAAATGTTTATTTGTGGTTGGCATTATATTACATTAAAGTACCTAGCCTTGTAACATCAGCTATCTGCCAGTGAAAGTTCCTTCAAAATCGGTGCAGCCGTTTCAGAGATTACCCGACATAAACTGCCATCAACAAGACTGTTGATGGCAGTTGCTTCACGGACAATGATTACAATAATATGCAAGTTTGGCCATTTTGTAGTTTTTTTTTATATAGAACACGTCAAAATGGCTTCACCTAGCCTGATGGTAAGCTAAAGGTAAAGTCTCAGGACCGGGGTTACTACTACATACACCGATAGTGCTACAGTGGCGGCCCTCAGCTTGACGGCCTCATCAAATGCTTTTTCACGCCCCGCTTAAAGGCCCCGGGACTGTAGGAGGAAGGAAACACATGCGCTGGTAAAGAGTTCCAAGTCTTTATGGTGCGGTGCTTTAGAGAGGCATTCTACCAAAAGCTTATTAGCCTAACGAAGTATTTGTGGGTGGCGCCTTATCTCACAAGGCTACGATCCAGTGTCAACACACTTATCATCATATTTTGGTTGCAAATAACTCTGATATGGTCGTTTTCACTGATAACAGTATCTCAGCACGGCCATATCTCATGTTATTAGCTACAAATGTCTGCAAAAAATGTATTCTCAAGATTTCCTTGTGCAATAAATTTATCTGTTCATAAGTTATTTACCGACTTTTCGATGCTTTTCGAAGTTATGTGTGTATTTATCGCAAGTTTATAAGTGCCCGGTTAATGGCAATAGGCTCGCCACCTATTACATTGGGACCTAAACATAAACTGGCGAAATGTGGGTGCTAGCACCTCTGCCTACTCCTTCGGGGATATAGGCGTGAGTTTATGTTATGTTATGTAATTTAATGTGTTATTAATAAAATAATGGTTTGCTTGGTTGAAAAAGTTTAGATAGGTAAGTACTTACTTATTTAGTTTTTATGTTATCTCGTGAACTATAGACTATATTCTACGGCCTCTGTGGCGTAGCGGTTGCATTCGACTGCTACGACAGGCGGTGCGGGTTCGATTCCCGCTCAGTGCAAATATTTGTATGCATGAATATGTTTATTTGCATTGGTCTGGGTGTTTCAATATGTATTTACAAAAAAAAAGAATTCAAGTAGGTACCTATATACTTAATATTTATCCACATTCTAGAAACCTTAACACAAGCTAGTTAAACTAAGCTTACTTTGGGTCTAGGGAGCGCTGTGTAGAATGTTGTAGACGCTGTATATTTATTTATTTATTATTATTTATAGATAATAAATAATAATAATCAAGGTCGATAATAATTGAAACGAGGTCTCGGGTTCGATCCCAGGTTCACCATGGCACACACCAATGACTTTTCGATGCTTTTCGAAGTTATGTGTGTATTTATCGCAGGTTTATTAGTGCCTCGGAGAGCACGTTAAGCCGTCGGTCCCGGTTGCCATACAAACATCTATGGCAGTCGTTACGGGTAGTTGGAGCCCACAAAAGTCCAACCAGTCTAACTTGGAACTTCGATATCGCCATTGGTCGTAATGACCATTGGTTGTAGAGGTCAGATGGCAGTCGCTCCACGGAAAATATCGAAGTTCAGCCGCATCACAGTTAGACTGGAAAGCCGACCCCAACTAAGTTGGGAAAAAGGTTCAGAGAATCAATCATCATATCAAATAATAATAATCAAGTTATTTACACCTTACTAATATAAAATTGTAAAGTAGCTGTGTTTGTACATTGGAGATATTTGCAAAAAAACACTTGGGCTATGTAAAACGAACGAATTTTTTTTTTCGAATTCTTGTCTATTTGTTTGCGGTGGACGCAAAAACTACTGAACGGATTTTGATGCTGTTTTTTTATTTGATAGGCCTTGGTCAGACTTAAAATCTTACGCATGTTTGATCACAATCGGTTAAGTAGAACTGGAGATATACTTAGTCAAAAAAACCGACATCCATGCGGGCGGAGCCGCGGACTATAGGGCTAGTTAATAAAATAATCGTTTTTTAATAGAAAAAGTTAAGATAATAATTTAGTTTGTATGTTATCTTGTGAACTATAATCTCTATCTATATACTCGTACAAATAAATAAAACTAAAGTGTTTATTTGATAAGAGGTAAGTACACATGTTCGTCATTCGAGAAAGTCGCTGGCTTATTAGCGAGTAACTAGCACACTGCAGGTAAACCGGCTTACAAGTAAACCGGATTACAGGTGTACCGGCTTGCAGGTGTACCGGCTTGCAGGCGTACCGGCTTGCAGGCGTACCGGATTGCAGGTGTAGCGGCTTGCGGGTGTAGCGGAATGCAGGTGTATCGGATTGCAGGTGTACTGGCTTGCAAGAGTTGCAAGTATACCGGATTGCAGCTGTAGTGGCTTGCAGGTGTACCGGCTTGCGGGTATACCGGATTGCGCTGCACTGTGTAGAATGTTTATTTTTTATTTATTTATTTCTGTATGTTGTATATTTCACGATAAGAAGCCTTTTTATTACCTAGATCGATAAATTAAAATCATTGATCAATACAAAAGTGAATGCGCGCGCGCGCCGCCGGCCTTGAACCATGACCATAAATCATTATTATTACTTTAATAGGCATAGCTGATGTCGCGGCTCCATATCCGTAAAACTGAATACTTTTATTTTTATACTACTTAGGTGGCCAGACAAGCGCACGACCCACCTGATGGGAAACGGTCACCGTGGCCTATTGACGTGTGCAACATCAGAGATGTCACACTCGCGCTGTTGACCTTCGAGGGGGATGGAGCCGATGAAGGTTGAGGAGTTTGGGCGGGGTTGGAGTGGAGGATTGGGAAAATGGTGGTGGGGAGGGAGGTTTGTGAGCTCTGGTTATTTGATTTTCTTTTTTTTTCACAGTATTTAATATCCATATTGCGGTACTCGTGGAAAAATATGTAAGCCGCCATTTTGTAGCGGCGGCGATCTAGGATTATCTTGTAACTAAAGATATGTGCCAAATATCAGAACAATCCGTCCACAGGAAGGGGGTCAATTTTCAATTACTAAATTTTACCCTAACAAACAGGTCAAGTTAAATAAAAGCGTTTAAGAAAGACAGACAGACGGGTTACTGTCATATTTATATTGGTAGTATATTATGTAGGTATATATGTATAGATGATGCAAAGCAGGCTACTGTAATGTATGTTTGCATGTTCGTCTCTGTTAATATTAGCAGTTTGTGACGCGTTTCCTTGTAACTGTGTGAAGGAAAACCACAGATAGGTATATTGTTTGTTGTTCTCCTGGTCCAAGAGACATGGTACGGTAGTCCTACGTCATAGCGTACAGGCTGAAGGCTGACTCTTCGTGCGACTGGGGTAGTAGCCCTACAGACCAACGACGCCGTCCCATAATAACCAAAGTGTTATGTTCCCGGCGGCGCGCGGCGGTGAGTAGGGTAGCCAGAGTTTTTTTTATCGTGCGGAAATCCCCATGGATACCACCCCCGTCGACCATCGGGGGTGGTTATGTTGGGATCGAACTGACTAAAACCGCACGCCGTCTCGGATCTTAATTACCGGGGTGTAAGGTTACCCAATAGGCATATCCCTCGCACCCCAGCTGACCCCGGGCCATCTACGGTTTTAAGACGGCCCCCTCGACCCCCCGAAGGGGGATGGGGCGAGCATCGGGTCAATTCGCCGATGGTGGGGTGTAGGATGACAGGCGGCCGTCCTGTCACCCAACCGTCGTCGGCGCGTGGACAATCAGCTCGCCCCCCGCTCGCTCCCCACTGTGCCCTCTGCTAGTCAGAGAGACACGTGGAGAGCCTCAGAGCAGCCCTCTAGAGGGCCACTCCCGACCCGGCCGGATTGGCCGCAGGCAGCAGCGTCTCCCGTGGCGAGTGGGAGGCGCTACTCGCTTCCGTTGCCAGGGTGCACCGCGTGGAGGTTCCGGCCCGCACCCAATTGTTTGCCACCTAAGTAAAGTAGTAAGTATAAAAATCCATTTACGCTACGATAGATCCCGCTACGTGATTACCTAAGCATTGCTACAGGAACATTATCCGCGAAACTAATCAATATTATGGAAATCCCTACTACGTCAAGTATGAATATAATAATGTAAATATTTTATGTAAATACAAACACACATTTACATATTAATGAAGAAAAACTGTTTAGAACAAGTACTTGTTAAAATAAACTTGACCGGCTTCTAAAGAATCTTCTTCAACTTCTTCAACCTAGCGTTAATTCCAATCGCATCCAAAGCTTTCACCTCGGAGTCTGGGGTCCGCTTTACCAGTCTTAAGACTCACCGAAAAAATATAGAGGTCCAGCCAAATCCGCAGTTAACTGCGGATTTGGCTGGACCTCGATATTTTCCGTGAAGCGACTGCCATCTGACCTTCACAACCCAATGGTGACATTAGGCGATATCGAAGCATTGCAGCTAAAGCATATCGGTGCATAAACGACGGACACGGAACTGAATATACTGCATACGTCTGCGAGTCCATTTAGCGCGTACAGGCGTGATGTTATGTTATGTAATTGTATAAACAATGTCTAAATGTACGATAGCAGCAATCGCGGATGATTCGCTGGCGTTTATTGAAGAGTTCCGTTGTCTGTCTCCGAAACTTGTCTTCACATCTTTATGAAATTTAAATCGGACCATTTCGGAACTGCACATTCAAGCAATCCTTGCAAGCCTGCACACCTGTAAGTAAATCGGTGCACCTGCAACCTGTAAGCCGGTACACTTACAAGCCAGTACATCTGCAAGCCTGTACACATGTAAGCCGGTATCCTTGTAAGCCGGCACACCTGTAAGTCGGTGCACCTGCAACCTGCAAGCCGGTACACTTGCAAGCCAGTAGGTAGGTACACCTGCAAGCTGGCACACCTGCTGCAAGCCAGTATCCTTGCAAGCCGGCATACCTGTAAGCCGACACGGTTTTTAACTGGCACTGGCTGATTTGATAGCTGGCGTTTCGCTTGTGGTGCCATTTCAATTTGGTAAAGTTTTTTTTCTAAAAACCGTTTCTAAAAACCGATTCACCGAAACGCGAGAAAATCGCGGACAAACGTATTTTGTTTTTTTTAATATCGGTCACATCAATATGACTTCACCTCGCCTGATGGTAAGCTAAAAGTCTCAGGAAGGGGGTCCCCATTACATACACTGACAATGGAGGCCCTCAGCTTGACGGCCTCATCAAATGCTTTTTCACGCCCCGCTTAAAGGACCCGGGACTGTAGGAGGAAGGAAACACGTGAGCTGGTAAAGAATTCCAAGTCTTTATGGTACGGAATAGAAAAGAGGCACCGAACCGCTTAGTTCTTGATGGAGTCGCTTGCACGGTATGAGGGTGATATCTCAGCCTTGAACGTGTTGTTCTGTTTAGTAAAAGAGAGGGTTACCAACTTCCTGGTGAAACTGTGGGTAAAACCACAGATAAAACCAGGTAAAAAAGCGAAACTCCTTTGAATTAAAGTCGGTTAAAAATTGTGTCGAACCGGTAACAAATTTTAAATTTAAAACGAGATGCAGAAACTATAAAACGTGTTAATGAATTTTGATACCTAGGTGCGCTTGTCTGCCCCCTAAGTATTAGTATAAAAAGTAACCGATCCCGTTAGCCAGTGGGGTGGTCAGGCATCCGTGGGAATTACTTAACGCACGAAAAAAACAAGGTACGCTCACTCTCGACTCATAGGTATAGGTATATTATCTGTTTCTTCCATCCTCTCTGAACGTCCGAACCATCTAAGCATCCCTTTCTCTATCTTGCTCACTGCATCTTCAACCATACCACAACGTTCCCTTATCACGCTGTTCCTTACGCGGTCTAAAACTTCTCATTTCAACCGAATTCAGTTTACTTTCATGCTATAGATAAGTACGTACAGCCCGTAGTGCTTAAATATAAATACTATAAACCTGCCTAATTGCTCATGAAGTTATATTTCTTACCAAAATTGTATGTACCTAACTTATTAATAATACTAGGTACTATTTCAGATAATCAGGATTTGTACCTAGTACTGAACTTGCAAACTTGTATGCAAAATAATGACGTCAACAACACTGACAAGACAAACAAACACCGTAGACAGCTATAGCAAGTAGCACGAGAAAGAAAAGGACAAAATATATTATCATTATTGCTAATCAAATCAAGAATCAACACAGTCGGGATATGTCGCAGTTTGTTGCATTTCTTTTTGCAATACGCACGCGGTTTTAGTAACTTTTATTAAATAATAAATATTAAACTAAATACTTACAGGTAAAAAAAAGAAAAAAAAATCCAAAACACAAAATCACAGCACTACACAAGAAAAAAAAAAACAATGGAACCTTTTTAATTTTTAAACGTATTATCGAACTAGATTGGAAATACGCGGGAAATTGTTCACGATTGAATGGTTTTGGTGATTTTTAAATTAGGTGGTTAATATGTGAGGTGACGAACGTACGCGGAGACTGTTGTAAATAAACTGACGTTTGGTAATAATATGGACAGATTGCGTGTCGTCATACCAAAACAGAAATTGTGTGTTCTTGATAACTAATAATAAATGATAACAATTTTATCAACACACATTATATAAGGTAATACGGCAAAAAAGAGTCGCTAATATGAGAAATTTTAAGTGTACTTTAGCTAGTTGTGTCAGTAGATCAAAAGATGGCGCTAGTTATAAGGAAAAATAATTGTTTGTTTAGGTAATTAATTCGAAGTGTGAATTGAATTGAATCATCAGCGAAGCGTTTATGCCTATTTACACGTACAGATATATGTCCTAAAAACATATGGACGGAACACGTTGAACAATAGGTACTAGAGTTGGCCCGCACACACTCCCACACTAGTCAGCCACTACATGGCATAAGTATACAGTCGTTTCAGTCATTTTAAGTAGCGAAAAAAATACAGCAATCAGCATGTCTTGTGTAAAAATCGTAGTAAAGCAAGAAAAAATATCCAGGAATCACCCTGGGTAACAAATTGCAGTCCAAATTCACTCAAACATGGTTAGCCATGGTTCATATTATTATACCTATTTACGTACCTCTGTGGCATTCGTTACGGGTACTTAATTGAAGCCCTAACATTTGCAGAACTTCAATATCACCAGTGGGTTAGACAAATTTAAAAAACGGCTTATGCTTACATACATAATATAATCACGTCCTTTACCCCCCAGGATAGGCAGAGACCTCACAAGCTTCATCTACTGTTTTTTTTATACTACGTAGGTGGCAGACAAGCACACGGCCCATCTGATGGAAAGCGGTCACCGTGGCCTATGAACGTGTGCAACACTAAGGTGTCACACACGCGCTGCCTACCCTGAAGGAAAGGGGGAGAGCTAGGAAGGGGTGGGGAGGCTAGGAAGGGGATGGGGAGGAGGGGTACAGTGAGCTCTGGCTACCCTACTTACCGGCGGGAATACAACACGATGGTTATTATGGGGCGGTCTGTTATTAAACCTCTCATGTAAGCGCGCCGATAATAAGGGTTAATTAATTTTAAATTATAATTTCATGCATAATAACAACTGTGCGTTGTTATTGACTATTAATTAGGGTTCATAAACCATTATCGACACGACAGAAGAAAATAAATTGGTATTGAAAGACAGTGGTCTACAGGTTTTATGAAATGATTCTTTTATTAATTTTATCATGTAAGTTACATTCTCACAGAATAGTTAATGAGAAGTTGCACTTTTTAATCATTAATCATTTATTTCATTTTATACTTTATAGCTGACCCGGCAAACGTTGTTTTGCCATATAAATAAAAAAAAAATTTAGGGGTGGACTACCCCTAACATTTAAGGGGATGAAAAATAGATGTTGGCCGATTCTCATAGATAGCGGATAAGCACAAAAAATTTCATCAAAATCGGTCAAGCCGTTTCGGAGGAGTATAGCAACGAAAACTGTGACACGAGAATTTTATATATGGTAGGGGAGCCCAAGAGGGGATTTTGAATGTGAATGATTTTTTTAACATTTTTTGAAAATTAGCACACGCTCTCCTCCTCACTAAAATGGCAAAATGAACATAATATATATTATAGGTACTTTTTCGTTTTAGGCTTAAATCTTCACAATCTTATCGGTCCCCATGACGCTTTAGTAACTGAAAATTTAGCGGGCCGGGCACCCCTACTAATATTAGATAGTCACGATTATAACCATTATATTTTTGAAATCATACATTTTAGCACCAGAAATCAAAATTATTGTTTTAGTTCACATTTTTATGTAGCCTATGACTCACTCGGGAGATGCATACCTTTACCCGTCCTGAGACTTTACCTTTAGCTTACCATCAGGCGAGGTGAAGTCATATTGACATGACCGATATAAAAAAAGCTTTTTTTACTAAACAGTTCTATTTAACCCGACCTGTTTTTTTGGGTCAAATCTAGTAATTAAAGAACCCCTTTCAGTTGTCTGATTGGTCTGATATTTGGCAGAAGTCTTTAGTTCTGATGACAATGAAATTTAAAACTGTTTAACTGATAATTAGGTATAACTACGTTTAAAAAACCGACTTCACACACTTATATTTTTTACTTTTTATTGTACAGAAATAGAAAAGTACCTATTTACCTCTATTTACATAAAATATAACATAAACTCACGCCTATATCCCCGACGGGATAGGCAGAGGTGCTAGCACCCACATTTCGCCAGTTTATGTTTAGGTCCCAATGTAATGGTAAAAAGTACCTATTTATGTGGTTTTTATATATATTATATAAATTTGATGATTTCCCCTCGATTTTCCCAAGATCCTAATACCCTGGATATGGGACCACCTCAGAAATAGCTTCTTTCAAACAAAAAAAAAAACAAAAAACCCATCCATAATTGGCGCCGCCGCGTAACATACATACCAAAGACGATAGATAACTGTTAAAGCAATTTACTCTTCCGGCTATTCAGCAACGCCATCTAGATATATTATAGCCGGAATTAGCGGCGTACGAATTTTTCCAAGGGATTGTCAGTCTATAGTTATCTATCGTCTTTGATACATATATACAAAAAAATAAAAATAGCGTACGAATTGAGAACCTCCTCCTTTTTTGAAGTCGGTTAAAAATAGATTTTTTCATCATTTATTTTTAGGTATGATACAATTATGTATTGGGAAACAACACTACGATTACCGTATACACCGCTTAGTCAACGATGGGTATTACTGGATGGACCCCCCCAGGACGGACATTTATGATCGCATGCTGCTCCTGTCGCGACAGATATACGAGGACGCGAACCTTAGGGTCTTGGAAATGGATGACTACAGGTTCATGTACGAAGAGACCCCTGAGTACGAATCAGGGTACATCATGGGCGAGATTATGGAAAGGTGAGACTGGGTACCTATAGGAGTAATTTGACGGCCTCTGTGGTGTAGCGGTAGTGCATTCGACTGCTACGACGCGATGGGGGTTTTTTTATACTACGTAGGTGGCAGACAAGCACACGGCCCATCTGATGGAAGCGGCGGACGGAGGTAGGACACGACGGTACATCCCGTCCGAAATGAGCTGTCCGACTGGGGTAGTACCTCCGCCCTACAGAACACCGCGGCCATAATAACCATCGTGTTGTGTTCCCGCCTCTTCCTAACCTCCCCACCCTTTCCGTTCAGGGTCGGTAGCGCGTGGGTGACGCCCTCGGTGTTGCACACGTCCGATGATTCCACCACGATTGACACCACGGTGACCGCTTCCCATCAGGTGGACCGTGTGTTTGTCTGCCTTGGTTATCCGTGGGCATTCCCGCGGACTGTAGTGGCCCTCTAGAGGATTGCCCAGAGGAGAAATACGAACATCTAGAACGGGTCCAGGTAGCTGAGTTGGTCAGAGCATTCCTCCGGGACTCGTCGCTGGTTCAAGTCCCGTCCTAGATGTTCACTTCCGATCAAAAATCATTAGGAAAGTTAGCGTTTATACTGTTTTTTTAGATACAGAAAAATGTTGGAAGAAGGTCGTATGTCATATGCAAATTTAAACAGAAAATATGCCGCATTTAGACACGCCGCGTCCGGACTGTTACACAGACTGGAGAAAGGGCAGAATTATTACTTTGAGCTGTACCATTTAGTGCGAATGCTGCACGAAGTTGTGCCAAAATACGATAAAAAAACAATGGCTTTAGGCGTCAAGGCACGGAATAAGCCGAAAGGACCGCCAGATTTCTACCCTCCAGATTCTATCAGCCTAGAAGATCTCTTTCCAGATCCCGCTAAACTACAAGAGATCGCAGCTAATCGAAAGAAGCAGGAGAGAAGGGAGAAACGGGAGAAAGAGAGGCGGGAGAGAATGGAAAAGAAGAGAGAGTCTATTGCGGATAGGATAGCTGAGAGGGAGAAATTGAAGGACAAGAAGAAGTATAGTTATTATAATTATACTAAAGTTAATGAATACACAAAGAAACCCACGGGCGGGCAAGGCCGCTATATGTACCTGCCTTTTGACTATGGATGGGAAATTACTGAACGTTGGTGGTAATTAAATTGGGGTATAACGTATTGTTTGAAAGAGAGATTTACTATGGTTAGTTAAATTAAATTTTTATTAAAAATACATAAATTCTCGTTATGATTTTATTATAAGTTTGTGTATAAGAAAGTGTAGTAAGTATAGGTAATACACGCTAATTTTATAGTGATTTTGGACCAGAAAGGGGGTTACTCGGATTGATATAAATAGGATACAATTTGGAAATGTCCAAATTACTGTATTGGTTATAATAAATCAAGCTGCTGTTTAAAAAAATCATTTTTAAAAACAAGCTTTTATTATTTACAATATTGCATTGTCATGGGACTTACATAAGTATGCCAAATTTCAGCTCAATCGGATAACCAGAAGTGGTCGAAAAATGGCTTGCAAGATTTGATTACAGACAACGGGACAGGTGAAACTAAATAAAAGCGTGTTAAAAAGTTAACTGTCTGTAATCTTCTTCACTCGTTCGAGTAAAAACATTATTAGCGCTTCGAAAAAAATCATTGTCAATTTTTAATTGATATAAATGAAGGTGTAGTTTGAGTCGCGACATGTCTGTATGTTGTGATTGGTCAGTGTTCGACATTTTAATACAAATTAAATATATTTTTAGATTTTAAATTAATAGCTCCAATAGATCCTGTTATCGAAACTGTGTCCAAAATACTTCGATTTCTTTTTTTTTTATGTCGGTCACGTCAACATGACTTCACCTCGCCTGATGGTAAGCTGAGGCAAAGTCTCTAGAATGGGAGTCACCATTGCAAACACCAATAGTGCCAAAATGGTGGCTCTCAGCTTGACGGCCTCATCAAATGCTTTTTCACGCCCCGCATAAAGTTTCGCCCCGCTTAAAATTTCGCCGTTTTCGGTCCAAAACAACTATGAAATCAGCGTGTACGTAACCAATATTAGGTATCTCATTGACAATCATAACGTATTGCAGTGGCTATCCATAATTAAGACACATTCTCCGTTCATTTAAAACATCTCTCGGAAGTAGTCATTCCACGTGTTATCAACAGGCCACTGGTTGAAAAACCTGAAAAAGAAAACAGTAGTAACAGTCTGTAAGAAATTAGTTCCTCGGAAAGCACGTTAAGCCGCCGCCGGTCCCGGTTGCCATAAGAACATCTACAACAGTCCTTACGGGCTTACGAGGAGTCCGAAGATGGCCCGGGTCAAGCCGGGGTGCGAGAGAAATGCTCTTTGGGCCACCTAGCGTCAGAGGACCCTAGACGGCGTACGGTTTTAGTCGGTAAGAGTCCGACATAACCTGCCCTGCTGGCCGCGGGGTGGGTATCCATGAGAATTTCCGCAAGAAAAAAAAAGGAGCTGGAGCCTTAGCATACCCCGGAAACTCTCAACAAAATGTATGAAGCGATCGTGTATCAATTACAACATGCATAGGTAGTTTGTGTACATACACGGTAGTGTTGATGTGTGGTGTGAGTATTCATGGTAGTGCTACGCAGCGCCGCGTCGTATGCGATAGAGAGAACGCCTTACAAAACCGACTCATGCTGTCCTTCTCTCTCTCCTGCCCGATGCGACGCGCGGTGCTGTATCCGTACATAGCCCTTGTGAATGTCGCCTAGCGTTTTGCCTATGGTTCTTGGCGCGGGGAGAGGTAAGTGATACTGGTGGGAGAAAGTGAGTTTCCGTTCTGTACGTTAGTACTATTAAGTATATATTCTGTGCCTTAAGTAACTTCGATATCGCCAGTGGGTTGTGGAGGTCCGATGGCAGTCGCTTCACGGAACAACAGGGTTCCAAAATTTTAACTGGGATAAGTGATAAGATTTTGAACACGGTAAATAACAGCATACCTACCTCCTTTTCGCCGTGGTTGAGTTCTCCGGCAGACCCATCTTTTTCATTAGAAATTTCTGTCGCAAGTTGTTTTTAAGTTTTTCCTCGGCTAAAATTTTGTTTGCGTCAAAGTTATCTGAAATATAATAATACGGTCACCGTGGGCTATGGACGTGTGCAACAAGCACCTGGGGCGTCGCCGACTCTGAAGAAGGAGTTGGAAAGGATTGTGGGGCAATGAGTGGGTATTTGACAGTGAACTTTATTCTACTAGTCAAACCCTTTCATTTAATATCCGTATTGCGGTAGTTGTGGAAAAATATATAAGCCGCCATTTTGTAGCGGCGGCCATCTTGGATTTACAATGATTCAAATTAGAATAACTTGTATTGTCACCAGAACTAAAGATTATGTCAAATATCAGAACAATCCATCCACAGGAAGGGGGTCAATTTTCAATTACTAGATCTATTTGACCCAAACAAACAGTTCAAGTTAAATAAAAGCGTTTAATAAAAACCTTACCTTTCAAATTAGATCTCCTCCCGTACGGTCGTACAGTTTTGTACACATGCGAGTTGACCATCCCCAAGTTGTCGCCTGCCCATTCCTCTTCAGGCACATCCTCAATGGCGTTCACAAGATGGTCGATGTGCAGTTCATACCTGCGTATGAGTTCGAAAAAAAACGCGTAATGCTCCAATCTATCCCGATCTATGGCGGGAATATTGAAAATTAATCTTTCGTGTCTATGGTCTTGGCCCTCCCTGTATATGTCTAACATATTTCTGTATTTTTCACGTATTTTACCTGAAAACATAATAATCTATGTATACTTCCCCCGTAGACAAGTGGTACAGCGAATAGCTAAGGAATAGAATAGAATAGATCGACCAATCACATCCAAGTTCGTCGCCGGCGTACAAAGCGCGCGCCGCGGCGGGTTCACGAGCTTGTGTGTAATTAGTCAATCTATTCTATTCTATTCCTTAGCGATTTAGGCTTGTTCCACTTGTCTACGGGCCCTGTTATAAAATTGTTGATTAGCTGTGTTTGTACACTGGATATATAAAAAAAAATATGTTAGGTTAGGTTAGCTTCTTTGGCAGTTTTTTTGTTCCGATGAGCTCTTCCAATTAATCCCACCCTCTCCTTTCCTATACAGAACTACACGTGCCAGCTGAGTGCAAACGATTCCATCAAGAATCAAGCAAAGAAAAGAGGGACCGAAGCCTCTTTTCTTTGCCGCACCATAAAGACCTGGAATTCTGTACCAGCTCACGTATTTCCTTCCTCCTACAGTCTCAGGTCCTTCAGCGGGGCGTGAAAAAGTATTATGATAAGGCCGTCAAGTTGAGGACCACCATTATGGCACTGTCGGTGTATGTAATGTGGACACCCTTCCTGAGACCTTCGGCTTACCATCAGGCGAGGTGAAGTCATATTGACATGACCTACCTACTTACCAATTATTAGGCCTATGTGATACGCCATCATAGCTTCGTGCTGTTTTCTCGGACCAGTGGTCTGCCGCATTTTGAGTTTGGCATCTCGCATCAGTTCATCAGCTAGGTTTGCGATGAGAATCCTTTCAGAATCGCCCAATTTGTCATCAATGGAGGTCCAACCCTCCTTGGGCCTCCATGTGATGTAAAATTCCCTCTTCCATCCCTTTGTTACGTAGTGGAAGCGACACGTCACTCTATTGACAACTGAAACCATTAAAAACCAGCTTTCTAGTAAGTGCATAACCACACAAATCAAATGAGCCCAAACATGACGGGTTTATCTTGTTTAGTTCACAAGTTCCTATGACCTACCGTCGCCATCTTCAGATCCTTTTTATTGTAGTTCGAAAATACCGACGGTAAGTAGGGTAGCCAGTCGCTACTTTGCTACCGAAATCACAAGCTAAGATAGCGACAAACATCGGTTGCAGTAACGATTCTTGCGTCAAACGGTAGTCTGTACATTTGAGATGGTCAGCAATATGGAGATACCAATAAATCGTTAAGTTTGCGATGATATTCGTTAAGATACCATAAAAAATCGTTAGTTTGGAAAGTACAGCTTACCAAATATCTTTACGTTTGCATAGTTACGAGTTAGCGACCGAATTCGGTAGCTACAGTGTTGCGATAAATGTCGAGACTGCCGCCCCAGAGTTCACTGGACCCGTCTCCCCATTCTTAGCCCCCTCTTAAGGGTCAGCAGGGCTATTGTGACGCCCCTGGTGTTGTACACGTCCATAGGCCATGGTGACCGCTTCTCAACAGATGGGCCGTGTGCTTGTCTGCCAGCTGAGTAGTATAAAAAAAAGATCTTTTGGACAATAGATCTACTCATCTACTTACCGGCAAGAAGTAATAGGAGTTTAATATACATTTTTTAAACAAATTTAATACCGGCGATGAATATATAATAACTAGGTATTTATTTAACTCAGTCCTCATGAAGTACTCGGTAAATCTTATGCAATTGAATAGATTTTTGTTAATTATTTTCTTTACTGCCGATATAATGTTAGTAATTATCTCTACTATTATAAAATTGTTAATTAGCTGCGTCTGCAGTACATAGAGCTATTTAAAAAACAATATTCTTGAGTATTCTGAACACGAAAATATGTTTATTAATAACTCTTGTTGTATATCAGTTTGTCTCTTTCTGTGAAAAGGAAGCAAAAACTACTGAACGGATTATGATGCGATTTTTTTGTTTGAAAGGTCTTGGTCAGACTTGAAGTCTTATGCGTGTTTGATCACAATCGATTAAGTAGAAACGAAGATAAATAACTAAGTAACTAGTCAAGAAATGTAATAACAATAATTAATTACATTTGTTAGGTACATCCACGCTGGCGTACGTTAGGTTTATATTATGGCGGATCCAAACTTCACTATTCGTTATTCGCCTTTATTCACGTGTAGGTATAAATCGAAGTGGGGAGGGCTTATTCGTGTATATTTGCTTTATTCGCACGAATATTCGTCTTAGTCACTCTTCTATGGAGAATTGTGGAGGGTTTAGTCATCTATAAGAAATTCCTTCAATAAAATAGGTGAATAGCGAATAGCAAAATGTGGATCCACCATTAGGGTTAGGAGGTCAGACCGCAGTCTCTCCAAAAATGGAGGCTCCGAGGTGAAAGTATTGGTCAACCTCTTTTTTTCGTGCGGAAATTCCCCGGAGACCCCCTCGCTAGCCAGCCGGGGGCAGTTATGCCAGATTCAAAACTAAAACCACACGCTTTTTCGAGTCTCTTGTATTTATTTTTCAAGCTTACCCAAGAGGCATTCCCGAGACCCCGGGCCATCTACGGTTTTTAGATAGCCCCCTCGACCCCCCAGGTAGATGGGTCGAGATGGGGGGAGGATAACGCCGCTGTTTCTATACCCCTGTTATTTTGACCAATCAAATAAAAAGCAATAAACAATTTCGTCATATTTTTAATTCCTTCCACATGTTATCGATCAAAAATCGAAATCAGTACGTCATCGATCCATTCTTGCTGATAGACCTGATCAGATCAATTAGATGGTTGATCTGTATCCCATAGTTAGCGATCTGCTCATACGCATTAATATGTTCAATTGGTTTCCATTTATGGTAGAATTTCTTCAACGTACCAGAAAATTCTACGATCACATCAAATTTCTCCTGCACCTCTCCCATTAGGAAGCCGACTTCGAAAGCTGTTGAATTGCCATAATGTTTCCTAATAAGTTCAGCTCTTTTGACCTTGAGGTCACTATCTCGAACTGTCTCGTACATAAGGCGGAATAACTTCAGTCGCATATTGCTGTCATCATCTCGTTCGTTTGGTTGTGGTTTTTCTTCTACCACATCATAATCCAGAGGAGGGGTAACAGAGGATGGTGCAGGAGGAGTTCCCACCCTTCTCATTATTAAAGATTCCATACCCACTCTCCTAGAAAATTTTAAGGTTTGGATTGAAATTGAAAATCAGTTCGATAGTGCCAAATCCCACCTTATCTTTTCCTATACAGAACTACACGTGCCAGGCTGAGTATCACCCTCAAAGGGTGAGAATTTTATTTGCCGCACCATAAAGACTTGGAATTCTTTACCAGCGCATGTGTTTCCTTCCTCCTATAATCCCAGGGCCTTTAAGCGGGGCGTGAAAAAGCATTTGATGAGGCCGTCAAGCTGAGGGCCGCCACTGTAGCACTACCGGTGTATGTGGTGGTGACCCCAGTCCTAAGACTCTGCCTTTAGCTTACCATCAGGTATATAGATATAAAAAAAATCAACTTATTGTTTAGTTGTGAGGCAATAATTTTGTTAGAAGTTAGTGTAACTACAGAACTTCGATATCGCCAGTGAGGGGGGGAGGGGAGGTCAGAGGTCAGTCGCTATACGGCAAATATGGAAGTTCAGTCGTTTCGCTGTTAAATTGAAAGGTGGCTCAACTTAGTTGGTAAAAGGTTCTGAGGAGGACCTTGAATGTCTACCCTATTTACCGTAAGACATGTATTGTACCATGTTCTGATAAATAAAGAGTATTATTATAAGAATACTAACTGTCCCGGCAAACGTTGTTTTGCATCTTAAGGGTGAACAACCCTTATCCTTAGGGGTATGGAAAATAGATAGTAGCCGATTCTCAGACTGAATACGCATATAAAATTTGGTAAAAATCGGTAAAGCTGTTTCGGAGGAGTACGGTAACCAACATTATGACATGGAATTTTTATATATTACCTAAATGTTAGTGTTGTTTTCGGATGCATCGAGGGAAAAAAATTATCCATTAATCAGCAGGGGTGCAGGCTGACTGCAGGTGAAGTTGATTTATTCCCAAAGACACCATGCACAGGATCCACCTGTATGATTCTTAACAATTTGAAAACTCCTCAGAACAAAATCTTGTTCTCTGACTGCTTGGATTTTGCATTGAACTATGATATTATGGTGTATCTCACCGTGACCCGCCATTTTTCCCTCTAGTTTTCCGAGGCTGTTCATCCTTCAACAACAGTAACTTGATACTCCAAGGTGCATTGGCCAAGATGACGTCCTTCACCTGCTTAGGTGGAGGTTGGTAAAATTTTTGGGGCATTCGAGGGTTGGGGTAATCTTGAGAATTTGTTACTGTAACAAAAATGCGGTCTCAAGGTTTTTACCACATCATCAAATCATTAACTACTCTTTTATTAAGCTATTGTACATAGCTTTTATCGCGAGCTTTGAGGGGACTGAGTCAAGGAATTCCGTAACGAAAATTAAAACCTAACACCTCCCATTGTTGCCCAAGTTTCAACCTTATTTCAAGTTTGATAACAACCATAATTGAGTGACTTTTTTATCATAAGTCCGTCCGTGGAACCTCTTCGCGATGCACCTGGGCTACGGAGCAGCGCCTTCCACTCGCCTCAAGAAACGCCTGTGGCAATGGCCTTGGCGGGAGTGCCCTCTAGAGGGCCCGCGTGCTGACGGAGGGTGATAGGTCGGCTGCCTGTCACCTTTCATCCCACCGCACTCCGCTTGAAACCCGAGACAGCGGCGGCTTTCAGTCGTTCCATTCCGACATTAACCACCCACGATGGCCGACGGGGGTGGTATCCGTGAGGATTTCCGCACGATAAAAAAGGCTAATTTATTTCATGTAACTTACAGGCAAGCGCCAGAAAACTGAATAAAAATAAATGTATAGTCAATCTAGGCGTAGTGGCAGCCATCTTTGCCGCCATTTTGACGGTCGCGTCTCACGACATTACCAAAGAAATGAAATTCTTGTAATTAAAATTAGTTTATTGCGAGATATAATTAATGGCTTGCTTGAATAGAATTTTAATTTGGTTTTTTTTTAACTATCTAAGCATGTTTTATGAGAACGTGCTAGAGACAAAATTAGCAATCTTATTTGGATCTAGCTGTGTGTGGTTTAAGATTATAGAAAGAAAAGAAAGATAGAAAGAAACGTTTATTTGATGCATTAAACACTATAAAGGTTTTAATTTTTTACGGGAAGCCCAACTCTTCTTCCCAAAATTTTTTAAGACCAATGTTGTACCTAATAACTTGTGATAACAATAAATAAATGAAATGAAATGAAATGAAAATTAAAATAGCCTAAGTTACTTTTTGTTACTTCAGCTATCTGCCAGTGAAAGTCCCGTCAAAATCGACCCAGCCGTTTCAGAGATTAGCCGGAACAGACAGATACACAGATAAAAAATATAAAAAAATTGCTGGCGGTCCTTGGGGGTGGAGGTTGGGAGATTGGGGAGAGGAAATTGGTTGAGAGAGTTTCTGTGCTGACAACGCAGGAGACTGGTCTCCCCGCACAGAATCCCTCCAGTGAGCTCTGGCTACCTTACTTACCTTGGGGAACACAACACGAAGTTTTTCTATATCGGTCCCATCAATATAGTTTCACCTCGCCTGATGGTAAGCTAAAGCTAAAGTCTCACGAAGAGGGTCCCCATTACAAACACCGATAGTGCTATAATAGTGGTCCTCAACGTTTTCACGGCCCGCTTAAAGGACCCGGGATTGTAGGAGGAAGGAAACACGTGAGCTGGTGAATAAATCCAGGTTTTTATGGATGGATGGAAATGAAACAATACTACACGGTACATTATTTATTTGTGCCCGGTTAATGGCAATAGGCTCGCCACCTATTACATTGGGACCTAAACATAAACTGGCGAAATGTGGGTGCTAGCACCTCTGCCTACCCCTTCGGGGATATATAGGCGTGAGTTTATGTTATGTTTATTTATTTGTTGGATAATTTAAACGGATTGACACCCAAGAACCTGCTTCTATTTTGTGCCATTTTTTCCAAAGGACTGCTGACTTCAATCCCCTCAACTTTGGAGTCGAAGCCATTCCACTTTTCTGCCCATTTTTTGTACCTGAAAATGAGATACAAAAGAGTCGATATTATTCCAATAAATCTAACATAATGTCTCCCGAAATTAAGTTAAGGACTCAGGACAGGGCTTTAAAGGAGGTAGGACACGACGGTATCTCCCGTCCGAACTGAGCTGTCCGACTGGGGTAGTACCTCCGCCCTACAGAACACCGCCACATAATAACCATCGTGTTGTGTTCCCCAAGGCGCTGCCGACCTTGAAATGTAATAAAAAAAAGTACCTGAGACTGCGTTTGAACTCCTCCTGGGCAGCGTCGAGCGTAAACCTTAGCTTGGGGGTGCTGGGCCGGTCGCCCATGGCTCGCCGCCCATCCATGGCTCGCCGTCCCTTGCCGCCGTAGATCTGCTTGTACTCTTCGATCTTCGCATTTTGCTCCGCCTCGTTCATGTCGTTCCATTGATCCTCCGTCATATCAGGTGTGAGCCCTTAGAACAATATCAATCGATTTAAGGAAATAGTGGCCCGTGACCCGGCTTCGCCCGGGCTTAAATTCTTAAAAAAATCCTATAACCCGATTGCGCAGCCACTTAAGGGGCCCAATTGTGAATTCAATGAAAAATAACTTCGATATTGAATTTTTTACATCAAAACTGAAGCACTTCTATATAACGGACTTCCCCTGGAACCTTATTTGCTCCTTAGAAGTGAAATTTGGAAAACGCCTATACACGTACTTATTCATTTATTTCTAATCAGAAGTAGGTGTATGAAAATTCATGGGTCTAACTTTGAAAATGGCTGACTTTCCGCACAACCGGTCTTAGCTTATTTTACTCCTTCAGTAGTCAAATTAAAAAAAAAGCCTAAACCGCTGAACCTACAATCTTGAAATTTTGGCAGTAGATGTTTTTTATGTTGTAGGCATCCACTAAGGATTTTTAGAAATTCCACTTCTAAGGTGGCAAAATAAGCGATAAACGTTTGTTTATACAAACGTATATCGCTTGTTTATACAAACGTTTATATGGTCAAAGTCATGCGTTTAACTTTGTAAATGACGACAAAGTTAAACGCATGAAATTTCATATATACCTACTTCTAGAATTTATGCCCGGGCGAAGCCGGGTCGCGGGCCACTAGTTTGTAATTATAAGTTATACAAAAATGTGTTACATATTTGTATGTAATAATGCATGAATATTTCTATTTGCATTGGTCTGGGTGTGTGGGCGCGCGACAATCAGCTCGCCCCCCGCTCGCTCCCCACTGTGCCCTCTACTAGTCAGAGGGACACGTGGAGAGCCTCGGAGCAGCCATCTAGAGGGCCACTCCCACCCCGTCCGTATTGGCCGCAGGCAGCAGCGTCTCCCGTGGTGAGTGGGAGGCGCTGCTCGCCTCCGTTGCCCGGGTGCACCACGTGGAGGTTCCGGCCCACTAATTCTAGAACTTCATATAGGTACATAATATATATTATACTGACCACCGTTATTGGCGCCTTTTTTCTTGCCTTTTGCCTTCTCCGCTTCGGCGGCTTGTTTGAAAAACAGTTCATTTTCTGTCCGTATTTCGTTGTAATCACCCTCTGAAAGTAAAGTTATTGCTCAGGTGTTTGGGGTCTGGGGTTGCCGGGTAAGCAGGATTAAAGAAAAGAAAGAAAGAAAAGACATTTATTCGTCGAAGTTTACATGTAGAATGATAAATAGTCAAATACTTATACTTTGTCTAATGTAGGATGATAATAATGACAGCTCCAAGTAGGGTAGCCCATAAAGTATAATCGAAAATGAATCTTTCGATTTTCGATTATCGTTCCCGTAGAATATAGAATCGATATATTTACAAAAACACAAAAAAAAAATATTTTTTATTATTCTAGTTAACTTACTTCAGGATGACAAAAGAGAAGTTTTATGGTATAGTATTTATGTTTAGTAGTATAGGTAGGTATAAGCACCTATTACCTAATAGTTCGTGTATAAGTAGGTACTTAATAATTTCAATAAATTATTTTAAATGCGATTCATTCGATTCATTTGTGTATAGTCAATTGTGCTATATTCTTGCAAGACGCTTCACTATGACAAGTGGGCGGGGCTTGTCTATGTATTACTGGTATTACCCGTATAATTTTAGGGGTATAAATTAAAATTTGTATAAAAAATACGATACTTCATAGACATGAACTGTCATTTTTATCATCCTAAATTAGACAGAGTATAAAAATAAATGTAGGAAAGGAGAGGGTGGGACTAGTTGGTAGAGCTCGTCGGAACACTCCCCATGGTAGAAGTTGCAAAAAATTACCGAAGAAGCTATATCTCTGCGCAATTGCAGGGGCTCGAGGGTATTGGTAACCTCAGGGCTCCCAATAATACGGCCCGCACTACGCTGCAACCTGTCGCGAGCATCTAAGAAGTACTGAGCAGAGCCATCCCAGAGATGAGAACAGTATTCCACGCCGGAACGGATTTGTGGGTTGGTAAAACATGGCAACTTACGCATGACCTGGTAAGCCTGAACTATTACATTCGTGGTGTGGTGGTGTTTGGCGCTGTCCATCGACGACTCCTCGTATATCTCGGGCCGAGAGTAGTACCTACAATAAATTATTGATAATTTATTGAAGTCGCGCAGCGGGCTATGGAGCGAGCTATGCTTGGAGTTTCTTTGATGGGTAAAATTGGAAATGAGGTCATCCGACAAAGAACTAAAGTTACCGACATAGCTCGCAGAATAAGCAAGCTGAAGTGGCAATGGGCTGGCCGCATCTGCCGAAGGACTGATGGCCGAGCCGATGGAGCAAACAAGTCCTAGAGTGCAGACCGCGATTGGCAAACGGAAAGTAGGACGCCCCCCAGCACGATGGACGGACGACCTAAAGAAGGTAGCTGAGATAGACTGGATGCTGGAAGGCAAGGCGGAGGATCGGGTGCTATGCCGAACATTGAGAGAGGCTTATGTCCAGTAGTGGACTGCAATAGGCTAATTGATTGGTTGATTGAATTAAATACAAGCTAAGTTTAGCTTTCTAGTAAATTCTTGGTCTCCTGCGTTGTCAGCACAGAAAATATCTCAATCTCAACCCCCTCCTCAATACACACCAACTCCACCCCTCTAGGGTCGGTAGCGTGAAAGTGACGCCCTTGGTGTTGTACACATGTGTACACACTATTTACACACATGTACACACATGTACAGACATGTACACATATGTACACTCATGTACACACATGTACACTCATGTACACACATGTTCTCATAGGCACTCACTTGTATATTTTCACCATGCGATTGATTTTGTCAATGACTCCCGCTGTGAACAGTCCCAGTTTGTATCCTGGGTCGTCCTGGTATTCCTTCTGCAGATTAAACGAATGTATGCTTTTAATATATGTGTCTGGAACAATTAGAAAATAGACTTTATACTGTATTATTATCTTATACTATATAATTCTAATTCAAAACCAAAAAGGTATGTAGGGTGACAGGACGGCCGCCTGTCACCCTACATACACCCCACCGTCGGCGAAGTGGCGCGATGCTCACCCAACCCCCTCCTTTCGGGGGGTCGAAGGGGCCATCTTAAAAACATAGATGGCCCAGGGTCAGCTGGGGTGCAAGGGATATATCTATTGAGTAACCCTACACCCCGGTAATTAGGTCCCGAGACGGTGTGCGGTTTTAGTTCAATCCCGACATAACCACCCCCCGATGGCCGCCGACGGTATACGGACGTGGTATCCATGGGGATTTCCGCACGATAAAAAAAAAGAAAAAAAGGTTGGCCGTGTGCTGGCTGCCACCTAAATAGTATAAAAATAATTACCTTTCAGGAGTTCAACTGACATGTTTAGGACGTGATAGGTCAGTTCCCTTGTCGCGAAGAACTCATCGGTGAGCGGTTCCGGGAGTAAGAGCTCGTAGGTCCCGTACCAGGGTATCCTAGAGTTTTGGTATACAGGGCGGTCATACTTGGAGTACCTCGCCAGAATTCCTGGACATATCACACCACACCCTGAAACCAAAGAGTATCATGCTCATTTGGAGCACAGGACCCTTGAGTACCCAAGCCACTACAGGGCGGTATGAAGGAGGTAGGACAAGACGGTATTTCCCGTCCGAAATGAGCTGCCCGACTGGGGTAGTACCTCCGCCCTACAGAACACCGCCCCATAATAACCATCGTGTTGTGTTCCCAACACATACTCCAAGTGTCTCGGGACTGTGTCTTGAAAATGCCAATATTATACCATGGATATACTTACATATTATGAATATCTTCAACCCCATTGCAAATTTAAATCCAATTTCTGAGTTTTAATAATATTTTACAACCCATTAATATTCTACGACAAACTAAATAGCAATAATACGTTAATCATTAATTCATTATTGTGTTAAAGTAGGTAGGTACTTAATAAGAAAACTATTATTGCTTTAATTAGTTTCACACTTTTTTAACCGACTTCCAAAAAGGAGGAGGTTCCCTATGTATGTTCGGGCATAATCCTGTCAATATATAAGCGGATATGTAAATTCTTTTTTTGTTAGGCAGACATTCTTCCAAAATGGTCCCATTTAAATATCGTAAAGATCTGATGACAAGTTTCGGAGACAGACAACGGAACTCTACAATAAATGCCAGCAAATCATCCGCGATTGCCGCTATAGTACATTTAGACATTGTTTATACAATTTCATAACATAACATCACGCCTGTACGCGCTAAATGGACTCGCAGACGTATGCAGTATATTCAGTTCTATGTCCATCGTTTATGTTTCGATATGATTTTTGAAGACGGTTTAGTTTTTTTATATCAAAAAATACTTTCTCAATGAGAGGCTCGTGACTAATTATACCAAATATAGCCTACTTGATTACCACATAGCCACGAGCTTCAGACATTGCAAAGTTAAGTAAAAGTACCCAGGACGAAGGATGGGTGAACATTCTTAACACATCGAGATCCTTGATGGGTATCCAACACCCAACCCTTATAGTAATACTTGCGTGTAACGGTTAACACAGTGGCGTAACTATACCATCTGGGGCCCCTGGCAAATTCTGTTGATGGGGCCCTATCAGTAAAAATCGTCACGTTGTACTCAGTTTAATTTTAATAAACTTTGAGATTTTCAGAGTAACCAAAACCAATGTCAAAATAATTACACAAAGAATACGCAGTCAGTACCTAGAGCCCTTTTTAACATACATACATACAAATCACGCCTGTTTCCCATTGGGGTAGGCAGAGACAACATCTTTCCACTTGCTACTATCTTAGCATACCCCTTTCGCTGCTTCAACTTTCATATTTTTTTTCATACACGCACGCCGGTTGCGGGTACCTACTCTTGACCTAGGCCTTTCTCCAAAACGTCTCTGATCTGATTAAAATATGTACGCCTAAGTCGGCCTTTACCGGGTTGCCAATTCACCCTCACCTCATATAGGTATCTGTTTTGTCAATCTTCTTTCATCCATCCTCTCTACATGTACTATCCCTTTCTCTATCTTGGTCACTACATCTTCAACTATACCGCAACGTTCCCTTATCACACTGTTCCTTCTTAGACTTCTCATTTCTACAGCATTCAATCTACTTTCATGCAGCAAGTCGTGCTTCTTTAGACATTTCTGTTCTGACTGCTCATAAAATTATGCAGTGCGCCATTCACTTGATTACCTGCCAAAACTCTTCGCTCAGTTTTTTCCCTTTTTTTATGGTGCAGAAATGGATACCACGGAGATGGTTATGTCGGGATCGAACGCCGTCTCGACTCTTAATTACCAGGATATAAGGTTACCTAATAGGCATATCCCTCGCACCCTAGCTGACCCTTTCTCGTCTCCTGTGGCGAGTGGGAGGCGCTGCTCACCTACGTTGCCCGGGTGCACCACGTGCCCTCATAAAAAAAATATAAAATCCGGATGCCCGGGATTCCCCTTTTTTTCCGTGCGGAAATCCTCAAGGATACCCACCCCGCGGCCAGTGGGGCAGGTTATGCCGGACTCTTACCGACTAAAACTGCACGCCGTCTAGGGTCTTCTGACGCCAGGGTATAAGGTGGCCCAAACAGCATTTCCCTCGCACCCCGGCTTGACCCGGGCCATCTTCGGATTCGAGATGGCCCCCTCGGGTTTGGAACTACGTGGTTCCCGTCAAGCCCCCGGAATAGGGGGAGGGGGGGCGCGCTTTCGCGCGCCGCCGCCTCGGCCTGCTTCTGCTAGGGTGACAAGCGGCTCCACCCATCACCCCCAGGCCAGCGCTCATGGAGGACCGGCGTCCGCGCCCGCCGGCGTCCGGAAGAGCTCAGTGCAGCCTCTCCCGAACCTTTTCCGCCACCACGAGCATCACTTGCTCGCACAAGGAGGCGGCGGCCGACCACGCGTCCGCACTCTGCACCATCGCTGCGATCAGCACCGGCAGTGTGAGGACTCCCACCCCGAGGGCTGCTAGGAGGGCCTGTCTCGGCACCTCCCACGCCGGACACTCGGCCAGCGTGTGCAGCCCTGAGTCCTCGCCCGCATCGCAGTGATGGCACTCGGGCGTTGGCCCTTCCGAATCAGACACAAGTGATCCCCGAAGCACCCCTTGAGATCACCTGCGTCAGCCGGTACGAGAGGCCCCCGTGAGGCCTCTCCAGCCAGTCCTCCATGACGGGTCTTACCGCCGCTACAACGGTGTGCCCCATGCTTGGTTGCCCAAGTCGGTCCTTCCACTCCATGCCCGGGATTCTCCTAACATAGTGTTTGCTAGCTCGCCTGCGCTACCAACAGCAACGTACTGCGACAAAATATTTGTAGAAACTTATGGATGCGTTCTAAAATGAATAGAAATGTGCTATTTACAGGTATTTTCATTGACGGTGTTTGACGGTCATAAGTAAAATTACTCGTCACTGGTAATATGTAGGTACAAATGTACATCTCTAAAAATGAATCAACATCTTTTTGTTGAGGTTGGTTGAAATGCTTAACCATTAACTTGAAATTGTATGGTCTTTGGTTGTCTCACTTTAGATTTAAACAGGGCCTCGATTCTGTTAAAACAAGCTACTGTCATACTACTGACACTACAAAAAATGCCATTTAATTTTGTTCTTTATTGTTATCAGGTTAAAGTTTAAAATTACTTAAATGATATTTTGTAGAGCGAATCCAAAAGTTTAATGAACTCTTTTCATTTGATTTTAGACTTTAACTGTATAACGGTAAAGTCTACAATTGAATAGTATCAGTGGCATGACAATGGTTTGCCTTTAGCACAATCTAGGCCCAGGGCCCGTAGATAAACGTCAGTGTATTCCGTAGCGTAAATCGCAATCAAATAGAAACGGTTAGGTCGACCAATCACATCCAAGCTCGTCGCCGGCGTACGATGCGCGCGCCGCGGCGAAATCACGAGCTGGAGTGTGATTGGTCGACCTAAACTATTCTATTCGATACGATTCGATCGAATAGAATAATTTTGCCACTTGGCTACGGGCACAGAACTTATAAAAATATACTTTTGAAATAAAATAAAATACTTAGGTACAATGCTAAAAATATTTTTGCGCTCGCGGCCTCTTGGGCCGGGGCCCTCTTGGGTCGGGGGCCCGTGGCATTTTGCCACCCATGCCACCCTATTGTTACGCCACTGGGTTAACAGATGCGATCGGCTTGGGCCCCGAAGATTTTGATAGGGTCCCGTACACCCAAGTAGAATTATACAACCATGATAATATTATTCTAGGATATTTGACTATTTTCTAATATAATTTGTGTTAAAATTTTATGCCTATACACAAAATGTATTTAACACAATTAATATTCCACATAAACTAGGTATTACATAACATCATTTTACGTTTAGTTTCAGAAGCATTAAATACATGTAAAAAGAATTTTGATAAAGAATGTGGTCGGGTCTCCGAGACCCGACTTGTATTTTTAATCTTAATACTGTATCAATTTTATTGTTCCTTATAGCGGTTACCTGTAAGTAATCGGCAGTATGACGCCCCTCGAGTATTGCACACGTGCATAGGCCACGGTGACCGCTTTCCATCACGTAGGCTGTGTGCTTGTCTACCACCTAACTGGTATAAAAAAATGTATTTGCAGATATTAGAATATGCACAGGACAAAATGCTTTGGACATCAACTACCCCCACATAAAGCCCGGGGCCCCTATGATCAAGGACAGCATGGAGGATATCTTGATAGGTGCCTGGAAGAAAGTGGAAGGCATTGAGAAGATGAAACAGGAAAATATGAACCACGTGAATTATGAGGTATGAGGCAATAATCACACACACACACACACACACAGCCTCTGTGGCGTAGCAGTAGTGAACGCGGCCGCTGCGCAGGAGGCGCGGGTTTGGGTGGGTTGGTCTGGTCGTGCCTCGGAGAGCACGCTAAGCCGTCGGTCCCGGTTGCCATACAAACATCTATGGCAGTCGTCACGGGTAGTTGGAGCCCTAAAAAGTGCAACAACAACGGTCTAGCTGCAATGCTTCGATATCGCCTAATGTCACCATTGGGTTGTGATGGTCAGATAGCAGTCGCTTCACGGAAAATATCGAGGTCCAGCCAAATCCGCAGTTAAGACGAGGCGGCGGAAAGGGTCCGGGAGAGGCTGCAGGCGTCGGAGGTCGAACGCCCTCCGTCCTCCGTGAGCGCAGACCTGGGGGTGACTTGCCATACAAACATCTATGGCAGTCGTTACCGGTAGGTGGAGCCCACAAAAGTCCAACCAGTCTAACTTGGAACTTAGATATCGCCATTGGTCATAACGACCATTGGTTGTGGAGGTCAGATGGCAGTCGCTCCACGGAAAATATCGAAGTTCAGCCGCATCACAGTTAGACTGGAAAGCCAACTCCAACTGAGTTGGGAAAAAGGTTCAGAGAATGAAATTATGTATGAAATATTTTCTTCCAGGTCGGCTACTTAATACATATCATACAAAACAAATACCGCAAGATGCTGGACCGGTACCACTCGGCGTGTGACATCATAGGTATCAGACCGCTGTTCTTGTTCGATCTGGTGATATTATTGGAGGAAATTGAACATGGATACTTTCAGTTAGACCACATCAGTAAGTCGATTTTTCCCAATGATCTGACACATTAAAAAAAATATCGGTCACGTCAATATGACTTCACCTCGCCTGATGGTAAGCTAATGTCTCAAGTCATCATTAATTACACCGATAGTCCTCAGCTTGACGGCCTCATCAAATGCTTTTTTACGCCCTGTTTAAAGGACTCGAGACTGTAGGAGGAAGGAAACACGTGTGCTGGTGAAGACTTCCAAGTCTTTTGGTTCTCACCCTGCGTGCGTAGCCCGCTCAGAAACTTACCCTCCCCACCTTTCCCTCCTCCTCCCACTCCCCCGAACCCCGGCAATGCGAGTATGACAACCCTGGTGTTGCACACGTCCATATGCCACGATAGCAGTTCCCCATCGAATGAGGCGTGTACTTATCTGCCACTTAAGTGGTATAAAAATGCTTTAAATAATTTTATTGACAACATACATTTTAGCGCAAAAAAATCAGCGTAGTGTGGTTTTTGTTTTCATATTATTTTTTTTGTACTTTCATTTGAGAACTCATTTACTCTTAGGCTTGTAGAGGGAATATAAAAACTACATAGCGCGAAAAACATTACCCTTGCTGCCGCAGTCGGGCAAAACGTGTCTACATTTGCGCGTCGCCTACGTGTAGAATAATTCTCCTTTGTCTTCTAGTCAGAATGCTGTACCAGGTGGAAAAAAAATACGGCGTCTATACACCTATTACCGAAGCGTTCAAAGAGAAGACGAAATCTGAGGAGTTGGCTGAGGAGGCTAATAAAAAACAAAAACAGAAATCCGGCGCGAGCGAATTCATTAACTTCGACGAGGAGAAGCAGGAAGAGAGGGGGAACGGCGGCGAAACTCACCCTCAAACACGCGTTGTAACTACCAAGGAGAGGCGGACCAAACGGAAAAAGTTCGACTGGTTGAAATACTACGAACAGGTGAAGAAGGTCGAGGAATTACAGAAGTATTATCACCATTACACTAAGAAACCGGTAACGAGATGGTGGTGGCCTTACGAGTACGGGTGGGAGATCGATAAACCTTGGTAAACGGCAAACGCAAATGTTTTGCGAATGTAATATTTTGAGAATATAATATTCTGACAACGACCTATGTTTGTTGTTTGGTACAGATACCGGCGCGTAAATTGGCCAGGTTTGGGGTAAGTTCGCGCATCGTGCACTTTGAGCCAATCAAATGATTCAAAGTACGAACGAACGGAACGTTGATTCGCTACAAGACGTCTCTCGGAGACATCTGATTGGTCTGTCAAGTGACGGACCAATCATATGTCCGCGACGGCGCAACCACGTCTCCCGCGACCCGCTCATACCTCAAAGGGGACCTAAAAATCGACCTTTGCGCATATGACGCGTCTGGCCAATTTACTTGCCGGTATCTGTAACCCAGATAAAGAAAAATGAACGACATTTTATGGTTTTTTTTTCCACGTCACTTCAATACGAGTTCACCTGATGGTAAGCTAAAGGTAAAGTCTCAGGAATGGAGGTCATCATTATAAACACAAATAATGCTTTAATGGTGGCTCTTAGCTTGACGGCCTCAAATGCTTTTTCACGCCCGACTTAAGGGACCCGGGACTGTAGCAGGAAGGAAACATGTTGCCCTTAGGACCTTATTATTATCATGTGTGTTTGCGCCCGCATGCGTGCCGGGTATCTATTTACGCTGCGGGCCGCACTTTTCCATGTAAGTACCGCGTGCGTAGTAGTACATGACAATAAAAACATAATAGATTGCGGACGGACCACTAGCCTGGCTGTACAGGGCTAATTTGGCATCTGTAAATGAAATTCAAGGAGAAAACAGAAATAAATAGTCAGTTATTTTCTTTTGACAGAAACTATTTTCAAAGAAATAATGAACACAATTATCAAATATTTGGTTATGTACTAATAACCTATTACCGACAGTACTACCGTATAGTCTTGCCTGTAGCACTACTGGGAATATTCATGCCATTAAACTTGCCGCTATTTAATATTATCTGATTGGAACAAATTAACATAAATGAGCATCGGTCAAAACAATTGAGGTTTTGGTAGAAAATTTCATCCAAGCGTTTTCAATAAGTGCCTAATAAAATTAAATCTATTAGAACAGGAATCTAGATGAAATTATTTTAGTTAGAAGATTTAAGTACTGTATAGTTTTACTGGTAAGTCTACTGGGATACAAATTCCCAATACGTCTATTAGGTTTTTAAGTTAGTCTAATGGGATGAATGTTCATTGTAGCACTGTAATACGACTAGTTAGACTAGACGGTAGTACTACTGAGAATAGGTCTTAGGCGCTCACAATTTTTGTTCCAAACAGCTGCTTAACTATTAAGGAATTTTTTAGGTTAATATATAATTCAATTTTGTTGAAACTTGTAACAAAATGTTTCTTCATTTTTTTCATAGTCTCATTAACTCACCACTCATTCCACTGAGTATATGATTCATCTGGTTGAATTCCACTTCCGAAAACAGTACTCTTACTAGACAACGCAGAAGCTTCAAAAGTCTCTTGACTTGTGTCTCTTTTGAAATTAAAATTATTATCCCGACTAACATCGTCGTCATAATTATAAACTGCTAAAGAGAGTCTGGATTCAGCGTCATTTAGATCGTAATTCATTCGAGATTTCTTTGCACTGTATATTGTAGACTTACGAGAAAAACTACGCAACGATCTGTCAGTACTCACTGTAGGTCTATAAGAATTCTTACTGGAGCTCGAAAGTACTTTCCGTCTTTTAAACATGCAATCGTGTAAATTGCCTTCGCTAACTTTCTTATTGGACTCTACAAATTGTATAGATTTTTCACAGCGTTTTTTATATTTAGCCATAACTTGCAAAGACTCAAAAAAGTTTTTCGGCGGTTGATAATCACATTCCATACTCAACTCCTCTTTTAGTAAGTTTAATAAATTCTTTTTTCGGTCTTTCCTTAGTACTTTCTTTGTGGGCAAGTTTTGATGAACGACATGATTTTTCTTCTTGTATGAAAATGATTCCGATTTTAATTTTCGTTTCCCTTTTGCTTGTATCAATGGTAACTCTTTATGTATTTCTCTTAAAGATATACTCTTACAGTTGTCTAATAGAGTATCATCCCAATCATCGCTTATTTGATAACAACATTTAGAATTGTAAGCAACTTGTAAGTCGTTATCAACGCAATGCCTTGAATTTTCTATATTCACGTCTTTCGTTAAAGATTCTTTTATTGGTAAAGCTAATTTCGATACGGCCTTGCTAATTTCTGGTACTGTTGTAACATTGTACACATTGAAAGTGGATTCAAGTAGATCAACAAAAAAATCATAGAATTTATCGTGATTTTCTGACTTTTGATTAGCTACTAGAGTTATTGGTTCATCAGTTTTCTCATTAAAAGGCGTAAGTTTTTCATTACACTGATCTTTTCTTGACTCGAGAAGATCTGTTACTGTTGTGTCTTCATTATTTACTTCTGTATTTTCTACTGCAACGTCACTAACTTCCCTTCTCACCAATGAAGGTATCACATCTGACCATTTTATTGATACCTTGTCTTTACTATGCATCTGTGAATAGTTTGATGGCGTTTGTATGATTTCTTTTTTAGATTGTAGGATGACGACATTATCAACATCTGTATTATTATAGTCGTTCAGTACTTTTGATCTGTATTTGGGTTTCTTCGCAGCATTAGGATCATCAATTAAATTATCTTCGCAAGCTTTATTTTTCTTTATCTTTTTGTTAATTTTTTCATCCATCTCTGGAAACTGGGTCGCGGTTGTGGTTTGAGACAGAATGGTTAGAATAGAGTTAAGGAATCGCTTTCTATTGGGACGTCGTATAATTTTTGGTTTCTTCGGTAAATTAACTGTAACAATTTTAGAAATTCCGATGAAATAATGTTAAGATTGTTAACTATTTTAGGAAGGAGGTAGGATACGATGGTATCAGAGGATTTCGAAATCTGAGATGTATCTTCCTATAAGGGGCTGGGTCCTGGGTTCAAGCCCCATTCTCGATATCAAATTTTCGTCCGAGATACCGTCGTATCCTACCTCTGTCAACTTATTATGTGTGTCAGTGGACTCAGTGGCGTAACAATAGGGTGGCAGGGGTGGCAAAATGCCATGAGGCCCAAGAGGCCGCGAGCGCAAAAATATTTTTAGCATTGTACCTGAGTATTTTATTTTTTTTGAAAAGTATATTTTTATAAGTTCTGGGCCTAGATTGTGCTAAAGGCAAACCACTGTCATGCCACTGATACTATTCAATTGTAGACTTTACCATTATACAGTTAAAGTCTAAGATCAAATGAAAAGAGTTCATTAAACTTTTCGATTCACTCTTTACTCAGTAATTTTTAACTTTAACCTGATAACAATAAAGACCAAAATTAAATGGCATTTTTGTAGTGTCAGTAGTATGACAGTAGCTTGTTTTAACAGAATCGAGGCCCTATTTAAATCTAAAGTGAGACAACTAAAGACCATCCAACCTCAACAAAAAGATGTTGATTCATTTTTAGAGATGTACATTTGTACCTACATATTACCAGTGACGAGTAATTTTACTTATGACCGTCAAAAACCGTCGATCAAAATACCTGTAAATAGCACATTTCTATTCATTTTAGAACACATCTATAGGTTTCTACAAATATTTTGTCGCAGTACGTTGCCGTTGGTAGCGCAGGTGAGTTAGCAAACACTATGTTAGGGGAATCCCGGGCATGGAGTGGAAGGACCGACTTGGAGTGGAAGGACCGACTTGGGCAACCAAGCGCGGGGCACGCCGTTGTAGCGGCGGTAAGACCCGTCATGGAGGACTGGCTGGAGAGGCCTCATGGGGGCCTCTTGTACCGGCTGACGCAGGTGATCTCTGGTAAGGGGTGCTTCTCTGGAAGGAGCCAACGCCCGAGTGCCATCACTGCGATGCGGGCGAGGACTCAGGGCTGCACACGCTGGCCGAGTGTCTGGCGTGGGAGGTGCCAAGACAGGCCCTCCTGGCAGCCCTCGGGGTGGGAGTCCTCACACTGCCGGTGCTGATCGCAGTGATGGTGCCGAGTGCGGACGCGTGGTCGGCCGCTGCCTCCTTCTGCGAGCAAGTGATGCTCGAGGCGGCGGAAAAGGTTCGGGAGAGGCTGCACAGAGCTCTCTCGAACGGTGGCGGGCGCGGACGCCGAAGGCGTCAGAGGTCTAACGACCTCCGTCCTCCATGAGCGCTGGCCTGGGGGTGATGGGTGGAGCCGCCTGTCACCCTAGCAGAAGCAGGCCGAGGCGGCGGCGCGCGAAAGCGCGCCCCCCCCTATTCCGGGGGCTTGACGGGCGAACCACGTAGTTCCCAATCCCGAGGGGGCCATCTCGAATCCGGAGATGGCCCGGGTCAAGCTGGGGTGCGAAGGAAAAGCTCTTTGGGCCACCTTACACCCTGGCGTCAGAAGACCCTAGACGGCGTGCAGTTTTAGTCGGTAAGAGTCCGACATAACCTGCCCTGCTGGCCGCGGGGTGGGTATCTATGAGGATTTCCGCACGGAAAAAAAAGAGGAATCCCGGGCATCCAGATTTTATATTTTTTTATGAGAGCACGTGGTGCACCCGGGCAACGTAGGTGAGCAGCGCCTCCCACTCGCCACAGGAGACGAGAAAGGGTCAGCTAGGGTGCGAGGGATATCCCTCGCACCCTAGCTGACCAGGATGTAAGGTTACCTAAGGCATATGCCTTAGGTAACCTTACATCCTGGTAATTAAGACTCGAGACGGCGTTCGATCCCGACATAACCATCTCCGTGGTATCCATTTCCGCACCATAAAAAAAGGGAAAAAACTGAGCGAAGAGTTTTGGCAGGTAATCAAGTGAATGGCGCACTGCATAATTTTATGAGCTGTCAGAACAGAAAATGTCTAAAGAGGCACGACTTGCTGTACATAGAGAAGTTCTCGTTCCCACATCAATGTATGGGTATGCATGGTAGTGAATGTTGGGTGTGGCAGAAGAAGCATGAAAGTAGATTGAATGCTGTAGAAATGAGAAGTCTAAGAAGGATAGCTGGAGTAAAGCTGATGGACCGAGTGAGGAACAGTGTGATAAGGGAAATTTGCTATATAGTTGAAGATGTAGTGACCAAGATAGAGAAAGGGATACTTAGATGGTTTGGACATGTAGAGAGGATGGATGAAAGAAGATTGACAAAACAGATACCTATATGAGGTGAGCGTGAATTGGCAAACCGGTAAAGGCCGACCTAGGCGTACATATTTTAATCAGATCCAAGACATTTTGGAGAAAGGCCTAGGTCAAGAGTAGGTACCCACAACCGGCGTGCGTGTATGAAAAAAAATATGAAAGTTGAAGAAGCGAAAGGGGTATGCTAAGATCGTAGCAAATGGAAAGATGTTGTCTCTGCCTACCCCAATGGGAAACAGGCGTGATTTGTATGTATGTATGTATGTATGTATGTATATGTAAAAAAGGGCTCTAGGTACTGACTGCGTATTCTTTGTGTACCTAATTATTTTGACATTGGTTTTGGTTACGCTGAAAATCTCAAAGTAAAATTAAACTGAGTACAACGTGACGATTTTTACTGATAGGGCCCCATCAACAGAATTTGCCACGGGCCCCAGATGGTATAGTTACGCCACTGATGTGTGTACTTACTATCCTCAGTCATTGAAGTTTTGGTAAGTTTCTTCGCCACGTAGACCCCACGTTTCTTCAGAACCTCAGAAGCAGGTGGTATCTCAGCGTTGCTCCGAGTTTTCTTGTCTTGTTGCCTATGTTCTTTGGATATTGTTGCATTGGAAGATTTAGATTTTAAGACTTTCGTTTTTATTTTATCCATATTTCTGTAAATCGATACATTTATGCTGTTTGATTTTTACTTAATATTGCTGCATTTTTTTTTGTTTTTGTTTTATTTTTCTACTTCTTTGACGTCACTGACAATGGTATTCTGTCAATCATAGATATTTATAGATCTATGAAATAGACTTCCATATCGCCATTGGTCATAATGACCATTGGTTGTTGAGGTCAGATGGCAGTCGCTCCACGGAAAATATCGAAGTTCAGCCGCATCACAGTTAGACTGGAAAGCCAACCTCAACTGAGTTGGGAAAAAGGTTCAGAGAATGATGAATGATGAAGAAATAGACTAGTGCATAGAGGTATTTACCAATTAGGTACTTTTTTAGGTGACAGACAAGCACACAGCCCACCTGATGGGAAGCGGTCACCGTGGCCTATGGAAGTATGCAACACCAGGGGCGTCACACTCGCGCGTACATACATTTCGGTGATTCATTTTTATTTTTATCTACATTAGCTGCGCATCCTAGCGTCGCCCCGGTGCAATTATAGCACCATACCTTATCAAAAATTTCCTAAATACAAACCTTGTTGGACCTAAGAATACTTAGATAGAAGACTAACCTTTTTAATATATCGTAGTTGGCAACATTGACACAACAAATTTAAAATTTATGAATCAATCTATTAGGCACCTTCTGACAATTTATTTGGCTGATCAAAATGCAACAGTAAAAATTTAAATTCTCCGTGATTTATACCTAGTGAAAATTCTAAATTTATTGATATGAATAGGCCAATAAGGAAATTTGAACTAACCGAAAAAAAATTGGACGTTAGAGTGAGGGATAGAGGTGATTTGAAAACATTTATACCCAGATATAATTATAGAACAAAAAATGATGAGAATAATACAAAAATCGCATTTCCCGACGGAGATTCGAGAAAAGTGTCTATTGATGAAAGGTACGTAACATATACAAATCAATAAAATTGATGTTATTCTGTATACCACTTGTGTGGCAGACAAGCACATGGCCCACCTAATGGGAAGCGGCCACAGTGGCCTATGGTTACGTTAGCAACCCTCCCTTCAAGCACGAGTGTGACGCTCATGATGTTGCATACGTCCATAGTCTACGAAGACCGCTTCCCATCAGGTGGGCCGTGTACTTGTCTGCTACCTAGGTGGTACAAAAAAAACCTAGATTACTACTTAGCCTCCTTCTTCTAATAAAATATTCTTTTTAAAGGCAAGAAAGACCGAAATTAAATATTGTACTAAAACTACCCTCACAAGAGGAACCTAAAATTGTGACTGGTGATGTGAAACCAATAGAGAAAGTAGGACCAGACAGGAAGATGATCGCAAGAGAAGCTCAGAGGAGGGCAGTGATGGAGTTGAGACGGATCCGAGAGAAGTATGCCATGAGGGCTAAAGCTCCGAGTATACCCACCAATCAAGTGATTAAGGACGAACTTGGTCAAATTGCAACTGTGAAAAGTGACTTTAAAAATGGTAGGTATGAACAAAGACGATATGATAACTATCATATCGTATCACCATATCGTCTTTGGTATGAATTTTATTAATGACTAGCTGTTGCCCGCGGCTCCACCCCCGTGGACTATGGAGATATAGCCAAAAAACTCGAAAACCGACGTCCCTCGGTTCTAATCAACCGATTGTGATCGAATATGACTGATTTTTAGTGTAACGAAGAGCTATAGAACAAATGATAATAAAAAGTAATTGGTTTCACGGCAATGCCGCTACTTACGGAGCCTGAGCCTTAGATTATGTCATAGGTTTAGCTCTTTGAGAAGGCTTACTACATCCGTCTGAGTGAACTCACAAGGACAGCATTATTATTGTGATTTGTTATACCTACTTGGAGTTTAACTTTCATTATATGTCTAAAATTGTACTAACTATTGCATTAGGATCCATCCTGTAAGGGTAGTAAGTGTGAAGATAATAAATAAATTAATAACCTTGAGAGGTGTCAAGGGACACCCGGATGGAACGAAGTTCCTTTCAATTAATTATATATATTATTATATACAAATATATATACTTCCACTCCCACGCGCACGCCCACTCCCACTCACACGAACATGTAGCAAAAACAACAACAGTTGCAAAAAGTGTCGCAACAGTAGCACTACTTTTTGTCTTAAGTGTTGTTACAATTTTTGGCGCAATTTTTTCCGTCTAGCCTCCTTTCGCAATGCACAATAAGGAACTTCGTTCCAAAACCCCCATTGTCCCACTAAAACCATGTAAATTAATTACAGATTCCACAGAACCTCAAGAAACTTCACAAACAATCGAAAACGACGCTCCTCCAAAGCATGTGCCCACAGATAAAGAAAAAAGAGAATTGCCAAGTGTAAAAAGGAAACCGCTTATCAAAACTGTTGTTGGCAAAAATGGTTCGTTACCTATTTATAAAGCGGTCACTTTCGTGGAACCGAAGCGGAAAAGAACCAAACTTAACATTAGCATACCTAATCCAACCGTGGAGAGCAGTCCTAATCCAGTTAAGCAGATATCGAATTCTTCGAAATACACTGATACTAGTTCTTTAGCCACTATGAGTGTTACTACGAGCGTTAGAGAGAAGCCAGCGGTAGTGAGGAGAAGGTCGGCTAGGAAAAGAGACCTCAGGAGAAATAGGCGTGACGAATTTCCTACAAACATACGTGATTATAGGGACAACAGGTTTGTCATGTGATTACTTACTGTATGTAGATAGAGACTGTATACTCGTAGTGTCCGCTTTTCAGCCCAGTAAAAATAGATTTTAGGTAGGTAACATAAACCACAAAATGCTGACAGATTTCGGTGGAGCTTCAGGTGCCATCTTGGAACAACTTTTCACCTTTTGTATTTTGTAGCGATCTATAAATCCAAAGAACAAATCTCAGCAACTGTGCACTTTATGGCAAAAAACAAATTACCGTTCTTGTAGAAAATAAAATTGGCGTCGTTTCCCATTTTTTTTTAAATTTCCTCTTTCGATTCAAAATGTCTCAATTAATAAACAGGTTTTTATCTCGGCCTATAAGACTTATAATATTGGATTGATAAATAATGCGTCTACTCCTCCTGCCCCCTCCCTCCAACCTAAGAGTTTCTTCCTTCAAGATGTTGGTGGACTTTTGGTAAGGAACCTATTCACATCTCATGATTCAAACTCCAGGTCCCCATCGACAGAAGTAGCGAAATGGGCCCCAGCTTCAGTGAACCAGCAGACACAGCCTTACTACGAAGCTTGGGTGAACACGAGATTGGCGGCCATATCAAAACATCGGAAAAACGATAAGTCATATTTGAACGATGAAGCATTTTTAAAATCTTTCAAGAAAGCTCTCGAAAGACCGACGACGCCGGAACTCTGCTACCTGAATTTCGCCGATGAGCGTTATACGGGTAGAATTAAAATTAAACAAAGGTCATAATTTGTGTCGTGGAGCGGCAATAAATCTAAAATGGGGAGATTTTTGAAGACACCTATTGCTGTTAACAAAGTTGTAGTCGAATTTGTAACCCGTGGAGTTTTGACAGCTGTCATTTTTGACATTTCAGAAATTGTAAACCTTTTTGGTGATTGTAGTAAGTGTACCTATGTAGGTGAATTGAAATTATACAAAACGATGAAAGAGGGTTTATTATAACTGATAAAGTGAAGTATGCTGAATACATTAATGCTTTGATATTATATTAAAATTGATATAATCCTGTCAATAAATCAGGTAGAATAATTTCGATTTATCGTTTGAAGTCCCAAAATCGGCAAAGCGGGTAGATATATATTATGTTTTATTTTAGTCTGTCAGTGGTATCATTAGAACAGATATCTCGATTTATGTTCAAAATTCTAACTTAAATAATAAATCATTCGGTATGCCATAGAATATATTAGAATGTTTTAAAATAAATAAGTCGGAATTGGACTCGAAACTGACATGTTAGAAAACGACGGAATCTATACTCAACACAAAATAAAAGGCCCGTTTTGACGTTTGTTCTCGTGGCGTAACTAGTTATGTACCTATACGATTCGGTATTCGATACTCAGGATGAATCGAATCCAGTTTGCATGAGGATTTAATCGATTTTAATATGTATGTAAACTGCATTGGATTAAAGTTCTGATTAGAAAAAATTGCTTAACCTTTGATTTTGTAGATATTTTAAAACAATACAATTTTATTAAAGGTCAATTTACTTATATTTAATATTTTTTTTACAATAACATTCACTCAATCACAAAAACAACAAGAATAATTAAATCAGTCTTCAGAATCAAAACACAAGTATTAAAATAAATAAAAATAAAAGTGCGCGTCGGGCTTGAAAAAAAATATCTCACTCGATATTTTCTTTCCTTAACTGTTTATTAATAGTCTGTGGGCTACATGAAAAAATCGTTATGCACAGCACTTAGCCGAGTGGGCGGTACCTGTCAATGAAAATTGTAATGATCTTTAGAACATTTTAATTGATAAAAAATTAAGAACTTCATGGGCGCGAACTGTCAAAGTGGGCCTTTTATTTTGTGACAACTATAGGACTTTGGACTGGGACTTATAACTTTTTGCTCAATTTTATTTTGAATGGTTAATTTTGTAAATGTATTTTTAATAATTGTCAGAATACAAATCAATGTATTGTAGATTTTGGTTTTTTGAAGTGAAATCTCCCCGAATTTAGATTCAATATGTTTAGATACCTATCACTTCGAAATTGTAGTAGTAACGGGTAAATTCATTATTGAAATTGAAGATTTTATTAATTTGATTGAAGATTTGTTTTAATATTTTGAGCTTGCCATATTGCTATTTTCATTCACATTAAGTCAGTTTGAAACATTGTTTTAGAATTACGTTCCAATATTGATAAGTATAGGTGAAGGTAGTTCTATATTATTACCGATGAGCACTGAAATAATGTTTCGTTTGGTGAGTGAAATTTGTTTATATAATTTTGTTTTTAAGTTTATGGTCTGTAGTTGGTAACTTTTTATGAATTAAATTATTTTTTTAAATTGCTTTTTTTATTTTGTAATCCGAGCACAGCCCGCTAGTGACATCTTTCTTTGCGCTCTCAGAGAATCTTCCCCTTTTGAACATGACCTTTCCGGGAGCTAATAGGTTATTATAACCGACCAAGTCCAATACAACCGCGGTAGCCTAGTGGTCTGGTTAATGGACTGCTGAGACGAGGTCTCGGGTTCGATCCCAGGTTCACCATGGCACACACCAATGACTTTTCGATGCTTTTCGAAGTTATGTGTGTATTTATCGCAGGTTTAGAAGTGCCCGGTTAATGGCAATAGGCTCGCCACCTATTACATTGGGATCTAAACATAAACTGGCGAAATGTGGGTGCTAGCACCTCTGCCTACCCCTTCGGAGATATAGGCGTGAGTTTGTGTTATGTTATGTAAGTTCAATAAAAACTACCAAGAAATAGCCTTAGCCAATAGTACATACAAACCCTTAGAGAAATAAAACTCATCCAATTTTCTATACATATATTTATTAATAAGCTGTAAAGAATCGTGACATTTTCAAAAGTAAGAAGTTGATAACATAGACTCATTCTTACAGTAATCAAGTCAGTATTAACACACAAGTGAATTATTAACAAAATAAGCAGGTACCTACCTAATCATATTAAGACATAATGTAGTGAAAATGTTTAAGGTTTAATCGTTAGGAACTAAATTCTTGACAATGACAAAATACTCTACACCTACTGATCATCGGACAAGGCCCTAGCCCAGGCATTCCTCTCAGGTTTGGGAGGTAGGACGGTAGCCTCGCATCATACCTCCCAACCCCGTAATAGCTAGTCGTGGGCGTGTGGATAAGTGCTCTTTTTAAAGTCGATTATATTTTCACGGAATAAAGGAAAAATTTAGGGCATAAATTGGTGAAAACTTCATGGTGAAGATAAAACAATTGTGAAATGTATAGCGAGGAAGTTTTCATCAATTTACTGAGTATTTAATCGGCTAACCTGAGAAAAAACCCTGTATTTCAAAATGTAGAAGACACATTTTCAAAATGTACACATACATTTTCAATACAAGATACATTTTCAAAATGTACAAGATACATTTTCAAAATGTACAAGATACATTTTCAAAATGTACAAAATACATTGTAACATTATACAATATAATATTTTACTTTTATTTAAAAAAAAATGGAAAGAATTAGTGCAAACTAAGGACTTATGTACCCAAAATTAGAAATAATGTACCCGATAATGGGAATAATGTACCCGATGATGGGAATAATGTACCCGATAATGGGAATTATGTACCCGAAATGGGAATTATGTACCCGAAATGGGAATTATGTACCCGAAATGGGAATTATGTACCCGAAATGGGAATTATGTACCCGAAATGGGAATTACTGAGCGAAATGTTAATTAAATGCCCAAAATGTTAATTAAATACCCGGAATGGGAATTAAATGCCCGGAATGGTAATTAAATGCCCGGAATGGCAATTAAATGCCCCGAATGGGATTTAAATGCCCCGAATGGGAATTAAATGCCCGGAATGGGAATTAAATGCCCAAAATGGGAATAAAATACCCAGAAGGGTAATAAAATGCCCAAAATGGGAATTAAATCACCGCTTCTTCTCCACTAGCATTTAGAAACTTAGGTCAAGTAGAATTTACGTCATTGACATAGTGTGTAAATCTCAAGCAGCTTTATTGTTTGTTTTATTTTTGTGAAGATAAGATGTGATGTCTTGGAAATAAATTATTGTCGTTTTTGATATTGGCGCGTTCACTCATTTCCGAACGCGGGTAGCGACAAAACAATGTCAAATATCGAGTTTCGTTAATAAACCCCACAGAACACTTTTATATCCTTACGGAATGAAACACACTCCATAATTTTAAGAAATGCCAACTCGAAAACACACTAGGACTCCAACTCCAAGCGCGAGTTATATTAGTTAGGTACCCGAAATGGGAATTGAATACAGGAAATGGGAATTGCATACACAAAATGAGAATTGTATACCCGAAATGAGTATTGTACACACGAAATGGGAATTGCATGCAGAAAATGAGAACTGTATACCGGTTATGGGTATTTTATACCCGAAATGGGAATTATATACCCGAAATGGGAATTGTATACCCGAAATGCAAATTTTATACACGAAATGGGAGTTGCACACACAAAATGGGAATTGCATAAACAAAATTAGAACTGTATACACGAAATGGTAATTGTACACCCGAAATGTCAAACTCAAAACTCAGAATTCTCCTCCAACTAAAGATTAAGAAATGTTACAACATAAATAGTCTACAAGTTAATAAAACAATGGAATTATTCCTAATGTCCAGATCGTCGCTTAGTCTGAGCAACAGCAACATAAATTGTCATTGCTCCTGCAAAGATCAAAACACAGCTTCAAAGCAACGTCAACATAGTCTTCATTGCTCCTGCAAACAGAGCCTTAGAGCAACAGGAAAAATTTCTCATTGCTCCTGTGAAGATCAAAACACAGGCTTAGCAACGGGAAAAATATTCTCATTACTCCTGCAAAGATCAAAACACAGGCTTACAGTAACGGGAAAAATATTCTCATTGCTCCTGTGAAGATCAAAACACAGGCTTAGAGCAACGGGAAAAATATTCTCATTGCTCCCGTGAAGATCAAAACAGGCTTAGAGCAACGGGAAAAATATTCTCATTACTCCTGCAAAGATCAAAACAGGCTTAGAGCAACGAGAAAAATATTCTCATTACTCCTGCAAAGATCAAAACAGGCTTAGAGCAACGGAAAAAATATTCTCATTACTCCTGCAAAGATCAAAACAGGCTTAGAGCAACGGGAAAAATATTCTCATTACTCCTGCAAAGATCAAAACAGGCTTAGAGCAACGGGAAAAATATTCTCATTACTCCTGCAAAGATCAATACAGGCTTAGAGGAACGGGAAAAATATTCTCATTACTCCTGCAAAGATCAAAACAGGCTTGGAGCAACGGGAAAAATATTCTCATTACTCCTGCAAAGATCAAAACATAACCTTAGAGCCACGGGAAATATATTCTCTTTGCTCCTGCAAAGATCGCAGCACTGCCTTATGGAATAGCATAAACAATGCCTAAATGTACTACAGCAGCAATCGCGTACGATTCGCTGGCATTTATTGAAGAGTTCCGTTGTCTGTCTCCGAAACTTTTCATCAGATCTTTACAAAACTTAAATGGAACCATTTCGGAATAAATGTCTCTTTAACAAAACAAGAATTTTTAAAATCAGTTAATTATGTCCGAGTTGTGCCGGAACATTTAAATTGAGAACCTGCTCCTTTTTCAAAGTCCATTAATTAATAACCTTTCTTAGTTTGACACATCACTTTAATAGTTCGCACCACTAGATGCACTGCGATGTACTTTTATTTACATCCAAATTAATAATGTCACACAGGTCATAAAATGATTTAGATCGAAAACAAAAACATCCAGGACGGGATTTGAACTCGCGACCAGTCCCTTACAGGGGGAATACTCTGACCGACTGAGTTATTTGGATACTCCTAGATATTCAAAATTCGCCGATACCTCTTATGGTAGAACCACACTTCGCTATTCGCCTATATTGTGTTCGAGGAATTCCTTATAGATGACTAAACCCTCCACAATTCGTCATAGAAGAGTGACTAAGGCGAATATTCGTGCGAGTAAAGCACGAATAACCCCTCTTCGATTAACACATGTGAATAAAGGTGAATAGCGAAGTGTGGTTCCACCATTAATGATTGTAACATCATCCACCGTTTCTGTAGTCCACAAGAATTCACTCAACTATGTTACTCAAACCAATAACTGTATTTAGAATAAGGAAATGATTGTAAATGGAACAAAAAAACAGCCCGCTGAGTTCTTGGCGGAGTCTTCTCAGGTCTGGGCCGCGTTTCGAACCCGGTGGTCCATTTGCTTATCTAGTGTTAAATATTTTTAATTTTGACGTTTTGTTAACTGCCGTTTGGTCTTCAATCACAGTGGCATCCAAAGCTTTCACCCTGGAGTCTGGGGTTCGCTTTATCAGTCCTTAACTGCGAATTTGGCTGGACTTCGATATTTTCCGTGAAGCGACTGCCATCTGACCTTCACAACCCAATGGTGACATTAGGCGATATCGAAGCATTGCAGCTAGACCGTTGTTGCTTGCCGTTTAATGGTCTATACCGAATAAATGATTTTTGACCTAAATAGATGGCTCCAACGGCGCCCTAAGTCGTATCGGAGAATTTCGAATATCTAGAACGTGTGCAGGTACTATACGCGCCACACAACTTTGCATCTACGAAGTTAGCTACTTAATCAAGGTTGCGCAGGTACCGTCGCGAACAAAAGTACTGAGTATGAAATTAGGTACTATAATAAAAAAAATATGAATTAGGTACTATAATAATAAACCTCAGTATTCATTCGAAATTTTCATCTAATGGGGTTGGCCGGTGAAAGCTAATCGCAGATGGCGCCAGCATAGCTAGGTCCTTTGTGTTCGACGGCCATATTCTGTGTCATTATTGTTTCCAAAAAAACCTGCATTTATTATCATTTCATAACATAAAGAGGGACATAAAACAGTATTAACTAGTAGTTTGTGAACTAATACATCATGTAAACTGGCGAGTGAAGGAAATTAAAGATGAACTTAAAAAACGTGGTGCTTCTTTACGAGGAAAAAAGGCAGATCTTGTGGAAAGGTATATTGTTTTAAATAAATTACCACTATATTCACAAATTTCGTATTCAGAAACATTTTTGTTTTAAAGATTCCATTACATGAAATGTAACAGACTTGTAATACTTAAGTATATAGTTAAACTACGGGGATAATAATAATATACATTCTTTTACTTTCAGGTTGGAGATTTATGACCAAAACTTCAATTTTGAACACCTATAAAGGGCTGAAAACAAAGATCCTGAAATGTAGTTACGATTGCCAGAAACCTATCGGGATATTAACAGTAACACGGCTCTACTACCTCTTGATAAGACAATCATAAGGCATTATCTATGCTGGTAGAGATTTATAATAGGAAACTGCATTGACGTAGGATATAAACCAAAGTGAAATTTTAACTGAGACCCTAGCCCATTTTCACCATTACTTATTCACAACTATATTTTTTCTTTTCAGTACACAAAAGGAACAATATTGCTATGCGCCAGTATGAAACCCGTCATTTATTGATGGTAAGATCTTCTGTTGTCGGTAATAATACCTATATAAAGGGATATTGCAGAAAATCTATGAAAAATCTTCAATATGAAGTGAACATACATAATACTTAGACTTGGATAGGACACATGAAGCTTTTAAAAATAAAAAACTTTGTCATCTTAGTTTTTTTATTTACAATACCTGCATCATCTGCAAGTAGTAGCTCTATGGAAAATAATCTTAAGTATAGTGTACGGCATCTAACTTGGCAAGATTTTGGAGTACTGTGGGCCCTACTACTCGAAAACCTTGCCAAGTTAGATACCGTACACAATACTTGTTTATATGCGACGCATTTTGCCACAAACGAGTATAGTGTACAGCATCTAACTTGGCAAGGTTTTAGCGTAGTGGGGCCCACCGTCCACACTATTAAGTTAGATGCCGTGAACTATATGTTAGATGCTTGAGTACTTCGATGAGTGTGGCAAGTTGTTGGTGTCATTATCAATCTCATGCTCTTGAGATACATTGCAAATCATCCTAATATACTATCACTATATTTAATGGCACTATGTCTTCACAGGATTGGGAAGTTGATGGCATTTCAAATAGCTATTTCCTCAGGTTCCGGACTCCCAATTTATCTTTTCTTGTTCTTGTTGTTTCTGATAGTGGTTAAGTGTTTCAAGGAGATATAGATGGTACAGCACTTTTCTTCATATATTCATGTTGGTGTTCAACTCCTAGAATATAGAAATGACATGTTATTATTAAGATTATAGGAGTAAATAATTTTTTGTGTTATTTTATGTAGGTATATCAAGTACCTATGTATTAAGACTACTAATAATGTTCAATAAGCAACACTTACCTGTGTATTCACAATTTTTTTGAAATCATTTTCCACGAAATGTTTTCGACATAACCTCTAACTATTTGTGGAAATAAAATTCTGCAGGCGAATGTTTTTCAACCAAGTCCGACGAATTTTCTGATCTTTTGTGAAATGGTGTACTCAAATTTCCGAGCATTTTGCTACTATACATCGAGTCATATTAACTTTATAAATTGTTTTGTAAATATCACCATACAAAATAGCAATGTTTTAGGAACTAGCTATGCTAGCGCCACTTTGACAGTTGCCAACCCCATTGAATCATGCTAAATATTGAATCTATTTAGGCAGCAAACAACTTAATAAATAATGACCTAAAGTAATTTCCAGTACATAGAATATATTTTGAATAGAACTAAAATACCTACCTAATACCCGATTGCAGCATCATTTACATAAATCAATTTACTTGTGTTAAGTATAATATCGACAAATTTATAATTTAAATTAACGAAATCTTTAACAATTAAGTTCACAACAGTACGTTAGAGCGAAATGGCGAATTACCGAACGCGTCAGAGCGAGATGCACGATTGAACATGCAGGTCTGTGCATCGTATCGGCCAGCCACGTGCCTCCCCGTCCCGCTCAGCTGCGCAGATGTTACCCCTGCGATACCTACAAATGCATAATTGCTGCGACTTTTGCGCGAACTTCATAGACGCAAAGTTGTTTGGCGCGTACAGTAACTCAGTTGGTCACAGCATTGCTCCTGTAAGGGACTGGTCATGGGTTCGAGTCCCGACCTAGATGTTCTATTTTGGCGATCTAAATCATCAAGAAAAGTTAGCATAGCAATTGCTTAAAAACTTAATTGTAGTCATAAAATGTCCAAAAAATTATAATGGTGACGGTCCGGAGGTGAACACGAGAAAAAATCGAAATCGAATTTTTACCAAGTGGTAAAAAAAATTGGCGAAAGGTGAAAAAGGTGGCATACAAGCACACAGCCCACCTGATGGGAAGTCAACTTGGTCTATGGACGTGTGCACCGCCAGAGGAGGCACACTCGCGCTGACCTTAGAGGGTGGAGAAATAGATACATATGATTGGGCAGTTATAGTTTGGCCGCTGTGACTATGCGTTCCTGACACATGTCAATTCGTCATGACTAGTTATGTACAATAAATAACTTGTACCTAGAACCGTTCTCTAAACCTGTTCCAATAACATAATAATAATCACAGTCAGCAATTGTGACAACTTGATTTCATTTTAATTTTTATTTTATTCTAATTTGGCTGTCTATCTGCCCTATTTGTTTTTCCAATTTTTAATTTTTATTTTGTTTCATTCTTATTTAATTTTATGTGATTATTAATTATAATAATGGGCTATTACCTGAAATAATAAAAAAAAATCATATTCATTTCATTCATTATAAAAATATGATTCATTCTTTCTATTAACTTGGGTAGGGGCTTATTACAAAATTACATTTTATAAAATTATAACGTTCTATTTTATATTTTTCAACCAACAGATTATTATTATTAAGATTACTAAAATATGCGGTTACAATTGCCTTGTTATTTTGTGTCATCACTATGAAAGCGAACATTTGACATAACCTTGAAACAGTGCAGTTTGACGTGGTATGACTTTTAAAAACTATTGATTTTATATTTTTAATTAAATAATTGGTAATCATTTTAGCCCAAAATTAATCTGTGTATTGTAAATTGGCACAATAATTAAATTTTTAATGTTATCACTCGTTTTAATAAGGTCAATAAACGATATTTAAAATTTTGCCGTAAATTATACACCAGTTCAAAGTTACATCGCCCGTTCGCTCACAACCTGTCAGGAACGCATTCTTTCAGCGATTCTATAATAATATATTTTTCTACCATAAATTTCTTTTTTTGGACACGTCAACATCACTTTGCGTGATGGTAAGTTAAAGGTTAAGTCACAGGACCGGGGGTCACCATTACATACAGTGGTGGCCCTCAGTAGCTTAAGATTAATGCAACAGTTACGTTCTGAAGCCGCTGTCAAATGATAAATGAATGGTTGGATAGAGTATCAATTAAGGTACATAGTACCTTATAATACACATAGCCTATTTTCGCTGCCTAAACTACAAAACAATGTACACTCGAGAGCAAAAAATCGGTTTATACGCCCTATGTCAGATACGCAAAATGTCAGATGCGCATATTGTCAGATCTGCAGACTTCGTCGCAAAATGTCAAATTCGCAAATTGTCAGAATCTCATAATGACAAATACGCAAAATGCCATGAACGCTGAATGTCAGATACTCATTATGTCAAAAACGCATAATGTCATGATTGCATGACAACATGGTTTAGTCGTGTTTGGTCCAATACGTGTTTGGTTCAATCCACCTAATTCGCGGTTTGTCTAATTCACAGTTAGTCCAATTCGCGGATTGGTCAATTTATTTTTGTTATATTTTTAATATTGTAATTATGGCTGAAAATTGTCTAGGGTTAGGTTAGGTTATGTCAAAACAGTGACCTGTAATGTGCGAAGGCGAGCGACCGAAGCGAGCATGCCGCGGCAGCGGCCGCCGAGCGGTAGATTCCCTCTATTTTCATGTTACACAATCCAAATGAAATAATGTATACCTACATATGATTTATCATGACCATGACACTTAAGAAAAAGTAATAATAAATGAAGTAATTATAGATCACAGACTAACGTAATATTACTTCGTGAAACTGCAAAAACGCCAGAAAACTAAATGGGCGAAAATCGCTAACGGAGAAGGATAGAAAATGATAAGATAAAGTAGCCTAGAAAAAATCTGAGTATCGATACATTATTCTTTTCAATTGGCCAATGTTCAAAGGTATAAAAAAACCTCAAGCAAGCTTTAAAAAAAGTGACATAAATTATCAATTTATACTTTTCTGGCTTTATGTGGTTCTGACTTTTTGCGTATCAGACATTCTGCGTATCTGGCATTCTGCGTTTCTGACTTTTTGCGTATTTGACATTTTGCGTTTCTGACTTTTTGCGTATCTGGCATTTGGCGTTTCTGACTTTTTGCATATCTGGCAATCTGCGTTTTCTGACAATATGCGCATCTGACATTTTGCGTATCTGACATAGGGCGTATAAACCAAAAAAATCGACTCATTCTATACTATACGCGTTTGGAACCGGTGGTCCATTTGCTAAACTAGTCTATATATTATTAAGTTTGACGTTTTGTAAGTGCCGTTTTATTGGTCTATACAGAGTATATTTCTTAACTTTCACTTACCCAGTCAAATGGCTCTAAAAATTAATCATTTTAATAAAATGTATCCTCGATTTTTTTGTTCTCAAATATATATTGACTTAACCTATATTAAATCTAAAAGAGTCTTCGTAACAAAACAAATACAACAAATAATCACTTTGTTTTTTTAACATAAAAATTCGTCTCGTTCTTATTCACATATTGTGGTACATTACGTCGAAACTGCGGAAGATGTCCTGGAGTTACCCCAAAATTACCCCAATGAGGTTTGGTGCATACACCTGGTAAAACAAATCCCGTATAACAAGAGAGGTGGCAGGATTGAAGTTACCCCAACCCGGTCTTGATAAGATCTGACGCGTACTGGTCCATCCCTTGGTGACAGTACGTATAGATCACAAAATTGCAGTAGATTAGGGGAGTGACGAAGACTGAAGTTAGTTCAACATGATCCTGATGAGAACTAGCGCGTCCCTTAGTGATAATAGAATAGAAGTTGCTGCATCAGAAATATGCTGGAGTTACCCCAACATGTTTCTGATGATATCTGGCCATCCAACAGTAACAGTAACGTATAAAAGTATTGTAGAGCGAGGCGGTGGGTAGTACAGTTGGAGTTACCCCAACATGGTCTTAATGAGGTCTGGTGCATGTATCTGGTACAGGCCGGCGTCTAGTTTCTTAGCGCGAGAAACGCGCAGTGTACCACGGCCATCGTCGTTGATTTTCAGGTACTGGATCGCGCGGAGTAGCTGCTCAGGAGTTGGGTCGGCAGGGAAATCTGTAAGGAGACATGGACATGAGATATTGGTATCTTTTTTTTAGAGGAGATGTTTCACAAATGTATGGACTTTGGATCCGATAATGTACACTACTTAGAAAAATAGGTAGGCAATGTAGTCTTTTCTCTATTCAATTTTTCACTATTCAATTCTTATAATATTGGATGTATATATATATTGGATAATATTGGATATTGGTCGTACAAAGAGGACTTCAAAAAAGCTCGAGCTCTGAAAAAGACTCCCCGAGTCGTCGGGCGCCATACAAACGAGGCGAGCCCTGTAAACGATACAGTGCTCTAGGCAAAGAGACTCGGACGCCTCGAGACTTGTACAGACAGCGTCTGAGAAATCGGACCCCCTCAATACTTAAAGAATATTTAAGTGACGCGGTACATGACTCACGAAGACGTCACGTGATGCGATCGTCGCTGAGATCTGCCTTTTATTTGCATGTTCATATTTGTAATTTTCTGATATTTTTCGTCTTTCGGCTCAATTGTATACCAAGATACAATAGACTCACAAAAAGATGCCACATTAATTTATGAGCCGTTTTCATCACTACATATACCCATATCCTCGTGGCCATGTGTACGTACCAGCGATCTCCAGGCTGACGGGCACGACGGGTATTCCCCGCATGAACTCCGGCAGCATCTTGCGGAGCAGCGTGACAGGAACTTCCTCTACGTTCCCGTAGTCGATGTAACACACGCGCGCCGTGGCCCCACCCGGGCCTTGGGGCTGTTCCGCCAGTACCGCGCGGAACCATTGCGGGTCTGTGGGGTTATTGCAATTAATTTAGGTATGTCTTCTAATCTATTTAAATAAAAATGAATCCCAAAATTGTTGGTGAACGCAAAACTCAACAACGCTTGGATCAATTTGGCCAATCCTTTTTTTTTAAGGTCCGTTTAAGCCCAAGGATGGTTTTTACGGCGAGAAAAAATCGAATAATTACCGGGAAAACCCTAAAAACAGCCATCTTATTTTTCTCATACCATCGTTTTCTACCTAAAATGTAGATTCAATTTGAACTTTATTGCCATTCTATAAAGTTCATATTACATTACAAACACTGTTGTCTTAGCACACCTACATTAGGTGTATTCCTAAAGAGTCAATTAGCACTTTATTGCTGCATAAAGTTCAAATTCAATCATATAATTTTTGACAGAACTCGGGTCCACTAGTTTATAATAAGGATAAATGTTTGTAATTGAACTCTGTTAGAAGGTTGTTACAGGGTAGGCGGCACGATGTGTGTGATGCCCCTGTTTTTTTTTCCGTGCGGAAATCCTCATGGATACCCACAACGCGGCTAGCGGGGCAGGTTATGTCGGACTCTTACCGACTAAAACCGCACCCCGTCTAGGGTCTTCTGACGCCATGGTGTAAGGTGGCCCATAGAGCATTTCCCTCGCACCCCGGCTTAACCCGGGCCATCTCCGGGTTTGAGATGGCCCCCTCGGGTTTGGGAACCACGTGAGCTCTGGTTTTCAACAGTAACTACTACAACTACTTACAGGGTGGACACTGTGCAATGCACAATTCTTCAGCGTGCGGCAAGTAGGGCTCCCTGCCCAGCTCACTGTTGCAATATTCCGCCATCTATAACAAAAATAAACCCTTTGAAGATACGAAAGTATATCAAATAAATTAAAATTTTTGTCGCAACGAGCACCAAGGGGGGGACGTTTAGTGGGACCCGTTGGGAAATAACCAAAAGTTGTCTTATCGGCCCCGGGGCGTTGAACATAAAATTACAATTTAGTCGCAACGGGGGACGTTATACCGAGGCCGGTTGGGAATAAGCCTCAGAAAGTAGTTCTCATTGAGCTTGCTAGATTTTTTTTGTTGGTAATAGGCTCGCGTTTGACCACAATCTCACCTATTGGTAAGTGATGATGTGATCGACGGTGGAGCACGCTTGCAGCAGGTTACTTCTAGAGTAACCTATTCACTCTAGACTTGAAGACTCCCAGGTTATAGCTTTCCGGAAATAGACTTACAGAATAATTTGTCCCATACAACAGGGCAAGTTGAATAAAAGCTTATAAAACGGTAGATAATGTAATAACCAACCTTTTGCGTGAGTTTATTGAACACGTAGTCGGTGTGAGGGGAACCCTTGAGGGCTCCGGAGATCATCCCGCCTTGGATGACGCTGATGTCCAAGATGTCCAGCTCTATAGGTCCCGCTGGCAAATCGTTGTGTTCCAAGTCGGTATACATCAAACGTGGAACATCTGCACATATAACACATAAAATTAGGTATGAAGACGAAAATTTTGGATAAATTAGGGTTTTTCCATTAGCATAATGCTCTTAGGATCTAGGACAGTAAGATCAGTGGCCGGAGTTGTGTTCTAGAAGTTGTGAGAAGGGGAAAAAGGTCTATTTCTCAGAATGGCAAGTCGCTAAAGTAGAATTGGCTATTCCCATTCAGAGAATCAAATTTTGCAAGACAATTCTTCCAATTCTCGATGAATTGAGAATTAGGGGGGTGCAAGTGGTCCTCCCCTTCCCCTTGCACATTTTATTGCTTCATGATTAGGATTTTTTTAATATATCAGTCACGTATATGACTTCACCTCGCCTTATGGTAAGCTTAAGCTAAAGTCTGTCCCCATTACACACACCAGTGACATAATGGTGGCCCTCAACTTGACGGCCTCATGAAAGAAGAAGTGATTGTCGTCGTAGCACTGCGTGACGTGGCTTTGGAATGTATATTAGTGGTAAGATTTCAGCAATATCTTACCAACAACATCGCCGCCCTGGTCCTGGAATTTCTGCCAGTCGGGAGCGCATAGTCCCAGGATCTTCTTGTTCACATCCTCGTTATTCTTCGCCAGCTTCAGGAACGCCAGGGCACCGCTTGGCGCTACCGCTTCACCGTCCGCCAGAGTCTGTGGAGGTCAAACAATTTATTGGAGTATACCTCTGAGTATCATAACATAAACTCGCGCCTATATCCCTGAAGGGGTAGGCAGAGGTGCTAGCACCCACATTTCGCCATTTATGTTTAGGTCCCAATGTAATAGGTGGCGAGCCTATTGCCATTAACCGGGCACTTCTAAACCTGCGATAAATACACACATAACTTCGTAAAGCATCGAAAAGTCATTGGTGTGTGCCATGGTGAACCTGGGATCGAACCCGAGACCTCGTCTCAGCAGTCCATTACCCAGACCACTAGGCTACCGCGGTAATTCCGAGTATCGATGGGGATTATGAGGCTCTTCCTAGATCTTTAGAGCTGAGTTAACCTCCGAATATCAGTCAGTACCTGGGCACATATCATGATTGAATATTCGCGGACAAACAAACAATGACATGAAGGAGGTAGGACACGACGGTATCTCCCGTCCGAACTGAGCAGTCCGCCTGGGGTAGTACCTCCGCCCTACAGAACATCGCGGCCATAATAACCAGCGTGTAGTGTTCCCCAAGGTAAGTAGGGTAGCCAGAGCTCACTGTACTCCTCCTCCCATCCCTTCCCAGCCCTCCCCTCTTCCCTTCTGGGTAGGCAGCGCGTGTGACACCCTTAGTGTTGCACACGTTCATAGGCCACGGTGACCGCTTCCCATCAGGTGGGCCGTGTGCTTGTCTGCCACTTAAGTAGTATAAAAAAAAACATACCAATATCATTTCCTCGTTGGAATCTTTCAGCTTATTCAAGTACTCCAGCGCTGGAGGCTCCAATTCCTTATTGTCTATGGACTTCTTGATGGCCAGAGTCTTCTCCTCCTCAGGAGTGAGTTGGGTCAACTTGATCATAGACACCTGTGTGGGTATGGTTGAGAGGTCCAAGCTTGCCGGGCAGGGATACATCTTGTCCAGGCCGATGTGTATTTCGGAATTACCTGAAAAAAATTGTTATATTGCAACTAAGTTAACTAGCATCCATCGCGAATGAATAGACAATAAAGCAAAAAAAAATTGTGTTCAGCATCGTTTTTTTTTTAAATCTTCAATGTACTTTACAATTTAATAATATAAATATTATACATAGTAACACACAGACCAACGCAAATATTCATGTACACAAATATTTGCACTGAGCGGGAATCGAACCCGCGATCTCTAACTTCGCTCTCTCTGCTACACCAGAAATATCTCTAGATGACATAACATAACAAACTCACGCCTATATCCCTGAAGGGGTAGGCAGAGGTGCTAGCACCCTCATTTCGCCAGTTTATGTTTTTAGGTCCCAATATAATAGGTGGCGACCCTATCGCCATTAACCGGGCACTTATAAACCTGCGATAAATACACACATAACTTTGAAAAGCATCGAAAAGTCATTGGTATGTTCCATGGTGAACCTGGGATCGAACCAGAGTCCTCGTCTCGTCAGTCCATTACCCATGCAACTGTAGGGTACCCGACGTACTTTATAACATGTATACACAAAACACACTTTATAATTATTTACAGTATTTACATAACTTTTATTTATTACAAATACACCTATTTTACTTACTGACTGTACATTTTATCCAGCCTACTTAACTTACGTGTATTATTATCTAAACTCATATTTCTGTGAATAATATCGGGTGGTCGATGTTACTTGTCGATATCGTAAATATCGACATTTAGTTATCGACAGCTTTCCGACTCAATGCTATATAGATGTATAGGCCTATCTACCTGCTTGACCGATGCCCACACGCAGAGGTCGTGACCAGTCGCTAGCCATACACGACGCGGAGCGCTTGTTACTTTCTTCCGCTAATATACCGATTGTTGTTTACGCGATCTAAGTGCATAATATATTACATGTGTAATACCTACATAATACCTATATCTTTCGCCTACCGCTTCATCTATATCTCGCGCCTTCTATTGTCTAACTGTTGTGAACTGAACACTGCTATGCATGCGCTTAACCTATCCTTCTGTGCCTGTGCTTAATAAACTTTTAATTCTTCTGTACGTAACTGTTTATTTGTGAGTACCAACAAATATCCCCACACTGGTGACCCCTATATTGAACATGTCGGAGGATAAAGATTTTCAAGGCGCGGTGGGACAGCCACGCGCTAGTGGTAGTGATGGGAACAGGTCGATAGAAAACATCGATGTTTTTCGAGTAGGCGTACGAGTGCCACCGTTCTGGGCAGAAGAGCCTGATATTTGGTTTGCTCAAGTCGAGGGACAATTTGCTATTTCCGGGATTACAAGTGACCATACCAAATTTAATTATGTTATCGGTCATCTTGACAATCAACATTCGAGGGAGGTTAAAGACATTATTGTCGATCCACCAGCGACCAACAGATATGAGAAGCTCAAGACAGAGCTCATTAAGAGGCTTAGCGCGTCCAAGGAAAAGAAAATTAAGCAATTATTAATGCATGAAGAGCTCGGAGACCGTAAACCATCGCAGTTCCTGCGACATTTGCGCGATCTGGCAGGTTTAAATATTCCAGGTGATTTTTTGAAGACGATCTGGATAAGCCGCCTTCCACATGGCATCCAGACTATACTGGCAGGACAAGCTAGTTCAACTTCATTAGAAGAGCTAGCTGATTTAGCAGACAGGGTGAATGACCTCGCTTCTTCGACTCCGAAAGTTGCCACGGTTAATGAAGTCCCTGGCTCCGTCATTAACGACTTAGTGCGGGAGGTTGCCGAGCTGCGGAAGCAATTCCAAAACTTATCGTCAGGAAGGAGCAGCAGAAACCGTTCTTCGCATTCTCCACGTCCTCAACGTGACCGAAGTACCTCAAGACAGCGGTCGCAGTCAAATTATCGGAAGTTTCCCTTGTGCTGGTACCATGGGTGTTTCGGAGAGAAGGCTGCCAAGTGCATACGGCCCTGCGACTACAAGGCGGAAAACTCCAAGGGCGGTCGGTAATGGCGGCTGACGATTGCCCTTCTGTATCAACTGGTCGCCTGTTTGTCACGGACCGATCTTCGAAGATGCAATTTCTAGTCGACACTGGTAGCGACCTGTGCGTCTTCCCAAGATCAGCGCTGCGTGATCGTCGTCATCGGACCGAATTCAGCTTATCAGCCGCAAATGGTTCTAACATCGCGACTTATGGTTATATTCATTTAAATCTAGATTTTAGCTTACGTAGAAGTTTTGTATGGCGTTTTATTGTTGCTGACGTCACAAAACCTATCATTGGCGTAGATTTTTTAAATTATTATAGCCTTGTTGTTGACGTTCGCAATAAGCGCCTTATAGATAATTTAACATCAGTTTCGGCTATCGCTAAATTAGCTGATTGTAAAAATATTTATTCTGTGAAGGTAGTAACAGGTGAGTCACGGTTTCATCGAATTCTCGATGAATTTCCTGAGATTACTCGACCAGCCGGTATACATCATACTACACCTCACAATACAGTACATCATATCAACACGACTCCGGGCCCTCCAGTCTCTTCACCTCCTCGTCGCTTGGCTCCTGATAAGCTAAAAATAGCTCGTAAGGAGTTTCAAGAGATGTTGTCCAACGGTACAGCTAGGCCGTCACAGAGCCCTTGGTCATCACCTCTCCACCTAGCACCGAAGAAGAACAACGGATGGCGCCCCTGCGGCGATTACCGCAAATTGAATGCTCGTACCGTGCCTGACCGATATCCGATCAAGCATATTCAAGATTTTGCTCATAATATCGCTGGTTGCAAGGTATTTTCCACTTTAGATCTTGAAAAAGCGTATAATCAGATACCGGTCAGCCCTGAGGATATCCCGAAAACGGCTATTACTACTCCGATAGGGATGTTTGAGTTCCCCTTTATGACGTTTGGCCTAAGGAACGCGGGGCAAACGTTCCAGCGTTTCGTAGACGAAATGACCCGAGGACTTGACAATGTGTATTCATATTTGGACGATTTTTTAATTTTCTCAGACAGCCCAAACAGCCATGAACAACACCTTCGCGAAATCTTCAGCAGACTGAAGAAGTATGGTATGTTGGTTAACACCTCCAAATGCGTATTGGGTAAAAACGAGGTAAAATTTCTAGGGTACCACATTTCAGAGCATGGATGCAGACCCCTTGATGAAAAGGTGCAGGCGGTTAAAGATTTTCCACCTCCTACGAACGTGCGGCAACTGAGAGCGTTTCTGGGTATGCTTAATTTCTATAGAAGATTTCTTCCCAAAGCAGCCCAGATCCAAGCTCCATTGCATGCCTTACTAACAGGTTCTGTCAAAGGTTCACATCCCATTAACCTATCGGGAGATACCTTAGCAGCTTTTCAAGCTTGCAAAGACAGCCTGTCTGATGCCGCTTTGTTGTCACATCCTGATTGCTGTGCTACACTCGCGGTGGTTACTGATGCTTCCGACAAAGGCATTGGTGCAGTGTTGGAACAATGTAAAGATGGAGCATGGCAACCACTAGCTTTCTTTTCTAGGAAGCTTACTCCGTCCCAAAGCAAATATTCACCATATGACCGGGAACTTCTTGCCATTTATGAGGCCATTAAATACTTCAGGCACATGCTCGAGGCTAGGCATTTTGTCGTCTATACTGACCATAAGCCGATCAGTTTTGCTTTCCACGAGAGAAAAAATACCTGCTCGCCCAGACAGTATAGACATTTAGATTTTATTTCCCAATTCACCACAGACATACGCCATATATCTGGTAAAGATAATGTCGTAGCGGATACTTTATCACGCATAGAGGAATTGGAAGCGCCTGTAAGCCTCGAGACATTAGCTGAAGAACAACTGGTAGATTCAGAGCTACATAAGTTGTTGAATGAGGGTTCGTCTCTGCACTTGCAGAAACTTAACGTCCCAGGAAGTCCTGTTTCGTTATACTACGACGTTAGTGACGCAGCTTCCAGACCTTACGTGCCCAAGACTCTCCGGCAGCAGGTATTTGAAGGTCTGCACTCACTTAGCCACCCTGGCGCTAATGCATCGGCCAGATTAGTAGCCGAGCGATTTGTTTGGCCAGGCGTGAGGAAAGACTGTAGGGAGTGGGCGCGCGCTTGCATACAGTGTCAGCGAGCAAAAGTTCACCGACACGTGAACGCACCCCTTGGGACTTTTGCCCTTCCACGCGCTCGTTTTAAACAGGTCCACATTGACCTAATTGGACCCCTCCCTGTATCACATGGCTATCGATACTGCTTGACGGCAGTAGACCGGTTTACCCGATGGCCGGAAGCAGTACCGATAGAGGATATCACTGCCGAAACGGTAGCCAAGGTTCTATTGTCCACCTGGATAGCTCGGTTCGGTTGTCCAACAGACATTACGACAGACCGTGGACGACAGTTCGAGTCGGCCCTATTCCAGTGTCTGTCCAAACTGGCTGGTTTCGAACATAGGCGGACTACAGCATACCACCCAGCCTGTAATGGCCTAGTCGAGCGCTTTCACCGACAACTCAAAGCTGCGATAGTGTGCCACGCAAATGATAGGTGGTCCGAGTCTTTGCCCTGGGTTTTGCTAGGCATTAGGACGGCTTTCAAGGAAGACTTGCAGGCTTCCTCTGCTGAACTACTTTATGGAGAGCCGTTAAGACTTCCTGGCGAGTTCTTCGACCCCACTATTACCGGTAGCACAGATTTATCCGACTTTTCTGCTAGGATCAGAAATTTCGCTGATAAGCTGCGACCCGTACCGGCCACCCGTCACGGTAATCCGAGGATTTTTATATACAAGGAGTTAGGAACTTCGGACTACGTCTTTCTACGTGAAGACGCGTCACGAAGTTCCCTTCAACCTGCGTACTCCGGACCGCACAAAGTTCTCGCCAGAGGAGATAAAGTTTTTAAAATTCTTTTTAATAATAAGGAAATGACAGTGTCGATAAACCGCCTTAAGCCGGCTTTCACACTGTCCGTTCAAAATAACCCCGAACCAGATGAACAGCGCGACCACGTAACCCGTTCTGGTCGACGCGTAAGGTTTCCCGACTATTATCGCCCTTGACGGTCTCTGGTGGGGGGTGGTGTAGGGTACCCGACGTACTTTATAACATGTATACACAAAACACACTTTATAATTATTTACAGTATTTACATAACTTTTATTTATTACAAATACACCTATTTTACTTACTGACTGTACATTTTATCCAGCCTACTTAACTTACGTGTATTATTATCTAAACTCATATTTCTGTGAATAATATCGGGTGGTCGATGTTACTTGTCGATATCGTAAATATCGACATTTAGTTATCGACAGCTTTCCGACTCAATGCTATATAGATGTATAGGCCTATCTACCTGCTTGACCGATGCCCACACGCAGAGGTCGTGACCAGTCGCTAGCCATACACGACGCGGAGCGCTTGTTACTTTCTTCCGCTAATATACCGATTGTTGTTTACGCGATCTAAGTGCATAATATATTACATGTGTAATACCTACATAATACCTATATCTTTCGCCTACCGCTTCATCTATATCTCGCGCCTTCTATTGTCTAACTGTTGTGAACTGAACACTGCTATGCATGCGCTTAACCTATCCTTCTGTGCCTGTGCTTAATAAACTTTTAATTCTTCTGTACGTAACTGTTTATTTGTGAGTACCAACAAATATCCCCACACAACCAACGCAAATATTCATGTACACAAATATTTGCACTGAGCGGAAATCGAACCCGCGATCTGTAACTTAGCAGTCGCACACTCTCTGCTACACCACAAATATCTCTGGATGGCGCTATGTAATTAAGTGTTACGACTATTTTCGATATATTGACTCACCAAAATCGATGTATTCAAGCATATACTTGTTCTGCGCGTGCTGCGTGCGTATGACCATGGCGCGGTAGTGCAGTCCGTCCGTGAACTGCGTGATCACCACCTGGCCGGCCACGGGGGGCTGCTGCAGCGGGGTGGCTGCGGACAACAACAGATATAGGACCTTTTCTTTCTCTTTCCGTGCGGAAGTCCCCGAGGGTTGTCATACAACCAGGGTGCGGGCCGGAACCTCCACGTGGTGCACCCGGGCAACGGAGGCGAGCAGAGGACACAGTGGGGCGCGAACGGGAGGCGAGCTGTCTGCGCTAACGATTGGGTGACAGGACGGCCGCCTGTCATCCTACACCCCACCGTCAGCGAAGTGGCGCGATGTTCGCCCCACCCCCCCTTTCGGAGGGTCTATGGGGCCTTCTTAAAACCGTAGATGGCCCAGGGTCTGCTGGGGTGCGAGGGATATGCCAATTGGGTAATCTTACACCCCGTTAATTAAGACCCGAGACGGCGTGCGGTTTTAGTCGGTTCGATCCCGACATAACCACCCCTGATGACCGACGGGGGTGGTATCCATGGGGATTTCCGATTTGTAGTGTGATGGTACCTTTAAGTCCGGCGAGCAGTACGTTCTGTACGACGTCATCGTAGGCGGCCTGGCGAGGCATGTCGGCGGGTCGTACGTACGCCAGTTTCTGGCCCGCGTGCACCAGTAGGACGCGTGACCCGCCCAACAGAGAGGGACGCAGGATCTCCGGGAACGCTGGAGAACAGATACCAATGACAAAATTTGTGTGGGAACGAATTCAATTTTATTTCTGAACATATTAATTTGTGTTGAATTTCATTTTCTTGTGATGTGTAATTTAATTTATTAAATGATTGCATTTGAAATTCAATATCCATTGCATATCGATAATCTCTTGTGTATCTCCTCACTATTTTTCCCGCTAAAGCACGAAAATGACGTCACATTGTGGGTGTGGCTTGTCGAAATGTGACACACGCGACATTATATCCGCGGATATAAGTGTTCTGTGGTCTAAACCCTCACAGCTCTCTCGTTAAAGGAGAGGAGACCCGCGCCCAGCAGTGGGACATAAATGGGTTGCTATGAATATAGATATTAACTAGCTGTTGCCCGCGGCTCCGCCCGCGTGGATGTCGAAATCCGTTTCAAAAACTATCCTATCTCTCAAGTTGGATCGAACTGCACATGGTGTGCGAATTTTATTATAATCGGTTAAGTGGTTTAGGAGTCCATTGAGGACAAACATTGTGACACGAGATTTATATATATTAAGATTACATACCCGGTTTAGCAGCAGCATATTCCACAGGTGGAGTCCACCGGTACAGGAATCCATCGCCGATGGAAGCGCCCGTTTCCACGTTCGTCAAGGAAGCTTTGTATTTGTCACCGGATTTGGCAACGAGAGTCGCTGTGAGGTTCGCACCAACCTGGAATTAGACACATGATATAAACACGCTCGTAATATCAGCAGACAGACAGACCAGATCACGTTACAAAATATTTATTTATTTATTTATTTTTGGGAAACCAACAGCCAAGTTACAACAAAATACATGTACAAAAATTAGTGACAGAGAGCCAATTATAGTTCTACGAATAGAAATAGATTAATATGAAATGACTAAGTACAGAGTTGAACAAAATAATAATAAATAAATAATAATATGCAACTTATTTAAGTAAAAGAAGTCACAAATACTTCGAGAAAAAATCGAGACTGAGCACCCGTCTCACAGATTCAATTACACACACATAAACATCTCACAGATATTCAGCTTGTTAACATGCAACTAAGAAATTTACAGACAGAAAGTGTTGAAGACGAGGTTGTGTTACAACGGCGGCGGTTAAACATGTGCGAGTGATTTGTGAACATCAGGCAGCAGGATGACGGGTGTAAAGTACGAGCAATAATATGTATACATTGTCAAGGCTCCTAAAATATGTAAACACCTTCGACACCAAAATGAAGTGCTCAATGTGAAGAGCGTAAAATTATAACCACAGGTTTTCGTCATAAATATGTATATAATGCAGTCAAAACTCTTAACCAGTCAAAAGTACTTTTAACCGTAAGCTTGCAGTCAAAACTCGTAACCAGTCTTAAGTGGACCGTGTATTTACCTGCCACCTAAGTAGTACAAAAAGAAGAATACCTCAGCATTGTTGTTCTCCAGCACGCAGCAGTACTCCGGCATGGCCTCATACTTGTGCGGCAGCCGGCGGATCTTGTCGGTGGGGCTGACGGAGACGATCCTGGAGCCGTCGATGAAGGCGAGGGCGGAGGCGCTGAGGCAGCGCACGCGGTACCAGCCGCTGTCCTCCACGTTGAAGAAAGCGCACGTCTCGCCCGGGACCGGCCTGGCAATTAGAATTACATATTTATAAAACGTCGACAGTCCCAACTCTTCCGTGGCCAGTGACGCACATATGAGGGTGATACATCAGCCTTGCACGTATTACTTCACCTGCCTGATGGTAAGATAAAGGTAAGTCTGCAGAATGGGGTCACCATTACATACACCTTTTTTTACTAAAACCGCACGCCGACCAGGGTCTTCTGACGCCAGGGTGTAAGGTGGCCCAAAGAGCATTTCCCTTGCACCCCTTTTTTTTATACCACTTAGGTTAGGCAGACAAGCACACGGCCCACCTGATGGGAAGCGGTCACCGTGGCCTAGGGACGCGTGCAACACCAGTGGCATCACACTCGCGCTGCCGACCCCCGCTTGACCCGGGACATACACCTATAGTTACAATGGTGGCCCTCTGGTTGACGGCCTCATCAAATGCTCTTTCAGACCCTAGTTGTCACTCCAACTATAAACAAAACAGCACTCACTTATGTTGTACTGGGTCAGCATCACACTCCACGTTGAAGTTTTCTATGAGCAGCTGGTAATCCGACTCGAACTTCTCATGCATGCTGAGGCACACGTAGTCTCCGACTGCGCTCTTGCAGTCCGAAGCCTTGGCGTCCACTGACAGGACCACGGAGTCACCCACAGACAGATTTTCGATGAGGTAACTATAGGAAAACAAGCGGCTGTTTAAAAAAATCCTTTTAAAAACGCACTTTTATTATTTACAATATTGCATTGTCATGGGACTTACATAATGTATGCCAAATTTCAGCTCAATCGGATAACCAGAAGTGGTCGAATAATGGCTTGCAAGATTTGATTAAATACAGACAAAGAGACAGGTGAAACTATATAAAAGCTTATAAAAATAAATAAATATTCTACTACATTCGTACACAGCGCTCACTAGGCCCAAAGTATGCATAGTTTAACTAGTTTGTATTATGGGTTCTAGAATACGGTTAATTTTTCCATTAGAGTAGGAATGCGTTTAAACATACTTATATGTATGTATACTTTTTTTTTTAAATACATAATTGTAAATAGAAGCACCCAGACCAATGCAAATATACATATTAATGCATACAAATATTTTGCACTGAGAGGGAATCGAACCCGCGCCCTCTTTCGCCACAGAGGGTACTTCTGAAATACAACGTGCAATTGTATCCAACTTTTGATTTGATGCATAAGTGAATGACATGCGAGTGTATAATGCAAGCAATGCATGCCATGCAACCCCTAGCTGTTGGAAAAATTTCATACATCGTCAACCAGCTGGCCCTGGCTTTGGTCCCCAAAAACTTTTTTTTAATATAGTCCGTCGGATTGACTGTAACCCCGTCTGATGGTAAACTGAGTTGAAGAGACTAAGGTAATCTTGGCGAAAAAAAAAGGTATGCGTCAAGTTGACATTTGTGACATCGAAATGAGATCGGAACTGATTTTCGAACATATTTTGTTACGAAAATTGAAAGTCAGTTACATTTTTATGAAAGAAAAACAAAAAAATCGATACCTTAATACGTAAAATTCGTAACTCAAGGAGGTACAAGGAGGTAGGACACGATGGTATCTCGCGTCCGAAATGAGCTGTCCAACTGGGGTAGTACCTCCGCCCTACAGAACACCGCCCCATAATAACCGGCGTGTTGTGCTCCCGTCGGTAAGTAGGGTAGCCAGAGCTCACTGTACCCCTCCTCCACCCATCCCATCCTAGCCTCGCGTCCCCTTCCTAGTCCTCTCTCCTTCCCTTTAGGGTAGGCAGCGCATGTGTGACACCCTTATTGTTGCACACGTCCATAGTGCTGACAATTAAAGACTTTCTTTAGTCTCTAATTCCTGCAGTGAGCTCTGGCTACTCTACTTACCGCCGGGTTCACAACACGATGGTTATTACGGCCGCGGTGTTCTGTAAGGCGGAGGTACTACCCCAGTCGGACAGCTCAGTTCAGACGGGAGATACCGTCGTGTCCTACCTCCATAGTTGCGAGGTTTTCATATTAAGGTACCGATAAGATACAGTATGTGACTCACTTCTTGGGTATTACTTTCCTAGTGGGAGTCACATCATCCAAGCTGGCTACTTTCACAGTTGGGTCGGGCTTCGCGTCGTTCACCTGGGGACTAATGGTCTTGGGGTCACAGATATGGACATACCAGCTGCTTAATGTAACCGGTCGTTGACCCCGTGCGCCGTGCGAGGTCAACGACCGGCGACGTCATACCGATATTTATTGTGAATTAAATTTATTCCGTACGACGTACTAAGTAATTTTTGCAATGCAATGTTCATTTAGCTGAACTAACATGATGAAGCGTGAATAATGCTAATTAAGTCTTTAAAATCCATACTAATATTATAAATGCGAAAGTAACTCTGTCTGTCTGTCTGTCTGTTACGCTTTCACGCCTGAAACGCTGAACCGATTTTAATGTTTGGTATAGGAGTAGATTAGACCTCGAGAATGAACATAGGCTATGTTTGGTCGCGATAACCGACATCCACGCGGGTGGCGCGGCGAACAGCTAGTAATCTATAAATGAAAAAGAATAGGCTCTGAGATTTTTATTCCAGACTATAATCTATCCCTGTACCTAAATTTCAATCAGATCCGTTCAGCCGTTAGAGCTTGATGGATTAACAAACATACAAATAACTTCACAAACAGCATTAGCATTTATTATAAGAGTAGGTTATTGGCAGAATTCATAGAATTATCAGTATTACACACCGGTTACGTTACATTACATACATGTGCTCACGCCTTTTTCCCACCGGGGTAGGCAGAGACAACAGACCGCCATCTGCCTTTGTCCTGACACACTTCACTCGCTTGCCCTACTTAATTAAGCCTTTCATGCAAGCCCGCCGATTTCGAGTGCTTCTGACCTGCCCTTTTTGCAATAACTCCGTAATTTGGTCAGTGTATACTCTGCGAGGTCGACCCCGGCTTGCCTGCCCACTTACATGTGCCTTATCAGTATTATTAGTAGGATAAGCATCACACAAACTAACTACACAGTCTAACTTGGAACTTCGACATCGCCATTGGTCATAATGACCATTGGTTGTGGAGGTCAGATGGCAGTCGCTCCACGGAAAATATCGAAGTTCATCCGCATCACAGTTACACTGGAAAGCCGACCCCAACTGAGTTGGGAAACAGGTTCAGAGAATGATGATAAGCAACACGCAAACTTGCAACCCAACCTATCCCAACTAATTCTCTACTACGCACTCATAGTTACTTACGTTTTAGGCACTGGGGCGGGAACAGTCACTGGTTTCCTCACAACTTGTGGTTGCACCACTGGTTTCACGACTGGTTGTACGACAGGTTTAGCCTCGACTTTGGCTACAGGCGACTTGTTAACCACTGGCTTAACTTCAATGACGTCACCATTGTTTTCCTGTTCATCTGACGGCCTGCGTTGATGCAAGTTCTTGGTCGCCGGTAGCATCTGATTACCATTTCTGGTATTATTATTGCGGTTACCTGCAAAAAGTGTTTCTTTTTTAAATACTTTTCGACATTGTTTATAGCGCTAGCTAGTCCCAGTGTAAGCCTAGCATAATTAGCTTGAGTTATGAGTTCTAGAATGCGGTTAAACATATTTTTTCTTAAATACATACATATTATACATCAGTCTATATCTGAGGCTATGCCCGTGTTGATGTAGTTCATGCGTCCATCCCGAAGAAACAGAAAAAATTCCAAAATACATACTTTTGTGTTCAGAATAATTTTTATTTTACCCAAGTTTTCTTTTTACATCTCTATTGTACAGACACAGATACTTTACAATTTTTACTTTACATAATATAATATTCCAGGTCGAAGTGCTATCTAGAGGCAAGCTAAGTATAGCTAAGTACTATAGGTTCTAGAATAAGGATATCATGCTTCAGGTATGTTTTAGGTTTAGAAACAGTAAAGGAGGACACTCGTGGAAGGTACAACCTACCCTGATGGGAGAAAGGAGTTATTAAACAGTTTTATTTAACTCGACATGTTTGTTTGGGTCAAATCTAGTAATTCAAATTTGACCCCTTTCCAGTTGTTGGATTGGTCTGATATTTGGCAGGAATCTATAGTTCTGATGACAATACAATTTAGAACCGTTTAACTTAAAAAAAAAACTTTTTACTTAATTTATTTTCTTTAGTACTCGTACATTCATATACTTAAACGAAAGGTTTTTGACTAAGCGGTAACAGAGTACTGTAGGGTAATACTTTGTAAGGTTAAGCTATAAGGGATGGGTGATCATTTGTGTCTCAGAGAGCACTCGTTAAGCTGTCGATCCGCGTTGCCATAGGTACCTCTATGGCATTCTCTACGCATAGTTGGAGCCCTAAAATGTCCGGCAACTGGTCCAACTATGCAACTTCGATATCGCCGGTGCATTGTGGAGGTCAGATACCAGTCGGTTCATGGATTATATCTAAGTTTGACCTTCGTAGTTACACTAAAAATCGACCCGATTGAGCTGGGAAAAGGATCGGAGGATGATAGATATATGCTTACATGTAAGTAAATGAAAATAATATATTCATGCAAACAAATATTTACGCAGCGAGAACATGAACCTAAAAACACCTAAGACGTAAAGCGTTTGAGAACAAGGTTGTCACAATGAGTAAAAAAAAATTTACATTAAAAAGCGCTTTTATGCACTAAAATTGCCTTATGCATTACGTATTTTTCCACAACTAACGCGATATGAATATTAAATTTAAGGACTTGGCTAGAATATAGTTCACTGTGAAAACGCTTTTATGCACTTAATTTCATGACCACTTTTAGTGCATCTTTTATGCAATAAAAGTGGTCACCGATTTTTTTTCACAGCTAGAACTATATTCTAACGTTTAACTTAAAACTTTTTCCGCTTAATTTTTTGTTTTTCGCTAGTTAAGGCAAGCGTCCACATGTCCGCATCGTACGCAACAGATGCATCGCATCAAACGGAACGTAGTATTTAATGAGAAGTAGTCCATTAGCGAGTCGGTTGCCATAATGAGAATTAGCCCTAATGCGCGTAAACCTTCTTTGTATAGAAAGTCAAACAAGTGCATCCACCAATACGTACCGTACGCATCGCATAAATAGTACGATGCGTCCGTTGCGTACATATATGGACGCTCACCTTTAAATTGACTAAATCAAATGACGCTTGCCGCGTAGTGACCGACTAGTGTGTGTGTATACTAAAGTGGGCTGACTAGTGTCGTTAGTTGTTCAACGCGTTCCCTCCATGGGTTTTTTAGGTTCACGACAGCGAAAGTTAAACCCACGACACGCTCTACTAGCGAATAATAAAGTTAGTAGGCAACTTACATCCAACTTCCTTAAACCCCAAACGTGTAAGACCTGATGCAACAAATTTCAATATATTGGATTCATTTTGGTGGGTTATAAGGCCTACTGAGATCTTAAGAGTGCAAGCCATCATCACTTGCAAGCCGGTAACGTCTGCTGACTGACGGATGAGGTCCGGCCAGGGTCTTCCTCACAGGATTATGATGACTAACGGCAGTCACTCCCAGAAAAGTTTATTAAGACAACTCAAAAGGAGGTAAAGTAGCCAGTGAACCCTGGACTCCGGGGTGAAAAGGTACGCATGCGGGCACCCTGCATACCCTGAATCGTATGCATTATTGGCTCCACCATTTGCACGAAATTAACAACACAAGTTTTGCACGAAATCCACACCTCATTATTTCCATGAAATTTACAGTTCTTTGTCAGGTTCAGGCTGTTATTTGGCTTGTACTGGCTTTTGTGGGAGCGACTGCCGTCTGACCTCCAACCCTGAAAGGAAAGCCTACGCCAGAATCTGGTCGGTCAATCAGTAGGTGTAACGACTTACAGATTTGTTTGTGCTTTTGATCCGAAGATCTTGATGGGACCCCATAGTAATACAAAGTACTATAATATTATTATGATATAAAAGAACTTACGCGCTGAAGCATCCCGCGTAGCTTTATTGTCCTGGTAACCTGTACGGTTGGGCTGTCTAGACCTGTCCTGTTGACGGCGATTGGGGTCACTTTTGTTGCTGTGATTACTCACCTGAGGGTAGTTCAAACATTGTTAATTTAACATTCAAAAGTAACAACGTAGAGCGGTGTGTGGCCGTGCGGGACGAAAACTCCAAGCACTCGGGCAATGGAGACAGCAGTACCTCCCACTCGCATGGGAGACGCTGCTGCCACAGGCAAATGCCGGCCGAGGTGAGAGTGGCCCTCTAGAGGGTTGCTCCACGTGTCCCTCTGACTAGCAGAGGGCACAGTGGGGAGCAGGCGGGGAGCGGGCTGGTTCTTAACGCACGGACTACAACACACTGTCGGCGAGGCGGCGCGATACTCGCCCCACTCATTTCTAGAGGTCGAAGCGGTCAACTAAAATCCGAAGATGGCCCGGGCACCTTTTGGGTAATCTGACGCCGTGGTAATTGAGACCCGAGACGATGCGGTTGTAGTGGGTTCGAATCCAACATAAGCACTACCGAAAGAGCAGATTGATGTTCGTGGGCCGCAGGAACGTATCTCCAGGATCAGCAGGTATATTACTAGGGCTGCTACCTTTTCGGGGGGTCGAGGGGGCCATCTTAAAACCGTAGATGGCCCGGTGTCAGCTGGGGTGCGAGGGATATGCCCATTGGGTAACCTTACACCCCGGTTACTAAGGCCCGAGACGGCGTGCGGTTTTAGTCGGTTCGATCCCGACATAACCACCCCCGATGGCCGACGGGGGTGGTATCCATGGGGATTTCCACACGATAAAAAAAAAAAAGGGCTGCAGGGAACAATAATATTATTAACAGGATAAGATAGCAGACTTACTCGAGTAATGGTGTCATCTTCACGGCTTTGAGCGGTGACGGCGTGCGGGCGACGCAGGGGCGCTGTAGTAGGTATGCTGTAAGAAACATCCATAGATTTATTACACATCAATTAACCCGGTGCCAATGACGTGAAAATAATTACTAGTACGATGACGCCGGGTCATACTGACCCGAAGTTTATCGATAGTTTTTCAGGAAACTCAGCAAGCCACCTTCATATTTGAATGATTGTTTATTAGAAGTGATTCTTTTCTTAGGTTGTGAAATAAAAATAATTGTAATAAGTTCTAGAAATTAAACTTTTATTAATTTTTTAAATATCACATGCAAAATCAACTTTGAAAACATAACATGTTTATATTTTGAATTTTTGGTGAAGTATTCATAACTTTAATAGGAATAAATAGTCTTATGTACTAATGGGCATATTAATTAAGTTTTATAACATAAAAATAACAACGAATCAGTCTTTTATTCAGCGTTCCGAAAAATGGTCGTCAATATCCACGTCTGAAGCAGCTTCCAAGTCTTCATTGTCGGAATCAGACTCTTCTAAAAACGCCACAATTCTTGCTGGATCATTATTCAATGCCTTTTTCTCTAAAAACCTAGAAGCAAACAAATTTAATTAACATCTATCACTTAGAAACAAAATAAACTTAAGTCATGAAATAACAACGCCAGCGATGACGCTGGGTCATAATTACCCGCTTTCACTTGACGCAGGTGTATCTCCCAGCGCTCGCGGCGTCGCACTAAGCATATCGATGAAACGGGTAGAGGGAGAACGTATCTCCAGCTACACAAACATTCAAACATTAAGAACATCACAAAAATGAATTAATGTTAGTTAACATTTGCCTCGGGTCAATATGACCCAGCGTCGTTGGCGCCGGGTTAATTACACCATACCATTTTGAATGATATTTAAAAAAAAATAATGAACATTATTTCAGGTTGAACCCGTTGAACAAACTAATAGTGTTGTTATTTTGCCGTTATATTTTTTTTTTATACCACTTAGGTGGTAGACAAGCACACGGCCCACCTGATAGGAAGCGGTCACCGTGGCTTACGGACGCGTGCAACACCAGGGGCACCACAATCGCGCTGCCGACCCCGCAAAAACCTTCTAATGCCCTTCTTGAAGAACCCCATATTGTAGTCGCTTTCAAACCTTACAGTGCGCACTGCAGGCGGATGCAATGCAATGCAATATATACAATTTTAACAGTGTTCTAGGCGTTTTGGATTGAAAATTAAATTAAGATGCCTTAATGAAACTTCGGTATTGAAAAAAAATACGTTTGGCACTCGGAGACTGCCGCATTAAAGATATTGCATAACATTTTATTAACCCCCGACGGAAACCCGAACGGGGTGTTATAAGTTTGACGTGTGTGTGTGTGTGTGTGTGTGTGTGTGTTTGTAAGTCTGTCTGTGGCACTGTAGCTCCCAAACGGATGAACCGATTTTGATTCTGTTTCTTTTGTTTGAAAGATGGGTTAGGGTATAGTGTTCTTAGCTATTTTTCATAAAAATCGGTTAAGCCATTTCAAAGATATGAGGGGTGAAAGTGGTGATGAAAAATTTAATGTGTTCAAATATACCCGTGTTTGGTATCAAATGAAAGGTCATAACTTATACATCACGATACCGCAAGTTTTATGAAAATCAGTTCTGCCATTCGAAAGATATGAGGAGTGGAATGTATTTCTATAACCTAACCACACTCCGCGCAATGCGCATTAGCTCTGAATAATTGTTGATAGACTATACGTATGTTGATATTAAATAATGGATTAGCTATTATAAATACTTAAGTTACCCCTATAAAAAGCATGAAATAAAATAAATAATATGCCTATAGATTAACTGTTCTTTAGAGGCTATACCTATGGGTGTTACGTGGGAGTATCACAATAAAAGATAGCGTACACTTTGAACGTTTATTTGTAATTACACATATGTCTCACTGTATGTACGACTTATATTAGAATTACTATAACACTTGATATTAACTTAGAACATCTATAAGTGAAGCGAGTTATATGCGGCTGACTATGGCAAGCCTGCAGTATGAACTAGTGTTCCGGGCGCGGGCGCCCCGTCGCTCTACAGTGGGGACTTTTACTGACATCGCGTATGCGACGCGGTGCCGGTACAGTATTCCCCCTTAATTTTAAAAATTTTTATATAAAAATTTTAGAGAAAAAAATCACATCTATAACTAAAGAAAAGTTTCATCAAAAACAGTACATCATTACAATGTTCTTAAACTATGCATCGCTTATGGTCTCCGTGCGATTCTTGCTGACTTGCACACTCGGGCGCTGCTACTGTGTTTACGTAACACATCCGGTGTCGCAACACTGTGCCCTGTTGTAAAGATTATTACATATAAAGTATTGTGCATGCCCATGTGGTCAGCAGAGACCTTCTATACTACTTATTCTATTCACATTCATGCCTATTTAATGGTAGCTGCCGTGATGACCCGCTCTGCTATATTTAATTACATCCCTGGGGATCCTCAGCGTCCATCACGACAGCGCCTGCAACTTCTTCCATTCATCACTACTCATCATACCTCCCGCTAGCATTCTTGTGGTTTTTACTTACATAGTATGTTCTAGGTGACAACTACTTTGGAGAGTGGAATTGTTCTGGGCCCTTCGGGGTTTCGACCGGAATTAACTGCTGCTGCTGTCATCTGTTTACCTATCCAATTTTTTGTTCTTTTGTTACATTTCTTGAAAGCCAAATAAGCTATTAATACACTTATTATTGTTAGCATTGCGAACAGTATTATATTGAACTTTGATATCTGGTACTGTATGTCTGAATTATTTGGTCCTTCTTGGGCAATGATTACTTGTTCGCTACCTTGATTATTACCCATTATTATAAAGATCTATCTTTTAACAGTGACAAACTGTGAATGAGTGCCTTTTGAACAAAGGTATCAGTATATTGTGCAATTCCACTATCCAATTACAACTTATTATTTCGTAATAGCTGTGTTGAATTACATTTGCGCACATGTTATATGTTAAACCTTACTGGCCGCCTGATGGTACGACCGCTGCGCGAGGTACGAGTGTTAGCGTTTTCATAAGCGGATTCTTTGACTAAGATACCTTTCTGTGTGGTTTCTCTCTCCGATTCTGACTCTGATTGTGTGTTAGGCCTGTTTGGTTGGGGGCTGACGGCTTTGCTGTTTTCCTGACTATCCGTATTTAATAAGAATGCTGGTTTGACTCTGTCAATGGATACGTTACTAATTCTATCTGGCAACTGAATTGTGAGGGTTTTGTCTGTACGGGTAATTACTCTGTATGGACCTTCATACGGGGGTTGCAGTGCCTGTTTTTTTATTTCTTTTCTAATAAACACATGAGTACATTTTTTTAGTTCTGGATGGACAAAAATAGGTCTGGATGATCTATGAGACGCCGGTTTTGGTTTTAATTTACTAATTACTTCTTTTAGATGTTGTACGTACTCTTGTGAGTCGTAAAACTTTCTGTCTGTGCTGTCATAGAATTCCCCGGGTAATCTAATGGTGCAGCCGTACACTAGCTGCGCTGCGCTTACGTTAGTGTCGCACCTCGGTGCTGCTCGCAATCCCAATAATACCGTCGGTAATTCCCCTAACCAATTTTCGTTGTCTAATTTAGCTTTTAGTGCGGCCTTTAACGATCTATGCATTCTTTCGCACGCGCCGTTTGCTTGTGGGTGGTAGGCGGTAGTGCGAATCTTTTCTATGCCTAAAAATTTCATAAGGTGCCTAAATATTTCGCTTTCAAACTGCCTCCCCTGGTCACTCGTTAACCTTAAGGGACAACCGAAACGTGTGATCCAGTGTTCTAAAACTGCCCGGGCTACTGATTTAGCTGAAATGTCTGTGAGTGGAATGCATTCAGGCCAGGCGGTGGCCCTGTCTATCATAGTTAATAAGAATCTGTGACCTTCCCTTGAGCTGGGGAGCGGTCCAACAAGATCGATGTTGATTTGCTCGAAGCGATCGCACTCGGGAAATTCTCCCAGAGCCGATGTCGTGTGGCGGTGGACTTTGGCCTTTTGGCACCTAACACATGACCGTGCCCACTTACCGATATCCTTGTTCATGCCTGGCCAGAAAAATCTATCGGTAACCATACGCCTAGACGTTCTAATACCAGGGTGGCTAAGGTTATGTATTGATTCGTATGCTGCCTTGCGAAATTCTATAGGTAGGTACGGGCGTGCCTTATCGGTTGAGGTCTCACAGAGGATGTTGTTCTGTGGCCCGGTACCGCTTAGTTGTACCTTTTTGAAACGCAAGCTGCTATTGTTATGGTTAACTAAAAATTCTGAGAGTTCCTTATCTGTTTCCTGTGCCTGGGCGAGTTCTGTGAAATTGATGCCTGTTGGGCATGTTATTGTTTCGATACGCGATAGCGTATTCGCTACGACATTTTCTTTGCCTTGAACGTGTACTATTTTGTTCGTGAATTCACTAATGAACATAATTTGTCTTGTTCTCCTAGGAGTTTCTTTTTCACTGCCTACTTTGCTAAATAAGTACTCTAATGGTTTATGGTCGGTATAGACCACAAACTCTCGTCCCTCGACGAGTTTCCTAAAGTGAATAATTGCTAGATAAATGCCTAATAATTCCCTGTCATAGGTACTATACTTCCTTTGTGCTTCAGTCAGACGTTTGGAGAAAAAACCTAAGGGTTGCCATCTGTTACTTACCCGTTGTTGCAGAACCGCTCCCACGCTGCTGTCTGATGCGTCAGTCATCAAGGCTAACGGGGAGTCTGGTAATGGGTGTGCCAGTAACGTCGCGTTCTGTAGACTTACCTTGCTTTCTTCGAATTCATGTGCCGCTGCTTCTGTCCATTGTATGACCGTCTTGTCCTTACGCTTTGAGTTGTGGAGGTATTTGTTCATTTCAGCCTGCCCTTGCGCTGCTTTTGGGATGTGTGCCCTATAGAAGTTTAGCATGCCTAAATACCTACGCAGGTCCTCTACTGTTTTAGGCCTTGGGTAGTTTTTTATAGCCTCAACCTTATCATGCAGAGGTTTTATGCCTTCTGCTGATACTTCGTAGCCTAGGAATTTAAGTCTTTGTCGGCCCAGACAACACTTTGATATGTTGATGGTGATGCCGAATTCGTTAAAACGCTTAAAGACTTCCTCTAGGTGATGTTTGTGGGACTCTTCGTCGGCACTGGCTACAATTATGTCGTCGGCGAAGCAAAACAAAAAATCCAGCCCTTGCAAGACGCTGTGATCCATGAATCTCTGGAACGTTTGGCTGGCCCCCTTTAACCCGTACGGCATTGCTGGAAATTCGTACAAACCCATTGGGGTGATTACCGCGGTTTTCTCGATGTCATCCTCGTGCACCGGTATGCAGTTGTAAGCCCTGTTGATGTCCAAGCTCGAAAAAATTTTTTTATCTGCTAATAAGTAAGTGAAGTCTTGTAGTCGCGGTACCGGGTACCTGTCTGGTTTTGTTATCGCATTTAACTTCCTATAATCCCCGCAGGGTCTAATATTACCATCTTTTTTGGGCACTACATGTAATGGACTGGCCCACGCACTTTTACTGGGTCTACATATACCTAGGTCCATCATAAGTTGAAATTCAGCTTTAACCTTTTTGTACCTGTCTGGAGGCAGCGGGCGTGCACGAGCATGCACCGGTGCCCCAGTAGTTTCTATGTGGTGGCGCACACTATGTTTAGGGATGCCTTTGAAAGAGAAGGGTTTTGTTATGTCTGGATACTTTGATAAAATGTTTATGAAGGGATGATCATCGGGTGTGGTTTTTATTGTGGATTGGTCAGAATCGGAGAATGAACCAATCGCCATTATGCTTGTTTCTGTATCTATTAATTTTCGGCCACTAAGGTCTATTAACAGTTTGTGCTTAGCTAAAAAATCTGCGCCTATTATTGGTTGCTTAACATCGGCTATGACAAATATCCACCTATAATTTCGTCTTAACTTAAAGTCTAATTCTTTTGTTGTTAGTCCATAGCTCTTAATTTTAGTGCCGTTTGCCGCGAACAAGTTGTAATTACTATTTTCACTATGCTTTGATATGTGTTTATCACTCACAAGATTACGCGGATAGACCGATATATTTGCGCCACTGTCTATAAGATAAGAGGTACCTGTGTACTGGTCCATGATGCTGAGGCGATGATTCACTTGCGGCCTGCACGACTCGCCCATTTCGTGCATCGCTGTTAGTTTTCCGGCTTACTCTTGTTCCAGTTGCATGGTTCCACGCACTTGTTCGCCCGATGCCGGAACCGGAAGTGATATTCGCATAACCAGTCACGGTCTGCTGGTGTTCGCCTGCGAGATGGGCTGCGATTCGTTGCTCTGGCTCCAAAGCATAGATTTCGCACAATCGCTTTTTTAGCGTAGAGTACTTGTCTGTTTGCGGGGGGTCTCTGAGAATGTCCGTGACCTGCGTCAGAACCTCTTTGCCTAATTTCGATACAATTATTTGGTACCTTGATTCGTCCGACGCCTTTTGCGGGTTTAATACTGCTTCAGCCTGGATAAACCACAGCTCGGGCTCGTCGCACCAGAAGTCTGGAATACGCGTCGTAACCGCGATGCTTGTGATCACCTGCTCTTCTGATTTTACACTAGCCGCACTTCCGTCGTTTGCCATTGTTACGCTAATGTTCACAAAGTTCGATAATTTTCACAAAAGTTCACACACGAGGTTATAGGTTATATAACCTATAAACCTACGACTCCCACGTTCACGTTCGGGGTCACCACTTTAGAGGCTATACCTATGGGTGTTACGTGGGAGTATCACAATAAAAGATAGCGTACACTTTGAACGTTTATTTGTAATTACACATATGTCTCACTGTATGTACGACTTATATTAGAATTACTATAACACTTGATATTAACTTAGAACATCTATAATGAAGCGAGTTATATGCGGCTGACTATGGCAAGCCTGCAGTATGAACTAGTGTTCCGGGCGCGGGCGCCCCGTCGCTCTACAGTGGGGACTTTTGCTGACATCGCGTATGCGACGCGGTGCCGGTACATGTTCAATACCTTAGTTCTAATTATGCGAATACTAAACTACTGTTGTACGCGTGTTCGATCGTTACGGAATTTCTTGACTCGGTCCCCTCAAAGCCAGCGATAAAAGCTATAAAATAGCTTAGTAATAGCTTTTGATCAGAAGTATAACTGTCATGTTCGCCAGCCACTCATACAGAAAAACTCAGATTTTTGATCAATCATCTTGAATGAGAACAGAAAGTTAAATATAAATTAAAAATCTTACTTGGGCTCTGGTTCCAACCCAGCATAGCGACCATCCAGCTCGTCATTCAACCTAAAAAGTATTTATACTTGTTACATACATAATCACGCCTCTTCCCCATTGGGGTAGACAGAGACAACACGTTTCCATTTGCTAAGACCCGGCATACGCTTTTCGCTTATTCTACCTTCATAAATAAAAATTTGCTTATATATAATATTGTTATACTATTTGGCAAATAGTATAACAATATTGTGCATTAGCATTCACACTAAGCAAGCTTTACTTGTCCTATGGGTGCTACTTGAAGAGTACTATGGTTACAATCTATTTGAAACAATATTTGCTCGGACGACATCAGGGATTTTCGGCATCAACACCAAAATTTAGGACTATTATGTTTCTATTAATTGTTTTTGATTTTGATTCTATTTTTCACAATTTCACTTGTGAAAACGACTCCAGTCATAATATGAGAATTTCATTCCCATTTGTCGCCAGTGGGAACGGTCCTAATGGTGACAACAGGGAATAAACGGAAACTAAAACCTGGCTTTGCCTATTTGCGGAATAACAGGCAGTGAAAGACAGCCGAATTGCCGGCGAGTAAAGGGAGGACTGGGAGGGCGAACGGAGGCAACATGGTTCTCAAACTCGAGGTGGGTATCTCGAAGCCGGTGATGGCCCAGGGTCAGCAGAGATGAGAGGGAAATGCCTTTTGGGTTACCTGACGTCCGAGACGGTGTGCGGTTTTAGTCGGTTTACGTCTGACATAACCCCGTTTGCGGGGGGTGGGGTTTTCCACACGAAGGCCAATGCAACAAATTCAGGGTTCAGTAGGTTCAAGTTCGACATTATCCACCTCAACATGGACTCCAGTAAGGTGAAGTCCGATGGGGTATCCAGAAGCCAAAAATCTGGCAGTCTTTCTGTCTGTTTCATGTTGGTTCTGGTTCACACAAAAAAGGTAGTGAAGGATATGAGTACTTACCGTGCCAAATTGTGGCAGACAGCTCGGTGTCTCTCGATCCAGTCCCTGGACTGGCACATCTGCGAGCAGTAGGGCGTGACGCCGCAGCGCGCGCAGTACGAGTCGGCCAGCTGCCCGCACGCCACGCACGCGCGGGACCTCACCTGCAGCAGCGCCGGCACGCGCTGTCACACGCTCATTACACTCGTGCACCAGGGAGGTGATGAAGAGGCAGTCTTCAAAACCTCCCCTTGCACTTTCAGCAGGAAATGGATGATTAGTGATTACATAAACTTACACCTGACCACTATTGGTTTTCCCTTACTCGGTGTAAGACAGATCTTTTCGTACTACAAAGTTTAATTTTCAAATTCTTGAATACTCGTACATACACAAAATATTGAAACCCAAAATGTTGAATTTCCCATCCGGATCACAATGTTGAACTTCTAATAAGTTATTTTATTGAGAATATCCTATCGTAGTCCGCGCCTCTCGCAACCACAAGAGGACAGACCACAAAATGATATTGGGAATTAACATTTTGCAAATTCAACATGAGTTTAGAAAATTCATCTTTCTCCAAATTCAATATTTTGTGATCCAACATTTTGCTAATTCAATTTTGTAGTCCAGAAGGGAAAAAATTCGAGATAGGATGGATTCGCTATGCGGCAGAAGTACAGTTGCAAAATGAAGTAGCCGGGAGAGCCAAAAATATTTAAACCTTGAACTATCAAGTTAGGAATTCTGTCCAATTTATCTGTCTTACACCTGCCCATCTGACCTACACTTGCTTCGTTTCAATCATTAAGAACCCTAGTCCGACAATACCACTAGTGGGTTGTGAAGGTCAGACGGCATTTGCTTCACTTCCACAAGATCCATCATCAACGTCTACGCAAACTCTTAATTGCTGTTCAGCTCCTTGGAACCGAAAGCCTATTTTGATCACGTAGGGCTACCGCACAACAGAAACAAGACGATCAATAGACAGGCCCCGTGAACAAGTGTCATTGCGCAAATCGCTACGGAATAGAAACGATTAGGTCGACCAATCACATTCAAGTTCGTCGCCGGCGTACGATCACGAGCTGGAGTGTGATTGGTCGACCTAATCTATTCTATTCGATAGTGAATTAGACTTTGCCCACTTGGCTACGGGCCCTGGTGTGTCTCGACGTGACTTCTATATAAATACATATGAAAGTGTGTAGGTATACTTAAAACAAAACAAAGCTGTCAAATTATGTACAAGTCACGTCGAGACAACAGACTGTCTGTCTCTAATGTGCGATCGCACTTATTTAGGACAATGGTGCTGCTTTCAAATAGCAAGACACTCTCGAAGATACCGAGACAGCGGGCGAGCGCTGCCTCTGCCTTTTCATGAAGCGGTGGACAAAGATAAACGGTTTTTTTAAAACTAAAACCCACTATTTACTATTTGATAACCTTAATGCACCCAGGTTAATAAATTAATCAATTACAAAACCATAGTTTTAACACAAGTTACAAAAAAAAGAAAACCAACCGAAATTAATTAATAGTTTAATTCAAAACAAGCAAGCAGAATTAACACGAAATAGCTATAATTAACATAAATAACAAATTAAAACTAACATAACGACAACACTTGCAAGGCGTAGGCAGAGTTAACACGAGATAAGTAGGTTACAGCGTGGTTACAACATACGTGGTGTTTGTACAAATATATGCGATATTTGTACAAAAAATGTGGTATTTGTACAAATATATGAGATATTTGTACAACATAATTTAGAATTTGTAGAAATATACGTGATATTTGTACAAATAAACATGATATTGGTACAAATATGCCTGATATTTTTGCAAATATACGCGTATATTTTCTAGGATATTTGGTCAAAATAAAATCAATTTTAAACACATCGCTAGCGAAGATTTTCTTTTGTTCAAATAAACCATATTGTACATATTTAGATACGTTATCCTGTAGTTACACTGCCTAAACCATGAAGACAATAAAACTAGGCTACAGTATTAAAAATACTTACCCCTACAAACTTATGTAAATAAATACAAACTTATATCGTTTTTATAAATAATGCATACTGTCATTTTTATGCGCTATGGTTAAATTTTAGATAGATAATATGTTCTGATGCATGGTGAATTACATTCACCATAACAGTAAATAAGCTGTATTCGTGAATTCCTTCAAACCAATTAATTAAATGTTTACATCGAAGAAAACTTGTGGGCATATACGCAGACGAGTAAGTAGGTACATAGCGGATTTTATTTCAAGACAGCTTCTCGCGGGAAACCTCTGTCTCAAGCGACCATATTATACGCAAACGCGAGTCAGTATGGCATCCGAAGACACATCTCTTCGCTTCTCTTCAACCAATGAAAGTAGGTAAGGAAGCGTAAGGTAAGCGATTTCATTGAAGTCACTCAAGAAAGACGGATCTTGTTTCCTACAAAAGACGCACTGTGTGCTAGAGAGCGGTACAATCTCTAGATCTCTGCAAGAGGCAGACCTGAGGGCGTAAGATGGCTGCCCGTTGAACTAGCAGTAACAAATCGAGGGGGGATGGGGGCAGCATGACGTATTCGATGACGAAGCTGCCTGCTAGTTCTTTCCTTAAAAGATTAACTCCAGAGGGCCAATTTTCGATCTAGTCTATTCTCGATCTCCCAAATGTCTAAATAAGGTATTCTTTTGGCTACAAGAATACCTTTTTTTGACATTTGAATTTTGATTTGGCCTTCAGGTAACTAGCTTCCACGTAATGGATTCGATTCTAACTTAGTTACGACGATAACCTCAATGAAGTAGTCTCCGTTGGTTACATGGATAGCGCAGTGTCTACTTTATCAACAGAAACAATTTGCCAAAACTTTCTAAGTCTGCCACATTCGCAGCTCACTTGATTAGAAGGAATTACACTCTTGGTAACTAATCCAAACTTAGTATTCAGTATTTCGTGTATCATAGAGGTCCCCTATACCTTACAGATATTTTTGGATTCTATCTAATTTGTACATAATATAAATATCAGAGTAAAAAACTGAAATTTTAGAAGCGAGAGCATGAGTCCTTATTGTAACAATAGGGTACTTAACTACCTTATTAGTGTTAAAATAACAATAGCCTTAAAACATTAACAAAATACGATGCTAGAGCGTCTAGTTTGTTAGTATGTACACAGAGAGATCACTACGACCGAGTTGAAAGGCGTCGTTTAAACAAAAACTGCGTATGATAAGGTAAGCCCCCTTACGCACTAGCGGTTAACTGCGGGGGCGGCTAACCACATTTCCAGTTTAATATGCAACCGCTTGTGTTTATACGCACTTAACCGCCACAAAATTTGCATATGAAACTAGAAATGTGGTTAACCGCTAGTGCGTAAGGGGCTAATAGTTGAGGTCTAAATAATGATTTAGTATTAATTTTGTGTTTATATGGCATGTAAAAAATAAGTTATACGAGTTTATAATTATAAGGGAGATTTCATTTCATATTTTGTAAATGGTAACATAGTCTAAATATTATTTCTAACAGTAGTAGAAACGAGATCAAAATGGAATAACTGCCGATTTTGTAGTGACAAAAACTTGTGACTAAACTAAAATGTCTTCATCTCTTCTTCTACCAAAGATGGGAATACATTTTAGACTTGTCAACCAAAAACGGCAATTATGACAACACTCCTATAGAGTCTGCGCTGCCTTACGTATGTCATGCATACATGTGTCCGTATATCGTGCAAATCGTATTCATTTTTTGCAAGACTTGATGCAAAGTATCTGCACGAAATTACTTCAGCATTATTTGCACGGATTAGGCGCTCGAATGCACGCACACATACGCAGCGCAGGCCCTTAAAAATATTTAAATTTTCAATCTACTTGATCTACGTCACAATTATTACTTGAGATACCTACTTGCATTTTGTTTTCTAATACAAGTGGTTAGTCTAGTGAAAATCACACGCTATAAGTATTTTGTTTCAGGAACGTCCCTATAGTCTAACAAGTCGTAATAGTCTTTAAGTACTTTAAAAGTAAAACTTCAGTTTCTCTCCACCAATAGATGGGTCAAAATTCTTACCCTGCAGCACAGATACAGATTGTTTATCAATGTATATCGTAAATTTACCATTACTAGGATACGCAGACTCTGTAAAAATCTGCCATAATTCAGTAGTTAACCCTGGATTCTTTTCCTCAAGTAAATCAAAGATAATATTTAAATCTTCCTTATTTTCCGGCAAAATGTTCAGAGGAATTTTTAGTATAATTTTGTGGTATCTCTGTTGATACGGCGGTAGATTCAACTCCGCGTTTTTGGGCAATTCCGGTTCAATTATCACCGGATCCAAATCACAATCAGTCTTATTCTCAGCGTACAGGAACTCTTTTTGCTCAGCCATATTTAGATCGAAGTCTTCTCTCTTATATTCTGCGGGTATATCATCAAGTTCTGATGTATTGGCGATGATGCCTGTCTGTTGATGGTCGGCTATTATACTCCATTGTTCAGATTTTAGTTCTGCGAACTCTTTCTTCAACTCAGTTTTAAGGTCTTCAAGACTTTTCGTTGTCAACTGTATTGATGTCTGACTTTTGGAACGTTCTATAGCTATTATTTCACTAGTTTTGTTTTCTATTCGAGTCGCGTGCATCTTGCTTAGCGCTTCTAAGCTAGATTTAGGTTTTAGTAGAGATTGCAGATGTCCTAATTTAAATTGGACAGCGTTAGCTCCAATATATGGGTTAAAATTCGGCCCAGTAATTACTTGAGCTGACAATTTGTCAATTTGTAGTACGACATCCAATTTCGTCTTGGACCGAACTGTGCTTATTTTTCGCCAGTATTTCGTTCTTAATCTTGGATTCTGTTCCTGTAGTATGGCAATCACTTCGTTTGTGTCTTTCTCAGTTTTGACATACATACTTATAATGCCAACAGCTCCTCGGAATTCTGTTGATTTTAAATGTATATGTAGTTTGGCGTTGATAGCGGTGAGGGCCTGTTCGATCCAGTTCCTCGATAGCATATTAGCACATATTATGAAGATTACACCATCGAAAAGGTACATATCATGGAATTTTGGCATGGTTTCTTCATTTAGATCACCTTTATCTAAAGTCTCTAGAACTATATTTTCAAGAGTGCGTTTAATTGTATGGAATAAGAGTTCTTCTACTCTCGATTCAGGGTAGTTAGAAGGTCCTACGTATAGTTTTAAGTCATCCGCGATTAAATCAGAATAATGATTAGTACGAATTCTTGTTAGAGGTGCGGCCATTATTTCTGGATCTATTGGTACGTACATATTCTTGTAAACTGCATCTCTTTGTTTTTTGTTGTCGCTATTTTCAGCGTCTATTCTAATTTCTTCGAAGCTCACATCGCGTTTTTGCCTATCGATTATCCTGAATGTGAGTTTATCGCCTCGATACGTAGGATCGAAGTCGGGGCATTTGATAACGTCTAAAGAATCTGGGTCAACGCCAAACTGTCTCTTTTGTTTGCCGGCTACGTCTGAATAATACTTCCAACAGTCAGGTTTCAGGCCTGGGTACTTGCTTTGTAAATTCATTAGTATCTCTAAAGATTCTACGTGTGCATGTTCTTTAGGTAGACGCATAACTATTCTGGTATATCGAACCAAGCTTTTAATATCTCTAAAAGTCAGCTTAAGTCCTGTCGAGTTAATAAATTTAGGCAAAACTTCAGTTAAGTAATCTTTTGTTTCCAAACTATCACAAATGTATATCACAGCGCCGTTAGATAGATAGATGTCTTGAAATTTTGGGATGATTAAGTTAGGAAATCGTTGCATTTTCAGATCCTTATGAAGATATTCTTTGAATAGATGTTTTAGTCTCCTAATATGAGTTCCTTCGAGTTTATTTTGTGGGTAACCTTCAAGCGTAATAGCTACCTTTAGCTCTGGTTCCACATGTAAATAATTCGTACGTCTATGATAAGCGATGCCTCTATTACTGTCGATATTTAGGTTACTGCTCCTAGAGATCAAATTATCGTTGCTTTCTATAAACGACTCAGTCTTATCAGACATGGCTACACCTGAAGTGGACGCTATATTATGTTCCATTTCTAAAAGTTCCTGCCCTTTTGTTTCGTTGCGTTTACCAGCATCAATGTTCCCACTTTCATAATTATTCGTTTCGTCCGACCAAACCAGTATTTCGTCTTTATCGCTAATGTATTTAACATCTTTTAATTTCTTTAGTATATCTGTTTGGAGATTTGTTTCTAGATCATCCCTCGCATTTATATCATCTGGTTCTATTACAGCTGTCGGTTCATTTGTTTCCTCTTCATTCACACTTTCGTTTCCAGTATTTTCGGGAACGTCTGTAGGTTTAACGCTAACAACAGATGTAGGCCTCGGTGTCGCCTCTGCAGACTCAGCCATAGTTTTAACTCTAGAACCGACACTTTGTATATCTTCTTCCAATCCAGATAGCAGACATTCATAGTAAATTTCAGTGTAACCTGTTAATTCAAACTCCATTTGACTGTAATCTATAACATTTTTGAACGAAGGACCTCTGATCATCTCACCCGAGATTCTATCGATAAGGAAAGATGTATGTTCTACACCGTCCACTATTTTCTGAGCGTAAATTTTCCACAAATCCGTTTTTAACGTAGGATTGAAGTACTGTAATAGTTTAAAAGCCTCTTTTGCTGTTGCGGGCCACGAACGCCTTGGAATTTTGAGCACAGCAAGACATAACCTTTTAACTTTAGCTTTTAGAAGGACTAGATTATTGTGCATCCTTTCCTGCAGTCTAGGACACACCCTAACCATCCAATCCCTCGTTTCGCTATCTTTACAGATAAACACTAACGCTCCCCTATTCAAATAGTAATCTAAAAATGATGGTACACGTTTCAAAAGGCCTGCTTTTAACTGCATATCAATTACTTCCGTAAGACTACGCTGGAATTGTTCCATTTGTCTTAACCTCATTTTGGATTTAGGGTATCCAGCTATAGCTATGACTAATTTCAGGTCTTCGTCTACGATATCTACGTAATCAGCGTTCCTCAACTGTATAACCCTATTCGTTTCATCCTCGTCATCACTGTCGGTATAGAAGTTACTGTATTTCAAATCGCAAGTCACATCACTCCTACTCTTTCTGCGTCTTTTTTTCGTTTTTTTATTTTTTTTACTAGTGGCGTCAGATTTTTTGCTAACAGACTCGGTGACCTTACTGTCGTCGGATATTTTTGTCGTTTTACTATGAGTACGTCCTGTCTTGCTATCGATTATTTTAATAGAGGAAAACTCGGATTTTTTATCTGTAATTTTACTAGTGACGGACTTATCTCGGTTTTTTGGGTCGCTCTGATCTTCGGAACATAGTACGCAAGTGGAGGGGGTCGAACTACCATCGGTTTGTGGGTCCCAGGAACTCTTGACCTTGCTTTTGCAGGAGCAACAGATCGTGGTTTCGTTCTGGAGAAAAAATGACGATTTCGAGTATCTATATCACAACGCTAGACTACGGTGGTGTTGCCAGATGACTGCAGTTGTAACGCCCAAATCGTGTTTCTTTTGTCAAACGCAGAAGTAATAACTGCTTAATTTTGTTGTTCATCTTGCTAAGTTTGATCTGGCAACACTTAATAGATGGGATGCTTTTCTGGGGGACATGATGCAACCTAACTAACATGATCAGAGAGCTACACAAATTCCTGAAAACCCTGTAAATTTTGACAATCACACCACACATATTATCAATCTTTTGTATATTCAACATGAATGACCAGTATGCATTATTAGAAAAAAAAATGAAAGGGAGACACGCTTTATCTAAAATTAAAAATGTATTTTAATCTTGTCTCCTATGAAAATAAAATACAAGAAATACATAACATGCAAATATACACCAATAACAGGATTTCATCAGTAACTACATTTTAAATATACACAAGCAAAAAACCATAAACACCTGCACCAATGCAAAGACATACATGCAAACAAAAATTAACACTGAGCGGGAATAGAACCTGTCAAATAGCAGTCGTACCTTCAATCGCAACGCCACACAGGTGCAACACATCACGTACATATTTAAAATTAAATAGCTGTACCCGCGATTTCGTCCGCTTAGACTTAGATCGAATTTCTATAATATCAGCTATCTGCCAGTGAAAATACCGCCAATTTGGCCCAGCCGTTTCAGAGATTAACAGGAATACATGCACATACGGCGCTGTTATTGTAATGTTACAAACAAACACTTCAATTTTTATTGCATAGATATATTCATAATAATTAATTTAGGTTGGTTTTCCAGTAACAAACTGTACCATTTCTCGTGCTGGCAATAATATGAAATGAAACAATATAAGAATGAGGAAAGAGTTCCTACGTGCGTTAGAAAGAGAGAGAGTGCTCTAATAAAACGAAGCAGGGTCCTGATTCAGTAAAATTAGGTTTTTAGAACATGTCATTTCAGAGCTAACGAAAAACTTAGATACTAAATTTTCAAAATCTATTTTGAAATTAATCAAATACCCTCATGAAAGAAACATTTTACTTTGACAGATCAGACCAAATGATGAAAGTATTCTTTTGTTTATTTTTCCTATCGAATTGAAATTACGCGTTTTCAAAACGTAGCGTTACAGAATCGGACGCCTGAAACGATCTTAGCCGAACTCTCAACGTGCGAAATCAAAACCTGGGTACTTTAAAATATTACCCATGGCATAGTTTATGGACAAAAATGTTGAAAACATATTCTAGTTGCGCAGTACGCATTTTTAGGTCTCCATTTTCTTTTGATATTTTTTTTTGAAAGAATGTTGAAACCCAAAATGTTGAATTTGTAAAACGTCGAATTGCCTATCTAGAGCACAGTGTTGAATTTGCATGTTAATACTTAACCGACCTAAAAAGGAGGTTCTATTCTTAAAATAAAATTTTATCGAGAGCACTCTATTGTCGTTTTTTTATAGGTATATCGGTAACGTCAATATGACTTCACCTCGCCTGATGGTAAGCTAAAAGACTCAGGAAGGGGGTCCCCATTACATACACCTACAGTGACATAATGGTGGCCGTCAACTTGACGGCCTCATGAAAGAAGAGGTGATTGTCGTCGCAGCACAAAGAGCAGATATTGGTCCAGACCACGCCAATACCCACTGGTCCCACAAGTGCAAGACTCAACATTTTGCAAATTCAACATATAGTCCAAAAGGGCGCCAATCCAGCAATCACATATTACATTAAATTAATCACGGGAGCTCAAAGGGCTCGCGTCATTGCTTGATCAGTTGTTAAAACAACCCACTGACATACCTCTGAAACTTCAAAAAAATACCAATTAATTTTGGACTTTACTGTTAATCAGGTAAAAGTCTAAAATTAAATGATATTTTGTAGAGCAAATGAAAAAGATTAATGTATTTTTTTTTCATTTAATTTTAGACTTTATCTATACATAGTTTACAATTAAATAGTATTTCTTTGAGTGTCAATGGTATTAATGTGGTTTGCCTTCAACATGATCGAGGCCCAGTCTCTTTTTGGTTGGTTAGTTGCACATGCGTGAACTTGCAGACATCGTTCAAGATTTTTGCCGATAACTAAGTATACCTATACTAAAATTCTTAAAAAAAAATAAACTCACAGAATCACCGGCGCCTGCGCTGTTATTGATGTCCAAATCTCCACTTCTGTAGACAAAATAGTATTTATTGGTGAGGGGCTAAACAGTAACCAAGTAGATTAGCATTTTACAAAGTTAAGTTATAGTAGTCAGGTCAATTTTAGGATGGGTGACCATTCTTGACCACTCGGTACACTGCTATGTGCAAGGTTGACTAATAGAACAGGGTACGGCGGGTGAAACCGCTGGGCACAGCTAGTAATATTATTATATTGGCAAACTTAAACACCATGAAGTGGTTCACTTTAAAATGGCCTCGTCCAAACGTCTAAAGGTTTTATGAAAACAGCAAGTAAATCCGTGGGGCGAAACTAGTTCTTGTGGTGACAAAATAGTACGTAATGAGGTTATGAAAGAGAACGGTAAATTTTAAGTGCTTTACACCGAGGTTCCGTGGTGTAGTGGTTATCACATCTGCTTTACACGCAGAAGGCCGCCAGTTCGATCCTGGCCGGAATCATATCTTTTTGTTATTTTTTCACAAATATAATCACATTTAAACGCAAGCAGAATTTATTCCCTTCAGATAAGAAGTGTTTTTCAAACATTTTTTTTTCTTTTATAATCTGTTTAAACATTTAAACATTTTTGTAAAATCATACAGAGTTCATGTTATGTTATAACATGAACTCACGCCTATATCCCCAAAGGGGTAGGCAGAGGTGCTAGCACCCACATTTCGCCAGTTTATGTTTAGGTCCCAATGTAATAGGTGGCGAGCCTATTGCCATAAACCGGGCACTTATAAACCTGCGATAATCATATAAAATAATCATACAAAATAAAATGAGATATAATGCGATGATCAAATCATAATACTTAATAAATAGTGCGTTTTATTTAAATACAAAAACAACACAAGTCAGTGGTAGCAAAAATAAAGAGCCGGGCTTACGATCGAGAGGTCTCGGGTTTGAATCCTGGCCTACACACTAAGAGGACTAGTTATTTTGGTTAGTAATATTCTTTAAAAAAAACTGACTTGGAAGTACTCTACAATCTCGCCAGCATGCAATAATGTAATGCAAAGCTTTCACTCTTTATTGTTTACTAAGGGGGCGTCCATAAATTACGTGAGATGTTTAAGGGGGGGGTGGGGGTCGAGACAAATCTCATCTAATCTTACGTTGGAGAGAGGGGGGTCTCGGCAAATATCACGCAATTTTTTTTCTGATTGAAACAGTAAAGAATAGATACTATTTTGGTCCATTTAATCCAGGTTGTACAGTACATACTTGAGATTTTTTTCTTTTTAGAACAATCCAACGCGTTTACTTAAGAAACCCACATTTTGAAAAATCTCACGTCATCTCGCCAGGGGGGAAGGGAGGGACAGAAAATTAAAAAAACACCTCACGTAATTTATGGACGGCCCCTAACTAATGCCCGCGGTTTCACACGCGCGGATTTTCTTTTCAAACTTATCCATAGCTATCAAACACATGGCTTCTAAGTCTGACCAACAAATTGCCAATAGAAATAATGACACCTGATATGTACAGACAGCTACTATACAATTTTATAATAGTGTAGATTACTCACCGTTCACCTTGAGTACGCACTATAACCTTGCCATCGGGTAAAAGGCATCTATTGCTCGGGCCACTGCGAGTTAGCTGTAACAACAAAATGCAGTAGTCAAAGAAATTTTCATAAAACAATGATAGACTAGTTTATTTTTCTTATATTCAATCCGCCAAATGACTTTACCCCACTGGATGGTAAGAAGCTAGGGTAAGTTCAAAGGCCATTCGTCCCAAATGGCCATCAGACACTATTCGTCCCAAAATAGAGGTGGTCCTTATCTCAACGGCCCAGACTAGACAGATGTCTTTTCAAACCCCGCTTAAAGAACCCGGGATTATAATTTATTATTTCAAATAGAGACGGACAATCCACCCAAGATGTTTGCCATGTCTCCTTGTTTTTTTGTGTAAGAACAAAATCAAAGCGGGCCGGGCAAGTGGAGCTTGCCAATTCAAATATGTCAAATATCCCGAGAAGTATAGTTTTTCCTTGGGCTCTGAAGATTTTTTTGGGGTGCACAGTACTAAGTAAATAAACAATACTCTATAAATGTATAATATTCGCGTAAAACTTCTAACAATATTTGAAATGGATTGAAACTCCTTCATAAATAAAGTTGATTATTATTAGAAATCAGATTAGGACGAAACTATTTGAGAAAAATTTATCTGTCAAAAGTTAAATATATGGTTGGGTGAACATAAACAAAGTACTTACTGGCCTCTTGTCCTGTCTTATAAGCATTAGCATTCGCGATTTACACTGCAACTGCTCTTCCTTAACTTTGAGCTGTTCCATCTTCAATGTCTCCAGCTCAAACTCCAGCTTTGGATTCTGTATGTCAGAAAAACCCTGTAAATAATTAGTAAAGTGTAAGCAACTAAAAATAAACAAAAACAAGGCAATGGTAAACTCAAAAGGATTGCAGGGACAACGAAGATTCGTTAAACTTTGAAAGGAGCCCGAGTTGAAAGTAAAATGTTATAAATGTTAATCTATATAAATAAAATTAACTGCACCAAATTTTACATCATACAATCACACATTTTACAAACAAGGTTTGTATTAAAGAAAATTCTAGAATAGTCCACGGGCATGGTGCTTTTTGCATTGGGGTGAAGCTAGTAGAAAATAATAATAATACAATAAACAAAAGAATAACTGCAACCGAAGTATAAGACAGTCTATCAGACCAATATACTAATTGCAGACCTTTGCACATAGCATCTCTCTTTTAAAAAGATATATGGCTCATAGTCAAACGTGAAAATTTTTTGTAGCTACGATGTATGTATTCTAGACTATTGGTTTTATGAAAACTGTGCAAACCCAAGTAAGGTTGCCATCGCAGCATAAATCATATCTTAGTTTACAAACTTTACATAATTAATATGTTTGAACACACAGGACTTTGACGGACAGAAACAGCACAGACAAAAATAGTACAAAATTAAGAACAGAACTTACATAGTCATCTTCAAGCAGTTCATCCGTATTGTCACCGTTTGTCATTGTATCATTAACTGTCGTATCTTGAGCCCTGTAACCAAAGTATGTCTTTTTAAAAAAACCCAACGGAAAGACTGAAAGTGCATCAGATTAGAGTTCCCCAGTTTATGGCTCAGGTATGCTCTGGGAGATCACCAGCAGTATAAAAAATCTGGCGTTCTTCCAAAAGGTGGGGTGTATCGGATAACATGCCCACCCACACGCAAATACCGCGCCAGGACGTGGAGTTGCAGACAACAGCCCGAGAAACCATACCATACCCCAGTTAATGTTGTGAAAGACATGTTTCATGTGTTAAAGAGACAATTTAGTTCAGAAGTATAAATACAAAGTGTATTTATACTTCAAATGCAGATAATATTATGATATCACGCCATAAAATTCGACTATAAGACCCGACTTATGGAAACAATGTAGGTATACAAAGAAAACAGAACTATCTGGAAGAATTTCCGGGAATTACGATTTACTTACATTGTTATTGTATTACAAGTTGTTAATCTTGAGCTAAAAGCTTCAAAGATTGTGTTAATAACTCGGATAAAACAAGAAAACTAGTATTATTTACAAGAACCGGCACCAATAATACGCAGTTTGGTGTAGGTAGATCGGAACATTTTTGTAATATCCCAAATCTTCTAACTCGTAAAAGATGACGAAGGATTATAAGTTAGCCTCTAATCTAAACAAAACATTCGTAAACACTATGAACTTACTCTTTAGCTTTCTGATTTTGTTCAAATTGCTGCATCGACGAAAAATACTTATTCAAAAGCATGGTTGGTAGGTATATCGTAATAACACACTAGCAAAGCAACTGTTAGGCAAGAATAACTACAAGTTATACTTTTTAACACTTCTGCACTTGAAAACACTGATAAGGTACTTGAAACAAAACGATTTCTCAAAACTTTTTATCTGAGGATTCAAATACGAACGAAAACTTTTACCTCCATTGTAGAGATGGCCGTTTTTGTAAAAACGTTTTTAAGCAACGATGCCAGTGTACGATGCCGGCATCCGATGCCAAATTTCGTGAACAACGGATCCCCGTAATATCCGATGCGAACTTTAACGAATGCGAGCGACCGAGATGTGTGAGTCGTGTGACAGAAACCAAAGAAACGAAACGATGAGTGATGCGATAACAAATTCATGTATCGCTTACTCGCTCACTCTTAATACGATCGGCGCATGTGCGTGGTGGTGACGAATGGCGACCAATCAACAAAGTTTTACACTCCCTTTCTTTAGGTACTAGAATAACTTGTGGCAACTTTTTTACAAAAATACATTTTAAATAAATCGATACCGTTGGGAAGAAAGGTCGTAAAAGACAAAATACAAACTTTTCAAGGGAAGCAAAAAACTAAAATAAAAAAGATAAATCAGTCATAACTTTTTCAATTTTTGACTTATAATCATACAGACTAGTGATAAATATTTATGTTTTAATGTATTTTAAAGCAAAACACTTATAATCAGAATAGACTGCGTAATGTAAAAGTTAGCTTGGAGTTACGACCCAAAAATTATAGAAAAGTGGTGGATACGCCCTATAAAATTCAATGTTTGTATTCTATCAAGGGCTTAACTACATTTCTATTACTTTACTGGAGTTAGATAAGGGCTTAAATGACTACGCTAACCAAATTTAAAATGATAAATCTTAATACCATGAGTGATTTATTTAGCAATCTGAAAGATTGTAAGGATGTATAGATGTTTTTTACTCTTTCACATCATAACTGCTCAATGGATCTACATGAATTTGGTACAGAGATAGAGATATTGGAATAGAAATATTGGAAATGTAGTAAAAATAAATACAGAACATTATTTCTAATTATTATATTTTTTTATAATTATTTAATTATCGTCTTCATTTACTTCATGAAGACGATAATTAAATAATTATAAAAAAAGTTCCGTTTCATTCAAAGTATCTTTAGTCTATTTGCTATGGGGCAATTGGAGGAATTCAGTATGTTACGGTCTAGGTATTACTCCAATATCGCAAAGATGTTTCAAATCTTTAAATTTAGCGACTGAAATCGCCAGTCGGCTATTGTATAGTTTCCGCAGTATAAAATTAAATTCCTGGTGCTGAATTTCTCCACTATCGTCTTTTTCTTTCATACAACTACCCTTTCCTGAACTTTTCACTTCCCTGTGCCTTTTCCCTTTCCAGTTCCTTTACTCGTTCCTGTTATTTTCCCTTTCCTTTTGTTTTCTGCTCATTTCCAGGTTCATTGAACAGTGTTGTGTTCTACAAGACTGTTTTCGTCATTTATTTTGACTTGGTGGGCAGTCTGTTTTTTATATGTTGCAATTCAAATATTTTTAAATTTTATTTTTTTGAGAGCTCCCCTGTAAAAGTTTTAGAAGCGAGCCAACTAATGAAATCGGCGTTATCCATGACTACAACTTGTATGGTGTGGTCGTTTTCAAGCAGACAAAATATAAGGAGCCCATTGAGAGGGACTCCAAACCGACATTTTCTGAACCTCACGTTCTATTGTGGCATGAACGGAATCAACGGGCATGTAAGCCCTGGCGACAAATAGTTTATCTGTATCGTCTGTACTTTCTTTGATGTCTTCAGAAAAAAAAATACCCGCTCAAACTAATTTATTCCTCTTATTGCTTATTTCTTCTTTATTAATCACTTCCTTTTTATTTAATTTCTTCTTTTCCTTTTGAGGAGATTCGCTACTAGATTCGGATTCTTTGCAAATACAATCATCTTAACTGCCTGCAGAAAAATCAAGTACTTCTCCTTTTTGTAGAAAATCCATACATGACTTTTTGAATAATGAAATTGGGCGTGTTCTTTTTTTCGGATCTTTTGGTAAACTATTGCGCCTGTTAGAAGGTCCAGGTTGAATCTATTCATGTGATGAAGAAGATTGCTTAACGGGCAGGGCAGGGACAGGGTATTTAAAAATGATGTTTCAACAGACGGCTCAGCATTAGAGGCTTTTGGTTGTGCTGTGCAGGAATCTGTATGCGGGGAGCCGAGTTCCAAATCCGATGACTGATGATTGATGGGTGATTTTGGGTTACAATCTTTGGATTGAGCAGGGTAGAGGTGTAAAGCTAAGATCCAAAGTTGGTGATTTTGTGGCAAAGCGGGAAGTTTCAGACAAAAGCGTGGTGAAGATAGATTGAAGTGAGCACGACTTTTTGCTAAACATGAATACGATTTAAGTGTAACTCACACGTTCGCAAAGGAATAAGAAGCTAGTTGCGAAAACATTTTAAGGTGTAAAAGGAATAATTGTATTTTCAGCGAAGTCAAAACGGCGTAAAAGCCAGTTAATTTTGGCACTTACTCAAACTATTTTGTTTACGATAGTGATACGCCCAAATTACTGATGAGTTAAAATAAAAATAGACATTACGACATTTTTTATTTAAAAACGATGTTTAGGACACAAAAATTACCGGGGGGTAAAAACCATTTTTTTCATCTTTTTGAAACTTTAAATATACTGATCGATAGAGCGCGAAATTCTGAACAAGACTGCATCATTAAGTCATTTTCGCCAATATGGCTTTTACGACCTTTCTACCCTACGGTATCGAAATAATCAAGGCTAACTAATTGACTAACTAGTTATTCAATTTATATTTTTTGTCTTCAAAATAAGTTTCTAAACAGTAAAATCTTTTAAAACGGAGTTCTTAAATATAACAATATTAAAAGACACATCAAGATTGTTTATGTTTATTCTAGTACCTAAAGAATGGGACACAGTTCATAGGTACCTTACCTACGCCTACGAATTCTACGAAACGCGTGCTCGGATCCTAAGCATTTGAATACTAGAAGCGACTTTGCGTTTCATTTACCACCAGGCAAGGTGAAGGAAAATTTACATGTCCTATCTTATTAAATACAAACAAAATAAGTGGATAAATGTGGATGAACAGTATTTTAAAATAATGTTTGATGTTGAATTGTTGACCTATTTGTAGTGAGTAGGCACTTGGTAAAAAAACTACGCGTAGGTATTTAATTATGTTATATCTACATTTATATATATATATATCTTATATTTATAACATCAATATAAGTAAATTTAATTAGTAAGTATAGACAGTAAGTACCTACTTAGGTAGGTACCTAGTTTCATAAATAACTCGAAAGAGGCATTAGGTAGGTACTTCTTTATCTTGTTTATCTACCTACTTACCAGCTAATAATGATTACATCTATTGAAATAAGTATGTACAATATTTAGGTATTTATTACCATGGTCACTTACACACAAAAACCTACATGGTTAATATAATATCCCGAAATCTCTAATACCTACTTATGTAATGTACAATATTTATCTAAATATTTTACAAAACTCTAGGTACCTACCCTACCTAGAGTTTTGATTTGATATAAATATGTACCTACATATTTAAATCAAATCAAATGGTATCGTTAGTTCACCGTTACCAGAAACTTATCTAATAATAATAAATAGCCGGCAACGACAAAGCATTAGATCATTTGGAGAATGCATATCCAAAACATTCAAAAAACGATGCCAAAAAAAACGATGCCGGCATCGGATGCGGTTTACGAAATATCGATGCGCATCGATGACAAAATTTAACGAAAACGCCCATCTCTACTCCATTGACGATTGACAAATCTGTTCGACCAGAGAGCAGTCTCATTCTATTTCATAGATAAAATAAGTACTTTGATTGGTCCGTGAGTTAAATTCTGAACGCGCTTAATTTGAAATTTGATCTGCGATCTTGGCTATGATTTCTGTTTTCGTTACACGCAAAGATAAAAAAAAGGCAAGGATTTTATATAATTTCATTCAGTTTCGAATGCATTTGGCTGAGGATAATATTATAATAATGTATGCTTCGATTATGCAGGGGTAATTCCCTCACACAAACAATTCTTAGAAGAGAATTTGAAGAAAAATCCATCCATCGTTCATACCAGCAAGTAAAACATAATAAAAATTAAATGGCTTGAATAAATAGTTGAGGGAATACTTAACTTTTCTATAATTACGATTTTATAACAAAAGATTTTGTATGATAAAATTTTTTTGTCTAAAACAATTATACCTATTTGTATATGAATTTTATTTACAGACTAGCTTATGCCGGCGGCTTCGACCGCATGAACATTAGCTTTCGCGTTTTTGACTATTATTTTCGGATCTATTCAACCGATTATGTTTAAATATGCGTAAGAGTTTAAGTCTGACCAAGACCTTTCAAACAATAAAAATGCATTCAGTAGTTTTTGCATTCACTGTAAACAAACATGTTTTGTAAAACTTCCGTAATTTCTTACCTGGATCCGCCCGCTTTGCTGCCAAGACTCTCATTCTCGTATCGGTTGCTGTTTGATTGGTTCTTCCAATCTTTGCGTGGCCTGTCACCAGTTTTCTTCCCTGCCTGTGATGATAAGACGAAGGTAATTAAAGTCAAAGTCAAAAATCATTTATTCTGTATAGACCATTTTAAGCGCCACTTACAAAACGTCAAAATCAAAGTAAAACTAGAAGCAAATGGAGCACCGGTTCGAAACGCGGCCCAGCCCTGAGAAGACTCCGGCAAGAAACTCAGCGGGCTGTTTTTTTTGGTCTATTTACAACAATTGCCTTAGTCTAGATACAGTATTAGGGGGTCAAATTTCAATTAGGTACTAGATTTGACTCAAACAAACAGGTCGAGTTAAATAAAACCATTTAACAAACAGACTGACAGACAAAAATTGCAAAACATGTTGTTTTGGTAATGTACCCTGTATACATCTAACTAAATGCACTTAGTAACAAGTAACATAACATAACATAACATAAACTCACGCCTATATCCCCGAAGGGGTAGGCAGAGGTGCTAGCACCCACATTTCGCCAGTTTTATGTTTAGGTCCCAATGTAATAGGTGGCGAGCCTATTGCCATTAACCGGGCACTTATAAACCTGCGATAAATACACACATAACTTCGAAAAGTCATTGGTGTGTGCCATGGTGAACCTGGGTTCGAACCCGAGACCTCGTCTCAGCAGTCCATTACCCAGACCACTAGGCTACCGCAGTAACAAGTAAACAGACACTCCAGTTTTATTTATTTGTTTAGTGATGACATCAGGGTGGGATGCCTCCTCTTTGTATATTGCTCTGTGGGTGTGAACATATAAAGAGAGACTTTCTAGAGACCATTCTAGAGACTTTGCCTCAGCTTACCATCAGGCGAGGTGAAGTCATGTTGACGTGACCGACTTAAAAAAAAAAAAACCTCATAATGAACATACCTTGTGAGCAATATGGATGTTCAATTTCAGTGGTTCTGTCCTGTTCATGTTCATCATGGCCAGCTTTGCTTCACTGTGGACAAATAATAACACTTCTGGTTAACACATTCATGATCTATCAGTGTTAGGTGTCTAGCTTCCACCCGCTTGCCGAATGCCGAAGGCCTTAATCCACACACGCTGGCTTAACGGAGGTTGGTAGATCAGACATGTCCTTGGTATGGTATGGTTTAACGGGCTGTTATCCGCAACTCCACGTCCTGGCGCGGTTTTTGCGTGTGGGTGGGCACGTTATTCGATCCACCCGACCTCTTGGAAGAACGCCAGCAGCCTTTTTATACTGCTGGTGATCTCCCGGAGCGTACCTGTATTGAGACATGTCCTTAGAATTTCTTCTAGGACATGTGGGTTTCTCACGATGAAAAAATCATGTGATTAGCACATATAAATTACACAAAGTGAAATTCACATTGGTACTGTCCGGCCGGATTCGAACTCGATACCTCTGAGTAGAGGCCGCGTCCTAATTCATTCAGCTACCATCGCTTATGAAATTAGCTAATGTAAATTATTGTTATGAAATTTCCTAAACGAATTTTTATGTAAGAGGGTCACTCTCACTCATGCGACACTCGATTTTGATTCTTGTGTATATGAAGATATGGTTTATAATGATGGCGGCTTATTTAGTGTTGGTTAAACATTTGTATTATGTACATGAATAATTTAACTATATTTTAATAATTCTTGCAAATAGTTACATCTTTTAAATACAGCCAATCTTGGTTGCATACAAAACTTATACTTTTAATTTCTACTTTAACAGGAGCGACTGCAGTTCGACCCACCAACTTTCCAGCACCAAGATACAACGTCCATAAGCCGCAGTATCTGCTTGCCATTGAGTGGACTGTGTGCTTGTGGACCACCTAAGTCATAAATTTGAGGCAAATCATATATCAATGCGAGCCTATTAACTATAAAAAAATCTACAAACTCACCCTGGCGTTTCATAGCTAAGAAGTGCATATTTCTTATTGGGGTCCCTACTCAAATAGGTCTCCACAAGGGTCCCATATTTGGAGAATGCTGTCCGTAGACCATCATCGTTCAATCCACTCGGTATATTAGTTATATATAAACGGCAATGGTCCAAATTTGTAGTACCACTGTAACAAAAACAATACAGAAATGATACGCATGGACATAGAATTCAGTGATTTTACCGATATCTCCGGTTCTACATGACCGATTGTGATCAAACAAAAAAACTGCATCAAAATACATTCAGTACTTTTTGCATCCATCAAAAAAGTATTCACATTTCCCAGAACTTAGAAATTGTCCAGAAGTTACCGAACTACCATACCACCTGGGTTTGTAGAGAAGTTGGCCAGTGGCTTCACATAAAACTTCAAACTTCTGGAGTTTCGTAGTTTGCCTCAGAGAAGGCTCTGAGAATGTATGTTAAATGTGAATGGTTTTTGAGATTTATGGTTAAAAAATATATGCAAGACGGATTCTCCTTACCTAGTGTTATCGTCCGCATACTGTGTATCAAACACAGATTCATTATGATCGTCCTCCCACTCGCTGGTTTGTGTGAATTTTTGACCTCTACTCCTCATTGTGCTCTTAAAAAATAATAATAAAACATTACATTCAAACTTCATAATAATAAAAAGGAAAAAGATGGCCGAAGACGTCCCCCAACACAGTGGTTGGAAGACCTGAAAAAGGTGGCTGGAATAGACTGGAACCCGCGGAAGATCGGGTACTATGGCGTTTATTGGAAGAGGCCTATGCCCAGCAGTGGACTGCAATAGGCTAATTGATTGATTGAAGTATTAAAATTTTATAGTGCTTACTGAGAAAACTGTTAAATGCTTCTTTCGTATCGCAAGGACCTTATGGCATACTCGCTGCTAACCGGGTCTAGTTCCAAAGAGACAACATCAATATTAAACAAGATCGTATTTTCACCAAAAGAAAAATGAAGGACAGCTTTATAGATACCAAAGAAAAAGTATTCAATTTCGCTCCGGCACAGAATGACCATATCTCAAAATGACTACTTCTCAAAATTTCCACATCTCAAAATGACCACATCTCAACATCAACTCATCTCAAAATTACCACTTCTCAAAACTACATCTGCTGGTTAACATTGTATGGAAGGCAAGGGATCCCATTAATCCTACTTCCTACTATAATATTATGTGAAATTTTGTGAAGATGTTTATATGTTTGTTTTTACCCGACTGCCCCAGCGAGGGTTATGTGTTTCGCGCGTATGTATGTATGTATGTACATAGTTTTCTTTGTTCCACTCTATAGATCTAACGGCTGGATGGATTTGTGATGGAGCATCTTTATACAAAATTAGAATGTGGTAATTTTTGAGAAGTGGTCATTTTGAGATGTAGTCATTATGAGATGTGTTCTTTTTGAGACGTTGTCCATTTGGGAAATGGTCAATCTAAGAACTGTCGTTCTGAGATGTGGACAGTTTGAAATGTGGTCATTTTGAGATGTGGTCATTCTGTGCCGGAGGGAACCGGGTCTAGTTCCAAAGAGACAAGTTCAATATTAACTTTTTTATTAATTATTAAACAAGGGGGATTCCTCTCCAAAAGAAAAATGAAGGACAGCTTTATAGATGACAAAGAAAAAGTATTTAATTTTACACCCTCCCCCAAAATCTTACATTTTGATGACATCCCGTTACATGTGGACTTAGCAAAACTATGACTAAAGTTGAATACTGATTCCAAGAACCTTAGATAATGTGCTGCTTGAGTCGTTTCAATTGAATTAATATTAGGTATTCTTTAAGCAATGTTTACCTTTTATATAAACAAAAACTTAGAGAACGAAAGAAGTTTATTCCCTATCAAAATCAGTTGAAGCATCAAGTGAGACATTATTTTTTAGTCTTGGAAAAGAAAATAAGAACAAGTTCACTGTGAAGAGCTAAAATAATTGCCGAAGTCAACAAAAATAACACGTTTCTTTCGTACAAAAAAAAAGCTTCCCAATGTTTTTTCACTATTTATGCAGCACAGGCATGTGATAAACGGAATCGTAATGAATTGTGATTTATGTAAATCTCAGTAATAATAGTAGTTTAGCTTAAATAAATCTTTACGTCAACCTGAAAATTCAGTTGTCCTTACATTTTGAAAAAACGAACATGAACTATAGGTAAATTTTCGTTACACAACCTAATTATAAGAGAAATTCTTTTTACGATGGGAATTGATAGATTATCTTAAAATCTCAGTTATAATTCATAATAATTTACATAATTACTTACATGTGAGAATGAAAAAACAATATGAACCGGTTAAAAAACAAAGAACTAACGCTGGCTGGCAGCACTGCACAGACAACAAAGAAACCACCAAACTACAAACAAAACTAAATCGGATCGGACTAACGGGATTACGGCCAATTATTCGATTATTTTTTAGGCGATTATTCACGTAATAAAAGTACTCACAATAAGGATAATATATTTCTAAGAAATCGCCTATGCCACATTCGTAAATTAATCATACCTAATTGTTAGCAATATTTTTATTTTAGGGTTCCCGCTAACAATTGGGCCCAAATGTAGATATAAACTATAAGGATTGTTTCCATAATGTGAGATACGGTGTCGAACAATTCGGCTGGTGTTCGTGTAATATATAGGCTGTACATATGCCCGAAGCCGAAGGCTATATGAATCCTAACCTTAGATAGCAAAATTGAGCATTGAAAGTGGCCATGCCATTCGATTTACGAATACTGTTTCATACGTTTCATCCAGTAAAACGGCATTGTTAAAAAATGTTTTTTTTTTTATTTTAACCACCACACGCTGTCTCGGGTCTCAAATACTGGGATGTAAAGTTACCCAATGGGCATATTCCTCGCGCACCCCAGCTAACCCTGGGCCATTTACGATTTTAAGATGGCCCCCTCCCTCGACACCCCGATAGAAGGCGTTGGACCAACATCGCGCTGCCTCGACGATTGTGGGATGGAGGTTGATAAATGGCTGTCCGATTAACCCCTGTCTGCACTCGGAGAACGAGCTCGCCCCCCACCCCCCACTGCTCTCCCCATTATATCCTCTGCTAAACAGAGGGACAAGTGGAGAGCCTCGGAGCAGTCCTCTAGAGAGTCACTCCCGCCTTGGCTGGCATTTATCATGGCAGCAGTCTCTCCCCTGGCGAGTGGGAGTTGCTGCCATCTCCGCTGCCTGGATTCACCGCGTGGAAATTCCGGCCCGCACCCGCACTACCACACCCCGCTCATGCCTATGGTAACCGTGATGTTATTGTTGCTATACTACACTTCAGATCGCTGGCTTATGCCAACTAACGATCGTTGGATGCTTTGGTGTTTGCTAATCCATCAACAAGGCCTACGAAACCCATTCGTTCGCGTTCATTGGGTCGGTGTGTACGCAGCATTAAATTTTATTTTATACCTAATCACATGACTAAAAAATAGTTTCATTTTTCTCGTACTGGAACATCACTATAGACTGGCATGACGAAATGACATTGACAGCTTTCGAAATCCTAACCTACCGAAATATTATAGTCGTACTTACAGACTTAAAAGAAATTGTTAACAATAAATAATTAAAAACAAACTATTAAATATGAAGAATGGACGATAATGCAAAGAATATATCCTCATATCAATCGGACCAGGAAATATTAGATGGTATGGTGCTCGTATTATTTTTTATGTAATTCTAGTAGGGATAAATCAACAGGTATGTCTGTGTTATGACAATATGACGCAGAAATATTTCAACTTGTATACATGATAAGTAACGTGAAAAGTTGTAAAGTTTTCTTATTTGCCAACGGCTGGTTCAAATTGATAAACTACATTACAATTTGAACGTTTACACTAAAGTAAAATAAAATACTTATTAACATGAGATTCAGATTAGTTCATTTCATTTCAAAATGTTTAAAAAATTACGGAAACTTTTTAATTTCAATGTTTTGATTCCACATATTGCGGTTAATAGCTGATAAAAAAAAACCTTTGTTGTCTATTGAATATTGAATCAGTAAGAGCAAAATGGTGTACAATATTTATTACAAAACTAAGTCATGTAGGTGCATGTAAGTATGAATCATTGGTTTTAAAAGGAGTTGTTATGACATCAATAAAGCGGTACAGTACAGCTGTTTGGTTATATTTTGTATTTGATTTGAATGATATTACTATTGCTTCAATTTCAAAGTAATGTAGGTATTTATGCAATATTCAGATTGTTCCAATTACAATCAAATAATTTATTTCTAATTGGAATAATCTAAGTCTATAAATGAATCTGATAAGAAAACTTTTTTGCTAATAGTTTTGGATTTGAAATAATGTATCAGTGTGTTTTTAAATTAAAAAACAAAAATCTTTCACAAATTGTGGTTTCCACTTAAAAATACAATGTACAGAAATTTTTGAATTTAGGCATTGATGGTCAAATCAGAAACTATGAGAAATAGTGAAAAATCTTCAAAGGATTCTTGGGCCTGATTAGACAAAAACTAAAGCTAGGTATATCCTTGGTATATCATTGGATTTCCAGAAATCTACTGCTAGCCAGGAATTTAACATATTGATAAAAAAAGGAACACATTTTATTCAGGGAAGTAATGACATAATTACATGACCAACCTAAGAAAAAAATTTCATTTTTAACTTATTGGTTTTTTATTTTCCTAAGTTACCCAACCTTACCTGATTGAAAATCACCCTGTTAACAAAAATTTTTTACTTGACCCTCTGAGATCAGACTAAAAAATAAATAAATAAAGAAATTAAAAGAATTATTAATGAGTTTGAGAATATAAGATAACATATTGAGGAAACATTGTTACTAATGTGGTATGGATTATGGTTATTATGATTTTTCTATCCGAAAAATAAAATAGAATCTATCTATAATATAAAAATGAATCGCAAAATGTGTTGGTAAGCGCATAACTCACCAACGGCTCTACCAATTTCACTAATTCTTTTTTTGTTGTGTTTGTTATTATCGGGAGAAGGTTCTTACGAAAAAAAATAATAAAACAGTTGTACAGAAAATTTCAGAAAGTAACTTTTCTTTTTCTCATACAAACTTTTTCTATTATGTGAGAGAAGTTTATGTTTACTTTACGGGATTAGTATTTAGTAGTAGTAGGTAGTAGTAGGAATGGGAATGGGAATGAGAATAGGAATAGGAATGGGAATAGTAATGGGAATGGGAACGGGAACAAGAATGGGAACGGAATTGCACGTGGGTGGAAAATATGGCGGTACGAAGTTCGCCGAGACAGCTATATATATAAAAATGAATCCTTATTTCCCTTGGTCACGGCATCACTCGTGAACGGCTGGACCGATTTCGTTAATTCTTTTTTTGTTGTGTTTGTTATTGTCAGGAGAAGGTTCTTATGAAAGAAAAAGTCAAGAAAGTTGCACGAGACGTTAGGAAATTTAAGAAAACTTAAAGACCATTATATTAACTTATTAGGAAATGGACATAAGGATACTTTTTATCCTGCCACGGGGACGACGTATGCCACGGGCGAAGCCGCGGGGCACAGCTAGTCTATTATATAACTAGCTGTGCCCTGCAGACTCGCCCGTGGCATACTTCGTCCCTGTGGCAGGATATAAATGTCTGTCTCCTGACTAAAGTTGCATCATGAATCTTGAATCTTGAACCTTGAATCTTGCATTCCACTCCATCTAGTTGACTCGCATAACCCAATGAGTAGATATCTCCACTGGGAGATACACTCTATGTAAAAAAAAAGAAAAAACTATCAACAAATCTGTTCATAGTCATAGATTGATTGCAGATGAAGACAGAAGAAAAAAAAAATTTCTGTCTCCTAGTTCTAAGCAACCTTGCTAACAATTTTCAGCTAGATCGATTCAGCCGTTCCTGAACTAACACAACTTTCTTTTATATACCAACTCAGTTGGGGTCGGCTTTCCAGTCTAACTGATGCGGCTGAACTTCGATATTTTCCGTGGAGCGACTGCCATCTGACCTCCACCACCAATGGCGATATCGAATCGCTTTTTTTCGTCTCACGGATACTCCCCTGGTGGGGAGTTATGTCGGAATGGAACCGTCTAAAACCGTGTCGTCACATCGGCGTGCGTGGTCTGGAAATCTGGCGCGCCCTAGAAAGGATATCCCAGAGACCCGACGGCTTTGGCCAACATAGGCGACCCCTAGGGGAGGTGTGACCTAGCTTCATCCAAATAAAAGACTTCCTTTGCCCACAGCCCGCGGGATAGACATGACTGTAGAAGAAGTGGCTGGGCTCTCCACCTGTAAATACTCGGAGAGGGTGCAGGCTCTGAAGGTCAATGAAGAAGACCTGGCCTTCCTGAAGGGACTTCGCAGAAGAATCAAAAATAGAGTGAGTTTTGTCTATACCATGTTAAAATAATAGTTTTTAACAATAAAGGAGATGTTTCACAAATGTATTAGGCCCGATAATTGTACACTACTTTAGAAAAATAGATAGGCAATGTAGTTTTCATACCGACTTCAAAAAAGGAGGAGGTTCTCAATTCGTACGCTATTTTTTTTTGTATGTATGTTACGCGATAGCGGCGCCAAATTATGGATGGACTTTGAAAAGCTTTTTTTTGTTTGAAAGAGGCTACTCCTAAGGTGGTCCCATATCCAGGGTATCAGGATCTGATGCAGAGATCTTGGGAAAATTGAGGAGAAATAATCAAATTTACGGCAAAAATTCTGTTTTTGATGTCATCGTACATAATAAACCTGATAAATAAGTACTTTTCTTAGGTATTCTTTATTCCGTGTTTTCTATTACACTAAAAAGTAAAAAATATTAGTTTGTGAAGTCGATTTTTTAAACGTAGTTATAATTTATTTTCCTTATGCCGCATATCTCATAGTTCATTCCCTAGCTAGTTTATCTATTACATTACGCTCTGTCTGTCCGTGTAGCGGGCTTGCGGTGACAAGTCGCGAACTTGAGAAGCTTAGCGGTATACCATTACATCGCTCATGTAATAAGATATACCAGCTACGCCGCGCGGCTTTACCTCCATTCAGGTTATCGCGCCGTTACTTTAGGTCGCACGGTTGGCTTTTTTTTATACCACGTAGGTGGCAGACAAGCACACGGCCCTTCTGGTGGGAAGCGGTCACCGTGGCCTATGTATGTGTGCAACACCAAAGGTGTCACACACGCGCTGCTTACCCTGAAGGGAATGGGCGAGGGCTAAGATGGGGGGAGTCTAGGAAGGGGTGGGAGGAGGAGGAGTACAGTGAGCTCTGGCTACCCTTTTACCTTATTTAGTCTCTAGGTGTTTCCCACGACGGCTCTGTCTGCCTGTTATTTTGATCTTGTTCACCTATGGTCATAAAAAAATTGCTTACAACCAAAAAAAAAATACACAAACTATTTCATAAGAAACAGTTTTTTTCGTCACACGTCAATATGACTTCACCTCGCCTGATGGTAAGCTAAAGGTAAATTCTCAGGAAGGGGGTCCCCATTATATACACCGACAGTGCCATAATGGCAGCCCTCAGCTTGACGGCCTCATCAAATGCTTTTTCATGCCCCGCTTAAAGGACTCGGGACTATAGGAGGAAGGATACACGTGAGCTGGTAAAGAATTTAGGCGTGAAAGTGTAATAGAGAGACAGTCAGATTTACAAAGCTTGTAAATTAGTATGGATTAGTTTTATTAACCGACTTCAAAAAAAGGGAGGAGGTTCGTACGCAATTTTTTTTGTATGTATGTTACGCGATAGCGGCGCCAATTATGGATGGATTTTGAATAATTTTTTTTGTTTGAAAGAGGCTACTTCTGAGTTGATCCCATATCCAGGGTATCAGGATCTGATGCTGAGATCTTGGGAAAATCATCAAATTTACGGCAAAATTCTGTTTTTGATGCCTTTGTACATATTAAACCTTATAAATAGGTACTTTTCTATTTCTGTACATTAAAAAGTAAAAAGTTTGTGAAGTCGGTTTTTTATAAATATTTCCGAACCAATACTAATAATTTATATGAATTTACAGCTAGCCTCCCAGAACAGCCGCCGCCGCAGTGTCGAACACCTCCGCCGGCTGGCCCGGGAACTTCGCGCTGTGAGGGCCTGTCGAGATGACGCCCTGGGAGAACGGAGGGCCCTCCTCACTCAGAGGAACGCTGTGAGGGACAGGTGTATTCGACTGAGGAGATACATCGTCCAGGTATTACACTTTTGAAATACTACCCCCACGGCACCTATTTAACCCATACAATTTTACTGCTTCTGTGGCGTAGCGGTATTCCAGGTACGGGTTCGATTCCCGCTCAGTGCAAATATTTTGGTGGGTGTTTCTATGTATAATATGTATGTATTCACAAAAAAGTATGTAATTATGTTTATCCGCATTCTAGAAAACATAACAGAGACTATAATATTATTGTTTTTATTTTCCATTCCAGATTCTCCAAGACCGTTCAGACAACTCCGAAATTCCATCCATAGATGTAGAAAGAACGAATATAGAATCTCCTAAAACTCCATCAAAAATTGTCACCGTCACCGAAACTAAGACACCTTTATTACCCGAATGTTTCGAAAGCACAGTTGAAAACTCGGAAACTAAAAATTTCGGAAAAACTGACACAAAAAATTTTGCAACTTCAGACTCAAAAGATTTTGCAACTTCGGACTCAAAAAGTTACACAATTTCGGATTCAAAAAATTTCACAACTACCGAATCAAAAATTATTGTAAAAACCGAACCGAAAATTTTAGAAAACACGGACTCAAAAAATAACGAAAATACCGAATTGAAAATTTTCGAAAATTCCGACGCGAAAATTTTCGGTAACGGCACAAAAAATATTTTCGAATGTCGAATCGACAAGCTAGTCCAGCAGAGTGTGAATCACATTTTCAAAAATGATTCCGAAAAAAAGAAAGTGTTCGCCAAAACTGTTTTTATTTCGAATGAAAAGTTGAGTTCGGAGATTAAGTCTATGGTGTTGTGTGAGAGCGAGATGAAGATATTAGAGAGTGACAATGGTGTTTTGAATTTATCCTTGAAGGAGGGAAGGAGAAAAAGTCATGGTCGGAAGCAGTTAGCGCCAAGGAGGATTACTTACGTATACTCTGACGCCAATGGTGAGCTCGTTCTTGTTAATAAGGTGTAACAAACCTTACCGCGTAAAAAGGTGATACTGCGGTAGCCTAGTGGTCTGGGTAATGGACTGCTGAGACGAGGTCTCGGGTTCGATCCTAGGTTCACCATGGCACACACCAATGACTTTTCGAAGTTATGTGTGTATTTATCGCAGGTTTATAAGTGCCCGGGTAATGGCAATAGGCTCGCCACCTATTACATTGGGACCTAAACATAAACTAGCGAAATGTGTGTGCTAGCACCTCTGCCTACCCCTTCGGGGATAAAGGCGTGAGTTTATGTTATGTTATGTAACAAAATTATATCTCGGAATTTTGGTCGGTATCAGTAACCATGCTAAAAAAAATAAAAAAATGCATGTTGAAGTTTTAAAATGAAAAAATACGGCACCCTAAAAATACTTTTTTTCTCTCTAGATGTGCCTGCGATTAAGTCATCGTGGATTTAGATTTTTAAGATTTTAATTTTTTTGGAATCCTAATTATTATTCTAGAACCAAAGTAGTTTATGTTACACCCTTTAATATTATCTGTTTGCCAGCTAAAATCCCGTCCAAATCGGCCCAGGCGTTCCAGATATACAGACTAAGATTAACATAATTATATAACTGAATAACAATATTTATTTTCTTAAATTCACAGAAGGAGTCCTCGACCTAAAAATCAACAAAGACACCCAGTGACATCCATATATATTACAAAAATAGTTATAAGTTTATATACATTTATATACAGACCAAAAATATAGTTTTCTATAAGAATATAATGTTAAATGTTACATTGTATGTAACACGCGTGAAACGCTAGACTTGGGCTCTTATTCTTAAGTAACATGCTGTATAAATTATGCTATATAACATGTCAACATTTCTATATAACATGTTATATAACTTGCTCATATCATCCACACTAATATAACATGTTAAATATTTTTGTTACATAACATGTAATATAGTCTAGTTTTATGAAAGAAACACATTAAGAATCAGAGTCCATTTCTTTGTTATATACACGTAATTTAATTATAAGTGTAACTATTATTTTTTAAATTATACTCTTTTGTTATTAACCTTTATAAAAGTTGTCATAGAGAATGAAAATGTACCTGGATTTTTTTTCCTTTGACAAAAACCTTTGTTTTATAATGTATACCCTAACTATACCACAATTAAAGATTACTGCTCCTATGGGCTATAACGTAATGTTATGTAGCTACCAATGAAAATGGTAAAAAAATATGATCACAAATGGTCAAGTAATTTAGAAGTTACACCATCACAAACAACCAATCTTAATATTTATATACTAGTTGTGACTTGTGTTATTGCCATTGTATATATAAAAAGTTTATGTACGAGAAAATACTAAAATGTACCAATTTACATATTACTATATTTACACAGGGTGTTCCACAGCGATGCCACATGAAGGGGAAGTATCATAAATAATTTAGATAGACAATTTTACTGAAATATCACATTATTTTGATATTAAAAACAATTTAAATTTGTATTCAAAGATTTTTCATAAAAAGTGCTTTATAAAACGACCGTACTATACACTCATCATGAAAAGCCCAAACCGCTGGGGTTAAAAACTAGAAATTTCACCAATTTTTTAAGTTTTTTTTTTGTACGGGAAATTGATTTCCAATCATTGCTAGCCTTAAAATTTATATAAAAATATACAGGGATATTATCTGGCGTAGTTAGTACTTTCAAAATATTGAATTGTTATATACCTATTTAATACAGAGTGAATTTTACAACTGGTCGTGAATGGCCAAAGCCTAACTGTGAGGAATAGAAAAAAATGCTTGTAGAAGTCTCGAGCATTTTAAGACTGTATTGAGCACTTTTTACCCGACTGCCGAAGAAAGGAGGGTAATGTTTTTCGAGACTATGTATGTATGTAAGTACAAGCACTTAGATTGAATGTCCGGTGGTCTAGAAACATAACAACTGAACAGTCGGGATCCATGGAAAAATTAGATTGGCTGTCGAATAAATATGGATCCCGACTGTTCAGTTGTTATGTTTCTAGACCACCGGACATTCAATCTAAGTGCTTGTTTTTTTTCTTTTCAGTTTTTAGGCAGTCGGGTTTTTGAATTTTTAAATTTATTTTCGCTCATAGTTTCGTATTAAGCCATCTACGTCCAGTTGAAACATCCTGTATATGTATAAAATCATATACCATATGCAAGTTATACACCAAGTGTTATGTAATTAAAATCAAAGACTGGTATGTATACTACTAGACAAGGTACAATTGGGATGACGATATGGTCGTCAGATTCTTACCAATAGGTACTGCTTCCTTTCTCAGTTTTTTTTCTGAATAAATATGCATTGTAAAATTAGATATTGCCTAACTAAAAAATATGATTTTTCATTGTTTTTAGTTCACAAAATAGGTCGAAAAATAAACACTGAGGTATCACCCTCACACAGTGGAACCAATTTCACCCAGAACCAAGCGGTTCGGTGCCTCTTTTATTTGCCGCACCATAAAGACTTGGAATTCTTTACCAGCGCACGTGTTTCCTTCCTTCTACAGTCTCCGGGGCCTTTAAGCGGGCCGTGAAAAAGCATTTGATGAGGCCGTCAAGCTGAGGGCCACCATTATAGCACTATCGGTGTATGTGGTGGTGACCCCAGTCCTGAGACTTTGCCTTTAGCTAACCATCAGGCGAGGTAAAGTCATTTTGACGTGTCCTATATAAAAAAAACAATAAAATTAAGTCAAAATATAAATATAACTTATTAGATTCCTTATTACATTTTAAACGAATTCTATTATGCACTGTACACATGAAAACGCAACGTAGACTGAAATACATGTGATATTCTTTTGCACTACGCGCTACCTAGCTGCGACGTCACTACTCAGTACTATTTTGTATGGAGCGTTTTTGAGTGGCTCGAGTGATTGAATTTTCAAAATCAAATATTTTTGAAACTATTTGTCATAACAAAATATCACTTTTGCAGTTCATTATAATTATAAAATGATCATTTTTCAACATAAATACATACATACATAAACTCACGCCTATATCCCCGAAGGGGTAGGCAGAGCTGCTAGCACCCACATTTCGCCAGTTTATGTTTAGGTCCCAATGTAATAGGTGGCGAGCCTATTGCCATTAACCGGGCACTTATAAACCAGCGATATATTTCAACAATAAAAAAAATTATGCGTCATCCTTATTATTGTGTCATAATATGGTCATATGGTTTATGCATGAGACGGGAATGAATTTAGGAAAGGACGCAGAAACTATGAGTGAATGAGTTTTAATACTCATCTGTATAGACATAGCACGCCTTTTTGTGACGTCAAATTAAAAAAATATATTCTGTATAAACCATTAAAGCGGTACTTACAAAACGTCAAAAAAAAGTAGATTTCCGGTTCGAAACGCGGCCATATCCTCAGAAAACTCAGCGTGTGTTATGATAGCTATAAAAAGTTGCGCGTGATTCATGGTTAGTTTATGGCCTTTCGTTTTTTGTGTAGTCGATCTCTCATCGTTCACCTGATGGTAAGTGATGTTGTGGTCGACGATGGAGAAGCAAACTATTCACTCTTGATTTTATAGACTCCCAGGTTATATAGGCTATCCGGAAACACTCGTGCTAGTATTTTTTTTTGCTTTTGTTATTGCTTTTTTTTTGTTTATCAGTCAGTCTAGTATTTACATACCTACAAGTAATGAAGTAATTCAATGAATTTTAATAGTTCATGACAACGACGGTTACACTGTATATAATTTAAGTTTTATTTATACCACAATATTTTAGAACGAAATATAGTATAAGTGATATTAAGGTGGCTTTACACGGTGTGTTTTCTACGGACGAACGCGCGTTAACCTGTGCCTTGGTAGGGGTTGACTGTAATGGCGAAACTACACTTTGTTATTATATATTATATGCTAACAATAAATAATAAATAAATAATAAATAACAATTTAACATCTTTCAGATTGTGTTTATTGTTTTATAAAAGTTTATGAATTAAGGTATGTACCTACATAATTAATAAATTCAAATTTTTCAACTACTTTTGCTAAGGCCATCAATAAATTCAAATGTGTCAAGCTACTTTTGTCGTTGACTGTTATATGCCCGCATTTTCATAATTTTATAATTAGTGTATATTTTTGTTTCTGGCAAATTTTGTTAACCCTGCAGATTATTAAAACAGTCGTATTGTTAGACAAAAGAACGCTATATCTAAAATATTGTGATATCGAGGTAAATAAAAGCGTTAACCCTTAAACGAAGGTAGTTTGTAAGTTAGAATAAAAATGGCCGCGAGCGCAAGAATGGCCTGAACAACATTTGCACTAGACTAGCTGTTTGCACCAAAAATTGAGTCACAGTTCTTTTATAAGGCGGGAATTTTTTTAATAATACTTGCTCAAAATGCCGGGCATAAATATATAGATGGGTTGGATGGAAGGATGGGCATTAATCAAGCGGATTGACCAGTGACGGGCCATAACGTATCACAGGCCATTTAATTAGTTGGGTTTACGTTTATGCCCTGTCATTTTGAGCGGAATTAATAAACATCCGATAAATTGCCCAAAATGCTCGGTTTAACTGTTATTTATACTCAAACTTTAGTGATAGGTACTAATTTTTATTCTGTAAGTCTAAAAATTAAACCAATAGCTTTTATGTAGAAGATTCTATAGAATCATTGCTTTACCTCGATTTTTTACCATCAAGAGTACTATAAAAATCGATGTTGGCTATTTTCAAGTGGGGGCCATCTTGATAAAATGTTGGCTAGACCGTTGTTGCGCTCGCGGTCTCAAAGTCGTGTGTATAGATGACTACGAGATGTTGAGTTTGAATTAATAAAAATAATTAGTTACCCAAAATGAGTTTTATTTTGTTTGAGTTATTTCCCATCAAAAGACTCCTAGATACCCCTGTAGCTACATACTAAAAACACTTAAAGATTGGTTAGGGTATGTTATGGCAATTAATTTGCTATAACTATGGGGGCATGGGACCTCATCAAGATCTTCAGTGGGGCGAGCACGAATTTTCTTTCGTATCGAGTTCGTAACGTGTGCGACAAAAATTGTATGAAATTTGTACAGCGCCCCTATCGTGCGTAAAAGGAACTGTACAAATCTCATATAATTTCTATCGCACACGTTACGAACTCGATTCGAAAGAAAATTCGTGCTCGCCCCACAGAGCGCAAGCCAACTGCGAAACTCACTTGCAATCCACATCACCAACTACTTATTAGGTAATCTGTGGCCACACTAAAAATGTATAGATTTTTAGATCTGAGATACAATTTTTATCGATACAGGGGCCTAAGCCTTACAGCCCTTACAGGCCACCTTAAACTTCAGCGCTAGAAGATTCGAGACGGTGGCGTGCGGTTTTAGTCAGTTTGATTTTATTTAGGCAAGTATGACCTATAAGCTAGTCTAACGAGATTTCAGTATTAACAAATTTTGTAATGCTAATGAGGGGCCAACACCTTTGGGCCCCAAGCCAACCTTACCATCCGTTGTTAGTCTGTGCTCCTCCTAAACAACGGATGAGGTTTTGGCGCAAGGCCGCCTCTCGAGATTGACAGTCGCTCCCGGAAAAGTAAATAAACTATAAACGGTTGACTCCAAAGTGCAAACTCTGAACACAACTGGGCAATCGATGATAATGAAGCGTGGTGCGAGGGATGGGCCACTTTAAATCTCGGTGTCTGAAGACCCTAGAGTAGACGGCCAGCGGTTTTAGTACATTCGGATCCGATATAACTATCCCCAATGGCTAACTGGGGAGTAAATACATGATTTAAAGATTTTCACATAAATATCAATTAATAAACTAACATTGTATTGCGATGCTATGGCGTGGCACTACCACGACCGTACGCGGTACGATTATTTTCGTCTAAGGATTAAGGAACTATGGAATTATTAATAGAGCCATCTATTTGAGGTTTATCGAACTATATTTTTACTTAAATATGTAGTAAATCTACTCGACAATAGATGTCACTAAATGAAATATTTAAAAAAAGAAAAGTAAATATACTCGACAATAGATGTCACTAAATGAAATATTAAAAAAGAAAATATTTTTAAAACAATGGCAACACTGATCCAGAGATTCCACGCCCTCTAGCAGACAACGTCGGAAACTCTCCTTTTGTCTCGTTCAATCCAATATGGCGGCAAACGGTGTATGAAAGGTGCGGAATGTTTTGATTCGAAACGAACAATAAAAAATTGTATTACAAAAAACCATCGTAATGCGAAAAAAATACGCAATGGCCGGTGAATTAACGTGGTTTACGCGTTGCTAATGTTAAATAATAGATCTCTGAACGTGTTGTGCTGTGCAAGTGTGTTTAAGAATTATTTTTATATGTTGTGATATGATTTTTATTCGCTAATGTGGTCACTTACAGTATTATGTGTTAAATTATTACTCGCTAGATATGTCTGTCGAGCCTGATAAGAGTGCGGGATGCCCGACCGAGAGCGATAAAAGTTCCATTGAGTGTGGGGATGGTGTTCAGAGGATTGACAATGTTAGTATCGAGGAGAAAAAAAAGATTCCACGATCTGTGCGTTTCCCTGATGATAATGGAATAGTGACACAGTACTTCGAGCCTGCAAACCCATGGCACAATGGTGAGAATATGTTCTAAGTTATTATTTGTGATCAATGTCCATACAAATCTGTCTATTACACCTATTTTGTTATTGTACCAATTAAACTTATAAGAAAAGACCGAACTCCTCATAGTTCGCTGGTTTAACTATACCATAAGGTCTACAGACGAATACACACTTCGCTTTGATGTTTTCACTTGTAAACAATGTTAATTGAAGCTTTGATAAAACAGTTTCTCTATCTGAAAAACAGATTTTTTTTTTAACCATAACATATTATAATAAAGTAATATGTATACACAATCAGACATACATTCATCATCCAGTGTTAAGTCTCAGTTTGATCCAAAGCCTTTGGAGCCAGGGCTCCAATATCCTACATGATTTATATACTGCCAATTAAAAAAATTATAATAAAAAACCTAACTGCTGTGGTTTTCCCTAGCGTCTACAATATAAGGGTTCTTTAAGAAGGGCATTAGAAGGTTCTTACAGTCCATAGGCCACAGTGACCGCTTCCCATCAGGTGGGCTGTGTGCTTGTCTGCCACCTAAGTGGTATAAAAAATCACCTAAAATGTTTGCATGTCATACCATGCCCAATGGGAAATTATTTTGCTCCTATTGGACATGGCATGGCATTGATACTCCTATTGGACATGGCATGGCATTGAACTAGAGATGCTAGTTTTAAAGAAAAATGTCGTAATAGAGATTTTTATCTCCCCTGTCTTATAAATAAAAATAAGTTAAGTAGTCAGTACGAGTCTGACACAACCATTAAATTTAATCGTTGACTCTGGGGAGGTAAAGCGGGTTAAAAAAAAAAAGGTGGTTTGTGGGAGGCCCATTAAGACCTTCAGGCCCAAGCCAATCTAATCTGCAAGTCTATATGCCTACTAATTGACAGACGAGGTGCAGGCGTTTTTGTTATTAATATTTGGTGCACTAGATTGACTGCACCCCGCCTGATGGTAAGATGGAGATCAAAAAGTTTTAATATTGATCATCAAGACAAGTAATTTATAAGTCTATGTATGAATTAAAAAATCTTCTCAGCGAAGTTAAATATTATAATAACTAAAATATATTGTGCAGTTAAGAATATGCTTTGGAATAACCCAAAAAAATGGTGACCAACTGTATTTCAATTACAAGAATATTGCAAGGAAACAACATCGCATAATCTTGTTAAAATTATACTAGAGCATCGGTAAAAAATAATATATGTAGTAACCACACATCCTGTTCTAAACGAGACAGTCCTTTGTCTATGTTGCTTTTAAGCAAGTATGCTCCATTGTCGACCACATCATCATCATTCTCTGAACCTTTTTCCCATCTCAGTTGGGGTCGGCTGTCCAGTCTAACTGTGATGTGGCTGAACTTCGATATATTCCGTGGAGCGACTGCCATCTGACCTCCACAACCAATGGTCATTATGACCAATGGCGATATCGAAGTTCCAAGTTAGACTGGTTGGACTTTTTGTGGGCTCCAACTACCTGTAACGACTGCCATAGAGGTTTGTATGGCAACCGGGACCGACGGCTTAACGTGCTCTCCGAGGCACTAATAAACCCGCGATAAATACACACATAACTTCGAAAAGCATCGAAAAGTCATTGGTGTGTGCCATGGCGAACCTGGGATCGAACCCGAGACCTCGTCTCAGCATTCCATTACCCAAACCACTAGGCTACCGCGGTTTTCACCATCGTCGACCACATCATCACGTGGTGAGATAGTGGTCAAACGCCGGCCTATCGACTATAAAAAAATATCCCAGAAAAGAGGGGGACTCCATGGGATACAAATTGTGCAGTTTTCCTAAACAATAAGCTTCAATGTGATAATTAACTTTTAAAAACCTTTTTTTAATTGAGCTTTCTAGTAGGTATGTATACATGCATAACTAGACAAATCAAAATGTTGTACTTACATGGTTAAATTTCGGAAGTCCAATCAGATTCTAATTGGAATCTAAGTGGTTCTATTATTGGTTATGAAACACCCAGACCAATGTAAATAGATCCATGCATACAAATATTTGTACTGAGCGGGAATCGAACCCGTGCCTCCAGTCGTAGCAGTCGAATGCACCACCGCTCTGCCACTGAAGAAATTGATTCAAAACCTGTTATTTTAATGTTAGAAACACAAAACATAACATAAACTCACGCCTATATCCCCGAAGGGGTAGGCAGAGGTGCTAGCACCTACATTTCGCCAGTTTATGTTTAGGTCCCAATGTAATAGGTGGCGAGCCTATTGCCATTAACCGGGCACTTATAAACCTGCGATAAATACACACATAACTTCGAAAAGTCATTGGTGTGTGCCATGGTGAACCTGGGATCGAACCCGAGACCTCGTCTCAGCAGTCCATTACCCAGACCACTAGGCTACCGCGGTTTTTCATGGTGTTACAAACGCACTTCAATTTATGTATTTGTTTAGATAATACAATGTATGTATTGTTGTGTGTGGGGCGGAATTAAGTCAGCTGATTATGCTCAAGGTTTTCAATAACGAGACATACCTACCTAATAATGATTTGTTGCACAGTGCACGCCGCACTGGCCGGCCGAGAACAGGAAGTTATGGCATGCTCTGTTCTTGAGATGTAATGTATGACACTTTTGTGGCTGCTCTAGTAGACAATTTTTCTTTGTGCGAAAATCCCCACGGATACCTTTTTTATCGTGCGGAAATCCCCATGGATATTCTTTATTATATTACTAGCTGTTGCCCGCGGCTCCGCCCGCGTGGATGTCGAAATCCGTTTCAAAAACTATCCTATCTCTCAAGTTGGATCGAACTGCACATGGTGTGCGAATTTTATTATAATCGGTTAAGTGGTTTAGGAGTCCATTGAGGACAAACATTGTGACACGAGATTTATATATATTAAGATGTCGGGAACGAACCGACTAAAACAGCAAGCCGTCTCGGGTTTCATTTCATTTCATTTACGATTTTAAGACCCCCTCGACCCCCCGAAAGGAGGGTGGGGCGAGCATTGCTCCGCCTCGCTTACGGTGGGGTATAGGGTGACAGGCGTCCGCCCTGTCACCCAACTGTCTGCGCGCGGAGAATCAGCCCGCCCTCCCGCCTGCTCCCACTGTGCCCTCTGCTAGTCAAAGGGACACGTGGAGAGCCTCGGAGCAGCTCCCTCCCCGACCGGATTGGCCGCAGGCAGTAGCGTCTCCCGTGGTGAGTGGGAGGCGCTGCTCGCCTCCGTTGCCCGGGTGTACCGGCCCGTTGCCCGGCTGATAAGCTAAAAAGGTAAAGTCTCAGGAATAGAGACACCATTACATAGACCGATAGTGCCTTAATAGTGGGCCTCAGCTTGACGGCCTCATCAAATGCTTTAATTTCTCTTACACCCCGCCCCGATAGGGCTATATCCTCCTTCGAGTTGGCTCCCTGGGGTTTGGTAACCATGGTTTCTCATTTTACCCCCGGTAAAACGGTGGAAGGGAAGGTAGAAGGCGAGCATTACGCCTCTGCGCCGGGTTGGCTACTAAGGTGACAGGGATGTATAATAATTTTAATCGCTCAGTATGGTTGAGGAAAATTTACATTAAATGTGCAATAACAAAGTCATATGTTATGTGTTAATACGTATTTATAGACCAGTGCCGATAGACTTTGAGACAAAATAAATTTATAGTAGGATGAAACCTGTTGTAAAAGGAAGAGAATATAATAAAAATGATAGGAAAAATAAATTACGGGCGATCTGAGCTCGGGAAGGGGGGAGGGGGGTGAGTTTTAAGGGTAAAAACGGTTTATCTCGATTTCCGGCAAAACTACAAGTCCTATGGAAAAAAGTTAAATGACAAAGTTGTAGGTAATAAAGAGACCTACAACTTTTCTATTTACACTTTTTTCACATAACCTCAAAAAGTATGTGAAAAATTCAAATAATCAAGTTTTTGGTTTTTTATTTTTATCTTAAGCAAAACAAATTTGTTTTCCACGAAATTTGGTGAAAACTTAGCTTTTTATGTCCCAAAGACACTGTAATTTTTTTGATTTGAAATACTCTTTTTTTCAGCTTATTTTGACTAAATATCGAAAAACTACCCCAATTTTCAATCGAAAAATCTCACGTCAAAATATCAGCTTTTTAAAAAAAGTCAAAGAGTTTTTTGTTCTTTGAAAGCTCTTCTTTCTGATAATGTAAAAATATATATACATTGCTATGGTAAATGTTCTCAGAAAATGCAAAGAAGAAAAACTCGAATTCGAAATTAACATTTTTGTATTTAGTCATTTCCTCGTTGAGGTGGGATGAAAAGTTACATGTTGCACTATAACTTCATGGTTGCACTCGAGTGCAAAGATTTTTCACCTTGTGCTCTTTTGATTCCCTAGCTAAAGCTCAGGGTTCTATTTTGTGAATCGCTCGCTGCGCTCGTGATTCAAATTATGAACCCTTCGCTTGCTCGGTCATCAAAACTGAGCACGCGAAGGGTTCTAAAAATTGAACCCAGATCTTTAACGAGGGAATCAAAAGTGCGCAAGGTGAAAAATCTTTGCACTTGAGTGTAACTATGAAGCTATAGTGCAACACGTAACTTTTCATCCCACCTCAGCGAGGAAATGACTAAATACAATAATCACAAAATAGAACCCTGAGCTTTAGCGAGGGAATCAAAAGAGCACAAGGTGAAAAATCTTTGCACTCGAGTGCAACCATGAAGTTATAGTGCAACATGTAACTTTTCATCCCACCTCAACGAGGAAATGACTAAATACAAAAATGTTAATTTCGAATTCGAGTTTTTCTTCTTTGCATTTTCTGAGAACATTTACCATAGCAATGTATATATATTTTTACATTATCAGAAAGAAGAGCTTTCAAAGAACAAAAAACTCTTTGACTTTTTTTAAAAAGCTGATATTTTGACGTGAGATTTTTCGATTGAAAATTGGGGTAGTTTTTCGATATTTAGTCAAAATAAGCTGAAAAAAAGAGTATTTCAAATCAAAAAAATTACAGTGTCTTTGGGACATAAAAAGCTAAGTTTTCACCAAATTTCGTGGAAAACAAATTTGTTTTGCTTAAGATAAAAATAAAAAACCAAAAACTTGATTATTTGAATTTTTCACATACTTTTTGAGGTTATGTGAAAAAAGTGTAAATAGAAAAGTTGTAGGTCTCTTTATTACCTACAACTTTGTCATTTAACTTTTTTCCATAGGACTTGTAGTTTTGCCGGAAATCGAGATAAACCGTTTTTACCCTTAAAACTCACCCCCCTCCCCCCTTCCCGAGCTCAGATCGCCCGTAATTTATTTTTCCTATCATTTTTATTATATTCTCTTCCTTTTACAACAGGTTTCATCCTACTATAAATTTCTTTTACTTTTTACCATTTTCATAGCTATCTGCACTGGTCTATTAAATAATAATAGGAGTGTTGTTTACAAAAGTGCATTTAGAATTCTAGATTCGAGCCAAACGGTCAAAGTTTTAGGAATAATGCGGCAGCTATACATAGCATCGGTATTTTTTTTATACTACGTAGGTGGCAGACAAGCACACGGCACACCTGGTGGGAAGCGGTCACCGTGGCCTATGGACGTGTGCAACACTAAGGGTGTCACACACGCGCTGCCCAGCCTGAAGGGAAGGGTAGAGGGCTAGGAAGGGATGGGAGGAGGAGGGGTACAGTGAGCTCTGGCTACCCTGCTTACCGGCGGGAACACAACTCGATGGTTATTATGGGGCGGTGTTCTGTAGGGCGGAGGTACTACCCCAGTCAGACAGCTCATTTCGGACGGGAGACACCGTCGTGTCCTACCTCCTTCAAAATTAAATCTTGTAAGCCATTTTTCGACCACTTCTGGCTATACGATTGAGCTGAAATTGGGCATACTTACGTAAGTCCCATGACCATGCAATATTGTTAATAATAAAAGCTTAAAGGTTTTCTTTAAACAGCAGCTTATTGAAACGGAGATATGAATAAAAGATGTGATATACGACAATCACGCGGGCGGAGCCGCGGGCATCGGCCAGTATTAATGTAAACATTGTCTAGTTATATTTAATTTATACTAGTGTTATATTAATTTACTAGCTGACCCACCCTGGCTTCGCCCGTGACGTATTTCGAACCCCGATGCACCCTTTTTAACTCGCATAATATGCTCATAATTTATCAGTTTTCCTAAAATGTATGGGAATCTACCGGAATTGGTCACATTTATGATTATTGCTCCGCTCCCTTGGGCAGTAGCGTGATGATATTCAGGCTATGACATTCACGCATAATGTGGCTTTCTATTGGTGAAAGAATTTTTAAAATCGGTTCAGTAGATCCCGAGATTACCCCTTACAATTTAACAAATATACAAACACACAAACTTTACTTCTTTATAATATTAGTATAGAAGTATAGATTATACCTATATCGAATGCCGTAGTTTATAGAGATCGGCAGAAGGTCATTCGACAGTATACTCGTTATAAATTGCTCCTTTGTTGTATACATGCAATTGCATTTTCATTTATATGTTCACATTATCGTCTCTACCAGGACTAATCCCACCCTCGTTCCTACTACTATTACTCTTGTACACCAGGATAAACAGCAGTGACTCTCAAACACCGAGTAATGACACTCGTGAAGTCCCTGGGAAAATTAATCTCTCTTTGAACATGCATCAAAATTAATCAAATAAAATTCAATCCCCAACAAAACATCGGAGTAGCTTATCTGTATGACATAACTGTGGTATCCTTGGGGATTTCCGCACCATAAAAAACGTAAGTACAATATGGACATCCTACCCGATGACCATCGGGGATAATGTATATTTTTTAATTAGCTTGAAAGTTACTATAGATTAGTATAGATGGATGTATAGATAAAGTATAGATGTTAGTAACTTTTTTACGCAAAGATGGATGCAATTTAGATGAAATTTTGCACGATTGCCAAAAACCCTCAAAAGTGATCCTATCTCGGTTGGATTGCGTTCAGGGGTCAGCAAGTGCATAGCCGGGCAGGGGGTCCCACTAGTGGGACCGGTGGGTGTCACGCGTTGCTGCGACGACAATCTCCTTTTGATGCGGCCGTCAAGCCTCCCTCTTTTCTGAGACTTTACCTTCAACTTACCATCAGGCGAGGTGAATTCAAATTGACGTGTCCTATTATTAAAAAAAATGTGCGAATAAAGGTATAAGTATACCCAAAATATAGGTATACCCAAACGAAGCAAGGGCGGATTGCTAGTAATATAAAGAGAAAATGACGATGATGAATAGCAAACAAAATCTTGACATGATGACAGCCTCTTGACTCATGATGTCAGTCCACTGAGACATGAGTAAACTTGGTTCTATTAGGTCTTAGCAAACTTTACAGAATTACTGAATTGGGAATATGGCGTCATGCTTTACAAAATGATCTATACGTGAGTAATATTCGTGGGAACTGATTGCGATGGCGGCGATCTTGAAATGTAATTTTTTTATACCACTTAGGTGGCAACCGCCCGCCTTATTTTTTGTTTCGTCAGGGGAAATGTCCTACGGCATACCGCGCGCTACAGGTTCTCACACAGTCTTAAAACTATACAAGAATACTTGGCTACCCCGCCTAACGCGTGCCTGCAGTATATCGCCTCCAGAATGACGCGATTACATAGCTAGGACTCTCGCGCTGCCGTCTGTAAAAACCTATTAAATACCCTTCTTGAAGAACCCCATATTGTAGACGCTAGGGAAAACACAGTAGGGATATCACTCCACAGCCTAAGCTTTCTAGTAGGTAAATCACAGCATCATCACAGATCATGACTCAGTTTATGGGTGTGCGGTATGAAGTTTTTTTTTATTTTTTTTTATTTATTCATTCAGAAACAAACGGTCATACATATATGAGTATTAAGTATAAAAGTTAAACTTAAACTATAGACCTACAGTTTCCTTAATTTACATATAAGACTACACTTTTTACTACACTAATACAACAAATCTTTTCATACAATCAAAAAATACGACCATACGACTATACCTGCTCTGCGAGTCCCCCGGGCACCCCAAGAGCCCAGCTCCGGACTGACTAGTCCGAGAGACATTCCAGAGCCAGACGCCTAAAACGCCCAAGAGACTTGCTGAACAAGTCTACATGCAACATTCTTTCGTTGTACAACCTGCAAGCACGTCTCAAGAAAGCATTTCCTAGGTCTAAAAAAATGGCGATGTAAAATCAGCGAAATTGAAAAAAAAAACACCGAATTTTGTTGCTTTTTTGTTGCTAATTAGTTGCTAGAAAATTAATTTTTTTGCTTCAACCGATTGCAAAAAATCGGCAATAACGCTAACTTTTCAATAAGATAGCGTGGAAATCACTGGATGTGGGCTGATCGATCAAGCGAATAGTGGTCAATTTGTTGCTAATTTGTTGCTAATTAGTTGCTAGAAAATTAATTTTTTTGCCTCAACCGATCGCAAAAAATCGGTAATAACGCTAACTTTTCAATAAGATAGCGTGGAAATCACTGGATGTGGGCTGATCGATCAAGCGAATAGTGGTCAATTTGTTGCTGATTTGTTGCTAATTAGTTGCTAGAAAATTAATTTTTTTGCTTCAACCGATCGCAAAAAATCGGCAATAACGCTAACTTTTCAATAAGATAGCGTGGAAATCAGATGTGGGCTGATCGGTCAAGCGAATAGTGGTCAATTTGTTGCTAATTAGTTGCTAGAAAATTAATTTTTTTGCTTCAACCGATCGCAAAAAATCGGCAATAACGCAACTTTTCAATAAGATATCTAGCGTGGAAATCACTGGATGTGGGCTGATCGATCAAGCGAATAGTGGTCAATTTGTTGCTAATTTGTTGCTGAAAGATGCTAAGGAGAAAGAAATTTTTAAAAATAAAAATTGTTTTTTTTTTCAATTGTTCCAAAATAAATTATGTCCACGCTAGTTTAACTCTTGACTTTTCCGTGGGAAAACTAGTGTGAAAATTTGTTGCTGCTCATACTGCAGCTTGTTTTAGCATAGAGAGTCAGCAACAAAATAAAAAAACGAAATTTAAGAGAAGTTGGAGATCGGTGTACGGAAAACCCGGCCACGCTAGCTTAACTAACGATTTTTCCGTGGGAATTCTATAGTGAAAATTTGTTGCTGCTCATACTGCAGCTTATTTTAGCATAAAGAGTTAGCAACAAAATAAGAACCGGAAGTCAAGAAAAAATAGAGATTGGTATGACAGAAAAACCGGCCGCGCTAGCCTAACTCTTGACTTTTCCGTAGGAAAACTAGTGTGAGAATTTGTTGCTGCTCATACTGCAGCTTATTTTAGCATAGAGAGTCAGCAACAAAATAAGAACCGGAAGTCAAGAAAAAATAGATATTGGTATACAGAAAAACCGGCCGCGCTAGCTTAACTCTTGAATTTTCCGTAGGAAAACTAGTGTGAAAATTTGTTGCTACTCATACTGTAGCTTATTTTAGCATAAAGAGTCAGCAACAAAATAAGAACCGGAAGTCAAGAAAAAATGGAGATCAGTATACAGAAAAACCGGCCGCGCTAGCTTAACTTTTGACTTTTACGTAGGAAAACTCTATGCTACAATAAGCTGCAGTATGAGTAGCAACAAATTTTCACACTAGTTTTTCTACGGAAAAATCGTTAGTTAAGCTAGCGTGGCCGGGTTTTCCGTATACCGATCTCCAACTTCTCTTAACTTCCGGTTCTTATTTTGTTGCTGACTCTCTATGCTAAAACAAGCTGCAGTATGAGTAGCAAAAAATTTTCACTATAGAATTCCCACGGAAAAATCGTTAGTTAAGCTAGCGTGGACATTATTTATTTTGGAATAATTGAAAAAAAATCAATTTTTATTTTTTAAAATTTCTTTCTCCTTAGCATCTTTCAGCAACAAATTAGCAACAAATTGACCACTATTCGCTTGATCGATCAGCCCACATCCAGTGATTTCCACGCTATCTTATTGAAAAGTTAGCGTTATTGCCGATTTTTTGCGATCGGTTGTAGCAAAAAAATTAATTTTCTAGCAACTAATTAGCAACAAATTAGCAACAAATTGACCACTATTCGCTTGATCGATCAGCCCACATCCAGTGATTTCCACGCTATCTTATTGAAAAGTTAGCGTTATTGCCGATTTTTTGCGATCGGTTGAAGCAAAAAAATTAATTTTCTAGCAACTAATTAGCAACAAAAAAGCAACAAATGTCGGTGCTTTTTTTTTTCAATTTCGCTGATTTTACATCGCCATTTTTTAGACCTGGCATTTCCTGCGTAACTTGTGCGACTGCGGGGTATCACAAATAGAGTAGAGTAAAGTTCTCAATTTAGGGCCCAGGGTTTGCTCTTCAACGCTTTCTCCTGAGGTGGCTTATCTGTGTAAATAAACCATATCAGGTGCAAGCGGCGGGTAAATGAGGCGTTTTACAGACGCCGGCGGGGCGGGCCGGGCCGGTTATTTCACGTCGAACGATAGCGCAAAAGAATACTGCACCTGTAGCGCGATCGTTTTGCCCTTCATGTGCGTTTGGTAGTTTTTTTTATACTACGTACGTGGCAGACTGGCACACGGCCCACCTGATGGGAAGCGGGCACCGTTGCCTATGAACGTGTGCAACACTAAGGGTGTCTCACACACGCGCTGCCTACCCTGAAGGGAAGGGGGGGAGGGCTGGGTAGGGAGGTTAGGAATGGATGGGGGGAGGAGGGGTAAGATACCGTCGTGTCCTACCTCCTTGTACCTACTTATAGAATTCCTTTTGCGCTATCGTTCGCCTTGAAATTGACCGGATCAGCCCGCCCCGCCGTTTGCAAAACGCCTAAAATGTCCATTTATTGTTAGTTTGGGCCACGAAGATCTTAATGTGCTTATACATCCATGTGTCGAATTGATAACCTCCTTTTTTTGAAGTCGGTTATATAAAGACAACAATGAAATCGCACGCATCTCGCAGTTTTATTTCTTAATCTTAGTTGTTTTGCTACCGTTGCCAAAATCGTAAGCAAACCGCGGAAAATACCCGAACTGTCTCTAAATATATCCGCCAGGTGTGAACGTGTTGGAATTATTGCTAGACTATGTTTTATGGCGCTGGTACACTTGATTATTTAACTTGTGAATGAGCATTCTGGCTAATAGTACAGTTAGCAAAAAAAGATTATGATCATATCTAGGTGTCAAAAGTAGGTGATGCTATAGAGCGTCAAAAGTAGGTATTGACCAAAAACAAACTGCAGGTTAAAAGGAAAATTAAAATAAATAAATAATTATAACTACATACGTTTAAAAAACTGACTTTAAAAATTAATATTATTTACTTTTTAGTGTACAGAAATAGAAAAGTTTCATTTATTAGGTTTATTATGTACAAGGGCATCGAAAACAGAATTTTTGCCGTAAATTTGATGATTTCCCCTCGATTTTCCCAAGATCCCAGCATCAGATCCTGATACCCTGGATATGGGACCACCTTAGAAGTAGCCTCTTTCAAACAAAAAAAAATTATCAAATCTATTCATAATTGGCGCCGCTATCGCGTAACATACATAGAAAAAAAAATAGCGTACGAATTGAGAACCTCCTCCTTTATTGGAGTCGGTTAAAAAATTAAAATTCTCAAGTTTTCGCGAAAATTTAAATTTACCCATATCTTTTTATCACGTTGACTCAGGAAATTGATTTTTATACACTTAATAGAGTCTATAGACCTCAATATCTTGTATAAATTTCAACTTGCTAGGTCCACCCGTTCCTGAGAAAATCGGTGATAACACACGTACAGACAGACAGATAAGTGTTCAAAAGAGTTCTTTTTTACCCGACTGCCGAAGAAAGGAGGGTAATGTTTTTCGAGACTATGTATGTATGTATGTATGTATGTATGTCCATTTCTTTGGCACGGCCTACAGCCTAAACGGCTTGACGGATTTTGACGTGCGAGGTATCATTCGATTCGTCGTGATTGTGTGAGTGACACTGGGTATATTAAAATTTCTAGAAAATCAAAATGGCGGATTTTTGGCGGCAAAATGAAAATCTTGAAAATTTGTCTTGCACGCTCTACAGCCTGAACTGTTTGACGGATTTTGACAAACAAGGTGTTGTTTGATTCGTCATGATTTTGTGAGTGACACCAGGTATATTAAAATTTCTAGAAAATCAAAATGGTGGATTTTTGGTGCCACAAACATTTGACTGCGATGGACGCAAAAACTGGGGAACGAATTTCGATGCAGTTTTATTTGTTTAAAAGGTCTTGATCAGACTTAAAATCTTACGTTTGTTTGATTACAATCGGTTTAGTAGAACCGGAGATATGAGCAAAAATATAATAATTAAGGTTGAATTTCGGTGATGTCCCTTCACTACACGAAAATTATTAACTCCATAAAAGATAGATTTTATACTTCATTATCCGGGCAGCTAGGTATATAAATACTTAACTAAAAAGTTTAAAATAAAAAAATAAATTTAAAAATTCAAAAACCCGACTGCCTAAAAACTGAAAAGAAAAAAACAAGCACTTAGATTGATGTCCGGTGGTCTAGAAACATAACAACTGAACAGTCGGGATCCATTGAAAAATTAGATTGGCTGTCGAATAATGGATCCCGACTGTTCAGTTGTTATGTTTCTAGACCACCGGACATCAATCTAAGTGCTTGTTTTTTTCTTTTCAGTTTATAGGCAGTCGGGTTTTTGATTTACTTTTTGAGGTACGGAAGCACAAAAACAAGTAGCATTTATCAGTGAAATATTCCATAATAGTGTTATATCATTTTACCAATCTGTTGTGATTTTGATAAACATGTGATAAGAATTCAGATGGGGTAAGCAGTGAGTACGTAACACTGTGGAATAATAAATATTATCATCTTATACTGAGTTCTTACATTACGAAATAAATAGGTAAGTTATTATGTTAATAAAAGGAGTTTTATTAAAAGCAAATTTTCTCGTAAGTACATAACCAGACAAATCAAATGAGCCCAAACATGACGGGTTTATCTTGTTTAGTTCACAAGTTTCTATCACCACTGACCGTCTCCATCTTTAGATCCTAGATATCACGTAGCATCAGAGTTCTCTAAACCTGTTCTCAACTAACAGTTGGAAACAGGTTTTTTTTTTTTTTTTTATATTCCGTCCGTCTATTGACTTAACCCCGCTGGATGGTAAGAAGCAAGGCCAAAGTCCAGAGGGTACGGGCCGCCATTCCAGACACCATTCGTCTCAAAATGGCGGCCCCTACCTTGACGGCCTAGACAGATGCCTTTTCACGCCCCGCTTAAAGAACCCGGGATTGAAGGAAGAAGGAAACACGTGTGCAGGAAGTGCAAGGGTTCAGAGAACGGTACTAGGTACAAGTTATTTATTGTACAACACTAGTCATGACGAATTGACATGACATGTCAGGATCGCATTCTCTCAACGGCCGAACTGTAAGCATCCCTTTCTCTATATACCTATATAGGTCACTACAGCTTCAGCCATACCGCAACGTTCCCTTATCACACTGTTCCTCACTCGGTCTATCAACGTTACTCCATTTATCGATATACTAGCTTCCGCCCGCGGCTTCGCCCGCGTGGAATTCGGTATCGCCACCAAGTCTATTTTAATGAAAGACTCTCGACTCGACTTTCCAATCCGCTGTTCCACTCCGCTGTTGACTCCACCCTACATTCCTCTCTCCACTTCAATCTCCAATCCACTCCACTCCACTCCACTTTCCACTCCACTCTCCACACCACTCCCCACTCCACTCTCTACACCACTCCCCACTCCGCTCCACTCCTCTCCACTGGTCTCCACTCGTCTAGCCAAAACCTTTCGGATAAAAAGTACTTAACGGATTTCAGTGCGGTTTTCTTGATCATACCTATTTGGAGATATGACCAAAAAACGTTTACCGACCAATTAACTCCCACGGGCAGAGCCGCGGGTATAAATAGTAACCTATATATTACTCCAGACTATAATCTATCTCTGTACCAAATTTCAACCCGATCTATTCACCCGTATTTACGTGAAAGAGTAACAAACATACATCTAGATATCCCGACTGATCGACTCCATGGGCGAAGCCGCGGGTATTAGCTTGTATAAAAAGTAGCCTATAGATATGTTATTTCACACTACAATCTATCTCGGTACCAATTTTCAGCCAGATCTATTCAGCCGTTTTTACGTAAAAGAGCAACAAAGATTTATCTAGAAATCCCAACCGATCGACTTTGCGAGCGGAGCCGCGGTATTAGCTTGTATAAAAAGTAGCCTATATGTTATTCCAGACTATAATCTATCTCTGTACCAAATTTCAACCCGATCTATTCAGCCGTTTTTGCGTGAAAGAGTAACAAACATACATCCCGATATCCCGACTGATCGACTCCATGAGCGAAGCCGCGGGTATTAGCTAGTATAAAAAGTAGCCTATATGTTATTTCAGACTATAATCTATCTCTGTACCAAATTTCAACCCACATTTATCAGCCGTTTTTGCGTGAAAGAGTAACAAACATACATCCAGAAATCCCGACTGATCGACTCCGTGGGTTGACTAATCGACTCCGTGAGCGGAGTCACGGGTATTAGCTTGTGTAAAAAGTAGCCTATATGTTATTCCACACTTTAATCTATCTCGTTACCAAATTTCAGCCAGATCTATTCAGCCGTTTTTACGTGAAAGAGTAACAAAGATTTATCTAGAAATCCCGACCGATCGACTTTGCGAGCGGAACCGCGGTATTAGCTTGTATAAAAAGTAGCCTATATGTTATTCCAGACTATAATCTATCTCTGTACCAAATTTTAGTCTGATCCATTCAGCCGTTTTTGTGTGGCAGAGTAACAAACATACATCCATACATCCAGACATCCAGACATCCAGACATCCAGACATACATTCTTACAAACTTTCGCGTTTATAATATTAGTAGGATGGTGGATATTCCGCTCATATGTACGAAACGATGGTGCGATGGTAGCTGAATGGATAAGGACGCGGCCTCTACTCAGAGGTATCGAGTTCGAATCCGGCCGGACAGTACCAATGTGAATCTCACTTTGTGGAATTTATATGTGCTAATCACATGATTTACCATCTGCTGACGGTGAAGGAAAAACATCGTGAGAAAACCCATATGTCCTGGAAGAAATTCCAAGGACATGTCCGATCCACCAACCCGCATTAGGCCAGCGTGTGTGGATTAAGGTCTTAACCCTCTCAGCTCTCTCGTTAGAGGAGAGGAGACCTGTGCCCAGCAGTGGGACATTAATGGGTTAATATTATTATATACGAAACGCCTCAGTGATACGTTAATTTATGTGTATTGGAGTGGAATGCCCTGCCTGAGTCTGTGTTTCCGGAAAGCCGAAAAGCTGGAAAGCGAAAGGAGTAGCCAAACGCGGGTCTATCGACTCTAAAAGTAAGTATATTAGGGCCTACCCGCACTTCTCTCTTTCACGAAGTGTGACACAAATTTTGTGCTAAACCGCTTGTCTAGCATAAGCGGCCATAATAACCTTGAGTTGTGTTCCCGCTGGTAAGTAGGGTAGACAGAGCTCACTGTACCCCTCCTCCCCTCACCCCTTCCTAGCCCTCCCCCCTTCCCTTCAGAGTAGGCAGCGCGGGTGTGACACCTTCAGTGTTGCACACGTCCATAGGCCACGGTGACCACTTCCCATCAGGTAGGCCGTGTGCTTGTCTGCCACCTACGTGGTATAAAAAAAAATCATCATCTACCTGCCCTTGTCCCAATTAAGTATTTGGGGTAGGTGCAACATGTATTTTTCCTCCAAACATACCTGTCAGATATCATCTCTTCGGTTACTCCCGAGTCCCGCCGCTTGTCTAGCCTCTAACATAGAATTCATTACTTCTAGATTACTTATCTAACGGCTAGCCATGATCAAATCATTGCAGCGCGTTCGCGGATAAATTATTTAGCACTTATATAAATAACTCGACTGTTTATAGCCGAAACCAGGTGAATGGCGGACTCAGAACAGATTTAGACTTCATAGGAATAGAACTTCCTGTGTGGAACCCAGATCTTTTTTTACCACTTAGGCGGGAGACAAATACACAGCCCACCTGATGCCAAGCGGTCACCGTTGCCCATGAGCTTGTGCATCATCAGGAGCAGAACACTCGCACTGTTGATCCTGTATAAACCTTTTCATTTCAAGAAGGTAGAATACGACGGTATCTCCCGTCCGAAATGAGCTGTCCGACTGGGGTAGTACCTCCGCCCTACAGAACACCGCACCATAATAACCATCGTGTTGTGCTCCCGCCGGTAAGTAGGGTAGCCAGAGCTCACTGTACCCCTCCTCGTCCCACCCCTTCGTAGCCTCCTCGCCCCTTCCCAGCCCTCCCTTCCCTTTAGGGTAGGCAGCGCGTGTGTGACACCCTTAGTGTTGCACACGTTCATAGGCCATGGTGACCGCTTCCCATTAGATAAAAAAAAATCCTATAACTTAACTGTATAATCCGATCGTAGACTAATCTCAAAGTGAGAGTTTTACAATAATGTTTCGAAATTCCCGGGGGTCGCGGTAACGGGATCTGATTTTCAAGCGGACGGAACCGCAGGTATAAGCTATCAATAAAAATAGTTTTATTTAGATACAAGATGTAGAAAACAAATCGCATGATATCGGCCGAAGTACGTTCGAGTGTAATTAGTTGGCATGCATTCATAATCTCTGGTGCGTGTACGAGCAATGAATGATTCGATTCGTTTGTGTGTGTGCGACTTTGAGTTACGACATCGTATTGTAGAATCTACAGGGTGTATTTTTCACCTGGGCGTGGCTGGGCCAATTCGAAACTAAAGGCATAGCCAGAAAATGCTCAAAGGAGTCTCGGGTCCGATTTTGATAACAAATTAAAATTGCATCATTGGATTTAAAAAAAAATTATACTTTCGGCCAGGAATCGGACCTATTGATTTAAATAAAAAATACATCCTGTATTATTACACCATTGGATAGTGCCGCTAATAAGGAACAAATTCCGGGTAGTAGTCATATACTACTTAAGGAAAGATCTAATTTAAAAAAATCATTATCTCTTCATTGTCATCTTATTTCTTGTTGCGTACAAAACTTTCACCTCTGAAAAATAAGTTTCAGGGAAAATATATTTTGTAATTTCGTTTACTCAATTAGTCAATCAATTTATTAGCCTGTTGACGTCCACTGCTGGACATAACCCTCCCAATGTGCGCCATACCACCCGATTCTCCACCTTCCGCATCCAGTCCATCTCAGCTACCTTTTTCAGGTCGTCGGTCCATCTGGCTGGGGGGCGTCCCACCTTCCGTTTGCCGACTCGCGGTCTCCACTCTAGGACTCGTTTGCTCCAACGGCCATCGGTCCTTCCGACAGATGTGGCCAGCCCATTGCCATTGCAGCTTGCTTATTCTGCGAACTATTTCGGATTCTCAATTCAATTCAATTCATTTATTTCATTTGAGTGTAATGTGGTACAAGAGATCGTATAACTAGTTCAAATACACAAAACAATAAATATTATTCGGTTTCAACAAAAAAGGAAAAAAAGACTAACTAAAATTCTACGAACTGAGAACGTCTTTTTTTTTAAGTCGTTTCAAAAAGAACAGGAAAAAATTTCTGACGGTTTTAAAAAAATGTTAAGAATATTTTCCTTAAGAATTATTTCAATAGGTTTCCCACACAGACGGTAAGACAAACAAATGATAATAATTTATTACAGATTGCTTCGAAATAGATCATACGTTAAGGCTGACTTCACACATTCGAAATTATCTCTCTGACTACCTGTTGCTCACAGCTCCGCCCTCGTAAAATTCTGATCCCGTTCCCGCGACCTATGGGAACCTATTCCCGGGATAAAATACCCATGTGTTATTCCAGACCATAGTCTATCTTTGTGGCGAGTTTCATCCAGAGCCATTCAGTCGTTTTTGCGTGAAAGAGCATTTTTATCCTGGGAATAGATTCCCGTGGGTAGTGGTAGGGGGATCAGAATTTCACGCGAGCGGAGCCGTGGGCTGTTGCCTAGTTAATTATATGTGAGAAAAAGTACCGGAATTTAAGAACATGAATTTAGAGAGACAATTCGGCTGTGTGGGCCTAGCCTTATACATAAATGCATTTATGCGCGTGCGCTGCCGCTAGTATTACCAATGTGTGTGTGTGTGTGCATATGTATATTCGTAGACGTTGTGTACGTGTGTGTGTTTTATGGAAGTGTGAGTGAATGCGGTCAGACAGCACGGCGGCGGGCGTCAATGCTTCAAAAATATATATAAACGTGTATTTTTTTTGCAATTTTCGTCTTATCTTAATGATCGCGATGTTATCTCAGTCGGTCGTAACTATTTTAATGTACTAATGATGGTTGTGCTACAAGAATATAACTTTTTTTTGTGTTGACACAGCTGAATCGAGAGTCATTTCTTTTTTCTATGAATTAAGAACTTGGGACCAATTCTCGTATAAAAAAACGTGTGTGTACTTATGTACACGCGTTAGAAGTTATGCTTCATTAGCAAAATTACACTATTGGACTACTTTATGCGGTAATACCGTGCTCCGCGAACATACCCATAGTAATTGTCATTATGACATTGACAAGAAACTAAAAAACTAAAATGTTGACTATAGCTAACTTCAGGATGCTGGTTTTTCGTGACGGTGTGCAAGCGCATCGTAAGACAAATAAAATTTACTCTCATAATTTTTCCCTAACGCGCCAAAAGAAGTATAACTTCAAAAATATGTCCAAAACCTTCCAAAGATCTTCTAAATTTCAAAAAAAAGTATTCTTGTTATAAGAATAGATTTTTTGATACTTGGGAGAAGGCCCATGAAGCTCTAGCTTACAGTCTCCATCTTAAGACCCTGGATATCGCATAGCATCGATGTATTTGTCAACACAAAACAAGTGTAAACTCAATTGGCTTCTTTAGTTAATAAGTTACTATGGAAATGTTCATATTCTTATTATCGAACCAGCTTCATAGCACCATGTTATCCTATTTTCCAAAGTATACCAAATTTGAACCCAATCTGACGTCAGGTCAGGAAGAACCGCGGTAGCCTAGTGATCTGGGTAATGGACTCCTAAGACGAGTTCTCGGGTTCGATCCCAGGTTCACCATGGCACACACCAATGACTTTTCGATGCTTTTCGAAGTTATGTGTGTATTTATCGCGAGTTTTTAAGTGCCCGGTTAATGGCAATATGCTCGCCACCTATTGCATTGGGACCTAAACATAAACTGGCGAAACGTGGGTGCTAGCACCTCTGCCTACCCCTTCAGGCGTGAGTTTATGTTATGTTATGTTATGCTGACGTCAGGAAGCGTTTTAATACGCTTCCCAGATTTGTCCCATACTAACAAACAGAGCAAGTTAAATAAAAACTTGTAAAAACTCCAATAAATATTCTGCGTATGAGAATGATTAACTGTCCTCTGCCGCCCGCGTTAATGGCTTGATGAATATGATGAATGAGCCGCAATGAACACACAAACGTTACGTGGTGTTGTGTGTCGGTACATTAATTTATTAGTCGCTAATTGCTGGGCAGTTCAATTCCTCTTATTGTAGATTATTATGACCGGTTGTTGAGCTAATCATATAAAAAGTTGATTGTTTTGTTGTACTTGCGGACGATATAAATATGGTTGATGTGTGTAATCACGCGAAAGGATCGCGTGAGGATTTCTAGTGTCCGTAGCAACCTTCGATTCTAAACGAGATTAGACTAGCTAGACATACATACATACATACATACATACATACATACATACATACATACATACAATCAACTTTTTATATGATTAGCTCAACAACCGGTCATAAGGTGGAGACTAAGCTTCAAAGCTTGGAACATCGGCGTAGAATTGCTAGCCTTTCTGTCTTTTATCGGTTGCACTTCGGGGAATGTGCGCTGGAATTGCATAACCTAATTCCTCCAAGCCCTTTTCATCACCGAACGACCAGACGTACGGCAACGCGCCACCGGTACATGGTGGATATCCCACTCATACGTACAAAACGTTTTGGCAGTACGTTCATCGTGCGTACTGCTAAAGAGTGGAATGCCCTGCCTGAGTCTGTATTTCCGGAAAACTACAACCTGGGAGTCTTCAAGTCTAGAGTGAATAGGTTTCTTCTAGGCAAGCGTGCTCCACCGTCGGCCACATCATCATTTGCCAACAGGTGAGATCGTGGTCAAACGCGTGCCTATTACCAATTAAAAAAAAAAAAAAACATACATACAGATCACGCCTATTGGGGTACGCAGAGACAACATCATTCTTCTTGCTACGATCCTGGCATACTCCTTTCGCTTCTTCAACTTCCATAATTGTTTTCATACACGCACGCCGGTTGCGGGTACTCTTGACCTGGCCTTTCTCCAAAACGTCCTGGATCTGACTAGAATATGTACGCCTAGGTCGGCCTTTACGGGGTTGCCCATTCACCCTTGCCTCATTATGTTTCGTCAATCTTCTTTCATCCATATTGCTTAGATTATACACTGCTTTCGAGTGCCTATAAAGGGCTGCTTTGAGGATCTCAACGTGTCCCTCTGACTACCGCAGAACACATCCTCCTTCTGTCCATGGTTTGCCGAGCCTATTGGCGATTAAGACCGAACGGGGGGTTTATACGTTTATACGGTAGGACACGACGACCTCCGCCCTACAGAACACCGCGACCATAATAACCATCGAGTTGTGTTCCCGCCGGTAAGTAGGGTAGCCAGAACTCACTGTACCCCTCCTCCTCCCATCCCTTCCTAGCCTCCCCACCCCTTCCCAGCCCTCCCCCCTTCCCTTCAGGGTAGGCAGCGCGTGTGTGACACCCTTAGTGTTGCACACGTTCATAGGCCACGGTGACCGCTTCCCATCAGGTGGGCCGTGTGCTTGTCTGCCACCTAAGTAGTATATAAAAAAAAGGGGCGGGCTGGTTCTCCGAGAGCAGGCATGGAGTTGACACTGGACGGCAGCTTGTAGCGATGGGGACATCTTAATACCGTAGATAATTCAAGGTCAGCCAGGACAGGAAAATGCCTTATTGGGTAACCTTACACCCCGGTAATTAAAATCCGAAATATATATGGGGTTGGTATCTTTGGGAATTTGTGAGTGTATCCATAACTAGTAATAGTTGCTAGCCAGAGTCGAAACTCACAAGATCGGAGATGTTTCATCGCATCAGTCATACGATGGCGGAGTGCCATACCTGTTTGCCAGACATTACGGCATACAATTGTTTTCAATGACTTCTCGTTAAATATTGACTCATATCCAAGTATATTTGTATAAATAAAAGGTAAGGTAAGTTCGCGAGGAATCACCTCTCAGCACGAAGGTCCAAGAACCCTTCCAAGACCCCGATAGTTTTTAGGGTGCCGTACCCAAAAGGTAAAAACGGTATCCTATTACTAAGACTTCGCTGTCAGTCTGTCTGTCTACCTGTCTATCTATCTGTCTGTCTGCTTGTCTGTCACCAAGTATCTCATGAACCGTGATAGTTAGATAATTGAAATATTCACAGATGGTGTATTTCTGTGGCCGCTATAACAACAAATACTAAAAAAAATAAAGGGTCCCTTAAATATCTATTTTATTCTGTTTTCCCATACTACAACTAACGTGGTATGGAAACCTTCGTGAGTCCGTCTCGCACTTGACCGGTTTTCTTTGAAAATATCTTTATTATAAGTTTACTTAGTAGGGAATTTTTGTCATTTTTCACGGCCAACCGAAATAAATTCCGATTCCTAGACACTAGATATTTAAGATAAGTGTTAACTATTCTTTGAATATAGTGACATAATGGTACTATGAATAGCCAAATCGTCACTTACCGCCGATGCTGTAGCCTTGAGGTGACTAACAGTACCATAGTGTCATTGTTTGTTCATTGGAATGGAAAAGTCAATACCTAGGCTGAGATTTGAACCCACTACCACCCACGCGAAATTCAAAAAAAAGTTCACTTCTATTTTTTTGTCTTCTTCGAATCTATGGCTATTACCTTTATATCGGTCACGTCAATTTGCTATGACTTCACCTCGCCTGATGGTAAGCTAAAGGTAAAGTATCAGGAGGGGGGTCCCCATTACATACACCGACAGCGCCATAATGGTGGCCCTCAACTTGACGGCCTCATCAAATGCTTATTCGCGCCCCGCTTAAAGGACCCGGTACTGTAGGAGGAAGGAAACACGTGAGCTGGTAAAGAATTCCAGGTCTTTATGGTGCGGTAAAGAAAAGAGGCACCGAACCGCTTTTTTATACTACATAGGTAGCAGACAAGCAAACGGCCCACCTGATAGAAAGCGGTCACCGTGGCCTATGGACGTGTGCAGCACTACAGGTCACACACGCGCTGCTTCTTCCTGAAGGGAAGGAGAAGGTGTGGGAGGTTAGGAAGGTGTGGGGGAGAAGGGGTACAGTGAGCTCTGACTACCCTACTTACCTTGGGGAACACAACACGATGGTTATTATGGGGCGGTGTCCTGTAGGGCGGAGGTACTACCCCAGTTGGACAGCTCATTTCGGACGGGAGATACCGTCGTGTCCTACCTCCTCTATACTTAATTCTCGATGGAATTATTTGCACGGTATTTTGCTAGACACCTCTCGCTCAGGCCGGGTTCAGCTGAGGCATAATTTTATATCAGTGAAGGGGTATTTTAACCGCAAAACTTCTGTTACTAAACCGACCAGTCTATCGTGTTCAGACAAACGTGGGCAGTGAATGACATATAATTATCTAGATAGTAAAAATGAAATGGAAAAGTACCACAATATTTTATGTACTTATCGTGGGGACAACAACCCATTTCTTGGATTCCCTCCAATTCTAACACGTATATAAGCGGCTTGTGAACTTCCCGACACCTGTAATGGTAGCATATAAATAACTATCCAATTAATTTCTCACATTTTAGACGTCGAATGGGGAAAAAACATTGAAATTAGGGCAAATATTTTAAATGACACAGACAAACCTGCCTGTTTGTCTGTTACGCTTTCACGCCTAAACTACTGCACCGATTTTGATGCAGATTTTGTGGGACTCAGAACCTGACCATTTAAACAAAAGTAAGCGCGAAGACTGTTGGAGGAAAATTTCTGAAGAATGCAATGTCCTGTCGGGGAACTTAAAAAACTCAGGGACTTCTGATGGCTGGGCCTGCCTCGCGAGGCTCGCTTCTGTGTTTCGGGGTGATGTGCGAATCTGGCTTGCGAGCCACTACATCGAGGCTGCCTCGTAAGCCCATGCGCTCGGCCTGGACGCGGCTTTTCGTGCAAGCCCGCCGGTTTCGAATGCTTTTGCAGGAATTTAGGTACCTATTACTTAAATACATTAATTACTGCAAGAAGTGAGATCCGGTTGCTGATATATTTACGTCAGCTCTTTTTCAATGAAAATGTAATTTTATTGAATAACTATCGCATGCCCGCGGCTCCCCCTACGTAGACGTCAGTTATCGCGTTTTACAAGCTTTTATTTAGTTTCACCTGTCCCGTTGTCTGTAATCAAATCTTGCAAGCCATTTTTCGACCACTTCTGGTTATCCGATTGAGCTGAAATATGACATACTTTGTAAGTCCCATGACAATGCAATATTGTAAATAATAAAAGTTTGTTTTTAGAAAGTTTTTTTTTTTAAACAGCAGCTTGTTTGACTATGTCTTACGCGTAAGATTTTTAGTCTGACCAAGGTCTTTCAGATGAAAAAAAAAAGTTAAAATTCGTTACAGTAGTTTTGCGTCCATCGCAAAAAAGCAGACACGGATTCCAAAAATATGTTTTCCTGTTCAGAATTATTCATCTATGTACTTCTATACTAATATTATAAAGAGGTGAAGTTTATTTGTTAGTATATTTGTTAAATTGTAAGGGGTAATCTCGGGATCTACTGAACCGATTTTAAAAATTCTTTCACTAATAGAAAGCCACGTCATTCGTGAGTGTCATAGGCTATGGGGACCCGGCTTCGATTCCAGCTTTCCATTAAATATATTATATTTATTGGAAAACTGGAATTTACACCCGGGCGAAGCCGGGTCCCGGGTCGCTAGTTTAACATAATCCAAGTATTTTTTATGTCACCAATGTACAGACACAGCTACTTCATAATTTTATAATAGTATAGAAATAATAATTATATTATTAATAGTAGAATAGTGTTTTTGCCGAGTTACTTATTAACATATATGACCGCAACTAGGACTTGGTGCTCGCCGCTTAGGTATTGGACTTTAACTGTAGAGCTATTAAATAATAATCACCAATCATAACACTATTATTAAATGATTTGACAATAGTAAGGGATGACGTCATACCTTGGTATAGCATATTATAAGTTTGCAGTGTTTTGTAAAAATTAACTATAGTGCGCGGCATCTAACGTGGCCAAATCTTGGAGTAGTGTGGGCCCCACTACTCCAAAACCTTGCCAAGTTAGATGCCGTGCACTATACTTGTTTCTAGGCGACGCATTTTACCACAAACAAGTATAGTTGTACAGCATCTTAATTGACAAGGTTTTGGAGTAGTGGGGCCCATACTACTCCAAGATCTGGCCACGTTAGATGCCGCGCACTATACCTACTTGACATTTATCGACATTTTGTGGAATGTTCTCCGCACGAGACGCTAACATAAGATTTTTTTTTTTACCACTTAGGTGGCAGAAAAGCACAGGGCCCACCTGTTGGGTAGCGGTCATTGGTTGTGGAGGTCAGATGGCAGTCGCTCCACGGAAAATATCGAAGTTCAGCCGCGTCTCAGTTAGACTGGAAAGCCGACCCCAACTGAGTTGGGAAAAGGTTCAGAAAATGATGATGAAAGTTTGTGTGTTTGTTAAATTATAAGGGGTAATCTCGGGATCTACTGAACCGATTTTAAAAGTGAGTGTCATAGGCTATATTTTATTGGCAAACTGGAATTTACACCCGGGCGAAGCCGGGTCCCAGGTCGCTAGTACTATTATAGTTCACTACGACGACGGGACGTTAAGTTAGCACTTCTTGGGCCTTCCTCTCCCGCTGAGGCCTGTGGTAGTGGAATAAGAGATCGAGCTAGGCTTCGGACCTACAAGACAGACACATAGGCAGACATGGCAGAACTAAAAGTGTCCTTTAAGCGGGGCGTGATAAAGCATTTGATGAGGCCGTCAAGTTTGGGGCCACAAGTATGGGGGCACTGTCGGTGTATGTAACGTGGTCCCCCTTCCTGATACTTTACCTTTAGCTTACCATCAGACGAGGTGAAGTCATATTGACGTAACCGACATAAAAAAATGCGGGCATAAAAAAGGGAATCCGTATAGACTACCTACGTAGGTACCTTTTTTTTTATTTTTCCGTGCGGAAATCCTCATGGATACCCACCCCGCGGCCAGCGGGGCAGGTTATGTCGGACTCTTACCGACTAAAACCGCACGCCGTCTAGGGTCTCCTGACGCCAGGGTGTAAGGTGGCCCAAAGAGCATTTCCCGCGCACCCCTGCTTACCTACGTAGGTACCTAACTCTTATAAAACCCATGCAGAAATCAGTCACACAATCGTTGCTTAACCCGCAGTAGTTTTCTAGTCTGTAAATAAATACACGTGACCCATCGCACCCTTTATGTAGTGACCTTGACACCGGGGCTCAAGGTCGCAGCGATGAAGTCATATTATTACCGATTGTTGTTTCATGTTGATAACTTTGTTAGGCCGGCTGCAGACCAGCGACTTGCTCATGTCATTTTCTTAGTCGGTAAATAAATACTCGTGACTAATCGCACCCTATGTGTAGTGACTACTGTGAGTAGTCTATCAATCAGCAGGTATACCTACCGGTTTGCAAGCAAGGTAAGCTTTCCACGAGGTGCACCCGGGCAACGGAGGCGAACAGCGCCTCCCACTCGCCATGGGAGACGCTGCTGCCTGCGCCCAATCCGGCCGGGGTGGGTGTTACCCTCTAGAGGGTTGCTCTGAGGCTCTCCGCGTGTCCCTCTAACTAGCAGAGGGTACAGTAGGAGCGAGCGGGGGCGAGCTGATTGTCTGCGCGTCGACGGTTGAATGAATGGACGGCTGCCTATCATTCTACACCCCACTGTCGACGAAGTGGCGCGATGCTCGCACCACCCTTCCTTTTGGGGGGTCGAGGGGGACATCTTAAAACCGTAGATGGTCTGTTAGGTAACTTTACACACCGGTAATTAAGACCCGACACGGCGAGCACCCCCGATGCCTGACGGAGGTGGTATCCATGGGCATTGCCGCACGATAAAAGAAAGTGCGGTAAGCTTGGAACCGCAGGTCTTGGTGGCGCCGGGTCTTAGCGTGTACCCAGCTTTATTCTGTTTACTGGACAATAAACGCGATAACAAATCTTTCGTCAAGTGTGTACTCCTAATAATTATAATTATTATCGTTTAATATATCGGTGTTAGCTTTGCACATAGAGCTATTGAAACAATGCTATTTAGATCAGATAGCACAACATATGAACGATTACTGATATCAAGCATTCGAGTTGACATAGATACCCTTTTAGGCACGAACCCTTTAGATTAGGAAGTGCGATCTGGGGGCAAGCCCTCCAGCCCCTCGCGAAAAGGAGACGTCTGTGTTTGCCTGGACGTTGCCTAATGCAGAGTTAAATAGAGCAGTTGACACCCTTCGGACACGTGCTAGCACTCCTAGCACTAGACAGACGCCATAGAAGTATTCTTGTATAGTGTTAAAATACTTGATCATGTTAAATGAACAGCTCCGAATACAAAGGTATTGCTTTTTTAAAAACAAGCTTCCTAGTAAGTACATAACCAGACAAATCAAACGAGCTCAAAAATGACGGGTTTATCTTGTTTAGTTCACAAGTTCCTATCACCACTTACCGTCGCCATCTTTAGACACTTCAGGAAGTATACAAACATATTAACAAACAACAGAGCAAGTTAAAACAAAGCTTGTAAAAACGATGACCGACCATCACGCGGGCGGATCCGCGGGCATCAACTGGTATAAAACATAATTATTTTAAAGTAATAATTCCTCTTTCCTCATTTAAATGCAGGATCAGAGCAAATGACTCAGCTTAATCTAAATCCATTCAATATAAGCACAGTGGTTCTCAAGTCACTAGGGCACTGGGTGACGTAACCCCCTGCTCGGTCGCACTGTGACGTCATCATAGATCTAGACCCAGATTAGCACGCCACAAAATGGAACTGTTTTTAAGTACTTTTTGTTATTCAGAACATTTCGTGAAGAATTCCTTCGCGTTTTCATTGCTATTTGAATGTTTAAAATTGTTATAACAAAACATTAAAATAATTAGCCTTTGTTTGAAAAATTTAATGTTGAAGTGTTGGTAGGTTAGTCGTTCAGTCGTCGACCTCATCGAGAAGTCTAAGGTTCGTATCTTGGTAGTTACACTACCGACGTTAATCCATTTCTAACTAGCGATTTAGCAGTGATTTTGCTTCTTAAAAAATTTTTGGTCTTCAATTTCTGGCCGTGTATGTATCTGCCACCTAAATGGTATAAAAAGCCATTGCCGGGATAAAAAGCTTTTGTGCTATACCTGTGACTATTCCAAACTATCACTACATACATTCATAACTCTACTCATCTAAAACCGTTCAGCTATTTCATATTTTATTCAGTCCTTTTTAAATAAATGTAGGCAATAAGTTAACTTTATATTTCGTGCCGATTGTACTTACAATACACTATCCATTAAATAGATAATGATAGTGTACTAGCTGTTGCCAGCGACACCGCCTGACAATACAAGTATGAATCATTACTCGTTAATAACCAATGCCACCTATGTTTTATAGCGGTAAAACATCTCACCTGGTGAGTATGAACCACCTTGGTTGAAGGGCTATCCCTTTGACCACGGTGACTTATCTGACTGACAAATTTTTGTGTCACCTTACACCCCGGCGTTTGAAGACTCGAGATAGCATGCGATTTTAGTCCCCCTCCCCTTTTCCCTAATCCGTGTGAGTGGAAATTGAGTTGGGAAAAGGCTCGAAGGATGACAGTGATACAAATCTGTTCTTTTACTGAGTCGCCTTCCTCGGGCTCCACTACTCATTGGTGATATTCAAGTTCTGTTTTTAGACCTTTTTTTGGATTTTTTAGGGTTCTAGCTACTTGTAACAACTGCCATAGATGTTGGTATGGCAACCGCGACCAACGGTTAAGGCGATAAGCAGACGGAGGCGCGGGGCGGTCAAAATGTCCCCGACGCACTCTTATTATTAGTGTCATTAGATCGCATATTTAGCCCGCGTATGTCTGACAAGTGACATGAGCTATTGCGCGGACAAATACAACCTTATAATCGTACAAATAAGAGTGCGTCGCGGTCATTTAGACCGCCCCGCCCCGCCCTCATTTATCGCTTAAGCTTACTCTTCGAGAGATGATGAAGCCTCAAGGGCTGAAGCCATTAATACTAAGACTGTCTGCACTAGTGTTTTTGGCTATCTACTATCTCTTTACTATTTACTTTTTAGTGTTATCCGAAGCACTGCAACAATTTGATGTATGCTCTAAATTTATGTAGCAAATACGCATAGTTTCGTTCGCTTTATGACCTAAATGGAGATATAGGTCAAACGTACATAACAGTACGTATGCATATCTGTACGTTCATACTATGTGAAGAAGTTCAATGCTTAATGTGGCAGAAATACATAAAATAATAAGGTTTATGGTGCGCCGGCGATAGACAGCGTTTCTCAAAGTTATCGTCACGCGCTTGGGGGTCAACAAGGCTAGAGTCATATTGATTTTAAATTATATTTAGGTTTAAGAAAATGTTGATATACCTTATATTATTGCGTTGCTTTATTTGTTTTCTATTACTTGTAACATCCGAAATGACTAGTTGTATACCTATCCATTAACCCTTTCAGCTAATTGCCTTTGTTAGCAGTGGGTTCACGTCGGTATCTAGTGTAATTCCTAGGATTCTGTTCGATTCGAACCCGGAACCACGCGACCCCATAATCACTAAACTACAACACTTCTCATTACCAAGCTGCTTGACATTATTAAAGAATTCCTCAATACTGCCTTTCGCGTTTTTCCACAACCTCAAACTAATTCATCCATTATTCATCCACAAAACTTTGGCAAACGCACGCTACTGTAATAAATGCATTTGGTGACGCCATCACTCGTGTTTGCGAATAACGATGACGTCATTATGAAGTGTATTCCAGTTTCCCACTAGTTTATAGCGCACAGAATACATGGCCGTCATCTAGTGCTTACTCATAAAAGCTACCCGTGGATTTATGGATATTATTTTTAAATGAGAAATTCTATGGACTGAGTGACGACATGTTTTATGTCCTACTAGCTGTGCCCCCGACTCTGTCCGCATGGATTTAGAATTTTACTAAACGCTGTTATTTAACTTGACCTGTTTGTTTGGACCAAATCTATTGACCCCCTTCCTGTGGACGGATTGTTCTGATATTTGGGACATATCTTTAGTTCTGGTGACAACCAGATTGGATTAGATAGTTAGAACTGAACCCTGAACCTCTCGATCATAAGCCCGATTATTTAACCACTAAGCTAGTAAAATGACTAAAATATAACTTTTTTTATCGTTGCAGTGCCTATGACGACGCGTGCGCAACTCGCGGCGGAGTACCTGGAGTCGTGTAGGAGACACAACACGCCTTGTATCGACGGCGTACTGCAGCAGATACGGGTAATCAATATCTTCATCTTCATCATCATCACTACAGCCTTTTTCATTTACTGGCTCTGCCCCCCGGCTTTGCCCGTATAGGACACGTCAAAATGACTTTACCTCGCCTGATAGTAAGCTAAAGTCCTGATATCTCAGGACTGGGGTCACCACCACATACACCGGTAGTGCTACAGTGGCGGCCCTCAGCTTGACGGCCTCATCAAATGCTTTTTCACGCCCCGCTTAAAGGCCCCGGGGCTATAGGAGGAAGGAAACACATGCGCTGGTAAAGAATTCCAAGTCTTTATGGTGCGGCAAATAAAAGAGGCACCGAACCGTTTGGTTCTTGATGGAATTGATGCCACCGTGTGAGGGTGATACCTTAGTCTAGCACGTGTAGTTCTGTGTAGGAAAGGAGAGGGTGGGATTAATTGGAAGAGCTCATCGTTCAGTAGTTTTTCAGTTTTCTTGTATCTACTATCGATTCTGATCTCCCATACTCCAGTTAAAACAAACACACTGTACTGCTAATGGTTGGTGCTATCGATCCAAGGCCCAGCTTCATAACATATTTAAATGTTGCAACTGTGTCACTGACAGCGCAGGAGATCGATAACTGTGGCTATTTATATTGCTCGTGATGCAATTGAACGTTATACTGGTTACACAATTGTGTTAACTACATACATGTACTTCATCTGTCCCTTTTTTCGTGTAGAAATCTCTGCCGATACCACCCCCGTCGGCCATTTGGGGTGGTTATGTCTGATTCGAACCGGCTAAACCGCACGTCGTCTTGGGTGACAATTACCGCGGTTTAAGGTGACCCAAGAAAGCAACAACCTCCCCCCCTTTTTTTATCGTGCGGAAATTCCCGTGGATACCACCCTCGTCGGCCATCGGGGGTGGTTATGTCTGATTCGAACCGACTATACCGCACGCCGTCTCAGGTGACAATTACCGCGGTTTAAGGTTACCCAAAAGCCATTTCCCTCACAGCCCAGCTGAACTCGAGTAATCTACGGTTTTAAGATGTGCCTCGCGACACCCACAAAGGAGGGCGAGGTGAGCATAGCGCCCCTTCGCTGTGCTCGGAGAGCCAGCAAGCTCTCCGCCTGCCCGCCACTGTGCCTTATGCTAATCGGAGGGACACGTAGAGAGCCTCCGAGTAGCCCTCTTTTTTATATTCTTTAGGAGGCAGCCAAGCGCACGACCCACCTAATGGAAAGTGGTCAACGTGGCCTATTGACGTGTGCAACATAAGTGATGTCACACTAGCTCTGCCGACCTTCGAGGGGAAGGGGGTTGAGGAGTTTGGGCGGGGAAGGATTGGAGAGATGGGGGAGGTATTGTGAGCTCTGGCTACCCTACTTACCGGCAAGAACACAACAAATAGGGGCCACTCCCACCTCGGCGAGCATTTGCCGCAGGCAGCAGCGTCTCCCTTACAAGTGAGAGGCGCTACCGTCTCCGGTGCCCGGGTGCACCACGTGGTTCGTCCCTCAATTCAGTTTGGTACGAAAACCTCGATGCGAGATCGTATTGTAGATATCGGCACAGTTGTAAAATAGTGTCAAATGTATTTGTAGACATGTTATGATAAATCGTACGCGAGCCAAATTCGATTTACGATGTGTGTAGAGATATCTGATTTGATAACGTATCTTATTAATGTGATAAACGTGAAATTTGTCTGTTTGTTTGTGTAACTTATTACCCGTGTCGCGTAATAGCAAGACCTTCGGATATAAATCAACCTCACAAGCTGGTATACCTTTTTTTCCCGTGCGGAAATCAAATCAAATCAAATCATTATTATTTGTGTAAACACGAGTCAATATACAATGCATGCAAGATGGTAAATAATTTAGTTAATGCCCAGCGTGCTTAGCCGTAGCGATGCCGTAGTAAATCCTTATGGATAGCCACCCTGCGGCCAGTGGGGCAGGTTATGTCGGACTCTTACCGACTAAATCCGCACGCCGTCTAGGATCTTCTGACGCCAGGGTGTAAGGTGGCCCATAGAGCATTTCCCTCGCAAGCTGGTACACCTATTGATTGACTGACAAGGCTCTGGCACAGGTTTTCCTTTTAGGGTTGAGAGGTTAGACGGCTTCCATAAAATCTGATGGAGGAGGAGGTCAACACCATGCTCCGAGGAGAAAGGCTTCGGTTGTAACTGGGAACAACACCAAGATAATGATGATGATTTCGCGACAAACTTTAATATTACTGGACGCTCGACTAATTTGACTTCACCTCGCCTGATGATAAGCTGAAGGTAGTCTCAGGAAAGAGGGTCACTATTAGGTACATACAAGTACCATGTTAACAATGGAGGTCGTTAAAGGTGTCGGAAAAATTATTATTATAAATAGATTCCCGTATGTGGCGGGAACGGGTTTAGTTATACCTCGCGGGTGAAGCCGCGGGTAACATCTAGTGTATGTATATAATATTATCTAATCAACCATCTAAAACATATTCAACTAAGACGTTTGAAATTTTTATCAAACGTGTTAATGAAACTCAAAATCTTAATCAATTTTTGTGACATCTTTATCAAGTGCTATATCCTAAATCTAATTATTATGTGGCCGATTTATTAATAGTTTCGAACGATAAGATTTCTCAATAAATTATTAGTTGTGCCGGGTCAAGTAATTAAAACCGGGCGAAGTAGCGGTTCGTCCAGAATTTGATATATTTTTTTATTTTAAACACGTCAATATGTCTTTTTTTTTTATTCATGATAGGCTTACGTTTGACCTCAATCTCACCTGATGGTAAGTGACGATGTGGTCTACGATGAATCACGCTTGCCTAGAAGGAACCTATTCACTCGTGACTTGAATACTCCCAGGTTATAGCTTTCCGGAAACACAGACTCAGGCAAGGAATTCCACTCCTTAGCTGTACGCACGCACTGACTTTACCTCGCCTGATGGTAAGCTAAAGTCTCCAGCCCGGGGGTCACCACTACATGCACCGATAGTGCCACAATAGTGGCCTTCAGCTTGACGGCCTCATTAAATACTTTTTCACGCTTAAAGGACCCGGGACTGTAGGAGTAAGGAAACATGCGCTGGTAAAGACTTTCAAGTCTTTATGGTGCGGCAGAGAAAAGAGGCACCTAACTGCTTGGTTCTTGATGGAATTGATTCCACTGTGTGGGGATGATACATCAGTTTTCACGTGTATACGAGTATATTAGTTTGGGATACTTGTAATTTTGGTTACTAGCAAAGACGATATAGATAATCGTCTTTGTTACTAGAAAATCTGTGTAAATTGATAGGTCTAAGAAAAGATGGATGGAATGCGTGAAAGAGGATGTGGAAAGGAAGGGAGTGACTGAGGTGAGGAGATGATATCTGACAGGAATGTATGGAGGAGAATGACATGTTGCGCCGACCACAAATAATTGCGATAAGGCAGTTAGATGATGAGTTAATCTGTGTAATAATAAATTAAGTAAAAATGTTTTAAGTTAAACGCTTTTATGCTCTAAAAGCGGCCATATTGGAATTTCTTTTTTTTCACAGCGACTATTTTTTTTTTTTTTTCTCAAAAAACAATTTAAACTATATTCTTATATTCAAGTCCTTACATTTGATATCCATATTGCGGTAGTTGTGGAAATATACGTAAGCCGCCATTTTGTAGCGGCAGCCATCTTAGCTTTACAATAATACAGAATAGATTAACTTGTATTGTCACCAGAATAAAAATATGTGGCCAAATATCAGAATAATCCGTCGACAGGAAGGGCGAATTTGACCCAAAAAAGCAAACAGGTCAAGTTAAAGAAAAGCGTTTAAAAAAGAGAATTGCTTGTTTTCATTCCAGGAATTGCCAGAAGCTTCCATCGGTGGCGTCATTCGAGCACCGAGGCTCGTGCTATCAGAATGCGCTCTCCTGGGGCCGGCACCTGCTGACGCGTTGGAAGCAGTTCTCAGGAAGGTTCAGTTCAGAAGACTCGAAGTAGACCATGCGGAGATCGATGATGAGGGGGCGGTGAGTATTCTTTGGTCGACATCTTTCTGGCTTTGTTCCTGACTGCATCTTTTTTTTTATCGTGCGGAAATCCCCATGGATACCACCCCCGTCGGCCATCGAAGACGGTTAGGTCGGAATCGAACCGACTAAAACCGCACGCTGCCGTCTCGGGTTTTAATTACCAGGGTGTGGTACCTAGGCATATCCCTCGCACCCCAGCTAATCCTTCCATCCACGGGTTTAAGATGCCCCCTCGGAAGGCGGGTGGGGCGAGCATCGCGCCACTTCGCTGACGGTGGGGTGTAGGGTGACAGGCGGCCGTTCTGTCATCCAACCATCGGCGCTTGGAGAGTCAGCTCAGCCCCCGCCTGCTCCCCACTGTCCTTCTGCTAGTCATAGGGACACGTGGAGAGCCTCGAAGCAGTCTTCTGGATGGCCACTCCTACCCCGGCCGGATTTGCCGCAGGCAGCAACGTCTCCCGTGGTGTCACCTTACACCCTGGCGTCAAAAGACCCTAGACGGCGCGCGGTTTTAGACGGTAAGAGTCCGAGATAACCTGCCCCGTTGGCCGTAGGGGAGGATCCATGAGGATTTCCGCACGAAAAAAAAAGGTAGCAATGTTAGTGATTTGATTTATGGTCTAATGATTCAAATGCTGACGGCCGTACTATAAATATTTGTTTTGTGTGAGGAAAGCTACAGTATTATACTTATTTTGCTTGACAGGAAGCGCTGTTCGACATGGTGGAGTACTACGAGAGCGCCACGGTCGTATGCATCAGTGGACCGAGGCAGTTCGGCATCAGAGGTTGGCAGGCAGCTTCTAGAATGATCAAAAAGGTATTGTATTGTCTTCTCTTTTTAACCGACTTCGGAAAAGGAAGAGTTTCTCCATTCCGTATTTCATTTCTCCAACTATTACTCAAACTAATAAGTGTACCTAGACTAAGGAAATTGTTGTAAATAGACCAAAAAAAAGCAGTCCGCTGAGTTTCTGGCCGGAGTCTTCTCAGGTCTGGGCCGCGTTTCGAACCGGTGTGGTCCATTTGCTTCGAGTTTTAAATATTTTTGATTTTGACGTTTTGTAAGTTCCGCATTTAATGGTCATACAGAATAAATGATTTTTGACTTCGATGTTATGTTTTTTTTACACAACTTAGGTGGCAGACAAGTACATACCACCAGATGAGAAGCGATCACCGTGGCTTATGGACGTTTGCAATACCAGGGAAGATGGGGGAGGGGGCGAGATTTATATTTTGTAAAGATCTGATGATAACTTTCGGAGACAGATAACGGAACTCTTCAATAAATCTCAGCAAATCATCCGCGATTGCTGCTATCGTACATTTAGGCATTGTTTATACAATTTCATAACATAACATCACGCCTGTACGCGCTAAATGGGCTCGCAGACGTTTTTTAATTTTTATATACTACGTAGGTGGCAAACAAGCACACGGCCCACCTGATGGGAAGCGGTCACCGTAGCCTATCAACGTGTAACACACCTAGCATGTCACATAAGCCCTGCCTACCCTGAAGGGAAAGGGGGACGGGAGCTAGGAAGGGGAGGCTAGGAATTATGCAATCCTATATCCTATGTCTATTTATGGACTTTTAAGCTATTGTATAGCTTTTATCGCGGGCTTTTAGCGCGGCGACCAAATCAAGAAATTCCGTAACGAAAATAAAAACCTAACACCTCCCATTGTCGACCAAGTTTCAACCTTATTTCAAGTTTGGCAACAACTATAATTGAGTGAATTTTTGAATGATTGAACGGAATTTGGCACGTGCCACATTTCGTTCGTCAATGTAGAACAACGCCATCTGTAGTGTTGAGTGGAACTAATGAAATTAAGCTGTGCAATATTGAATAAATAAATAAATATTCTACGACATTCTACACAGCGCCCTCTAGACCCAAAGTAAGCATAGTTTAACTAGCTTGTGTTATGGGTTCTAGAATGCTGATAAACATACTTTATACTTTTTTTTTTTGTAAATACATACTTAGTATACATAGAAACACCCAGACCAATGCAAATAGACATATTCATGCATACAAATATTTGCACTGAGCGGGAATCGATCCCGCGCCCCCTGCGTAGCAGTCACATGCACTACCGCTACGCCACAGAGGCCGTCAAAAATCCTATACAATAGCAGTACCCGAGTGTCACATGTTTTTTTTGTTTTTTTTTTCCAGAGCGCTGAGCTGTCGGAGCTGGAGGTGACAGACAGCGCGCTAGAAGCATCTCATTCGCCAGTATTAGCCAGGTCCCTCCGGCCCGTGACGTGCAGGCTAAGGGCGCTGTGTCTGCAGCGAGTGGCGCTGTGCGGAGAGCCACTACTGTGTCTTGGTACGTATGGGCTGTGGCAGAGGAGCACGATGGATGAATGAAAGATTTTTTTAAGCTATTGTATAGGTTTTATCGCGGGCTTTGAGGGGACCGAGTCAAGAAATTCTGTAACGAAAATAAAAACCTAACACCCATTCAATAACTGCCATTTCACACTCGTGAGCGCGTAAACGTAAATTTGTATGGGATTGGATTAGCGCCGCCTGGTGGCAAACGTTGGAATCATTTTTCGGTGAGCAAGTTAGCTCCTAACGTGACACTCCGATTCACATCACTCAGTGACAACTCTGATGGGAAGCGGTTATCGTGGCTTATGGACCAATGACTTCGATGTTTTCGAATTTATGTGTGTATTTATCGCAGGTTTATAAGTGCCCGGTTAATGGCAATAGGCTCGCCACCTATTACATTGGGACCTAAACATAAACTGGCGAAATGTGGATGCTAGCTCCTTTGCCTACCCCTTTGGGGATGTAGGCGTGAGTTTATGTTATGTTATGGACTAATATATTTCTTTTGGTTTTTTACAGTGATAGCTCTCAAATCCAATAGCTCAATACGAGAGCTGCGATTGGGCGACAACGGCCTGTCCATACCGGACGCCGCGCAGCTCTCCACGCTTCTCAAATATAATAATAGGATACAACTGCTAGATCTATCTAACAATCAAATACAGGTGAGCGAATAACGAGCAGAATGGAATGGGATGGGATGCGATGAGATGGAATGGAATGGGATGGGATAAGATAGGATGGAAGTTCTGGAATTGAATGGGATGAAATGGTAATGGCATGGCATGGCATGGAATGGATTGGGATGGGATGGAATTTTTTTTTTTATACCACTTAGGTAGCAGACAAGCACACGGCCCACACTGATGGAAAGCGGTTACCGTGGCCTATGGACGCGTGCAACACCAATAATAATAATGAAATGAATGGGATGGGATGGGATGAAATGGAATGAAATATTAATAAACTTCATTGTACAACAATAAAAAATACCTACATAAATGGAAAACACATTATATCCTACAGTCCTAGACTATCCTACTAATATTATAAACGTGATAGTTTGCAAGACTGTATGTAAATGTCTGGATGTATGTTTGTTATTCTTTTACGCAAAAACGGTTGAAATTTTGAACAAAGATAGATTATATTATAGTCTCGAATAATACATAGGGTAATTTTTATCCCGGGAACAATTTCCCGTGGGTCATAGTAGCGGGAATAGATTTTCAGGCGAGCGGAGCCGCGGGCAACAGCTAGTTTAACATAATGTTCAAATGGTGGCTTTATCGCTAAAAGCAATGTCTTACAGGCAACCTATGGATGGATATGAAAATGATTTACAAAACGACGCGCTATGCTTATACAGATAGATATCAAAATTAATTACCTCGTTCACAACGAAGAGTGTGTACACAGGATGCGGGGGTGGCGCAGTTGGCTGAGGCGTTAGCGGAGCAGGCTGCGCAGTCGCCCCCCTCAGCGGCAGCCTCACCGCTGTCTCCTCATCGCTGTCAAGGTACACCTGCACTTATGTGAGCCTGGTACTAAAGACCAAGTGGTAAGACCGCGGTAGCCTAGTGGTCTGGGTAATGGACCGCTGAGACGAGGTCTCGGGTTCGATCCCAGGTTCACCATGGCACACACCAATGACTTTTCGATGCTTTTCAAAGTTATGTGTGTATTTATCGCAGGTTTATAAGTGCCCGGTTAATGGCAATAGGCTCGCCACCTATTACATTGGGACCTAAACTTAAACTGGTGAAATGTGGGTGCTAGCACGTCTGCCTACCCCTTCGGGGATATAGGCCTTGGCTTATGTTATGTATGTATGGTACTAAAACTTTATTGGGTTGTGGGAGTCAGGTGGCAGTCCCTTCACGGGGAATATCGTAGTTGGACTGGAAGCGGACCCTAACTGAGTTGGGAAAGGCATGGAGGTCACTATTCTTTATTATTATTATTTTTTATACTACTGATGTGGCAGAAAAGGCCCACCACCTGATGGGAAGCGGTCACCGTGGCCTATGGACGTGTGCAACATCAGGAGTGTCACACTCACGCTGCCGACCCTGGGAGGATGAGGGGGAAGGGGTTGTGAGCTCTGGCTACTTACCGCCGGGAACACAACACGATGGTATTATTTTGAACTTTATCTATGTACAGTTAAAGTCTGAAATTGAATGAAACGAGTTTATACAATATACCATTGAATTTTAGACTTTAATATCATGCATATAAAGTCTAAAATAAAATTCATGACAGTCACTGAGGCTAATTTATAACGAAATTTTTGATATGTTTTCAGTGGGCGGGCACGAAGCGCGAGGTTTAGCGTTCTTGGTGTTATGGAATAATCAGCTGACAAGGAACTGCGCCCCACATCTCAGTAAGGCGCTGGTAAGTTGCCCCCGCCTTTTTCTGGGGCATGACGGGGACACCGTTGTTCCCAAACCGGGCCATCTCGAACCCGGAGACGGCCCAGGTCAGCTGGAGTGCGACGAAAATGCTCTCTGGGGCACCTTACACAACGTTGGCAGAAGATCCTAGACGGCGTGCGGTTTTAGTCAGTTCGAATCTGACATAACCTGCCCCACTAACCGCGGGGGAGGTATACGTGGGGATTGACGCACGAAAAAAAGGTGTTGGTAAGTTTATACAAGGTGTCCCAAGGCGATGCCACATGAAGGGAAGTATCTTAAATAATATAAATAGACAATTTTACTGAAAGAAGACTTCATTTTGATTTTAAAAACAATTTAAGATGCAATCAAAGATTTTCAAAAATTTGCTTTCAATACGTAGTGACCAAGATAGAGAAAGGGATGCTTAGATGGTTCGGACATGTAGAGAGGATGGATTAAGGAAGATTGACGAAACAGATATATGAGGCGAGGGTGAATGGGCAACCCGGTAAAGGCCGAGCTAGGCGTACATATTTTAATCAGATCCAGGACGTTTTGGAGAAAGACCAGGTCAAGAGTACCCGCAACCGGCGTGCGTGTATGAAAACAATTATGAAAGTTGAAGAAGCGAAAGGAGTATGCCAAGATCGTAGCAAGTGGAAAGATGTTGTCTCTGCCCACCCCAATGGGAAAAAGGCGTTATTTGTATGTATGCTTTCAACAGTCTGTAACCGAACCGGCTAATATACGAAAAAGTAGTAGTACTTTTATATAACGAATCGATAGGGTCAATAACAAAGATAGGACACGACGGTATCTCCCGTCCGAACTGAGCTGTCCGACTGGGGTAGTACCTCCGCCCTACAGAACACCGCCCCATAATAACCATCGAGTTGTGTTCCCGCCGGTAAGTAGGGTAGCCAGAGCTCACTGTACCCCTCTTCCTACACCCCTTCCTTGCCCTCCCCCTTCCCTTCAGGGTAGGCAGCGCGTGTGTGATACCCTTAGTGTTGCACATGTCCATAGGCCACGGTGACCGCTTCCCACCAGGTGGGCCGTGTGCTTGTCTGCCACCTATGTAGTATAAAAAAAAATCTATTTCCGGCATGTTAAGAGTAATTCTTGTGTTTACTTGCAGCGGTGTTGCGCGTCGCTATGCGTGTTAAACGTGGGGAGGAACGCGCTCGGCTCTGATGTTCCTAGGGCCGCGTGCGCGGGCTCCGCCCTCGTGTCCCTAGGGCTTCAGGCGGCGCGTCTCGGGCCTGACGCGGCCCAGCCGCTCGCAGATCTCATCCGACACCACACCAGGCTGCAGGTAGGTCTGCAGTGGTCGTAGGCCATTTTTAAACAGTTTTATTTAACTTGACCTGTTTGTTTGGGTCAAATCTATTAATTGAAATTTGACCCCCAGTCAGTTGTCTGATTGGTCTGATATTTGGCAGAAGTCTTTAGTTCAGATGACAATAAAATTTAAAACTGTTCAACTTAAAAAATATTTTTTCTTAATTTATTTTAAGTATCCCTCGGGTACAATTTTTTTATCGTGTGGAAATCCCCACGGATACCCTGTACCCGCCGGGGTGGGGATTATGTCGGACCCGAACCGACTTAAACCGCACGGTGTCTTGTCACATCGGCCTGCGTGACCGGGCAATCTGGTCCGTCTTAGAAAGGACTAGCGACCCGGGACCCGGCTTCGCCCGGGTGTAAATTCCAGTTTTCCAATGAAATATATAGCCTATGACACTCAAGAATGACGTGGCTTTCTATTGGTGAAAGAATTTTTAAAATCGGTCCAGTAGATCCCCAGATTACCTCTTACAATTTAACAAATATACAAACACACAAACTTTACCTCTTTATAATATTTGGAGAAGATATAGTCAAAATGATTATTTACTTATTTTCAGTACAAAAATGGAAATAACAGTTTCTAAGTAATTTGTGTATCGATAATGCATTCCACAAGCGGATAGTCAATCAATTTTGCTACTAATTCGCAGAGGTTGGACTTACGGGAGAATCGGCTCGGCAGTCCCGGGCTGCAGGCAATACTCAGTGTGATGAAGGACAACACGACGCTTACACAGATAGACCTGGACGAACCGCCGGTATGTGGCATTCAAATTATTATCAAACACCCGGTATTTTTTACCCGACTGCCGAAGAAAGGAGGGTAATGTTTTTCGAGACTATGTATGTATGTATGTATGTATGTATGTCCATTTCTTTGGCACGGCCTACAGCCTAAACGGCTTGACGGATTTTGACATGCGAGGTATCATTTGATTCGTCGTGATTGTGTGAGTGACACCAGGTATATTAAAATTCCTAGAAAATCAAAATGGCGGACTTAAGGCGCCAAAATGAAAATTTTGAAAATTTGTCTTGCACACTCTACAGCCTGAACGGCTTGACGGATTTTGAAAAGCAAGGTATTGTTTGATTCGTCGTGATTATGTGACTGACACCATGTATATTAAAATTTCTAGAAAATCAAAATGGCGGATTTTTGGCGCCACAAATATTTGATCGCGGCGGGTGCAAAAACTGCTGAACGGATTTCGATGCGATTTTATTTGTTTAAAAGGTCTCGGTTAGACTTAAAATCTTACGTTTGTTTGATTGCAACCGGTTGAGTAGAACCGGAGATATATGAGCGATCCGAGGCACTAATCCAAGCTAGAAAAGTAACCATATTAATTGCTTCAAAACTCCATCAAATATGTTACAGGAATCATCGAACCTGTTAGCCGAAGACAGTGAGACGTCCCTAGTTAGACGCTTGACCCGGGAGATCCGGACGCTGTGTCTCCGGAATGAGTCGCTCGGCAGACCGGACGACCAGGACCCCATGCATCGGAAGATCAGCCTCACTTGCCACACCGTCTGTCTCTTAAGAGTAAGTGTATACAACATGTTAATTTACATTTAAGCATCCTGGAGGGCTTGAGCTACTTATAAGTGGAAGCAGTTCAGCTTGCTTTCGCTAGATGGCGCTAGTAAGTACTGTAGTAGTATCGTAGCAGTTAACTAGATGGCGCTGGCTAAATTTTGTAGTAGTATCGATGCAGTTTTATGTCGCTAGATGGCGCTGGCTAAATTTTGTAGTATCGAAGCAATTTTTTTTTTATACTACTTAGGTGGCAGACAAGCACACGGCCCACCTGATGGGAAGCGGTCACCGTGACCTATGAACGTGTGCAACACTAAGGGTGTCACACACGCGCTGCCTACCCTGAAGGGAAGTGGGGAGGGGTGGGAAGGGGCGGGAAGGCTAGGAAGGGATGGAAGGAGAAGGGGTACAGTGAGCTCTGGCTACCCTACTTACCGGCGGGAACACAACACGATGGTTATTATGGCCGAGGTGTTCTGTAGGGCGGAGGTACTACCCCAGTCGGACAGCTCATTTTGGACGGGAAATACCGTCGTGTCCTACCTCCTACAATGTACCTACCTCCTACAATCTAGCTTAATGTCGCTAGATGGCGCTGGCTAAATTTTGTAGTAGTATCGAAGCAGTTTAGTTTGATTTCTCTAGATGGCGCTGGCTAAATTTTGTAGTAGTATCGAAGCAGTTTAGCTTAAAGTCGCTAGATTGTGCTGGGTAAATTTTGTAGTACTATCGAAGCAGATTATCTTGCTGTCTCTAGATGGCGCTGGGTATAGTTTAGGGTAGAGTATTCCACTTGTTTATCGTGCATCGTATTGATATATCTCCTTCCAACTCTAGCAGGGCATGGGAGGTGAGGAGGAGAGGCGAGGGAGGCTGCGCTCGCCGGCGCCCTCTCCTGCACCCTCCCCGGCCGGCAGCCCCGTGCCCGCACCACATCCCAACTCGAGGTTCTCGGTGAGTGGGTTAGCCTACCTCCTGCCGTTAGTAATGGAGTGGAAGAGAGATTAAGTTGGTAAGTATGGATGTATGTATGAGATATGTAGATGTATGGATAGCCGCAAGTGCAAGTATGGTATGTACAGGGCATCAATGGGCATCTCCTTAATAAAAGTGTTTTTTTTTATATTTATTTTACTTTTTGTAAGTAACGTTTTAATGGTCTATACAGAATAAATTATTTTTGAATTTGATGTTTTTTTTTTAAATTATTAATCATACATCTTTTACATATTGTATGGTATGTGTGTATGTATGTTTGTATGGACGGATGGATGAATTGATGAATAAACGGGTGTATGATACATACGTATGATTATACGTATGTATGTGTGTGTATGTATGTGTACCCTAATAGGTAAGATGAGTGATTACTCATCTTACCTATTAGGGTAAGCAGAGACCCCCCTTCCAGGAAGTCGAAGGGCCATCTTAAAACCGTAGATGGCCCGGGGTCAGCTGGGATGCGAGGGATATGCCTATTGGGTAACCTTACACCCCGGTAATTAAGACCCGAGATGGCGTGCGGTTTTTGTCGGTTCGATCTCGACATAACCACCCCCGATGGCCGACGGGGGTGGTATCCATGGGGATTTCCTCACGATAAAAAGGGTAGGCAGAGAACATAATTTATAACACAATCATTTGTTTTTCTAGGTGACACGAGTGACCCCGGAGCGAGACCCTGACGCCACCCGCCCCTCAACTCCTACCAGACCCACGTACTGCCACACGCCTTCAAGGTTCAGGGTTGTGCAGGTGAATACCTTCCTTTGACAATGTACACTGTACGAGTCATGCTCGGGAACGAGTGACTAATCGGACTTGATATTATAACGTACGGTAACGTACTCATACGCACAAAACGTTTTGGCAGTACGTTCATCGTGAGTACTGTTAAAGAGTGGAATGCCCTGCCTGAGTCTGTATTTCCGTATAAGTTTAGAGTGAACAGGTTACTTCTAGGCAAGCATGCTTCACCGTCGACCACATCATCACTTACCAACTGGTGAGATTGTGGTCAAACGTGAGCCTATTACCAATAAAAAATATTTCGTAGTAGCACATGTATAGAATAGAAGCATAAAAAATAACGAGGGTTTTCACAAGTCACGCTCGTGAACGAATGATAATTGTGGCGACTAGTCGGACTTGGCGTTATTTTCTTAGAGCTTTAATAATATGTATAGAAGCATAATTTAATGAGGGAGTTTCATGCGTCAGGCTCGTGAATGAATATTAATTGTGGTGACTAGTTAAACTTTATATTAACTCACTTTACACGTAGACACAAAGGATTTGATGAGAGACTTCCTGCGTCATGCTAGCAGATGAATGTAAAATGTGGAGACTAGTAAGTTGTACTTGACATTGTTGTCTAACAACTTTAATAAATGTATAGAAGCATAAAAGATTAAATCAGGTGGTTTCATGCGTCATGTTCGTGAACGAGTGCTACTTAGGTTGACTAATTCGGACTAGAAATTATTGTGTTAAAACTTAAATACTAAATGGAATAAAATAAATTATATTTGATCTAAAATGTTGTCATGCTTTGCCCTTTTTAACCCATGACACTGTGGCATCGTAGCGCCCGATTTTAATTTTTTTTATTGTTTAACAGAATTTTTATTGCGGTAAATATTATACTTAAATCTATCTATATAAAAGAAAGTTGTGTTAGTTACACTATTTATAACTCGAGAACGGCTGAACCGATTTGACTGCAGCTTAGAGCTAGGAGACGCACATAAGATACTTTTTATCCTGCCTCGGGGCTGAAGTATGCAACGGGCGAAGTCGCGGGACAAAGCTATTTACTTATATTTGGACTGGGTTCACGTCGGTAGTGTAATCGACAGGATTCAAAGCCGGAACCTGTTAATCTTAAAGCCGACTCCTTATCCACTAGGCTACATTTTTAACTACTTTTAGGTTCATATCCATAGATGACACCGTCTCAAAGGTAAGGTATACTCTGTGAGGTCAAAAAAAATACAACCTGTATATCTAAGGCCCGTATTTTTAGATAACACTTACCTCTGAGATATGTCTCAAGCGGGCACTTTAGATGCTCTGCGACTTGCGCCATTGGCTACCTTTTTTTTCCGTGCGGAAATCCTTATGAATGCCCACCCCGCAGCCAGCGGGGCAGGTTATGTCGGACTCTTACCGACTAAAACCGCACGCCGTCTAGGTCTTCTGACGACAGGGTGTAAGGTGGCCCTCGCACACTGACCAAATTAATGCAAAAAGGGTAGGTCAAAAGCACTTAAAAACGGCGGGCTTGCATGAAAGGTTTAATGACAGTAGAGGAAGCGCGTGAAGTATGTAAGGACAGAGCTAGATGTCGGGCTATTGTCTCTGCCTACCCCAGAGGGAAAAAGGCGTGAGTATATTGTATGTATGAATTTTTAAATTTTCTCATACCGGTGAAATTATGTAACCATAGAAACAGCTTAAGTTAGTAATCCATCATGGTTCGGTATCTCTCAAGAGTATTAAAAAAGAACACCCTGTATATCTGCCTAAGGTATTTTTTTAAGTGAGGAATGCGTTCTTATGCATGATGCCCCCGAATTTGGGGAAAACCCGTAGACCCTGGGAATCACCCTAAAGGGCATACCCACTAAACCTCACTATGTCCACCTGGTCGCTTTAGTCACATCGCAGGATAACTCCATTAGGTTAGGTACTTAACTAAACATATACCGCGGTAGCCTAGTGGTCTGGGTACTGGACTGCTGAGACGAGGTCTCGGGTTCGATCCCAGGTTCGCCATGGCACACACCAATGACTTTTCAATGCTTTTCGAAGTTATGTGTGTATTTATCGCAGGTTTATAAGTGCCCGGTTAATGGCATTAGGCTCGCCACCTATTACATTGGGACCTAAACATAAACTGGTGAAATGTGGGTGCTAGCACCTCTGCCTACTCCTTCGGGGATATAGGCGTGAGTTTATGTTATGTTATGTGAACAATATTGATGTGTGTATATTTAATCTTTTTTATTAAAAAACTTAGTTAATTAATATTTTTGAGTTTAGTAACTCATTTTGAAGACAAAAAATCGAAATTGAACCACTAGTTAGTCACTTAAGTTTATTGGTTTTTATAAAAGGTCGCTACAAGATTATTTACCTTCAGTTAACTACCTAACCAAATATAATATAAATGTCTATTTCAAGTCTCAACTACAAAGAGAACCTCTTTCCAGGTTATGGAGCCCCCTCAGATACAAGTTCACCCTGCGACTACGCCTCGTAAGTCAGCCTCCCGATTCTCAGTCACGAGGAACTACGACACAATGTACAACCCTTCACCCTCGCCACCCGCCAGCCCCGCATACAATCTACCTATCATCGCTCCTGTGACGTCATCAACCACCGCTACAACGGGACACCCCCCATCGACAGCCATCCCGAAAATAGTCACTATCCCAGTAACTATTTGTACCAGTTTTAATACTGCAGTTAACCCTGGACGGACTGTGATAGCGGGTAAAGATACCAGTGACGTCACTAGACCTGTGACGTCACGATTGGAAAGCAAAGATTTGGATAGTAACAAGAAAGTTTTAGAAATCGAGGCTGCAGTGAAATCGAAATTGTCAACTGATATTAAACCAAGAGTGATTGAGAATCCGAGTTTGCAAACTCTTGTAGCGGATATACCAAGTGTGTCTGACGTTCAGAGTAAACTTAGTTTACATTCTGAAGTTACTAAAAGTGAAGGTAGTCAAACTTGTTTACATAATGAAGTTAGCAGTAAAGCAGATAGTAAGTCATGTTTACATTCTGAAGTTGACAATAGATCGAAATTGAAAAATGAAGCTTGTAACTGTGAAGCTAGCAATAAACCAAATTTACAAAGTAAAGTTGGTGATAAATTAGATTGTAATTCTGAAAGCAGTAAAACAGATTTACGAGCCGATATTTGTACTAAAACATGTTTACATCGTGAAGTTATCAACAGATCGAACATACAAACTGGAGTTTGTAGCAAATCAAATTTACATTCTGAAGTTAGTAATAAGTTAAACTTACAATCTAAAGTTGACACAAGTTTACATAGTGAAGTTAGAAATGTACCAAGTTTACAACCTGAAGTGAAGAAAATTGTAAAATCTGACGCTGTAAACAACCCTAGTTTACAAAGTAATGTGGAAAGTAAACAAATTTCTCAAATTGATGTTGTAAAAGACTTGCAAGATTTAGGCTTAATGACTGATATTGATAAAAAGCCGGTCTCGCAAGTTAATAAGCCGCCATTGGAGAGCGAAGAAATCAAAAAAGATATAGTCAAACTAAAAGAATCGGCTACATTAGTTAAAAATACGTCTGAAAAAATTGATAAACTAAAAGATTCTTGTAAGGAAACCGTTCTCGAAGAGACTGTTAAATGTGATATAGCTAAAAATGTATCTATTCCACTCAAATATGATACACAAATAAGTATGCCTCTATGTAGCGCACAAGGCATCAAAGACCTTGTAGCTACAACTGAAAATGTCCCAACGACTGAAGTACTTAATACTAAAATAAATATAAACGTGGCTGGTATATTAAAAAGTGAAAATGAGACCTCAAAAAGTGAATCTAATAAAACGAATCTTGAAGCTACATCATCAACAATAGTTGAACTATCTGAACTCAAAATTGAAACTACAGTTATAGATTCGATTCGAAGAGATATATCAAAAACTGATTCTATAAGTAAAATAGTTGATGACCGTGATGTGTGCGATGCTTCCAATGACGAAATACTTAATAAACATCCAACTAGTGTAAATAAAAGTGACTCTGACTGTGAACAACCAAAAATGGATGTAGTTAGTGAGATAAAAGACTTGAGTGATAAAAACAAAGTGTTAGACAGTGTTAAAACAGTGACCAGTGATCTAAAATACAGTGATGTCGTTAAAAATGCTATCAAGCATGAGCAAAATGCTACTATAAAACAAATAGTAGCTATAACGGAAGATTTAGGTAATATAATAAAAGAAATGAGAACATTAGTGAAAGATAATGTAGAAACAACCGTTAAAGATATTGTGTTGAAGAAGAATAAGAGTGAATCAAGTTTGGATAGCCCCGATCTAGAAGTTTCTAGATTAACGGAGAAAATGTCTAGCGTTTTCGATAGTAATTCTTCGTTGGAAATTTCTGGAAGCTCAATGGAAAGTTTGAACGAACACAATAAAACTGTTCAGGAGTTAGATAGAAGAAAATCTGGAGTTATTCTTTCCGGATCCAGCTTAGAATCCGATGTTACACCGATCACTACTAATCTATTAAACGTATCGGTCAGCTCAAATGATAGTGTGTCCCCAATTTTCGGTAAAACGAGAGTCATTCGTGATTCTCTATCCAGTTTAGAAGCTAGTGTGAGTTCCCTAGATTCAGGAAAACAGGAGAAACTTATGGTAACGTCAGCCGACTCCGGCATAGAATACTCCTTACAAAATCCTTCCGAAAACAAAGAAGACAACTCTTCGAACGAAGGTACTCTAACAAATAATTCCAGTTTGAAAGATACCGTCAAAAAACAAGAAGTTGCTTCAGACAGTACTACTGATTCACCTAAAAGGGCTTCCAGTCTGCTGGATGTGCCAGCGTTAAAAAACAAAGGGCTGGACAAAGTTAGGAAAATATCCTGGGTAGCGCCATCCTCTTCTTTCCACATACCAAAGCCAGATGAGAAGGAGACGAAGCCATCTCATTTAGAAAAGCTTCTAAGTTTATTCCAACATCCAAGCAGCATATTTTCAAGGAGTTCAGACGATGAAAAGAAATCAGCATCAAACACACCTCCTAGAAAAGACTCGACTCTTTCTAGCTCTTTCTGGTCTTGGGGTTCTACGATAGAGAGGGACAAAGAAGAAGATAGTTCTGAAGCTACTGATTCTACTCTATCAGAAAGAGTACAAGTCTTCTTTGTAGATGAGTCGTTTTCTCGAAAGCTAGACAGCAAAACTCCGTCTACAGATACTGATAATACTCTTAGTGAGTTCCAATCGTTCCCGCAAGAGAGTGAGAGTGATAGAGTTACCGTAACCACCGAAGATAATATAGTACAAAAAGTAGATTTAAGTGTAAATAGTCAAGATATAGATATAGCCAAGACTGGCGCAACAGATCTCTTGAAAGAGAAGGAAAGTGTTAATATAGATAAAGATGACATTGCACGACCTAGGTCCTTCGCCGCTGTGCTAAAGGCTTCAGGCTCCGAAAACTCCCTGGACAAACAAAACAGTCCGGACAATGGGCAATCAGTTGACAAGTTACCTAGCAAAGTTATAAGAGGTATCAAAGAAAATATTAGTCCAGAAAATACGCTGACATCGAGCATGACAAATACTAAAACTTTAGTCGAAGAGTTAGAAAGGCAAGTTAAAACACCACCTCTATTAGAGGTATCGCTGAAAAATGAACCTAAAGTTGAAGAAGTTAAGACTTCTTCCGATTTAGCACCTATAGCTACTATTGAAGAAACAGAAGATATATTTACTAACCCTGATGACGTCAAAATCGATAAAGACTCTTTAGATAGTGTCGTAGAATCAGATAAAAAAGATAAAGAAATTGATTTAGGCAAAGATGCGTTATCATACCTAATGTATGAGAACAGAGATTTTGATATAGGCACAGGAAACGTAGTTAAAACGACTGCGCAACAAGGGTCTTTGGCCCAAGAGCTTAAAGAAGCCGAAATTAAAGAAATTCTGGACCTATCACCTGAGTTAGTTGTTGACGAAGGTTTAGAAGACGCAGTGTTCTCAGCTAAAGAAATTATAGGACTTAGGAGTTCACCTATCGTACCAGAGAGGGCGAAACTAAAAAAATCGAACTCGCTAGAAGACTTATCCCACGTAGAAGCAGAGAAAAGCAGTCCAAAAACTAAGACGATAGCTTTCAAAGTCCCAGAAAGCACGACACCAAGAGATATCCCTGAAAGACGGGCAAAATTACGTACAAGAAGCGGTTCCAGTCCGAAATCCTTGCCCGAAAGTTTGAATAAACCGTGTCCTCTATTAAAAATGGAGTCGATATTGAGTAAAAAGAAGAAAAAAGTGTCGTCTTTAGGGAAAATAGCAAGAGATTCGCTTCTAGCGTTGAATATGAGTGAAGAGGAGATTGCTGAATTCAGACGTTCGTACAAACTCACTTCGGTGGAGAGTCTGAAGTCGCTAGAATCTGTTTCTGAAGACGCTAATTCACAGAGTGGAAATTCAGCCGATTCTAGATGTAGGGCGTGTCTTCGAACTTCACAAGAAAGTCTTATGTCACTAGATTCAATAACTGAAGATTGTAGATGCACGGATGACTGCGAAAAGCCAGGCAGATCGGCGAGATAGGGATTTTTATTGTATTAATTTGGTCTGGTACATAAATATAGGAATTTAACTACAAGAATCTTTGTAGATGCACTGAATACACACGTGGACTGAGTATACGGTACCTTATCGGTTATAATTATCAAAACCCTGTTCTGCTAGCCTGGTACGTGTCTATCTTATTCAACCTAGCGTTAATCCCAGTCGCATCCAAAGCTTTCACTGAGTCTGGGGCCCGCTTTACCAGTCCTAACTGCGGATTTGGATGGACCTCGATATTTTCCGTGAAGCGGCTGCCATCTGACGTTCACAACCCAATGGTGGCATTAGGCGATATCGAAGCATTGCAGCTAGACCGTTGTTTTTGGACTTTTTAGGGCTCAAACTACCCGTAACGACTGCCATAGATGTTTTTTTGGAACCGGGGCCGATGGCTTAACCTGCTCTCCGAGCCACGACCAGATCTGGTATAAGGCCTAAAAATGCTAAAACACTCGGTTTTTGTGTCCTTTCCGTCCTTCGCGAGAATGCTCGAATCTTCTCACAACTACTAGTAATAAAACGCCGGCTACTGCCGTCAGTGGGGATTTACTTTAAGGCCCTAAAAATAAAAAGTAAGACTTCAATCGCGTATTATGCGGAAACTCACGACTCCGGAATAGTAGTGTGCAAGTTGCCTTTCAAATATATGTTTGAAATAGAGACTCTTTGGTGATATCGCGGCGACGATAGTTTCCAACTCGCGGTAGCCTAGTAGTTTGGGTAACGGACTGCTGAGACGAGGTCTCGGGTTCGATCCCAGGTTCACCATGGCACACACCAATGACTTTTCGATGCTTTTCGAAGTTATGTGTGTATTTATCGCAGGTTTATTAGTGCCTCGGTGAGCACGTTAAGCCGTCGGTCCTGGTTGCCATACAAACATCTATGGCAGTCGTTACGGGTAGTTGGAGCCCACAAAAGTCCAACCAGTCTAACTTGGAACTTCGATATCGCCATTGGTCATAATGACCATTGGTTGTGGAGGTCAGATGGCAGTCGCTCCACGGAAAATATCGAAGTTCAGCCGCATCACAGTCAGACTGGAAAGCCGACCCCAACTGAGTTGGGAAAAAGGTTCAGAGAATGATGAATGATGATGCTAGTTTCCAACTCGCGTCGCCTAAAAAATTCATAAAGTTAGGAATTCTTCAACTTTAGTCTACGTGCGTACTCAGTGCTAAACTGGTTTCGTTTCCGCCCAGATCATTGTCAACTCTATGCGGTTTGAAATAAAGACTGCTTTAGAAAGATGGTCTAATGGGTTTGTGTGAAGCGATTATCTGATTCTTGTGGTTTCGTCTCTCAAAGTGAGGGACCCTTTTTGATATTGTGGTGTACATTTAATTCTACTTTTAAGACTGCCCGTTGTGTGAATATAATATAATACAACACGGAATTCTAGACGATCGTACGTTAGGTCGTTTGTTGCGTTGTGCGTGTACGCATGTACGCTGTTGTGCAACAAATAAGCCTGCATGCGTGTCACGCATAAGGCAGCAGATAGCCTTAAATGATTTGCTTGTAATCACACGCACTAAGCCCAGTGTAAATATGTCGAAATGTAGCTTCAAATGGACCTGTGCCAGTACAAAATTGTCGAAATGTGGTCACATTGTGATTGCGATCATTGCCGTGTCGTATTGTATTAAAATTTTACGTGCCAGATATATCAACCTGACATATTATGGAATTATCGAATATGTTGTTATATTCTAAACTATATAAATTTTCACTAATTATAGTATATAGACTCTTTGACCAATAATACAAGTAAATATTCGAGTATGTAAGTAATCAAAGCGTTATATAAAAATGCTGTAATATAAATGAAAATTTTGAAGCATGTATGCTAACTTTTCCTGTGAATTTAAATCGGAACATATAGCACTGGATTTAAACATGTGCCGTCCCTTTCTACGAGGAATTCTCTGACTAGCTGAGTTTGAATTTTAATTTGAAACGTGTTATGGTGAATTAGGAGTTATATACGGAATGGCACTAAGCGAATTAATATTGATGCAATAATTTTTAATAAGTGAAATAAATTATTTCAATACAGAAATAATAAAAGTGGTTAGTTCGCAATACTTTTCGATAGATGACTCCTATATCGCTTTTAGACTATGTAATAAGGTTTTCATTTATACAGGATGGGTCTAGTTAGCTCACCTGGTCAGAGTATGCGTGGGAGTTGATATTTTCCGATTGAAATTTTAATAATAATATAACAAACTGTTGTTTCTACATTAGCTATATATAACTAAGAGTATAGTTTGTAACAACAAATTCGATATTGTATTAATTCTTGGGATTCTAAACTATTTATACTATTATGCAAAAATGTAGTATTTAAATTCAATTTTACTATCAAAATTATTTTCAAACTATAATTTGTTTTTTAAATTAAAAATTGTAAAAAATAAGTTATAAATTAAAAGATAAATGTTGAACTTGTACCAGTTATGGTCCAACCTATTATGGTTCAAAAGGCAACAATAAAATGAAATTGTAATATAATTATGTTTTGTTTTCTACTAATATTTTATTAATTATTATTGTTAATATGAAATAATTTTGATAGTAAAATTGAGTAGTGAAATCATTTTAAATGACAAATATTCACCAAATACCTATGTATGTTAAATTCTGTAAAATAAAAATGGCACTCGGTAAATAATATACACATATTACGATTACATACAACCTGTTAATATTCAAAGCAACTTTTATTTTTCCAAAGGTAATGAGAAATTGTACTAGTTTTAGTCCTGTTAGTGACCAAAACCGGTACAATTCGGACTTGAGGTCCAAAAAGAACCTATTGATATTCAAAGGCGAAGTATATTTTGACTTTTTAAATGGTGTGAAGATTTATAGTTAAACCTATTATTGATCAAAACCGGTACCATTCAGACTTAAAGAAACCTATTATTGATCAAAACAGGTACCATTCAGACTTAAAGATCGATAATCAACCCTTTGATATTCAAAGGTTTAACTATAGTTTAACTGAAGGGTATAAAGGCTAATAGCGCCTCCTCACACACCAGCCGCCTAAAAGTACCCTTGTTTTTTATCATGCGGAAATCCCCATGGATACCACCCTCGTCGGCCATCGGGGGTGGTTATGTCGGGATCGAACCGTCTAAAACCGCATGCCGTATCGGGTTTTAATTACCGGGGTGTAAGGTTACCCAATAGGCATATCCCTCGCACCCCAGCTGACCCTGGGCCATCTAAGGGTTTAAGATGGCCCCCTCGACTCCCCGAAAGGGGGGTGGGGCGAGCATCGCGCCGCTTCGCCGACGGTGGGGTGTGGGTGACAGGCGGCCGTCCTGTCAACCAACCGTTGGCGCGCAGACAATCAGCTCGCCCCCCGCTCGATCCACTGTGCCCTCTGCTAGTCAGAGGGACACGTGGAGGTGGAGAGCCTAGGAGCAGCCCTCTAGACGGCCACTCCCAACCCGGCCGGAATTGTCGCAGGCAGCAGCGTCTCCCGTGGCGAGTGGGAGGTGCTCTTCGCCTCCGTTGCCCAGGTGCACCACGTGGAGGTTCCGGCCCGCACCCAATATCCACTATCTCCCTAAAATCTACGAATGTTACAACACCACGAAGTAAATATTTAGCAGCGGCCCACAACATCTGTCTCCAGTTGGCTGCGCCCTTGACCCTCCAGTGCTACCATGTACATAAGATGCCACGTTGTAGGTCCTTCAACAGCCTTCGTCCTCCATGAGCCCTGAGGGTGACAGGTGAGGCCGCCTGTCAATCCAGCAGAAGCAGACAGGGCTGGCGGGGAAGGGAGCGCTCCTGTTACCTTTCCGGGGCAAGATGGCGACAGTGGATCTCACACCCGATAGGGCCGAAATGCTTATTAACCACCTTACCACCGACTTAACCCCTTCGCTGGTCGGAGGAGAGGGGGGGAGTGGTATCCGAGTCGTAGAAGTTTTTATTTTGCTTAAGGGAATGACGTCACTGGCCCACTGCCCGCAGCGCGAAGGTGAACGAGGTATTATACCTATGACTATAATAGTCAGCGTGAAGTTAATGATCATACGTAGGTGTCAAAAGTAAGTATTACGGTAAAGTTCCACAAATTCGAAGCAAGCAAGCCGATTTTAGCCAGACTCATTTTTTCCGAGTTGCCCAATGTAATAATAATATAAACTATATAACACCAGTTTTGTTAACATGCGCTGCTCGGATATACTGTTTTGTCTGGCTACAAAATATCCTTGAAGAGAGAGAGATTGCGTATAGGTAATTTCAAATTAATATCCATGGGCGTTTCAGTTTTTCTAAGAGGAATTAGAGCAAAGGGTTATATCCGATATCCATATCCAGTGGGAAGAAAATTCCACGTGGGTGGAGCTGGGGCATAAGCTAAGTACTAAATAATAGGATAAAATATCATTAAATTAATCTACAATCGATGTTTGTTGATTTTTTAAAGAATCGATTAGTGTTAACCAGTTATCTACATCACTAACACTAATTACTTTAACTAATCGCCCATCCCTAGTTTTGTAACTAGGGATGAGCGATTCTTTCCGAAATAATCTATTTTTGAATCGATTCGAATCGCGACCTGATGAATCGATTCCCAAAAAAATCGAGGTCTAAAAGGTTGATAATCAAAAAATCGATCTATTTTCAAATTTGCCATTACAATGTATAAATTTCGAGTTTTTGAGTAATTAACCGGCAGCACTCTTGTCATACGGGCACCTTCAACTAATTGTACGGTTAATACCAAGACAAAAAAATGGCTCAGTGAATTTGGCCCCACTTGATTTTTTTTAATTTTCGAACTTTTTTTGTACTAATTATTAGTTCTTCGTTTGTTCTCGATTGTTCGAGTTCGTATTTCGTTTATTTATAATTAACTAAACAAATTTTTGTCCTTAAGTTGACCCTCTTTACCATATTATATTTCTACTGAGATGAATTTTTAGTTAAAAATATTAATTAATTAATTATTATTGCTAATTTGTAATTGAACAAACGTGAAGTTTATGATCGAACAAATGATAGTCAATAAGGAAATATTGATTTCAGTACTAAAAGTAGAAATATATATGGCGAAGGGGGTCAACGAAAATTTGTTTAATTAATTATTAATAAACAAAATACGAACTAATAATTTAAATATTCGAACAGTCAAGAACTAACGAATAAATAATAATTAGTACAAAAAAAAGTTCAAAAATTAAAAAAAATCAATCATCAAATTCAGTGAGCTGAAAAAAAGTGTATTTTAAAGGGTGATGTATCGATGCAATGAATCTATCCAGTACTACGTATCGATTTAAAAGAACGATGTTTTTGGCTGGAAAATTCGATTTTTCGATTAATCGATCTCAGATAGCCATCCCTAAACAACACCAAAAAAAAAAACTAATGCCAATGGCACCAATGTCTGTTGTCAATGTCTCTTATTTAAAGTTTAACAGTGACTGATGTACGTTTGTTTTGCATTGTGTTGTATTTGTATTTTACAAGTTTTATACTGATAAACTAAAAATGTCTGCATTCAAAGAGTTACGAGATGTTAGCCAAGACTTCGAGCAGCAATTACGAATTAGTTCCGCTGAACTATTGCCCGCCAAAATTGGTGAAACGTTTGAAGAGGGGATCACAAAGAAAATGCGAGATTTAAATTTTATGAATTCGAAATTAAAACTTTTAAAGGCTAAACCTACAGCTTGTAAGTATCTATTGTTTTGTCGCTTTCTGCTAAAGTATAACACGTGCGCTATAAGTTGAGATAGCGGTCAGGTCTCAACTTATAATAGCGCACGTGTAGTAAGAACCAAGCGGTTCGGTGCCTCTTTTCTTTGTCGCATCATAAAGACTTGGCTTCTTTACCGGCGCACGTGTTATTTACATTCATTCTTATGCAAAATAAACGTAAGCACGTGGCTTTTAAATGACTTTCTAGATGGTTAATAATGTTCTAAGGCATAACAAAAGATCTAAATGCATGTAGAAGTCACTACACAGCCAGTAATCCTACAATTAACTATTTGGCAAAGTTAGCACTTTTGGGGTCCGGAGTCCGCTCTCTTGATTTTCCTTTACATAATTTGGTTTATCTTAGCTTTTATGGAAACGACCGTCTCTTGCCACCGTTGATAATAGAACTTCTGAAAATGACAACGAATATTTATGGATAAAAAACGACAGTCACTTCAGTCACGTAAAGATAAACCAAACGCAAAGATGGAATTGGAGAGTGAACCCGGTCGGGATTGGTGCTCGAATAATGACGATAAGAGCATTATTTCTAATTATATTCATCATCATCCACTAAATCATCATCGGTGCGCACTGTGAGGTATGAGAGGAATTTTAGCACGCGCATGCTTAGGCTGTGGAGTGATCTCCCTGCTGTGGTTTTCCTAGTGACTACAATATGGGGTTATTCAAGAAGGGCATTAGAAGGTTTTTACAGGGTCGGCAGCATTATTGATACTCCTGGTGTTGCAAACGTCCATAGGCCATGGTGACCGCTTCTCATCAGGTGGGCCATGTGCTTTCCAGCAGTGCGGTTCCCATGGGAAGCGGGAACTGGAACAGAATTTTTTGCGAGTGAAGCCATAGGCGACAGCTAGTACCTTTTTAATTGTTTCTTCCAGGCATGCCTGCGATAACCGAGCAACCTCACTCAGACGACACAATCACAGAATATGGAGACCAGGTGATGTGGAAGCTACTAGACCAGGCAATTGTGAAATCTCTCTCACAAGCGCACTGTGTGAAAGAGCAGATCACTGCCCCAGATCGTACGTTGGACCCTGAAACTGTGGAGAGGAAGCAGTAAGTATTGTTTTTAACCCACTTTAATTAAAACAGGAGAAGGTTCTGAATTCCGCTTGCGCTATAACACTGTTTACATTTTGACGGTTCTGCAAATTGTTTTTTATTAGACAGACATTTTATATACCGAAATGACCTTAAATTTCGTAAAGATCTGAATCTAATGATGCGATGGTAGCTGAATGGATAAGGACCTGTCCTCAAAGTTCAAAGTTCAAAGTTCTTTATTTGTTGAACTTTGAACTTTGAACTTTGAATCCTCTTCTCAGAGATATTCGGTCTTATTATAAAACACGGACTAACTTTAAACCCAGGTTTAAATCGTCTTTAGACCATGGTTTAACGAAAATGTTATTACAAAACGCGTTTTAGTACTAAACCAAGGTTTATCTCTGGTCTAAAGATAAACCTGCGTGACACCTAGTTTAACGTTGGTCTAAGTGTCTAAACCACGAAAATAAAACGTCAAACTTGTCATTTTGATTTGATTTGTGGAAAATACCAAAATACATCATATTTTGGCTTACTTTTTCCTCGGCAGTCCAATTTTCGCCCCTCTTTTTCTTTTCTCCTTCCATTATTTAATTCAAATTTAAAAGTTTAAACCACTGGAAACGTAAAAGTTAGTACGGGTATTGAAATGATTCAAAAGTGGATATAAAAATTAAAAAAAAATTTGAACAACGCGCGAGCTCCGAAAAACTACGCTCCATTTAACGTTCATCATAGATCTGCCAATATTATAACAATGATTGCTAAATAAAGGCATGATAATGATATTTTACTATAAAATAAAGTCCAACTATCGTTCATGACTTTAAATTTAATAATTATAATGTTGTAAATATTTTTTTCACCATTTTTTAGTAAATAATATTTATTAACGATTTCAGAAAATTTTTGCTTTCGGAGAAAACGGAACGTTGCGACCGAATGATATCACAATGAACGAACAAAAGTTTAGAGTAATCTGTCGTTGTTATTAGGCCAAGATTTAAACCATGGCCTAAGTAGTCCACGGATTATTCTGTTTTTGTAATAAGAAGAAGTTTAAACCTTGGTCTTAAGATTAAGCCTGGACTTCATAGTCTGGGTTTAAACCTGACTTTAGTCCGTGTTTAAGTAATAATATGTGTGTAATAAGACCGATTGTGTTTATCCAAAATTATTTGTTTATAAACTAAATCTTCGCTTCCAGGCAAACAATCCAGGCACTCAAAGAGTACCGTCACCACGACACACAGCTCCGCCTCCTGCACGGTCTAGAGCAGGAGAAGGAGGAAGAGTTGGCCGCTATCAGACTGCAGTGGGACGAGGAGTTGTGTCGGCTGAGGGACTTACAGGAAGAGGCCTCTCAGTTTGAGGAGTGCGATGTGTCTGGACCTCTATATAAGTTAGTAATACATACATAATATTCCTTTCCGAGCGCAGACAGAGGCTGACAGGACGACCGCCTATCTGGGCCTCGATTCTGCTAAAGACAAACCACTGATATACCACTGACACTCTAAAAAATGCCATTTAATTGTAGACTTTATTGTTATCAGGTTAAAGTTTAAAGTCAAATGATATTTTGTAGAGCGAATGAAAAAGTTAAATGAATTCTTTTCATTTGATTTTAGACTTTAACTGTATAACGGTAAAGTCTACAATTAAATAGCATTTTTAAAGTGTCAGTGGTATTACAGTGGTTTGCCTTTAGCAGAATCGAAGCCCTGTTAGAGGTTTCATCCTATTGTAATCCTGGCTGGTTCACAAACCATCAAGTTGTTTATATTTAAGAAGATGGTCTGTGCTTTTTGTTTTTAGAACTGTCTTGTTTTTTTATCTTGTGTATCTGATATGTTACTATAATATACTGAGTCCACCAAATATATTATGATCTTTGATTTCCACTCACTTATAATACTATCACCTTACCGTTGGTGAAGCGGTGCGATGCTTTCGTTTTGTGGGGCTCAAGACGGCCATTTTAAAACCGTAGATGGTCCGGGGTCAGCTGGGGTGCGAGGGCAAAGCAGCCTATTACTCATGTCCGTGCAGTTTAAGTCGGTTCCAAACTACTGAACGGGTTTTGAAGTGGTTTTTATGTTTGAAAGGTCTTGGTCAGACTTACAATGTTACACATGTTTGATCATAATCGGTTGAGTAGGACCGGAGATAATGTCTAAAAACCGCGAAAATCAACGTCCGGACGGACGGAGCCGCGGGCATAGGGTTGTAGTATCTGGTAAAACGGGGTGAATAGGGATAAAATGGTCATAAGAATTTAACTTTTACAAAATTTGAAGTATTAACCGGATATTCGATGTTACAACTATGTTTTTTTTTTTATATATTGGACATGTCAACTTCACTTTCAAAGTCTCAGGATCGAGGGTCACCACTACATAACAGTACCATACACCGATAGTGCTACAGTGGTTTCTCTTCATTGTGACCTTGAAGTGTTTTATAGTTTCGCATAAAATATAATAACTACAAAATTTAACTGACCATTTTGTTTCTATTCACCCCTTAATCCAACGTTTTACATACATATTTTTTTTATACTACTTAGGTAGCAAATAAGCACACGGCCCACCTGATGGGAAGCGGTCACCATGGCCTATAAACGTGTGCAACACTAAGGGTGTCATACACGCGCTGCCTACCCTGAAGGGAAGGGGGAGGGCTGGGAAGGGGTGGGGAGGCTAGGAAGGGATGGGAGGAGGGGTACAGTGAGCTCTGGCTACCCTACTTAACATAGATTTATATTTATCTCTTTCTTTCAAGGAAACTCCGTACGGTAGTGGAGAAGCTAGAGCTAATGCGGTGGATGATAAGTCGTCTGCTGACGTCACGCGGCTCGCGCGATTGGCTCGCGTCGCCCGCGCAGACCGCGCGAGCGCTCAGACTCGCGCGAAAGCACAACACTGTCCAAATGTTCGTCGACGATTCACAATAAATGATGCATTTTTAATGTATGTAAATAAAATGTGGTTCATAGTGGGATAGTGGGATGTTCAGCTGGGCGTGGATGGCAATAATACAGTGTTACGTACTTCAAAAGGTAAAAAAGAACCTTTATAAGATCACTCTGTAGCACTATCGGTGTAGTGTTGACCTCGGTCCTGAGACTACCTTTAGCTTACCTCTGCGCAGGACTTCGACTCGCACTTGACTGATTTGTTATAATTTTTTGCTATTCCCCAAAGTTTCAGACTTGCCATTCACGCTTAGTTGAAAAATGTATCTAAACTGTGGTGCGAGCACGAATTTTCTTTCGTATCGAGCTCGTAACGTGTGCGATAGAAATTATATGAGATTTGTACAGTTCCTTCAACGCACGATAGGGGCGCTGTACAAATTTCTTACATATTTGTCGCACACGTTACGAACTCGATACGAAAGAAAATTCGTGCTCGCCCCACTGGTGTTGTAAGTTAAGTGCACTATTATCATATGAGATTGTATGTAGATTTAATAAATGATTGACATTATTTTGTTATTTTTTTGAAGTTCCTTTATCCTGGGAAGTGGTCACCGTGGTCTATTGACGGGTGCAACATCAGGGGTGTCATCCACGCGTAGCCGATCCAGGTGTGGGTAAGGGTCTGAGGAGTTTGGAGAGGGTTGGGATTGGGGAGATGGGAGGGGGTAGGGGGTTCAACTCCGGCTACCCTACTTACCGCCGGGAACAACGTTTTGGTTGGTTGCGTGTAGGATATGACGGTTAAGATGTGCTGTCAGCACAGAAAACTGTGTTGCCAGTAATAAAATGAATTTAAGTATAATAAATTAATTTTATTTTTTTAATAACTAAAAAACTATACTTTTATCTGTATGTATATAAAAAAGTAATGACGCCGCGCCTGATGGGTTTATGGTCACTTTGGGCATATTCTATCTACATCTACACTAATATAAAATTGTAAAGTAGAAATATTCTACGGCATTCTACACAGCGCTCCCTACACCCAAAGTAAGCATAGTTTAACCAGCTTGTGTTATGGGTTCTAGAATGCTGATAAACATAGGTACTTATATACTTTTTTTTTGTAAAAACATACTTATTATACATGCAAACACCCAGACCAATGCAAATAGACATATTCATTCATACAAATATTTGCACTGAGCGGGAATCGAACCCGCGCCCCCTGCGTAGCAGTCGCATGCAATACCGCTACGCCATAGAGGCCGTCATTACAAAATTACATTGAAGATACACATTAAAAAAATCTTGGGTTGTATATGAACGATTTTGAACACAAAAATATTTTATTGGAATAAAATTCTTATCTGTTTATCAGATGCAAAACCTATCTACTTAACGCATTTTCCCCTTCATCCATATTCGTAACTGAAATCTCGTAACCAGTTACAAGAAAAGAATTATTTTTCGCGGTTTGGTAACTAGTTACGAGAGAAGAATTATTATTCTACTGTGGTAACTAAACTCACCTAAGCAGTGTTACAAGAGCAGATTTTTCTATCGCTGTTTAGCAACTAGTTGCGAAAAACGAATTATTATTCCATTTTTATATAACTTTTTATTAGTTACGAACGTAGAAATGAATAAATTATGTAAGTTTAGTTACCAAAGCAGAATAATAATTCTTCTCTCGTAACTAGTTACCAAACCGCGAAATATAATTCTTTTCTTGTAACTGGTTACGAGATTTTAGTTACGAATATGGATGAAGGCGCATTTTCATGCGTTTTTTTGTTTAAAAATGTCTGAAATTTTAAAATTATTATTTTAAATATTATTAATTTAAATGCCCGTAATGTGGGGGGTCATAAACCCATCATTGGATGAGTCGCAATCATTTTATAAAACCGCTATTTCAATGGTACCCCCTGTTGTACTGCGATTGTCCCTGGTAGGGCGTTTGTTGGTACTGGTACCTCTGGGCCGGTTCGCAGGCCGTTTCGGAGATCAAGTCTTGTACATTCGCTCTGAAATTATATAAAAAAAATGTTTAGAAAATTTTATACAATCTTAATATTTCTAAAAAAAAAAAATTGAAAAAAAAGGAAAAAAAAATTGACGAAAAAAAAACCTTAAAAATATTCTTTCTACTAGGGCTGGGATTTCCGATGACAGTTGCTCTCACAAATACTTACCGTATAACCAATAAATTGATTTGCAATAGGAGGAAATAGTGCCGACGTCAGTCGCTCACACAAAAGCTACTTAATCCAAATCAATAGGAGGTTAAAGAGTTTCTACCAGTGTTAGGAGCTCCAATGACAGTCGCTCCCATAAAAGCCATATAACCTAAAATCAACAGGCGGATAGACTTTCTACCAGGGTTAGGAGAACCCATAACAGTCGCTCTCATAAATGCCGTATAGCCCGAATCAACAGAAGGATGGAGTTTCGTCGTCAGTCGCTCCCATAAAGGCGTAAGTGGACCCTGGCCTCCGAGGTGGACACCTCAGATTTACTAACAACGCTAAGATGATAAATACTCACTTGTAAACGAAAAAGTTGTACTTATTTGGGTCCAGCCGGGAGTACACGAAGCGAGGCAACTGGTTCACCGTCAACCATACTTCGTCACCCGTCACATGAAGATCTGGTGGAATTGTATAATGATTTCTATGTACTGATACTATTAGACTGACTGTACTTAAAAAAAAAAATTTATACCACCTAGGTGGCAGACAAGCACACGGCCCACCTGATGGTAAGCGGACGCAGAGGGATACGTAGAGAACAAGCCTCCCTCCCCATCTCCCCAATCTCCCCCCCCCCTCCAAACTCCTCAACGCCCCTCCCCTCCAGGGTCATTGACTCTTTTCTCAGCCGCACCATAAAGACGTGTAATTCTTTACCAGCGCATGTGTTTCCTTCCTCCTACAGTCCCGGGTCCTTTAAGCGGGGCTTAAAAAGTATTTGATGCGGCCGTCAAGCTGAGGGCCACCACTGTGGAACTACCGGTGTATGTAGTGGTGACCCCGGTCTTGAGACTTTACCTTTAGCTTACCATCAGGCGAGGTAAAGTCATGTTGACGTGTCCTATATAAAAAAAAATCTATGAACCTACCTGAAGGGTAGCTCAGCAGCTCCTCGTCCCTGGCCAGCACGGGGACATTGTCCCTGTGCAGCGGCTTGTCCACGTTCCAGCACGAGAGGGCGTCCCGGCCGACGTCCGCGAAGAACACCACGTTGGAGGCCGCGTGGTGGTCGTTCATGGTGCTCTGGGAGTTCTCACCGCGTTCACCCACGATCTGTGGAAACGAAAATGAGTTTAAAAAAAAATACGTGGCACTCTAAATCATCATTCTCTGAACCTTTTTCACAACTCAGTTGGGGTCAGCTTTCCAGTCTAACTGTGATGCGGCTGAACTTCGATATTTTCCGTGGAGCGACTGCCATCTGACCTCCACAACCAATGCTCATTATGATCATGGCGATATCGAAGTTCTAAGTTAGACTGGTTGGACTTTTGTGGGCTCCAACTACCCGTAACGACTGCCATAGATGTTTGTATGGCAACCGGGACCGACGGCTTAACGTGCTCTCCGAGGCACTAATAAACTTGCAATAAATACACACATAACTTCGAAAAGCATCGAAAAGTCATTGGTGTGTGCCATGGTGAACCTGGGATCGAACCCGAGACCTCGTTCAGCAGTTCACAAGTTTGCGTCGAGATAACGTCACTCGAATCGTCATATCAGACCCGTTCCTATGACCTACCGTCGCCATCTTCAGACCCTGGATTACACATAGCATCAGAGTTTTTACCAAGACAAATCAAATGAGCCCAATGGGTTTATCTTGTTTAGTTCACAAGTTCTTCTGGACATCTTCCGTCTCCAGAACACATTTTGAGGATAGCAACACAATTACTTATTCGATGAGGCCGTCAAGCTGAGGGCCGCCACTGTAGCACTACCGGTGTATGTGGTGGTGACCCTAGTCCTGAGACTTTACCTTTAGCTTACCATCAGGCGAGGTGAAGTCATTATGACGTGTCTTATATAAAAAAAAACTCACATGATAAGCTGTTCGATTGGCTTGTCTCTTATGCAGTTCACACGTGGAGATTTCAAACTCATGGTAGCTGACCATAGGATGGAAGAACGCCGGCCGGCAGCCGTGGTCATCCACCTTGCCGAGGGTCATGCTGAATATACCATCGTTCCACTGGAACGATTGACCTGCAAAAGATTACGACGAACATCCTGTTTGAGTCCAAGTTTTTATTTTTACTTTTCATAAATTTGCTTTTCTATCTATATACATAAAAATGAATCCCTATTTTCCTTGGTCACGGCATCACGTGTGAACCGCTGGACCGATTTCGTTAATTCTTTTTTTGCTGTGTTTGTTATTGTTAGTAGAAGGTTCTTATGAAAGAAAAAGTTAAGAAAGTTGCGCGGGACGTTAGAAAATTTAAGAAAACTGAACGACCATATATTAACTTATTAGGAGACGGACATAAGGATACTTTTTATCCCGCCACGGGGACGACGTATGCCACGGGCGAAACCGCGGGGCACAGCTAGTAAACAATAAGTTACAATGATAGAACCACCAAAAGGTTAAAACTCTAAACACCCCTCAAAATGTTAAGAACCATAAAGAACCCCACGAAAAACTTACAAACTCTCAAAAATTCTACCAGAAACGTAATAACATTTTTTGTATACGATTGTTAAGTAGGTATTCTAATGAAACCTACGGAAAATTCAAAACACGCCAAAAAATCTCAGGAACCCTCTAGCTCCCACAAAAAACATGCCATATCGTAACCCACTCGAAATGCCAAAAACATTTAAGAAATTTCAAATGTCTAGAACCCTAAAACCCCCTACAAAATGTCAAGAACCCTAAAGAACCCCCCTCTAAAGTACCATATCCCTGAATAAACCACTTTCAAAATATCAATAACCCTAAAGAACCCCTCGAAATACATAAGAACCCTCAATAACCCCTTCAAAAATGTCAAGAACCCTCAGAACCCCTTTAAAAAAATGTTGGTCACGGTAACAGGTCGTGAATTCAAATTTTTTCCCATCTCAAAGATACCTTACCACATACAAGTTCTTCACTCATAAATCTTACCGGATATCCGGAGGTCTCCTAACGTGGGGTTGAAGCTATAGTAGTTGTGCGAGTGGCGCCAGCTGTCGTTTTCCCGGAGAGAGTACACCACGAGGCCGTAGCTGGCCAGGTCCGGAAGGTACGCGTATGTATCCGAACAGTCGTTGTTGCGGACCTCGATGGTTATAGACGCGAGACCTGTACGAAGAATTTTTTTTATGTCGGTTACGACGGTAAGTAGAGTAGCCAGAGCTCACTGTACCCCTCCTCCTCCCATCCCTTCCTAGCCTCCCCACCCCTTCCCAGCCCTCCCCCCTTCCCTTCAGGGTAGGCAGCGCGTGTGTGACACCCTTAGTGTTGCACACGTTTATAGGCCCGATCCCGACATAACCACCCCCGATGGCCAACAGGGTATCCACGGGTATTTTCGCACGATAAAAAAGTGCTATTATAGTGACCCTCAGCTTGACGGCCTCATCAAATGCTTCTTCACGCCCCGCTTAAAGGCCCCGGGACTGTAGGAGGAAGGAAACACATGCGCTGGTAAAGAATTCCAAGTCTTTATGGTGCGGCAAAGGAACTACACAGCGCTCCCTAGACCCAAAGTATGCTTAGTTTAACTAGCTTGTGTTATGGGTTCTAGAATGCTGATAAACATACTTATATACTTTTTTTTGTAAATACATACTTATTATACATAGAAACACCCAGACCAATGCAAATAGACATATTCATGCATACAAATATTTGCACTGAGCGGGAATCGAACCCGCGCTCCCTACGTAGCAGTCGCATGCACTACCGCTACGCCACAGAGGCCATCATTTACCAGTAGGAGTGTTGGTGGCGGGCAGGTCTGAAGGCTTCAGCTCGTATCTGTGTATCAGCTTGTCTGTGTTCAGGTCGTAGATGAGGATGGCTGGTCGTTGGATGTACATGATGTTATCTAAAAAGAAAAAAATCAGCTCACTTTTAATCATCTGTACAGATACCGGCACGTATATTGGCCAGACGCGTCATATGCGCAAAGGTCGATTTTTAGGTCCCCTTTGAGGTAAGAGCGGGTCGCGGGAGACGCGGTTGCGCCGTCGCGGACATATGATTGGTCCGTCACTTGACGGACCAATCATATGTCTCCGAGAGACGTCTTGTAGCGAATCAACGTTTCGTTCGTTCGTACTTTGAATCATTTGATTGACTCAAAATGCACGATGCGCGAACTTACCCCAAGCCTGGCCAAGTTACGTGCCGGTATCTGTACAAATAATTATAACTACGTTTCTAAAACCGACTTCACAAACTAATAATTATGGTTTTTGCTTTTTAGTCTTCAGAAATACAAAAGTACCTATTTATGAAGTTTATCATGCACAAAGGCATCAAAAACAGAATTTTTGCCGTAAATTTGATGATTTCACCTCGATTTTCCCAAGATCCTAGCATCAGATCCTGATACCCTGGATATGGGACCACCTCAGAAGTAGCCTCTTTCAAACAAAATATTTTTTTTCAAAATCCATCCATAATTTGGCGCCACTATCGCGTAACATACATACAAAAAAAAATTAAAATAGCGTACGAATTGAGAACCTCCTCCTTTTTTGAAGTCGGTTAAAAAAGAACATTGAGTCGAATTAAGAAATTCAACGTTTTACGCAATATAGAGATGGTAGCTGAATGGATAAGGACGCTGCCTCTTCTCAGAGGTATCGAGTTCGAATCCGGCCGGACAGTACCAATGTGAATTTCACTTTGTGGAATTTATATGTGCTGATCACAATGATTTACCATCTGCTGACGGTGAAGGAAAAACATCGTGAGGAAAGAGGAAACTCACATATATATCCTAGAAGAAATTCTCAGGACATGTCCGATCCACCAACCCGCATTAGGCCAGCGTGTGTGGATTAAGGTCTAAACCCTTTCAGCTCTCTCGTTAGAGGAGACCTGTGCCCAGCAGTGGGACATAAATGAGTTGCTTTCAAAAGGTACTTACTAGGTATTTCAATGGCACCCGTGTCTAAAGCCCAGAGTCTACCGCAGACGTCTGCCCTGGTGCGGTACACGGAGATGACCGACCGGGCGGCCAGCATGCTGGGGTACGGCGTGAGGGGGGGAGACCCCGAGCTGTACCTGTTCAGGTCTATGTAGTTCAACGTTGATGGTATACCTAGAAGAAAGGAATTAAAAAAAAATTTAATGGTAGATTCACACTTTGCTATTCGTTATTCGCCTATACTGTATTCGACGAAATTCTTATAGACGACTAAACCCTTCACAATTCGTCATATAAGAGCGACTAAGGCAAATATTCGTGCGAATAAAGCAAATATACACGAATAAGTCCTCCCCACACTACACATGATTAAATGCGAATAACGAAGTGGGGCGCCACCATAAAATTCATGCACACACAATAATAGAATTACAGAAAATGGAAGGCGGAAAGAATAGTTCAATGGTACTGATCGTCGGATGGTCGGGTCGGATTTGAACCGACTAAAACCGCATGCTGTCTCGGGTCTCAGGCCTGTATTAATGGATATTTACCTTTGAGTCCGTGTGCACGCTTGAGACATATCTCAGAGTAGTATCAAGTATCATCTATTAATACCTACAGGCTTTAGACGCCCGGGTTGTAAGGTTACCCAAGAGCAAGACGCATTTCACTCGCCCTCCAGCTGACCCAGGGTCAATTGCCGGCATTGACATGGCCTCCTCGGGTTTCAAAACCACAGTGTTCCCGTTTTGCCCCCGGCAAAGTGTGTGAGAGGGGGGGGGGGGGGGGGAGGTGATCAAACCTGTATATTCACGCACCGTGAAATACCGCCTTTAAAATATCGCTACTTTTATAGCGCGATGCAGGATCATAAAGTTTCGAAGTAGTTTAGCGTCATTTCGCTAGATGGTGCTGTTCACAATGTGGTATCGTTTCTACTCACCGAATCTCCTCCGAGGCACTGTGACGAACAGTCGGTTTCCAACTCGTTCAGCTCCCATTGGTACATTGTTGTATTGGACGAAGAAGCGGCCCCTTTCATCTGAATTAATTATGAAAAAATCTTTTTCAAGTTAAACAGTTTTAAACTGTATTGTCACCATTAGACCAGTGCCGATAGACTTTGAGACAAAATAAATTTATAGTAGGATGAAACCTGTTGTAAAAGGAAGAGAATATAATAAAAATGATAGGAAAAATAAATTACGGGCGATCTGAGCTCGGGAAGGGGGGAGGGGGGTGAGTTTTAAGGGTAAAAACGGTTTATCTCGATTTCCGGCAAAACTACAAGTCCTATGGAAAAAAGTTAAATGACAAAGTTGTAGGTAATAAAGAGACCTACAACTTTTCTATTTACACTTTTTTCACATAACCTCAAAAAGTATGTGAAAAATTCAAATAATTAAGTTTTTGGTTTTTTATTTTTATCTTAAGCAAAACAAATTTGTTTTCCACGAAATTTGGTGAAAACTTAGCTTTTTATGTCCCAAAGACACTGTAATTTTTTTGATTTGAAATACTCTTTTTTTCAGCTTATTTTGACTAAATATCGAAAAACCACCCCAATTTTCAATCGAAAAATCTCACGTCAAAATATCAGCTTTTTAAAAAAAGTCAAAGAGTTTTTTGTTCTTTGAAATCTCTTCTTTCTGATAATGTAAAAATATATATACATTGCTATGGTAAATGTTCTCAGAAAATGCAAAGAAGAAAAACTCGAATTCGAAATTAACATTTTTGTATTTAGTCATTTCCTCGTTGAGGTGGGATGAAAAGTTACATGTTGCACTATAACTTCATGGTTGCACTCGAGTGCAAAGATTTTTCACCTTGTGCTCTTTTGATTCCCTCGCTAAAGCTCAGGGTTCTATTTTGTGAATCGCTCGCTGCGCTCGTGATTCAAATTATGAACCCTTCGCTTGCTCGGTCATCAAAACTGAGCACGCGAAGGGTTCTAAAAATTGAACCCAGATCTTTAACGAGGGAATCAAAAGTGCGCAAGGTGAAAAATCTTTGCACTCGAGTGTAACTATGAAGCTATAGTGCAACACGTAACTTTTCATCCCACCTCAGCGAGGAAATGACTAAATACAATAATCACAAAATAGAACCCTGAGCTTTAGCGAGGGAATCAAAAGAGCACAAGGTGAAAAATCTTTGCACTCGAGTGCAACCATGAAGTTATAGTGCAACATGTAACTTTTCATCCCACCTCAACGAGGAAATGACAAAATACAAAAATGTTAATTTCGAATTCGAGTTTTTCTTCTTTGCATTTTCTGAGAACATTTACCATAGCAATGTATATATATTTTTACATTATCAGAAAGAAGAGATTTCAGAGAACAAATAACTCTTTGACTTTTTTTAAAAAGCTGATATTTTGACGTGAGATTTTTCGATTGAAAATTGGGGTGGTTTTTCGATATTTAGTCAAAATAAGCTGAAAAAAAGAGTATTTCAAATCAAAAAAATTACAGTGTCTTTGGGACATAAAAAGCTAAGTTTTCACCAAATTTCGTGGAAAACAAATTTGTTTTGCTTAAGATAAAAATAAAAAACCAAAAACTTGATTATTTGAATTTTTCACATACTTTTTGAGGTTATGTGAAAAAATTGTAAATAGAAAAGTTGTAGGTCTCTTTATTACCTACAACTTTGTCATTTAACTTTTTTCCATAGGGCTTGTAGTTTTGCCGGAAATCGAGATAAACCGTTTTTACCCTTAAAACTCACCCCCCTCCCCCCTTCCCGAGCTCAGATCGCCCGTAATTTATTTTTCCTATCATTTTTATTATATTCTCTTCCTTTCACAACAGGTTTCATCCTACTATAAATTTCTTTTACTTTTTACCATTTTCATAGCTATCTGCACTGGTCTACATGGCCACTGATAGCGCGGTTAAGATGGCAGAACTTTATGCCCGAATAATTTGAAGAAGTGAATCATTAAAACGAAAGAAGATGAAGAAGAAGAAGAAGTCATCAGAACTAAAGACTTCTGCCAAATATCAGACCAATCAGACAACTGAAAGAGGTTCAAATTTCAATTACTAGATTTGACCCAAACAAACAGGTCGAGTTAAATAAAACTGTTTAAAAAAGACTAAATCTGTACTTTTGTATCAATATCGGCTGTGCTTTAAAAACCTTTGAGTCTGACATTTAAAAAATGAGGGTTTCCGCATTTTTTGACCTTATGGACTACCCTCTAGCTAGCAAAAAGTATGACTAACACTTCCAAGATTGTACAATTAATATTTTTAGAACGATACGCTCACAAAGATACAAATTGGGCTGGGTAGGTATCTGTATCACTGCTCACTTTTGCGAAAAACCCTCCATAGTAATCCAACCCCGGTTGGATTGCGTTCAGGGTTCAGCAGGTGTATAGCTGGGCTTGAGGTGATGGTTGTCGCAGCACTTGTGGGACCACAGTGGGTCTTGGCGTAGTCTAAACCAATTTCTGCGCTTTGTCACGCAGTGCTGCGACGACAATCACCTCTTTTTTCATGAGGCCGTCAAGTTGAGGGCCACCATTATGTCGCTGTCGGTGTATGACCCCCTTCATGAGAATTTTAGCTTACCATCAGGCGAGGTGAAGTCATTTTGACATGACCGAAATACAATTAAAAAAAACGTTTGTCAACTCTCCTGTAGGCTGTAGGTAATAGTAGTTTTATACAGATACTGGGTTTTGATATCAAGTAAACACTTAAATTTAATAAATAAAACACTTAATTATGGACTCGTACGCTATTAAATTAAATATTATGATAAGTGTAAAAGCTGGACTAGAATATTTATGTACTTGTCAACAGTGTTGGTACCTACCACAATTATACAAATTTTCATTTGATTTGCACCCAAACCTTGCATTTAGGAGCCATGGGTCCGCTGGCCTATAAGATTAAAACATTTCTTACCGATAGGGTCCACAGATGACGCTGTAGTAGTTTCATGTGGTTCGGGTCCTGAAATGGGAACTGAGTTAAAAGAAAAAAGTTTTTTTTAATAATACACGACATCTAGATAAGTTTAGGTATAAATATTTCGGAGCGAATCATATTTATTCTAAATTTAAAATATTTCCTTATGTAACACATCTATGACATTTCTTAAAAAAAAACAGTTGTTCATTTGTTTTCCCGCCAGTTTCATTTTTTTTTTCATACATCTGTGACAGTCTGTGACCGTGAATTTTTTGCGCGGTTAAAACAATTATATTGCAAGCAAGTTTGAACTTAAAATTCTAAAGCTTAGAGTGTATATTTCTTTGTGCGTCTTGTAACTATACGGAAAGAGAATCACAAAATTATAGTGACAAATTGGTAGTTTGGTGACAAAATCAAACAATTCAAGTGAGGCGGGAATGACTTTTAGATTTCGAATTTGGAACGTGGACGATTTGCTGGCATCGTCACTTGACATCAGATCTTTGCGAAATTTAAATGGGACTATTTCCGAATATAATGTCTATCTAAATATGATATTTTACACTATAATATATAATATCGATAATATCATTGCTGTCTAACAAAAAAAGAATTTGTGCAAATCTCTATCTGACAGAGTTATGTGCAAACTTACATAAAAAAATACAAACATCTCTTTTTTAGAGGTCGGTTAAAAACTGAAAAAAACTTAACATACTATAGTTCCAGCTCCTCTCCGACTCGCTGTGATCCTCAAACCTCACACTCTCCTCATCCCTCTTCCTTCTTGCACCGAAGTTTTCTTCTGTAAAACGGTCTTGACTCACTGAAAACAAAAAAAAAACCTGGTTAGGCACATGGACCTAGGAATAACTAGTTAGGCATGATAATGACACGTTTAGATGCGAGACGGAACCTACACGCGATGCACCAGCGTAATAGAGACGGTGCTGCCTGCGGCCAAATGCCGGCTGAGGCGGGAGTGGCCCTCTAGAGGGCTGCTCCGAGGCTCTTCACGTGTCCCTCTGACTAGCAGAGGGCACAGTGGGCAGCGGGCGGGAAGCAGTTACGCTACACCCTTTTTTAACACGCGTAAATCCCCACGGATACCCCGATGGCCGACGGGGATGGTTATGTCGGAATCGGACCGACTAAAACCGCACGCCGTCTCGGGCCTTAATTACCGGGGTGTAAAGGTTTCCAAGTACCCTAACTGACCTCGGGCCATCTACGGTTTTAAGATGGCCGCCCGGTGAGGCGAGTATCGCTCCACTGACGGTGGGGTGTAGAGTTACAGGTGTCCGTCCGTCCTCCCCACTGTGCCCTTTGCTAATCAGAGGGACAAGGGGAGAGCAAAATGCCTGTTTGAACACTTTTATACATTTGGTTTTTGTATGGACATAATAACCGCGATAGCCTAGTGGTCTGGGTAATGGACTGCTGAGACGAGGTCTCGGGTTCGATCCTAGGTTCACCATGGCATACACCAATTACTTTTCGATGCTTTTCGAAGTTATGTGTGTATTTATCGCGGGTTTATAAGTGTCCGGTTAATGGCAATAGGCTCGCCACCTATTACATTGGGACCTAAACATAAACTGGCGAAATGTGGGTGCTAGCACCTCTGCCTACCCCTTCGGGGATATAGGCGTGAGTTTATGTTATGTTATGTTATGGACATGTTTTGGTGTGGCATTAAGCTCGGCTTATATCTTATCAGTATTATTCGCACCTTAGATTCACGTTTTTGTCAATATTTAAATAGTAATAGAAACGCCAAAACCAATGTCAATAAAAAAAAGCAGTCTGTATCATACATAATATTTGTACTGTGTAGATGTTTTTAAACTAGCGATCCCTAATACCGGGTACACACCACGCAAAGGAAGACGAGCAATGGCTAATGAGTGAACTATTGTGGACAGAACAGCCCCTGTAGGTAAGTGTCACAGCGTAAATCGCTAACGAATCGAATAGATTAGGTCGACCAATCACATCTAAGCTCATACGCTCGCCGGCGTACGATGCGCGCGTCGCGGCGGGATCACGAGCTGGAGTGTGATTAGTCGACCTAATCTATTCTATTCGTTAGCGATTTAGACTTGTGCCACTAGGCTACGGGCCCAGATAAGGCGGTGCGCTTGCATCGCGAACGCTCTTCAAGCAAGGGAAGGCATACCAGTCTCCATATTAGCAAGTAATCCTTGTAGGGCCATTTCTACTAAATTTTTTTGCCGTACTTGGAATTCTTTATCAGACCGTGTGATTCCTTCTTCCTACAATCCCGGGTACTTTAAGTGGGGTGTGAAAAAAACCTGATGAGGCCGTCAAGCTAAGGGCCATGAGTTGTATCTGTGATGGTCACACTCATTCATAAGACGCTTTAACTAATTTGTCTGTTTCGTGTGTGTGTGTGTAATTGTAAAAAAATGCTAAGTGAACAATTTAATGTCTTTTTATTGGATACTTTTTTTTATACCACTTAGGTGGCAGACAAGCACACGGCCCACTTGATGGGAAGCGGTCACCGTGGCCTATAAACGTGTGCAACACCAAGGGCGTTACCCACGCGCTGCCGACCCTAAAGGGAAAGGGCGGGGGTAGGGAAGGGTCAACATCTTCAACATGACTTCAACTCGCGTGGTAGTAAGTTCGTTGGTTTGGGTTGGTTTTGTTCGCGGTGGAAACGCAGGCTTTATTCTTCTGCGTTCGCTGTCGAACCGTCGGTATGTACCCGTCATCAGAATCGATTATTTCCATTGGCAACACATTTTTTACTGACAATTCTCGATATGGATGAACACATTATCTGACGTCAGCGACATCTGCGTGATGGACGTCGTGATTTAGGATGATTTCATACCATTGAACACCTAGTAAATTACATTGAATTACATTGGTGCGTTTTTATTTCCTTTACTCTTTTTTATATCTGTTGGCAGACAAGCACACGGCCCACTGGATGGGAATCGTTCATATGCCTAACAACTAAAGCATTTTTTTTGCAAGTATTTTTATCTGTCTCATAAAATATAGTTTTGAAATACCGAATTGATAACCACCTTTTTCGAAGTCAGTTTAAAAACTATACGCCGATAATTATTGGAAACTAGCATATATTTTTACCTCGGTATGTAATAGAACCATAAATTAAAATAATCACTGGGTTGCCATATTAAAACGCGATTTAAATGCAATATACGTATAATTAAATTGAATTGAATTACTGTTTGTTTCATTTCCTTATATGCTAATGTTAACTGTAGTGGCTATAAATCTATATTCATGTGATAAAGCTGAAAGAGTTTGTTTATTTGGTTGAACGAGTTAACCTCAGGAACTGCTGTTTCGAAGTAAAAAAATAGTTGTTTTTTATATACTTACTAAGGTCACCGTGGCCTATGAACGTATGCAACATCAGGGGATAGTTGGGAGCTCTGACTACCCTACATACTTACCTTGGGGAACACAACACGATGGTTATTATGGGGCGGTGTTCTGTAGGGCGGAGGTACTACCCCAGTCGGACTGCTTATTTGGATACCGTCGTGTCTTACCTCCTTCATACTACCCACATACTACCCAGGAGAGCGGAGCAATAATTATATTTTGTCAAAAAATCTGGTAAATTTTTACTCCGTTATCAAATTGATTATATCTCTGGTTCTACTCAACCGATTGTGATGAAACATACATGACATAAGATTTTAAATCTGATCAAGGCTTTTTAAACAAAAGAAACCGTAACAAAATCCGTTTAGTAGTTTTTGCGTTCATCGCGAACAAACAGCTACACGAATTCCAAAAAAAAACCGTATTTTTGGTGTTTGGAGTCGTTTTTTAACTAACATGCAAACATGCTGGGCCCGTGCGTGTAATACTCGTAATCTAACTGAGAATATTGTTATACTTTAATTGCCAACCTTCAATTATTAATAATAGCGAATGGGGAATTATTACGCGTGTTTATATTGTTACAATAATAATAAATCTCTACATACAAATAAATAAAATTGGAGAATCTGTTTCTAATCTTAAAATAACAGCTTTTTTTACTAAGTGCATTTGGATGTGTACCTATTATTTTGATATTTAAAAAAAAAATTGTCGGTCTGTCTGTTTGTTACGGATAATCTACAAAATAGCTAGCCAGATTTTGATGGGACTTTCACAGGCAATTGGCTGATATAACAAAGAGTAATTTAGGTACATTAATTTTGATCCGTCCATAGAAAGGGGGTCAATTTTCAATTACTAGATTTAACCCAAATAAACAGGTCAAGTTTAATAAAAAACTTAAAAAATCTAATACCACGTGGACGAAGTCGCTCGCAAAGCTAGTTAACATTATGATTGAAGGTTAGCTATTATGTTTAATGCCTCTGAGATTATTAAATGGACCTTATTTGCATATCTAAGGCTCATCTCTGCACTTCCGCGAAACACTCGTGTGCATAAGTACATTTGCCATAACATAACATAAACTCACGCCTATATCCCCGAAGGGGTAGGCAGAGGTGCTGGCACCCACATTTCGCCAGTTTATGTTTAGGTCCCAATGTAATAGGTGGCGAGCCTATTGCCATTAACCGGGTACTTATAAAACTGCGATAAATACACACATAACTTCGAAAAGCATCGAAAAGTCATTGGTGTGTGCCATGGTGAATCTGGGATCGAACCCGAGACCTCGTCTTAGCAGTCCATTACCCAGACTACTAGGCTACCGCGGCTGTTGCCATAACGACGTTCAGTTTCTGAGTCAAATACAATATAAGTTCCTAAACTGAACTGCTATAATCCGCCTTTTGTTCCAAACATACCTCCACGTGGTGCACCCGGGCAACGGAGGCGAGCAGCGCCTCCCACTCGCCACGGGAGCCGCTGCTGCCTGCGGCTGCGGCCAATCCGGCCGGGGGTGGGAGATGGCCTTCTAAAGGTCTGCTCCGAGGCTCTCCACGTGTCCCTCTGACTAGCAGAGGGCACAGTGGGGAGCGGGAGGGAGGGAGCTGATTCATCGCGCCGATGGGTGGGTGACAGGACGGCCGCCTGTCAACCTACACCCCCCGTCGGTGAAGTGGTGCGATTCTCGCCTCATCCTCCTTTCGGTAGATGGCCCAGGGCTGGGGTGCGAGGGATATGCCTATTAGGTAACCTTACACCCCGGTAATTAAGACCCGAGACGGCGTGCGGTTTAAGTCGTTTCGATCCCGACATAACCACCCCCGATGGCAGACAGGGGTGGTATCCATAGGGATTGCCGCACGATAAAAAAAGGGTTCCTAGGGGACGGGTGAAGTCGCAGGAGACAGCTAGCATAAATATAATTAGAGGAAGTTCGTTTAAATATTTTGCATGCATGTATGTATGAGTGCGAACATAATAAATATGCAATAATGTACAGAAAGAAAAAGATTACAAATTGATTGATTCATGCATCATGCATGCATCATCTGCATACATCCGCAAAGTAGGTATTAATTAGTTAATGTTTACGTGTTTAAATGAATCAGAAACATTACATTTTGATTAAAAAATTAATCGACTTTAAAACGAATAAGTAGGTAAGTACCTATAATTTATATACATAGACTAGCTTTCGCCCGCGGCTTCACCCGCGGTATCGCCATCAATTAAACGACTCTCCACTCTACTCTTCACTTAAAAAAAGAATAATATCTTACCTTTGTACATAATTTTGTGCATAAAGTTTCAAATGAATAAATAAAAATAAATAAATAATATAAGGGTTCCGTTTTTTTGCCTATTGGCTACGGAACCCTAAAAAGTATCCTATGTCCGTTTCCTGGTTCTAAGCTACCTCCCTACCAATTTTCAGCCAAATCGGTTCAGCCGTTCTTGAGTTATAAATAGTACGTGTAACCAAAGACGATATAGATATCTATATAGTTATCTATATATCGTCTTTGGTGTTAACTAACACGACTTTTTTTAAATAGATTATAACTACAAACAAATAAATAAAATTGAAGTCTGTTTTTAATATTTAAAAAATCAAGTAAAAACTATTTTAAGTTCAGCACTTTCATTTAAATAAAACGACATAAAAAAAAATTGTCTGTGTTTGCTCCGGCTAATCTCTGAAATGGCTGGACAAGTGGGCCGTGTGCTTGTCTGCCCCCATTGTGGTACATAATAAATGTACCTATACACTTTTATCGTTGTTGGTGTGCAATTATCTACCTATCTATCTAGTAATTTACATGTGTTTCCTTCCTCCTACAGTCCCGGGTCCTCCGTGAAAAAGCATTTGATGAGGCCGTCAAGCTGAAGGCCACCACTGTAGCACTATCGGTGTATGTAGTGGGGAACCCCGATCCTTAGACTTTACTTTTAGCTTACCACTAAGCGAGGTAAAGTCATGTTGACGTGTCCAAATAAAAAAACATGTTATGTTTTATGTACTATTAAGTATGTTTACTTATGCCAATGTAATTATTTGCATATTCTCTAAGACTTATCTCTCCATAAGTAGGTCCTTAGACTATGTACTGCTAGCGTGTTTTTCCCCGTCTACAAATACTCTAACAGGAAATCCACTTAATTCTCGGCGAGCGCCATGTTTTATAAGACAAAAAAGTTAAAAAAGTTGACGTTTTATCTATAAATATAAAAAATAGATTTTTGACTTTGACTTTGACTTTGACTTTGTTAAACGCGCTAATCTCAGGAACAATTGGTCCGAAATGAAAAATTCTTTGTGAATTGAATAGCTCATTTATCGTGGAAGGCCATAGGCTCATTTATCGTGGAAGGCCATATCATCACGCTACTGGCCAGGATAGCAGAGTAGTATTAATATATGTTAACGAATCGGATAAATTTCCATACATTATTGCAAAACTAAGAAATTACGGGCATGTATGGGTTACATAAGTGCCATGGGGACGAAGTATGTCACGGGCGAAGCTGCGGGGCACAGCTATCTATAGATATTATCTTCTAGTTGATAGCAACCTATTTATGATGATTGATAGCCCCACTGCTGGGCACGGGCCTCCTCTCCTCTAACGAGAGAGCTGAGAGGGTTTACACCTTAATCCACCAACGCTGGCCTAATGCGGGTTGGTGGATCGGACATGTCCTTAGAATTTCTTGCAGGACATGTGGGTTTCCTCACGATGTTTTTCCTTCACCGTCAGCAGATGGTAAATCATATGATTAACACATTTAAACTCCACAAAGTGAAATTCACATTGGTACTGTCCGGCCGGATTCGAACTCGATACCTCTGAGTAGAGGCCGCGTCCTTATCCATTCAGCTACCATCGCATCAAAAAGCGTGCTAATGCAATGCAAATATAATCGGGCGTTGATCTGAACTCAATTATTAACACTTAATATTAAAATTTATGTTTTTGTAAACAACTTCATAAATTACAATACAATTTAATTAACTTATAGGTAGATGGTAAAATGATTACTTACATTATATTATATACTGAACTGTTCTACGCACAGGGGACCTTTTTTTATCGTGCGGAAATCCCCATGGAGACCACCCCCGTCGACCATCGGGGGTGGTTATGTCAGGATCGAATCGACTCAAGCTCCCTCGCACCCCAGCTGATCCCGGGCCATCTACGGTTTTAAGATGGCCCCCTCGACCCCTCGAAAGGGGGATGGGGCGAGCATCGGGTCACTTCGCCGACGGTGGGGTGTAGGGTGACAGGCGGCCGTCCTGTCACTCAACCGTCGGCGCGCAGACAATCAGCTCGCCCCCCACTCGCTCCTCACTGTGCCCCTGCTCGTCAGAGGGACACGTGGAGAGCCTCGGAGCAGCCCTCTAGAGGGCCACTCCCACGTCCCCCGTGGCGAGTAGGAGGCGCTGCTCGCATCCGTTGCCTGAGCGTGTGTGACATCCTTACTGTTGCACACGTCCATAGGCCACGGGGACCGCTTCCCATCGGGTGGGCCGTGTGCTTGTCTGCCACCTATGTAATATAAAAAAGCGTACGGTTGGCAACCCTACGACTATCTGTTTACAACTTTTTATATTTATAGGTATTTATTAATAGATTATGAAGGCCAATTATTGAACTTGAACTCGTGTAACATTAATGATTGACGTATCATTCTGTTGCTTAGTCAGGCTAAAACACACGAGCGGGGGGCGAGCTGATTGTCTGCGCGCCGACGGTTGGGTGACACGACGACCGACTGTCACCCTACACCCCACCGTCGGCGAAGTGGCACGATGCTTGCCTCCGTCGCTGTATTCTCAAAAGACCACATTCGTAAAACATCACATTCGCAAAACACGATATTAGTAAAACATGATATTCTCATGGGATATGCCCATTGGGTAACCTTCCACCCCGGTAATTAAGGCTCGAGATGGCGTGCGGTTTTAGTCGGTTCGATCCCGACACCGACATAACCACCCCCGATGGCCGACGGGGGTGGTATCCATGGGGATTTCCGCACGATAAAAAAAAAGGCAAAAACACATTTACCATCAGTAGACTGGGGTGTAAATAGGTACGGACATTAGGGTGTTCCGTTGTGTAACTTTTTTTGGATGTCAGTAACGAAAGACCCCGCAAAAGTTGTGGAATTCTATTTTTTTTGTAATCTGCGTATAACAAAAAAATAGTTAAAAAAATCTAAAACTACATCTTCAAGGCTCACCGGTCAAGTTTTGAATTTTTTGCATTTTCATGGTAATATAATAGGACATTTTTGGGGACAAATGGATATCACGGCGACGAAGTATGCCACAGGCGAAGACGCAGCGCACTCCTAGTCTTACTAATGTTATAAAGCCGAAGAGTTTATTAGATTACTTGGTTGATTGCACTAATCTCAGAAACTACTGGTTCGAATTGAATGATTCTCTTGTGTTGGATAGCCTGTTAGTTAGTTGGTCCGCTAAATAGGTGCCAAGAGGACGAAGTATGACACTGGCGAAGACACACGACACATGTTGTTAAATAAAATACAAAATGTTTTAGTTTAAAACTTGTTTGACCGGTTATTCATTTCGATTTAACACACTTATATTTAGCATATAATAATATGCTAAATTAATGAATGTTGATGACGGAGCATTGATCTATCTATCATTATGATTGAGTAGATAATGTATAAATTATTTTCTATTTATTTAGAATTATTAGATTATGCTAGTTTGTTTTTCGCGGAATTTTTAGTGAAAGAGTTTAATATTTCAACCTTTTATTTGACTTTTTTTATACCACTTAGGTGGAGACAAGCACACGGCCCACCTGATGGGAAGCGGTCACCGTGGCCTACGGACGCGTGCAACACCAGGGGCATCACACTCGCGGTGCCAACCCTGCAAAAACTTTCTAATGCCCTTCTTGAAGAACCCCATATTGTAGCCGTCAGGGAAAACCACAGCAGGGATATCATTCCACGGCCTAAGCGTGCGCAGAATAAAATTCGTTTCAGATTTGCTCTGACGCTCTCGCTTGCACTTCAGGCCTTAAATGGAACGCCTCAGAGCGAGGTAATGCCGCTTGAGTCATGTTTTTTCGTACATGCAGCCGAATTATAAGATGTTGTCACGTCTAAAATACCTACAGTCGAACTGAGAACCTCCTCCTTTTGAAGTCGGTTAAAATAATAAAAAATAAATACATACGAGATACTCCTCCGATGTCATAGGTAAGCTGTTTCCATGAGAACACCTCCTGAAGTCTGCCTACCCTACGACCGATCTGCGAGATGGTAGGTACCGTCAGCAGGACACACAGTTGAGTGAAGAGCAGCAGCTTCATTTTGAACTGAAATAAAATAGTGTACTATCAGAATATTAAACTGTCAGACTGTCAGACTGTCAAACGGTCAGACTGTCAGACAGTCAGACTGTCAGACTGTCAAACTGTCAGTCTGACATACTATTGAAATAGATATGCCCGCGATTATGTCCGGGTGAATTTAGATTTTTAGGGTTTTATTTTTTCTTTTTCTAAACTAAATTTAAACTAGCCTATGTCACGTCTTACAATAATAGGTACCTATCTACCAGCACAAGTTCTGTCAAAATCAGCCAAACAGTTCCATAGATTACTTTATTCAAACAAACAGAAATACAGACAAACAAAATTTCTTTTCTCATGCATTTATTTAAATATTTTATTTTATGTTATAATTTTATTTGTATAGTTATTATTAACATTACTTGGTCGTATCAAATGTACCATCGGATTTGAACGGATGTAATATCAGATAATTTAGGATGATAAAAATGACAGTTCATGTCTATGAAGTATCGTATTTTTTATACAAAATTTATACCCCTAAAATTATTGTAATACATAGACAAGCCCCGCCCACTTGTCATAGCGAAGCGTCTTGCAAGAATATAGAACAATTTATTATTGACTATACACAAATGAATCGAATGAATCGAATTAAAAAAAAAAGTTAAAATTATTAAGTACTTATACTACTAAAATTTTTGTGATATAATTAGCTAAATATGATACGAAACATAAATACTATACCATAAAACTTCTCTTTTGTCATCCTGAAGTAAGTTAAGTAACCTAAAATAATAAAAAATAAAAAGTTTTTGTGTTTTTGTAAATATCGATTCCATATTCTACGGGCACGATAATCGAAAATCGAAAGATTCATTTTCGATTATACTATATGGGCTACCCTACTTAGAGCTGTCATTATTATCATCCTACATTTGACAAAGTATAGTAGTTTAATAGAAAATCTAAACATAACAGTCTCGTCATTCCTGATAATTATTATCAGAGGCCACCTGACCTTGGCTTGACAACTCATTATTATTCTAATGAGCCAACTTTCATTTCATATGGACAATATTATAGGACTAACAGACTGTGCCTGCAATTTTTTGCGGCGCTTCTATAGGACCCACGGGAACCTGTTACCGGGATAAAAAGTAGCCTATATGTATTCCAGACTATAATCTATCTCTGTACCAAATTTCAGCCAAATCCATTCAGCCGTTTTTGCGTGAAAGAGTAGCAAACATCAAGACATCATTCTTACAAACTTTCGCGTTTATAAGTAGGATTGTATAGAAAAGTTAATTTATCATTCTCTGAAGTCTGAACCTACTCAGTTGGGGTCGGCTTTCCACTCTAACTGTGATGCGGCTGAACTTCGATATTTTCCGTGGAGCGACTGCCATGTTACCTTCACAACCAATGGTCATTATGACCAATGGCGATATCGAAGTTCCAAGTTAGACTGGTTGGACCTTTGTGGGCTCCAACTACCCGTAACGACTGCCATAGATGTTTGTAATTTGTATGGTAAATATGATTGTATAGAAAAGTTATAGGACTGAATTTGAATGTTTATAATTCGTCAAATTCTATGGTATTCTATTACTTTCCTTTCTGCTTATACTGACAGCGGCGAGCATGGCGTGAATATGTGCATCGCGGTCGGACTACGCCCCGCTCGACCGCAATATCTACTTTTTTACTTTAACCTTCAATATTTGTTGTGATACTAGCGGCACAGAATAACTACTAATAGTATCGAAGTATATACGTGCAACATTATATATACAAAAGTTGCACTCCATTGATCCGGAAGAAAGCCGCCGCGGCCGTTCATTTCATCAAAGCGCACGGCAGTGCGCAGGACAAGTTCCAGCAACAGGCCGCGCGCATGCCGTGCACTATTCACACGAACCGTTTCGACCCACTTTTGACCCCCTGTAGCTCAGTGCCTATTGCAAGTACAAAGATAAAATTATACCTACGTAATCATATACTGCTACTAAAGCAGTATGACAAATTTCATATATATATAGCTTCAGTAGATCCTGAAATATGACCCTGTGAATATAGCTAATTTTGGCACTGACTGACTGACCGGTAATCAAAACCTCTAGGCCACTTCTAATGTCCTAGCGTTATGAAATTTGGCACACAGGTCGCGTGTTATATGTATATTAACAATAAATTAAGAAAATTGAGCAATCGGTCAATACGGCCTGTTGCTGGAACTTGTCCTGCGCACGGCCGTGCGCTTAGATTTGCTGTTATTCTGTGGTTATAGTAAACAAGAGGCGCGGTTTATAATGACCGTTTATTTATTCGCGCGTCGGCCATTGTAATCATTTTAAATACGTAGAGGATAAAAAAACATGCAATTATTAATTATCTATGTAGCTGTGCTCAATTTTATGCGCATGGATTAGATTTTTACGTAACATAACATAACATAAACTCACGCCTATATCCCCGAAGGGGTAGGCAGAGGTGCTAGCACCCACATTTAGCCAGTTTATGTTTAGGTCCCAATGTAATAGGTGGCGAGCCTATTGCCATTAACCGGGCACTTATAAACCTACGATAAATACACACAAAACTTCGAAAACCATTGAAAAGTCATTGGTGTGTGCCATGGTGAACCTGGGATCGAACCCGAGACCTCGTCTCAGCAGTCCATTACCCAGACCACTAGGCTACCGCGGTTTATTTTTTCGCATGGAACCCTAAAGCCGGCTTTAGACTATGGGATGTAATATATTATATCTCATCTTGATCTAACTATATATTATTACATCCTGCGATTACTGTTCACACTGTAAAGCCTTTTGACTATGGGTTATAATATACTAATATTTTATCCATACATTTAATGTAACATTATAGCACAGTGTAAACGGTCTCTAAACACACATACATAACAACTGAACAGTCGGGATCCATTATTCGACAGCCAATCTAATTTTTCAATGGATCCCGACTGTTGAGTTGTTATGTTTCTAGACCACAGGACATCTGAGTGCTTGTTTTTTTTCTTTTAGTTTTTACGCAGTCGGGATTTTTAATTTTTTAATTTTTTAATTTTTTTGTTAATATTGAAAACAGACACATAAATTTTGTTTATTTATAGAGTATACAGGGTGTCCCACGGTGATCATTACGATTGACCCTATCGATAGAACCCAAAAACCACAGGGTGTTAATTTTTCGGATTTTAGCCGGTTCGATTCCCGAGTTTTGCAAGTGACTTTTCTAAAATCTCTGAATGTAGTTTAAATTGGTTTATATCTTCGGTACTACTCAACTGATTTTAAGATTTTGTCTTACTATGACCTTACTAACAAAAAACCGCATCATAAGTTGTTCAGTAGTTTTGCATCAATCGCGCACATACATACAAGAATTCAAAAAATATATTTTCGTGTTCTTAATCGTTCATATAATATAACCCAAATATTTTTTCAAATATCTCCAATGTACAAACACAGCTACTTTAAAATTTTATAATAGTACTTATTTAAGACAGAAATTGCTAAAAAATTGTTTTATTTTGAACTAAAATAGTAAGAAAATAAATAAATATAAGTAGTTCCATCAGCATAGCTTACCTGGTTTTTGTGTTGCGATAAAAAATATCCAACACAATTATTGCTAAAAAAATTCTTCAAAAATTATGTCTTCAAGAAACATACACATAAAATAACTTAAAACATAAAAAATAAAAAAAAAACAAAATGGACGCACGCGCCTATCAAAGGCAAAGTTGTTTCTGATTTAGTTTAGAAATGACCACACTATTAAGTAGTGATGTACATATATACTGAATGAATATTGTCGATGAATCATGGTTGTTGTCTTGAGCTAAGATAATTATTTATCATCACTGTAAAATATGCCAAAACAAAGTCGTCCGCCGTGTCTGTCTGTTCGCGATAAGCTGAATAACTACTTCACCGATTTGCTTGCTTTTTTTATATCGGTCACGTCAATATGACTTCACCTCGCCTGATGGTAAGTTTTTTCCTCAATGGATTGAGTGGTTTTCAAGTAAGGTTTAAGTACCTATGTAATTTGTCAAGGTTTTTTGTATAAATGTCTATTTATAGGTACTATTGTAAAAATGGTAAATAGCCATGTTAATAGATATGAAAAAATACTAGGGTAATTATTGCAGAGTTCCATGGTCTGTCTTACGAAATTCAAAATGGGACCATTTTGGAATAAACTTCTGTCTACCAAAAAATGACTTTGCAATCAGTCTATACGAGTATTAAGTACTAGCTGTTGCCCGCGGCTCCGCCCGCGTGGATTTCCAAATTATAGCCTATGTTACTCCCAGATATTGTAGCTTTCTATAGGTGAAAGAAATATTGAAATCGGTCCAGTAGTTTTGGAGCCTATTCGTTACAAACAAACAAACAAAAAAACAAATCTTTCCTCTTTATAATATTAGTGTAGATATGACAGAGTTATACCGGAACATACATAAAAATATAAACATTCAAATTGAGAACCTCCTCCATTTTCAAAGTCGGTTAAATACATAATCAACAAAACACTTCCTGGCATTGTGAAGACGTGCTAATGCAATGCAAATGTGATCGAGTGATGAGCTGAACTCAATTATCTTCACTATTATCTATACTCTATACTAATATTATAAAGAGGTAAAGTTTGTGTGTTTGTATATTTGTTAAATTGTAAGGGGTAATCTCGGGATCTACTGAACCGATTTTAAAAATTCTTTCAACAAACATTCACATATGGGGTTCTTCAACAAGGGCTTTAGAAGGTTTTTGAAGGGTCGAGTGTGACGCCCCTGGTGTTGCACGCGTCCATAGGCCACTGTAACCGCTTTCCATCAGTGTGGACCGTGTGCTTGTCTGCCACCTAAGTGGTATAAAAAAAAACTTTTTTTAATAACCATCGTGTTGTGTTCCCGGCCGGCCGTAAGTAAGGTAACCAGAGCTCACTGTACCCCTCCTCCTCCCCACGCCTTCCTAGCCTCCCCACCCTTTTCTACCCCCGCCCTTTCCCTTCAGGGTCGGCAGCGCGTGTCACACGTCCATAGGTCGCGGTGACCGCTTTCCATCAGGTGCTTGTCTGCTACCTAAGTGGTATAAAAAGTGGCTTTTTTATATACTATTTAGGTGGCAGACAAGCACACGGCCCACCTGTCACCCTGCTCACCAACAAAATATACGATTCTTCATCACTAAGGCGAATACACTACATTTTATTAAAATATTAATTCCATCGACATTTTTATCGATATTGGTACGTACATCACTAGTGTCCTTAGCAATATTTACTTGACTCTTTAGCAGGTTATCGCGTCTTCGTTTGAATAGTTTGTTATGATCTATCGACGTTATGTGATTGATTGTTTGTTTGTGGCGTAGCGTGAAGTCAACTGCTAAGTTGAAGGTCGTGGATTCGATTCCCGCTCCATGCAGATATTTATGTCATATGAAATGCTTTTTTATATCGGTCACGACAATATGACTTCACCTCGCCTGATGGTAAGCTAAAGGTCTCCCGAGGTCGGCCGCCATTTGGCCTAAAGGTTCACTAGGTCAAGGGTAGGGCACTGATAATAGATCCACTGATTATAGAATGTTATTTAAAAATTGTACGGCCTTACTCCCTTTTTTTTTAGGTCGGTTACGTATACTGATACCGGTAGGAGGAATGGGAGGGGGAGTTAGGGGGGGGGAGTGGTATGAGCTGTGCCGTGCATTGGAGAAAAAAACTTGACTTATGTTATATGAATGATTCAGAAAACGGAAAAAAATTTTTTGGAGTTCTTGTCTGTTTGTCTGTTTGTTCGCGATGGACGCAAAAACTACTGAACGGATTTTGATGCGATTTTTTATTAGAACAGGTCTTACTCAGACTTAAAATCTGTCGAATGTTTGATTGCAATCGGTTGAGTAGAACCGGAGATAGGACCGAAAAACAATAACAAATCCAATGATTTTTTTTTCCGATCCGATCAAAAAAAACAATAGGAATAGTTAGCATGCAATTGCTTTGAAATTTCATTCAATAACCAACCTACTAGTACAGGTGGAGCCGGAGGCATCACATAGTAAACTATATTTTTCCTTAAGACAATACTGTTGTTGTTTTTTATACAAGGAAATATTAAACCTAAGAAAATCTAGTCATTACGGTTTTCCCTTGCTAAGGATGAGGAATGAGTATGGGTATATCTTGATAAGGGTTATTATCAGTCTCAAAGGGATTACCCAGTCGCAACTAGGCAGTACCTATGAGGATGTTTCCAAAGTGTACACTTTAGGGGCGGGCTGGTTTCCACGTGGTGCTCCCGGCGAGCAGCGCCTCCCACTCGCCACGGGAGACGCTGCTGACAAGGGCAAGGAGATAATGATAGAGAAAAAATATCGGTCAATAACGACACACATTGTCAAATGGTCAAGGTTGAGTCGACTCTTCATTTTGTTTTTTTTTTTTTGTTAATAAATAAAAAACAATTATCTCAAATAATCACTTTATTATTTCCGATAATATTATCGTGCTAAATCTACACAATAAAAAAAATATTCTTGGTCACGACATAATTAACTCAAAAAACCGGCCAAGTGCGAGTCGGGCTCGCCCATGAAGAGTTCCGTAGCAGCAAGTAACTATATACAAGCCCATATAGGCTTGTTATAGCTAAACAAGTTAATATTTTCACAAGAAATATTTAAACCAAAAATACTGTCGTAGTCATAAATAAATGTTGTGTACAGTGGGTGAATATTTCATTTCGTGCAGATTACACGGCCGGCGATAAAGAATACCTTAAACGTTAACGAATTCTTTACCTGATAGTGTTTTCATTTAGTTAACGTTGCATTCTATTAGGCGCAACAGTGAAAACCCCTTGTATTTTATTAGAAGTGCTCCAAATTTCAAAAACCAAACCGAAAATCTAATTACCATCGGTGTCCCTTTCTCCAGATTTTAATACATTAGTACATCTTGGTAAAAAATCTCTTGGAAGAACGATTTATTAAATACATCTTCGGTTAATAGAATAACTAATCTATATTGTAAGTGAATATTGTGTGCGAAAGAACAAATTTAAGTAGTTTAATACGACTTTGAAAAATGTCCCTGACCTGACCCATAATTACCATTCGACGATGTTTCAGATCCGATATTTTCGTATTTATGCGTAACTGTGCTCTAGACTGACCATAGATTAAACGGCGGTAGTCAACACTATACTACAGAGCCGAAGACATGCATCAAAGACCAAGTATGGCTATGTAATTTAAGTTCTCCTGTTCGAAAAGTGATGTGGTCCAGAATATTTCTATATACCATTCGCATTTTCAAAGGTAATCAAATTATTACTTCTGTATAATTATTCGTCAGGTGTATCCAATATAAGATCTTCTACACGCTGGTAAAATCATCAGGTCTCTATCTATTAAAAACTGGACTATTTCAATAAAAATACTTGCAAATCTAATTACTGTTCGTCTAATTACCATTATTTACCATTCTTTTTAACTCGAATGGTAATTAGAAATAACGAATGGTAATGATATTTCCTTCTTCATCACCAGCTTTTCTTCATCACTGGCAGTAAGTAGGTACATATTTAGAGATGATGATCCACAAGTTTAAAACCAGCAGCGATCACAGACTTGTCCGAGGCTCTCTAAACCCCAACTTCAAGGCTGAAATGTTCCGTATGATAAAGTTAACTCTCCGACCTACAGCACGGCGCTCCAAGCAGCCCTGGGGTCCGAACAGTTCCAACTGGAACTTCAAAATCGTTTCGCAATATTGGAAACCACTGGCACTGTTGATGAGAAGACCGATACAGTGGTCAAAACGCTGTAAGAAGTATCTCGGAAGTTGTTTCCTGGAAAATGCAAACAGCTAGAATCCAAACTCTCACCCGAGACTCTCGAACTCATGAGGAGGAGGCGTGATCAGCCCTCCACTCAGTCATCTTCGTCAGATGGAAGATCCCTCAGCCACCTTATTAAAAAACTGATACGACGCGACCTCCGACACTACAACACTTGCCAAATAGAGGCAGCAATCGGGGGTCGAATGTTTCGCTCAGCAGTTTGGGAGGCCCCACTTGACGAAACTTAAAACTGGATGGCAACACCATTACCTCAAAGTTCAAGATTCTCGAAGAGGTAGAGGAATTTTACGGACAGCTGTATGCATCACGCATGATTAAACCAACGAGACACAGTGATGAAGACCACAGAGCCCCATTCATGCGCCACTACACCGAGGAGATATCCGATGTCAAGCCGTGCGAGATAGAGACGGCTCTGAAGCAGTTCAAGAACAACAAGTACCCTGGCGATGACGGAATAACTAAGGAGCTCCTAAAAGCAGGCGGAACCCAAATCCTGAAGGAGCTAGCGAGTCTCTTTAATTCCGTTATCCAGGGCTTAACACCTAAGGCATAGAGCGAAAGTGCGGTGGTGGTACTATTCTTCAAAAAAGGCGACAAGGCCTTACTGAAGAACTACAGATCCATCTCACTCCAGAGCCATATTTACAAGTTGTTCTCGAGAGTCATCACAAACCGCTTCGCTAGTAAGCTCGATGTGTTCCAGCCACCAGAGTAAGCCGGGTTTCGAAAATGCTATAGCAACGAAGACCATATCCATACTGTTCGGTAGATTGTGCAGAAAACCGAGGAGTACAATCAGCCGCTGCTGTGTATGGCTTTTGTGGATTACAAGAAAGCCTTCGACTCCATCGAAACCTGGGCAGTTATGGATGCTCTGCTTCGGTGTCGTGTCGATTGGCGATATATCGAGGTAATGAGATGTTTATATGACACTGCCACCATGTCCGTCCAGCTCCAGCTACAAGACCAGAAGACGAACCCCAAAACTCTACAGCGGGAGTGAGACAAAGGGATGTCATATCCCCTAAATTGTTCACTAACGCACTGGAGGACGTCTTTAAGACGCTGGATTGGACTGGACGAGGGCTCAACATAATCGGCGAATACACGGTCGGTTCGCTGACGACGCGTTGTGGAGTCACTGGAGCCAGATCGGCTTTGCAGCAAAGCTAATTGGGGCCACTCGACGTGTCGATCTCGGCAAAAACTTGGACAAAACCAAAATTATGTTCAATGAACACGTCGAACTGAGACCAATTTGACGTCGAAGGGTAGACCCTCGAAGTTGTTCAGGAATATGTATACCTTGGGCAACTCATCCAGTTTGGCAGAAACAACTTCGAGAAAGAAGTCGCCCGAAGGATTCAGTTAGGTTGGGTAGCATTATTTTGACAAACTACTTCAGGTTTTCATCTCACCCTTACCGCAATTCCTCAAAACGAAGGTCTTCGACCAGCGCGTCCTACCAGTCATGACTTACGTTCTCAATAAAAGGCTGATTTGTCAAACATTTGTTTTGTTTCTAATTACCATTATAATTTAACTCACTACCGTAGCCTGAGATCTAATTACCGTACTTGCACGTCTCACTACCGTTTTCGCAAAAAACAGAAACGTCCATATCTCAAAGGATAAAAGAGGTATTGCTGTCCCTTCAATATGATTCAGAAGCTACTATTAAATACTTTACAAAAACTACATAAAGAACATATTTTGGCGCAAATTTTTAATTTTTTTTCAAAACAGCAAATCTGCATGAAATGAAATATTCACCCGTGTTGAGGAAACCCACATGTCCTAGAAGAAATTCTAAGGACATGTCCGATCCACCAACCCGCATTAGGCCAGCGTGTGTGGATTAAGGTGTAAAGCCTCGCAGCTCTCTCGTTAGAGGAGAGGAGACCCGTGCCCAGCAGTGGGACATAAATGGGTTGTTATTATAGGGTAACTTTACAAAAATGAAATAATTTCACAAAGGTGGGGTCACAATTGGGTAATTTTACAGAAAAGTGGGTAATTTTACAAGGGTACAGGTGGGTAATCTTACATGGAAGGGGTAATTTGCCACAGATTTTTTCGAGGCGGACAGGCACAGGGCTGATGGGAAGCAGTCACCATGGGCTATGGACGTATGCAACATCAGGGGAGTCAAACTGGCGCTGCCAACGGTGGAGGGAGGGGAATTTGGAGAGTCGGATAGGGGGATTGGTCGAGATCTCTGGTTACCCTACTCACCTTGGGGAACACAACACGCTGGTTATTATGAGGCGGTGTTCTGTAGGGCGGAGGTACTACCCCAGTCGGACAGCTCAGTTTCGTTGTGTCCTACCTACATTACTTATTTACTTAATAATTTTTACTCAACAGGGGTTATATAATCAGTCTTATAATAGTTGTAGTCAATTGTGCTGTTCGACAGGGGCTCCTCAAAATGTGTTATTTGTGGATATTCCTCACAGACTGTGTCCTTGATGAGATCGGACACTTTGGCCCTGAAAAAAAAAACAGTTAAGTACATCAATATTTAGTTTATTTTTACGGTGTAGGTGTGTATCCTTGGAAGTGGACGATTTAGGAATTGTCCTTTTTGGGAATTTTATTGTCCTTTTGGGAAGTATCGTTTTGGGAAGTAGGTGATTTTGGGAGTTTTGCTTTTAGGAAGTGGTCCTTAGGAGTAAAAAGTCCTCGAAAGGTAAAACAATTTCTAAAATTCGAATGAAAAGAATTCATGAAACTTCATTCGCTCTACAAAATATCATTTAATTTTAGACTTTAACGTGATAACAGTAAGTTCAAAATTAAAAAAGTGTCAGTGGCATGACAGTGGCATGCTTTAACAGGGCCGTGTAGACGTGCTGTAGATTTGTTATTGAAGCCTGAAGATTTTTATTTATATTACATTCCTACTTTTTTAGGCCGTCTGTCATGAAGCAATACTCAGCGTTTTTCTTTTTTTTTCATCGTGTGGGAATCCCCATTAATACCACCCCCGTCGCCCATCGGGGGTGGTTACGTCGGGATCGAACCGACTAAAACCGCACGCCGTCTCGGGTCTTAATTACCGAGGTGTAAGGTTTTCTAATAGGCATATCCCTCGCCCCCCAGTTGACCCTGGGTCATCTACGGTTTTAAGATGCAAAAGGGGGTTGGGGGCATCACGCCACTTCGCCGACGGTGGGGTGCTGTCCTGTCACCCAATCGTCGGCGCGCAGACAATCAGTTCGCCCCCCGCTTGCTCCCCACTGTGCCCTCTGCTAGTCAGAGGCAAGCAATACTTACCCTACTATACAGTAAGCGTCTTTCACAGGATCCAGAAATTTGGAGATATTCAGGTATTTCACCAGGATGTACACTTCATCACCGTATAACTTAATATCTGAAACGACAAAATCTTCTTTTTTTATACTACTTAGGTGGCAGACAAGCACACGGCCCACCTGGTGATAAGCAGTCACCGTAGCTTATGGATGTGTGCAATACCAGGGGCATCACACTCGCGCTAGGCCACGGTGACCACTTCCTATCAGGTGGGCTGTGTGCTTATCTGCCACCTAAGTAGTATAAAAAAAAGAGTAGAGATCCTTCAAGTAGCTTTATACAAGGACACACCCGCCTCCGCAGTTTTTAACTGCAGGTGCAGCGTCTCAGCATGGCACCTACCAGAAATATATGCTTTCGTTTTATCATGCCTTGCCACCAGTTCCAAGACAGCAGTGTGCTTTGGAGTGAGGGGCTTGTCCACATTCCAGCAGAGAATACCGTCTTTAGCTATGTTGGCGAAGAGTAGCGTCCTTGTGGGGCTGTGGTACACGTGGGCAGCGCTCTGCGACCATGGACCTCGGGCTCCTACTAGCTGTGAAACAAAGACTGCTAAATGAATACTCTTTTTAGCCGACTTCAAATAAAGAGGAGGGCGCGGTAGAACATCCGGTGTTACGGTTCCCGCCCGTCATCTTTTTTTTATACCACTTAGGTGGCAGACAAGCACACGGCCTACCTAATGGAAAGTGGTCACCGTGGCCTATGGACGTGTCATGGGCGGCACACTCGCGCTGCTGATTCTGGAGGGGGGAGGGTTGGGAAGTTGGGGGGTTGTCAAATTCAAAGTCAAAATTCATTTATTACCATTTTAAGCGGCACTTACAAAACGTCAAAATTATAATAAATTTAAAACTAGAAGCAAATGGACCACCGGTTCGAAACGCGGCTCAGACCTGAGAAGACTCCGGCAAGAAACTCAGCGGGCTGTTTTTTTTGGTCTATTTACAACAATTGCCTTAGTCTAGAGGAGGGGCCTCGGAGGATGAGGGTGGGGATTGTGACCTCTGGCTACCCTACTAACGTCGGGAATATAACACGATGGTTATTGGGGCGGTGTTCTGTAGGACGGAGGTTCTACCCCAGTCGGACTGCTCAGTTCGGACGGGAGATACTGTCGTGTCTGTGGTCGTGTCCTACCTCCGTGGTCATTTCTGTCGCGTTACGGGTATTTGGAGCCCTAAGCCTATAGTCCAACATCTGGGGCTCGATTCTATTAAAACAAGCTATGTCACTGACACTTTAAATAATTTTGGGCTTTACCTATATCAGTTTAAAGTCTAAAATTAAATGATATTTTGTAAAGCGAATGAAAAAGTTTAACGAATTCTTTTCATTTGATTTTAGACTTTAACTGTATAACGGTAAAATCTACAATTAAATAGCATTTTTAGAGTGTCAATGACATGACAGTGGCATTAAGTACCTTGAAGTGTTTCCCGAAGTTCCCATTCTTGTTCTTCAGGACGTCTGTGGTGATGGAGAACTCCTGGGTAGATATGAACGGGTGGTAATATGCTGTTCTGACGCCGCTCGCGTCAGGGTCGGAGAGAGCCACGCTGAAGATACCGTCTTTCTCTTGCATGCCATGAACTAATATAGAAATAAAGAACTTTTTTATTAACCGACTTCAAAAAAGGAGGAGGTTCTCAATTTGTACACGGTTTTTTTTATATTATGTTACGCGATAGCGGCGCCAATTATGGATGGATTTTGAAAATGTTTTTTTTTGTTTGAAAGAGGCTACTTCTGAGGTGGTCCCATATCCAGGGTATCAGGATCAGGGGCCTTACTCCGAAAAACGAAAATATTCGTATCCGTTGACGTTTTGACCATTTAGCTACCCCGAAAGTGTTTCGTTTCGGATTTCGGATCCGTCTTCGATGGTTTGACATTGAGGTTGTAATACATTTGACGTTTTCGCTGTCTTTGTTTGACAAATAGTCCGTTTTCGTTCGATCCGAAACGTTCATGTTCGATTTTCAGAGTAAGGCCCCTGATGATCTTGGGCAAATTAATCAAATTTACGGCAAAAATTCTGTTTTTGATGCCCTTGTACATAATAAACCTCATAAATAGGTACTTTTCTATTTCTGTACACTAAAAAGTGAAAAATAAAAAATAACTACGTCTTTAGTTTGTAAAGTCAGTTTTTTAAACGTAGTTATGTTCTTGTAATGGGTGGCAGACATCTTTTGTGTCTTTTATTTGCCGCACCATAAAGACTTGGAATTCTTTACCAGCATGTGTTTCCTCCTCCTACAGTCCCGGGGCGTTTAAGCGGGACGTGAAAAAAATTTGGTGAGGCCGTAAAGCTGAGGGCCGCCACTGTAGCACTGTCGGTGTTTGTAATAGTGACCCCCATTCCTGAAACTTTACCTTTAGCTTACCATCAGGCGAGGTGAAGTCATATTGACGTGACAAACCCTCCATCCTTACTTACACAACAAGTAAAAGGCCGTAGCAGGATCAGCATTCAAGGAGGGATGTGTGAACCGCCAGCTGTCTCTCTCCCGCATGGAGAACACCACCAGCCCCCCGGTCGCCAGATCGCTGATGTACGCGTACGCGTCGTCACAAGCGGCCCTCGTCACATCCACTGTTATAGATACGAAGCCTGGAATTTGAGGAAATAATTATGCAGTAACTAATTCTATTTATTTATTTAATTCTTTTCCTCCAACCTAGCGTTAATCCTAGTCGCATCCAAAGTTTCACCTCGAAGTCTGGGGTCCGCTTAACCAGTCTTAACTGCGGATTTGGCTGGACCTCGATATTTTCCGTGAAGCGACTTTGACTTGAAGCGGCTTGTCTGCCACCTACGTAGTATAAAAAAATTGCATCAAGCGCATTACCTGAAGTAGTCCCGTTAGATAAATCGCTCTGCTTTAGCTGATATCTCAGTATTTCCTTATCAGTCTTCAGGTCAAACACTATTATTTCGGGTTGCTTCAACTGCTCGCTGTGTCTTTTAACCGGGTTTTGCGTGGTCCAGCCTGCTCCCGTCTCGACTGCTCCGACAAAGTAAAACATTAGAAAGTTGAAGAAAGAAATAGGTACCTAATTATTATAAGTAACTACGTTTAAAAAACCGACTTCACAAACTAATATTATTTACTTTTTAGTGTACATAAATAGAAAAGTACCTATTTATGAGGTTCATTATGTACTAAGGCATCAAAAACAGAATTTTTGCCGTAAATTTGATGATTTCCCCTCGATTTTCCCAAGATCCCAGCATCAGACGTGTTTCCTTCCTCCAACAGTCCCAGCTCCTTTGAGCGGGGCGGGCGTCAAAAAGCATTTGATGAGGCCGTCATGTTGAGAGCCACCATTATGGCACTGTCGGTGTATGTAATGGGGACCCGGTTCCTGAGATTTTACCTTTAGCTTACCATCAGGTGAGGTGAAGTCATAATTGATGTGACCGATATAAAAAAAATAGGGCAAAGAATAGAAAAAAAAAGAAAAAACGTTTATTCAAGATACAAACGGTAAGAAAAATAACGAATTAAACCGTAAGTATTACATTCGAAACCTTTTGACGCCGCCACAGAATATCTATATACTTATAATAAATCTGTAGAAGTGAAAATTCTGTACATTAAAAATAAAAAAATAAAAAATAGCAGGGGGTGTTACTAGACTGACACCGAACCCAAATATGTGATTAAAAAAATTTTTGTCTGTCTGTCTGTCTGTCTGTCTGTCTGTCTGTCTGTTTGTTCAGGCATCACGCAAAAACTACCGGTTCGATTACGATGAAACTTGGTATATCTATTCTTCAATATCCTGGGCAGCACACTGGATACTTTTTATCCCGGAAAAGTACATACAATAAAAGACAAATTTAATTTTGCGGTTCAATTCCTAGACCGGATTACTGTCCCAACCGCAAATAATAAGTTTGTCGTAGGTTACGTCACCCAGTTCAAAATTCAAAATTCAAAATTCAAAATTCATTTAAAGGTCACAGGTAGATAGAAGATGTTGTCAATTACATAAAAGTATCACCGTAGCACATGAATATCTATGGTACTGACAGTACCATAGCTATTCATGTGGTACTGACCGTAGCATGTCTGATAAGACGTACAATAGTATAATCATATTATGAACCACATCACACTAGGTACAAATTAAATTGTGAAATATTATAATAATTGTACTATTCTTTCCACCTTCCCTTTTCTTTACTAATTAACATTGTGTGTGCATAAATCTTATACTATATAATTCAAAGTCCTGACTGACCTAGAGACAACGCACAGCCTAAACCGCTGGTCGTAGAGACTTGAAATTTGCAGAATATGTGTGTTTTGATGCGTAGAGGTGTACTAAGAAAGGAATTTTTAAAATTCGAACTCTAAAGCCCTAAAAAGGGCTAAAAACGTGCTTTTGCCAGAACTCAAGAACGGCTGAACAGATTTTCATGATCTATGATTTTTTGGATTTGTCTCCGCCTCGAATAGCATATAACATAATTAAAAATATATGATTCATTCAGGAAATTTAGTAATAAAAAGAAAATTAGATGTTGCAAACGTTTTTATCGCCATCTATAATAGTTGTCATAGCAACAGGAACTAAAATTGACTTTGTCTAAATTTTCATAGAGTAATATCCTTTACTTCTTTTTCCTCGAAAGTAAATAGAATGTATTAATTTTTAGGGTTCTGTGCCTGATTAGGAAAAAAAACCTTATCTCTTCGTTATCCGTCTGCCTGTCTGTCAAGACCTCTTTCTTAAGAACACATAGAGGCATCAAGTTGAATTAGATAAAAGGAATGTTACGGATAATGCTTGGCATTACACGAAGCGTAATATCAAAACTGTGGTCTCACTATCGACTAATAGGTGGCTTGACCTACCATCTCCTGGCCTGCACTCATGGAGGACGGAGGTCGTTAAGTTACCTTCGGCGACGTTAGTGAGTCACTTGCACCGCAATCGGAGAGTTTTAGGAAGCCGTACCTTATTTTTTGTGCGGAAATCCCCACGAATCTCTCCCCTCCTCTGGCCAGTAGGGACGTAATATCGGACTTGACCGACTAAAGTCGAACTCCATCTTGGGTATACAGACGCCGAAGTTTAAGGTAACCCTTGACCCTGAGCTATCCAAGGCTTACTTATGGGCCTGGCTATTTTGGTGAGTTCCTGCATTGCGTAGGCAGGGTGCTGACGTTTGAATGCCACCATTGCCGGGGCTGATCCGTGGGCACACCACCTCTTCATACACTGGTAGAGTCTCCAGAGTGGATAGAGTGGCGCCATGTCCTAGAAGCAGACGTCGGTGGGGTAAGCCTCATGGTGAGGTCCCTGGTGCCGACCATGGTCACCATAGAGAGTATGTGGAATGCCACCGCTTTTATTGCGAGGCAGTAATGCGCGCAGAAGTGGTGGTGGAAAAGCTACGGGAGAGATCTAGCACTCCCCCGTGCCGATGAAGGCGCACCGGGCGCGTTGTTCGCAGAACCATCTCCGTCATCCATGAGTGCGGGCCTAGGGTGACGGTCGAGGCTAACCGTCACCCTAGCAGAAGCAAACCCAGGGTGGCAGGGTGTTATATTTCCCGCGCGCTTATTATAGAGATGGGGGATTTAGATTCCTAATAACACATCGAGGTCGTGCTGGTGGCCGGAACCGGTTGGGGTTTCTGGGATATCCTTTCTAGGACACACCAGATTCCTCGATCACACAGGCATTGGTAGGACTCCGACATACCAACCTCTCCGTTGGCTCCGTTGAGGTGAAGCCCGACGGGGTTTTTGCGCACGAAAAAAAAGGGGTATTTCCCTTTGGGCTAGAATCCAGATATTTTGCAGAAAGTAAAATCTTATAGCATAAGTACAGGGAAAAGTTCGGAAAGCATAAATATTACCTACTTCACCAAAAAAAAAATGTATGTCTGTCATTCAAGACAAGAAGCACTGCAACAAAGTTAAGTTCGCCCCCTTTTTTTGTCGTGCGGAAATCCCCCTCAACCCAATTTTGTACGGAACCCTGCGTGCACGAGCCCAATTTGCACTTGACCGGTATTTATTAGTATATCCTCTTTCTTTACTTTCATGAACTTCTTGAATGTTAAATCAGGTTGTCAAATGTCAATGTCTGTAGCAAGATTTTAATAATAAAAAAATCAGATTTTCTGAAATAAATAATGTTCACTAATTTGAAATAGTGCATCGAATGTGCAAGTGCAATGCAACTATGATGAAAGGGTTTTTCAAAGGGCCTCTTCCGAATCACACATATTTTGGCCAGAGCAGCTATCTAATCCCCATAAAATCTAGAAGACAATGAAAAAGGATAATGATGTTAAATAAACGGGTTTTGGCCGCGATGCATGGCACTGTACTTTGAAGGGTTTGATAGAACTTGAGATGAAATGAATACGTTTAGCTGCAACCACTGATTGCGAAGGAATAGACATTGAAAGTTAGTACGGGCAGTCCCTCAGCTTAAAAAAGACTTGGTGGCGATAGCCAACATTCACGCGGGCGGAGCCGCGCGCGGGTACGCTAGTATTAAATAAATAAATAAATAAACGTGGGAGCGGGAGCGGGGGTGGGAGTGGGAGTAGGAGTGTGCGTGGGAGAGGGAGTATGCGTGAGAGTGGGCGTGTGCGTGGGGGCGGGAGTGTGAGTGAGAGTGGGGGTGGAAGTGTGAGTGGGAGTGAGAGTGGGGGTGGGAGTGTGAGTGGAAGCGGGAGCGCGGGTGGGGGTGGGAGTGGGAGTGGGAGTGTGGGTGGGAGTGTGAGTGGGAGCGGGAGTGGGGGTGGGAGTGGGAGTGGGAGTGTGCGAGGGAATGGGGGTGGAAGCGTGAGTGGAAGCGAGAGCGGGGGTGGGAGTGGGAGTGTGCTTGGGAGTGGGAAAGTGTGTGGGAGTGGGAGTGTGCGTAGAGTGGGAGTGTGCGTGGTAATGGGAGTGGGAGTGTGCGTGGGGGTGGGCGTGGGAGTGTGAGTGGGAGCGGGAGCGGGGTGAGAGTGGGAGTGGACGTAGGAGCTGGAGCAGGAGTGGGAGCAGGAGTAGGATTGGATGCAATAAGCGACTTCCACGCGAGCGGAGCCGCGGGCAACAGCTAGTATTAAATAGTACTACGCCGCGCCGATGAGTCGCGAACATACCCGACAGGCGACCATAGCTTAACGTCGTCGCCACGATATCGTCAAAGAGTATCGCGATATCTCACATACCTACACAATGAAATGGCAACTCATAACAATGTGAAATCGAAGTCATAACTTTAGTAGTCAGTCTACTCACCAGGCACTTCGAGAAGACCAGTGTCCACCATCCAGAGTCTATCGCACGCGTCCACTCTCGGCCGGTACACGGAGACGAGCGACGAGACGCTGTCCACGTCAGGGTACGGCTTGAGAAGCGGGCTCTTGTTGTTATCCGCCACTATATCGATATAGTTCAGCGTGGAGGGTATTCCTGGCAACGAAAGGATGACTTAAAATCATCCGACTTAACAACCGGTTGAATACATACATAACATAACACAACATAAACTCACTCCTATATCCCCGAAGGGGTAGGCAGAGGTGCTAGCACCTACATTTCACCAGTTTATGTTTAGGTCCCAATGTAATAGGTGGCGAGCCTATTACCATTAACCGGGCACTTATAAACCTGCGATAAATACACACATAACTTCGAAAAGCATCGAAAAGTCATTGGTGTGTGCCATGGTGAACCTGGGATCGAACCCGAGACCTCGTCTCAGCAGTCCATTACCCAGACCACTAGGCTACCGCGGTTGAGTACAACCGAAGATATAGTCGCATGACGTGAAAACCTTCGTCCAAACGGGTGGAGCTACGGGTATAGGGTAGCCAGTACCACAGAATAATATAATAGTACTACGTACAGAACGGAAACTCACCTCCTCCCACCAATATCACTTACCTCACTCCGCGCCAAGAACCATACGCAAAACGCTAGGCGACATTCACAAGGGCTGTGTACGGAATACAGCACCGCACGTCGCATCGTCGGGCAGGAGAGAGAGAAGGACAGCATGAGTCGGTTATGTAAGGCGTTCTCTCTATCGTATACGACGCGGCACCGCGTAACCGGCTACACACTCCCCGATAAATCGGCGGCGACATGAGAGATGTGGTGGCAGTGTTGCAACTTTAATGGTTATAATAGTCTCATAATATTGAAGCATTATTAGAAGAGTAATGGCAAAATTATTTTTTCTTAAGTTTGGATTCTCCAACCTGGATTCAATTACAATGCCACTAAATACAATTTTTCACCGCTAGCCGAAAGTCGAAACGTAGATTTAGTGGTATAACCTAGTGGTTAGTAGGTGGCAACACTGCCACCACATCTCTCATGTCGCCGCCGATTTATCGGGGTGTGTGTAGCTGGTCTCCACGAAAACTCACACATCAACACCTACCGTGCATGTACACAAACTATGCATGTGGTAATTGTTAAACGATTGTTTCTACATTTTGTCGAGAGTTTCCAGGGTGTGTCAGTACATAAAATCTTCTCACCAAAGTCTCTCCTCGGCACAGTGACGAACATTCTCTTCTCATATATTTCTAAGCCGACGGGTACGTTGTTGTACTGTTTAAAGAACACTTCTGTATCTTCTAGCTCTTCCTGGAAGAATATCCCGTCAGGAGTCCACCGCTGTTTTGTGTCATTGAGATCTGTAACAGGAGACGGAGTTATGAAGGGTTAACTGACTCCGGTAAAGTAGGAGGCTTAGATATCTTTGATGGAGGTAGGACACGACGGTATCTTCCGTCCGAAATGAGCTGTCCGACTGGGGTAGTACCTCTGCCCTACAGAACACCGCGCTTTAATAATCATCGTGTTGTGTTCCCGGCGGTAAGTAGGGAAGCCAGAGCTCACTGTACCCGTCCTCCTCCCCACGCCTTCCTAGCCTCCCCACCCTTTCCCTTCAGGGTCGGCAGCGCGTGGCACACGTCCATTTAGGCCACGGTGACCGCTTTCCATCAGGTGGGCCGGGTGCTTGTCTGCCACCAAAGTGGTATAAAAACTTTTTTTTACCCTGCTCACCAACAAAATATTATACGATTCTTCATCACTAAGGCGAATACACTAGATTTTATTATTTATAATAATACAACTCACACATCACGCCATCAAAATCATATCCTAATTGTGTCCAATTGTATGCGACATACATTTTATTGACATTATTCGTTTCTACAAAGAATTGTCCTTTGTTTAAAGGTATAAATAAACACAATATCAATACTATGATCATTTTGAAACACAACACACGATCTCTTCATACGGGGTCGCGGCAAAAACTCCTGACTGGTTTCAAATCGCTGTGTGATAAAAAACCGGTCAAGTGCGAAACTCGTGTACGAACGGTTCCGTATCATTTTAAGATAATCAACAACGCACCAAGTTTGGCAGCGCGAGAGATGTCCTTGATGTTGCACACATCCACTGATCACTTCCAATCAGGGCCTCGATTCTGCTAAAGGCAAACCACTGTAATACCACTGACACTCTAAAAAAATGCTATTTAAATTGTAGACTTTACCGTTATACAGTTAAAGTCTACAATTAAAGAAACAAAACGCTTTACAAAATATCATTTGACTTTAGATTTTAACGTGATAACAATAAAGTCTACAATTAAATGCACTTTTATAATGTCAGTGGTAAGTCAGTGGTTTGTCTTCAGCAGAAACGAAGTCCGCCGTGTGCTTGTGTGTCACCTAAGTTGGTTCTTTCAATTTAATCCCACCCTCTCCTTTCCTATACAGAACTATACGTGACAGGCTGAGGTATCACCCTCATAATATGGTGCAAACAATTCCATCAAGAATCAAGCAGCTCGGTGCCTCTTTTTTTTGCCGCACCAAAAATACTTGGAATTCTTTACCAGCTCACGTGTTTCCTTCCTCCTACAGTCCCGGGTCCTTTAAGCGGGGCGTGAAAAAGCATTTGATGAGGCCGTCAAGCTGAGGGCCACCATTGTTGCATTATTAGTATAATGTTATAGTGATTCCCACTACTGAGACTACCTTTAGCTTATAATCAGACGTATTGAAATCGTAAAAAAAACGGCAAAAAATTACGTTTGTTGTATGGAAGTTCCCTTAAATATTAATTTGGTTCTGTTTTTAGGCAACAGAAATTCAACATCATTCTGTGAAAATTCCAACAGCTGACTATTAGGCGTTAAGCAGACGGCGGGGCGGGCAGGTCTTTTTGACCGCGAAGTGAAAACGACCGCGTCTGCCCGTCGATGCCCGCGACTGCCCCCACCGCGAAAACAAAGCGCCGTTAGTGCCCGCCGGGCACCCGCGGTGTGGTTTTTTGCCCTTCGTGTGCGTTGGTTTGGTAGTATAGGATTCCTTTATGCGCTATCGTTCGCGGTGAAATTGACCGGCCCTGCCCGCGCCTCCGTGTGCTCGATGCCTTACGGTTCATGACATACATCCAGTGACAAACCGACAAACATACAACGGAATTTTAGTAGTAGTAGATTGTTCCATTTATACCCGTTGCGTACGGATCCCTAAAAATAAGGTCTGCAAGTAATTGTGAATAACTAATCAAGTATGATAAATCAATCTATACCTACTAATAAATACAAATCAATAAAATTGAAGTATCTGTTTGTTATTTGGTGTTTTGCGATTCTGATATTTTGCGATTCTGGTATTACGCGATTGAGGGATTAAAATAACAGGTTTTAAATCAATGCATATGAGTGTAGTACCTTACATACGTTGAAAAAAAGCTATTTTTACCCGACTGCCGAAGAAAGGAGGGTAATGTTTTTCGAGACTATGTATGTATGTATGTATGTATGTATGTATGTATGTATGTATGTATGTATGTATGTATGTAGGGTAGTTTCGCCTGTTTTCGACCGACGCCAGTTCCCGACTTTTTTACCGACCTGTTTGCCTAATCGGCGTAGAACAGCAATACCGATACGATTAGAAGCAAAACAAAAATACTGTGGCAATCTCAAATAGTTCGGTTGTAGACACGAATAGATAAAGTGCATATGTGCAAACAGAGTAGGGAGTAAAAAAATACTGAAATATGTGGTTCGCTAAGAACATGACAGAAAGCGTGCTTCACTACGAAAAGAAAAGTGAGGAGGTTCTGCAGTTGACCCTAGATTTTTTAATTGTCGTTTTATGTTTTGGACTTGTTTGTTATTTGTACAGATAGATAATGAAGTATAGTATCTATTAAATATAGGAGTTATTGTAAATTTATTTGAAAAGTGTGTATAATTGGATGGTCGGTAACTGTTACCTCATTTTTGTAGAATACCTAATTCTCGACCCGCACCGTCGAGAATTGGCGTCACCGAGTCCAAACACTTGCATGTTTTTATACATATTGTTAAAGAAATTACTGAACTTAGATTGTGAATTTGAATCTTATTTACATGAGAATCATGTCAGCCAGTTCGCGACCAGACTTTTTCAAGCACGTTAACAATATCACGTGTTGTAAAACCTTCTAGGTCGAGAACAGGATAGTGCAATTAAATAGGCCTATACCATATTCCGACTACTATTTTCGGTGGGTACATATAGGTATGGACATTAACGGTGAGTACATCTCGCATCATCAGTACGCCGACGACATCATCATAGTTACAGAGTTGCTGGAGCAGCTGAGCAAATTGCTGCACATCCTAAATGGATCCTCTCGGCGCGTCAGTATTGGTGTATACATACGCCGGAACTGGTTACACCAAGACCAATTGCCATTGAAGGGAGAGTTGTTCAAGATTAATGTCTACCTTGTGCAGGTTATCCAGCTCGGTAGAAACAACTTCGAGTTAAAAGTCACCTTAAGGATTGAATTGGGTAACCTAATTGAATCCTTTTTGTGACTTTTATTTCACAAAGCATTTGGCAAATTACTTCGGCTTACCACATGGCCTCTTCAACCAGTGAATTCTATCTGTTAAAATATACGGTGCCGAAGCGTGGACAATAGTAAGGTTCGTCCACAACCTAGTCATGCAGCGGGCTATGGAGCAAGCTATGATCCTTTGAAGGATAATAATCCTGATGCTTTGAAGGATTCGTTATGCCAATGGACTAAAATTGCCGAGATAACTCGCAGAATAAGTAAGCTGAAGTGGCTATGGGCTGGCTACATCTGCTGAAGGACTAATAATGATCGTAGAGCAAACGAGTTCTATAGTGGAGACCGCTGATTGGCAAACGGAAGATGGAACAGTACCTAGGATGGACATAAATGACCTGAAAAAGGTGGCTAGGATAGACTGGAGGAAGGTGAAAGATCGAGTGCTATGGCGCACATTGGGAGAGGCCTACTGCCAGCAGTGGACTGCAATAGGCTAATGAGTGCCATTAAGAAATAAACTTTATTAATTTTAGTTAGTTAAGGTTGATAAAGCAGAGGAAGAACACTGATTTGTAAATATTATAGTCGTGTTATCAACTTTATAATGATTACTTAACATCAGTTTATTGTAATAACATAATGTATATTAAATTCTGTCAAAATACGGGTTTCATTAGATTACAAATTAATAATTACTAATGTTTTACTTCACATATTTGCCATCTCACCTAATAGTCGAGAACTGGCGAATATAACGTCGAGAACTGGAAATTTCGGTCGAGAACTGGCGAAATCGGCATTTTTGGGTTTATTATTTTCTGTAAAATTATTGCATGATCTTAATGGAAGATAAAGGATATTAAATGAAAATAGACTATATTTACTATGTATCAAAAATATTCTCTATCAATAATTCATATTAATTCAATTTTATTTTTCGTTCCGAAGTTGACAACTCCACTAAACGGTCGAGAACCGGCGAAATGACCCTATGTCCATTTCTTTGGCACGGCCTACAGCCTAAACGGCTTGACGGATTTTGATATGCGAGGTATCATTTTATTCGTCATGATTGTGTGAGTGACACTGGGTATATTAAAATTTCTAGAAAATCAAAATGGCGGATTTTTGGCGGCAAAATGAAAATCTTGAAAATTTGTCTTGCACGCTCTACAGCCTGAACTGCTTGACGGATATTGACAAACAAGGTGTTGTTTGATTCGTCATGATTGTGTGAATGACACTGGGTATATTAAAATTTCTAGAAAATCAAAATGGCGGATTTATGGCGCCACAAACATTTGACTGCGATGGACGCAAAAACTGCTGAACAAATTTCAATGCAGTTTTATTTATTTAAAAGGTCTTGGTCAGACTTAAAATTTTACGTTTGTTTGATTACAATCGGTTTAGTAGAACCGGAGATATGAACAAAAATACAATAATTAAGGTTGAATTTCGGTGATGTCCCTTCACTACACGAAAATTATTAACTCCATAAAAGATAGATTTTATAATTCATTATTATCCGGGCAGCTATGTAAATAACTAAAAAGTATAAAATAAAAAAAATAAATTTAAAGATTCAAAAACCCGACTGCCTAAAAACTGAAAAGAAAAAAACAAGCACTTAGATTGATGCCCGGTGGTCTAGAAACATAACAACTGAACAGTCGGGATCCATTGAAAAATTAGATTAGCTGTCGAGTAATGGATCCCGACTGTTCAGTTGTTATGTTTCTAGACCACCGGGCATCAATCTAAGTGCTTGTTTTTTTCTTTTCAGTTTTTAGGCAGTCGGGTTTTTGAATCTTTAAATTTATTTTTTTTATTAAAATTGTTGTAGTCTATGTTTTTGTCTTTTAGGTAAATAGAAATACTGGGCCAATTTTGACGAAACTTTCGCTGGCAGTTTGGTTGGCTCGTTATTTAGAACGTTGTCAAATGGTTAAGTCGACCTCTATGCATCTTTATTTTATTTTCTTGTTGATTTTTTTTTTTTTTTTTTTATACTACTTAGGTAGCAGACAAGCACACGGCCCACCTGATGGGAAGCGGTCACCGTGGCCTATGAACGTGTGCAACACTAAGGGTGTCACACACGCGCTGCCTACCCTGAAGGGAAGGGGGGAGGGCTGGGAAGGGGTGGGGAGGCTAGGAAGGGATGGGAGGAGGAGGGGTATATTGAGCTCTGGCTACCCTACTTACCGGCGGAAACACAACTCAAGGTTATTATGACCGCGGTGTTCTGTAGGGCGGAGGTACTACCCCATTCGGACAGCTCATTTCGGACGGGAGATACCGTCGTGTCCTACCTCCATTAAAAAACTTGATAAATAAAAAACAATTTTATTTTAATCACTCACTTTATTAATGACATTCGATAATAAACATCTTACTGTTCTAAAAAGTAAAAAAAAAGATTCTGTCTATAGGTTTTGCAATTGGTTTACTCAGCTGAATTTTAAACAAATGGGGTAAATTTACACAAATGAGTTAACTTTACGCAAATTGGGTAAGTTTACATAGCTGGGGTAATTTAACAAATATGGAATAATTTTACATAGCTGGGGTAATATTTACTCAGCTGGAGGTATATAGTTCTCAGTTTTATAATAGTTGTAGCCAAGCGTGCTGTTCGACAGGGGCTCCTTAAAATGTGTTATTTTTGGGTATGCCTCGCAGACTGTGTCCTTGATGAGATCAGACACTTTGGCTCTGAAATAAAGGGTAAATTCAATATAATGGGATAATTTGTTGCCTGCTGCTCCGCCCGCGTCAGAGGGTGGGTTTTTTTAAGAAGAATATTGCCAAATACCCCTACCATTATCTCGCAGGGTTTTTTTCCTCTGATTTATTGTTCAATATTAGTGCCTCGGAGAGCACGCGGTTGCCATACATATATGGCAGTCGTTACGGGTAGTTGGAGCCCACAAAAGTCCAACCAGTCTAGCTTGGAACTTCGATATCGCCATTGGTCATAATGACCATTGGTTGTGGAGGTCAGATGGCAGTCGCAGGTCGCTCCACGGAAAATATTGAAGTTCAGCCGCATCACAGTTAGACTGGAAAGCCGACCCCAACTGAGTTGGGAAAAAGGTTCAGAGAATGATGATGATAATGATTTATTTGTCAATATTAACTGAAGTATGAAAGTTACCGAAGTTTAATTAATTTAATTTCTAGTGAATTTATTCTTAGTGAGATATGTAAGAAGTTAGTAAGAAAGGCTAGGTCATGAAGCAATACTTACCCTAGTATAAAGAAATTTTTGTGCGTAGGGTTAAGCGAGGAAAATATGAAGACGTGCATTTGGTTCACTAAGATGAAAACGTCATCACCGTATACTTTTATATCTGAAACAATGAAATGGAAAGTGGCTTAGTTGAATTTTCAAGATTTGATCCATAGAAACAAATGTAATAAATTAACTAAAAAATGTTTAAGTCAAATGCTTTTATGCATTAAAAGTGGCCATATTGGATTTTATTTGTTATTCACAGTGAACTAGTCAAGCCCTTTATTTTTTATATATTGTTATTATATATTATATATTATATGTTATTATAATATTATATATATATATATATTGCGGTAGTTGTGGAAAAATATGTAAGCCGCCATTTTGTAGCGGCGGCCATCTTGGACTTACAATGATACAGAATAGATTAACTTGTATAGTCACCAGAACAATCCGTCCACAGGAAAGGGGTCAATTTTCAATTACTGGATTTGACCCAAACAAACAGGTCGACTTAAATAAAACTGTTTGATAAAAAGCTAGCTTAATGTCACAAAGTATTATTAAAATTCGTTTCAAAGAATAGTCAAATGAAACCGACAGCCGTAAATTTGACCTCTATTGAGTCCCCAGTGGAGATTGGGGACTCATATAGTACTTATGAAGCATACCAACCTGAAATATATGACAGCCATCGCTCATGATGTGCCACGACAGCAGTGTGCTTCGGAGTGAGGGGCTTGTCCACATTCCAGCAGAGAATACCGTCTTTAGCTATGTTGGCGAAGAGTATCGTCCTTGTGGGGCTGTGGTACACGTGGGCAGCGCTCTGCGACCGTGGACCTCGAGCTCCTACCAGCTGTGAAACAAGGCGGTTAAAACCTGAGGATCTTCAAGTCACTTTCAAGTTCTAGGTAAACGTGATTCATCGTAGACAACATGGTCACTTAACACGAGGTGAGATAGAAGTCAAAAGTAAGCCTGTCTCGAAAAAAAAAAAATTCAAAAACCCGACTGCCTAAAAACTGATAAGAAAAAAACAAGCACTTAGATTGATGTCCGGTGGTCTAGAAACATAACAACTGAACAGTCGGGATCCATTATTCGACAGCCAATCTAATTTTTCCATGGATCCCGACTGTTCAGTTGTTCTCGAAAACGAAGATAGCCCTGGATGTGCGAGGGAAATGCCTCATTGGTCACTGTACACACTGGTAATTGAGAACCAATACGGCGTGCGGTTTTAGTCGGTCCAAGTCCGAAATAACCACCTCCGATGGCTGACGGAGGTGGTACCCACGGGAATTGCTGCTTAAAAAAAGCAATATTGTCTTGGATCTCAAGGTTGTTGGTATAACCTTATACCGTTAATAAAAGTTAAGTAGGTACCTTAAAGTGTTCCCCGAAGTTCCCATTCTTGTTCTTCAGGACGTCTGTGGTGATGGAGAACTCCTGGGTAGATATGAATGGGTGGTAATATGCTGTTCTGACGCCGCTCGCGTCAGGGTCGGAGAGAGCCACGCTGAAGAGGCCGTCTGTCCAGTCTATATTGTAACCTAGAATAGAAACAGGTATGTGATTAAGGGTCGCCCTAGGGATAGCTACAAGCACTGCCTCGAGAAACCAAAGGCGGCTACAAAGGTAGCTGGGGCCTTACTCTGAAAATCGAACATGAACGTTTCGGATCGAACGAAAACGGACAATTTGTCAAACAACGACAGCGAAAACGTCAAATGTATTTTGGGAGTAGGAGGTGTACAGATAACGATCGATAACCTCAATGTCAAACGATCGAAGACGGATCCGAAATCCGAAACGAAACACTTTCGAGGTAGATAAATGGTCAATACGTCAACGGATACGAATATTATCGTTTTTCGGAGTAAGGCCCCTGAAGCGCGCGACAGCCACTTGTGGCTGGTGTTCAACACTTGCGGTCGCAGGACGGGATTGAATCTCTGATATAGATAATTCTATATCCATATTTATTTCATTTCAGACTACATGTGTGTGCGTTGCCTTCGAATTGAACAGATTAACTTGGGTAAGGGAGGAAGAGGTGGGGATTCGCGCGAGTGGCGTGTGGCGGCGTTTTGTATCTACTCTTGGTGGCCGGCGCGGGCCACAAGAAGTGAGCAACGACGATTTGTAGCTTGTGTTGGCCACCGGCGTCAACCACGTGCGGCGAGTCCATTTAAAATGTACGAAAATTACAGGAATTATGCCGGCGGCGGCGTTTTGTGGTTGTTGTACCTCCCATTTGTAGGGGAAACACTGCTGCCTACGGCAAATGCCAATCTAGATAGGAGTGGCTCTCTAGAAGGGCTATCGGAGTCCCTTTTGTTTATATACCACTTAGGTGGCAGACAAGCACACGGCCCACCTGATGGGAAGCGATCACCGTGGCCTAGGGACGCGTGCAACACCAGGGGCATCACACTCGCGCTGCCGACCCCATATAATCCCTTCACTATAATGGAGGTAGGACACGACGGTATCTGCCGTCCCAACTGAGCAGTCTGCTGGGGTAGTACCTCCACCCTACAGAATACCGCGGCCATAATAACCATCGTGTTGTGTTCCCCAAGGTAAGTAGGGGTAGCCAGAGCTCACTGTACCCCTCCTCCCCAACCCCTTCCTAGCCTCCCCACCCTTTCCTAGCCCCACTTCCCTTCAGGGCAGGCAGCGCATGGATGACAACCTTAGTGTTACACACGTCCTTAGGCATCAGGACCGCTTCTCATCAGGTGGGTCGTGTGCCTGTCTGCCACCTACATTGTATAAAAAAAATAACTACCCTCGATGGCCGACGGGAGTGGTATCCACGGGAATTCCGCACACTTACCATGCAAATGTAAGGTCGCAGTAGGATCGTAGTTGAAGGAGGGATGTGTGAACCGCCAGCTGTCTCTCTCCCGCATGGAGAACACCACCAGCTCCCCGGTCTCCAGATCGCTGATGTACGCGTACGCGTCGCCACACGCGGCTCTCGTCACATCCACTGTTATTGATATGAAGCCTGCGAATTTGAGGAAATACACGTCTTGTAAATGTATAACAGTCAAATGTATAAAATAAAACGACAAACTCGAAAAAACAATAAAAATCATCAATTTTAAAATAAACTTTTTAAAACAAGTTTTTTTTACTGCACCCCGCCTGATGGTAAGCTGAGATGCAGACCTAAGAGTAGTGGTCACCATTCCCAAGGGATGCCCCTAGAACGGTGCCTTGACAGATGCTTTTACAAGCCCCGCTTAAAGAACCCGGGACAAAGAGGAAGGGAACACGTGCAAGGGTACGGCATTCCACTTCTGTAACGTGCACAATCAGACATATCAAATGAGCCCAAATAAGATCATTTTGTTAAGTTCAGGAGTTCTTATGGACACTTTCTGATTCGTCACATCTGTCTGATCTGTAAAATGAAATCCAACAAAAAACATACCTGTCAAAAAGGGGGCCAGTTCAAATTTAGAAGAAATTTTGATGATTATGATCGATTTTAAACTTGGCATTGGATTGGATTCCAATCCTTTTTAGGCGAACTTTTAGCCGATAAGAACTTGGCCCCCTTTTTAACAGGTATGTTTTTGGTGGGATTTCAATACCTACTTTTTTCAAGAATTTCAAGGATCTGATTAAGCCAACTCACGCTTGACCGAGTTTTATAATTCTTATGATATATTTTATGAAATTTGGTATACTGCTTTAGTACTAGTACCTATATGATTACGTAGGTAAAATTTCATCTCTGTACTTGTAATAGGCACTGAGCTACGGGGGGGTCAAAAGTGGGTCGAAACGGTTCGTGTAAATAGTGGCAACGTGACGTGACGTGTAAGTATCGGCCTGTTGCTGGAACTTGTCCTGCGCACTGCCGTGCGCTCTGATTTCCCTGTAATAAAACTAATTAGCGTGTTGTATGGAAAGACAGTGGCGTATTACTTACTGTTTTATTTTAGCTCCTAAATTATTCATTCATTACGGGGACAAACACGTATCACATAGTAGCATGTCATGTCGCACAAATTCCGATTGTGCTAAATTTATACATTTATCTACAATAAATATTGTGTAATGGCTCAAGACTGAATTTGCTTAATTAACAATTAACATTATTGATGCATAACTTAATTGTTTCCTAATATAAATTCAACATTCAAAGCCGCCATATAAATACTTGGAATAACAACTTTCAACTACTGTTACATTTATGTAACTTAATATACCTAAATTGATAGAACACGATCTAACTATTTAATCGAAAATCTCATCAGTTACATTATTTAAAGTTATATTAATTAAAGTTACAAATAGTTGCACTATTTGTAATGAGAACATCCAACTAGTTACATTAACGTAACTACAATAGTAACGTTACCTGAAGTAGTCCCGTTAGATAAATCGCTCTGCTTCAGCGGATATCTCAGTATTTCCTTATCAGTCTTCAGGTCAAACACTATTATTTCGGGTTGTTTCAACTGCTGGCGATTATCTGTAAAAATTATTTAAAAGTTGATTAAAAACACGACTACCCCGCTTAGAGAGAGGGCCCATTAGCGCGTTGCGCTGCGGTGCGTCGCGTTGTCGCAACGGAACAACTCATTGTATTCCTTACCTGCGTTGCGTTGAAGAAGAAAAGGGTATGCACGCCATCGCAGCTGCGTCTTAGTTCACCATTCGCAATGGATGGATGGCTTCATCCTCTAGCAGTGGATTACTGTCCGTCGTCACCGGATGTGGCATGTCGTAAAAAATAGTTATATGGAAAACTACGCAGCAGCGGGACTGCGTCATCGCAACGTAGTGCAGCGCACTAATGTGGCATCGCTCTTAACTGTTGATCCTGGCGTACAGGAGTTGGCATGAGGGTAGGATTAGTCCGTAAAAAACAGATACCTACTTAGCGTCAGTCTACTCACCAGGCACATCGAGAAGACCAGTGTCCAACATCCAGAGTCTGTCGCACGCGTCCACCCTCGGCCGGTACACGGAGACGAACGACGAGACGCTGTCCACGTCAGGGTACGGCTTTAGAAGTGGGCTCTTGTTGTTATCCGCCACTATATCGATATAGTTCAGCGTGGAGGGTATTCCTGGCAACGAAAGGATGTATTACAAGCTTGTATTTAACTTGCTGTGTTGTTTGTTAGTACCTATAGGACAAATCTGAACTAGGGCGGCAGTCTCGACATTTATTGCAACGCCTTAGCTACCAAATTCGATCGTTAACTCTTAGCAACGCAAACATAATGATATTTGGTAGTCTCTAATTTCCAAACTAGCGATTTTTGTCGGTATCTTAACGAATATCATTGCAAACTTAACGATTTATCGGTAGTTCAATATTGCTGACCATCCCAAATGTACAGACTACCGTTTGACGCGAGAATCGTTACTGCAACCGATGTTTGTCGCTATCTTAGCTTGCGATTTCAATAGCAAAGTCGTAGCAATAAATGTCGAGGCTATGAACATGACATCGTTGAAATTCAAAAAAAACAAGGTCGTTTACCGATAATAGGTGTATTTATTATTTTTCTTATCTGAACGATTGTCACATCCTAATACACTTCAACGCCCCATGCTGTGTATGTTATACTAGCTTCAACCCGCGGCTTCGGCCGCGTAGAATTCGGTATCGCCACCAAGTCTATTTTAATGAAACGACTCTCCACTCGACTTTCCACTCCGCTGTTCACTCCACCCTCCACTCTACTCTCCAATCCTCTCTCCCGACTCCACTCTACATTCCACTCTCCACTTCAATCTCCAATCCACTCCACTCAACTCTCCACTCCACTTTCCACACCACTCCCCACTCCACTCTCCACACCACTCCCCATTCCACTCTCCACACCACTCCCCACTCCACTCTCCAAACCACTCCCCACTCCGCTCCACTGGTCTCCACTCCACTGGTCTCCACTCGTCTAGCCAAAACCTTTCGGATAAAAAGTACTAAACGGATTTTAGTGCAGTTTTCTTGGTCAGATTTAAAATTTGGAGATTATGAGCAAAAGTTTTTTTATTTATTTTTTGTTTTACATCTATATAGGGTTCACCTAAGGCGACAGTGTGGACATCATATCATATTATCCCTTTATAACATTCATACAAATTAGTTGTAATAATCGATATTCTCGCGGGCGGCGCCGCGGGCGTCAGCTAGCAACTACTATTATAGAATTGTAAATTACTTGGCCAGACACAACTACACATATCGTTGGAGATATTTGAAAAAAAGACTTAGTTATGTTGACCACAAATATCTATTTTTTGGAATCCTTGTCTGTTTGTTCGTGATGGACGCAAAAACTGCTGAACAAATTATGATGCCGTCTTTTCATTACAAAGGTCTTGGTTTTAAATAAAATCTGCCGTATGTTTGATTGCATTTGGTTAAGTAGAACTGGGGATATGACCAAAAAACGATTACCAACCAATCGACTCCCACGGGCAGAGCCGCGGGTATTAGCTTGTATAAAAAGTAGCTCATATGTTGCCTAGAACTATGAACTATAATCGTACCAAGTTTGATCAAAATCCCTCCAGTAGTTTTTGATTTTGGCGCGCACAAAAATTTGCGGACAAACAGACAAACAGGCAAACAGACAAATAAGCTGAGGGCCGCCACTGTAGCACTACCGGTGTATGTGGTGGTGGCCCCAGTCCTGAGACTTTGCCTTTCGCTTACCATCAGGCGAGGTGGAGTCATTTTGACGTGTCCTATATAAAAAAAAAAAATAAGCGCGTTCAAACAAACAAACTCTTCTATAACATTAGTATAAATTATTATATGTATAGATAAGTGAATAATTTTATGTCTTGTTTACCAGAGATCGGTACAAGTTTGCCTTGTTTCAAATAGCTCGTCATTCAATTGTACTACATAATTAGTGCCATAATACTAAGACACGGAAATTAAGCACATATATGAGTAGGTATTTGAGGTGTTACAACTTCATTAGTAACATAACAAACCATAAACTCACGCCTATATCCCCGAAGGGGTAGGCAGAGGTGCTAGCACCCACATTTCGCCAGTTTATGTTTAGGTCCCAATGTAATAGGTGGCGAGCCTATTACCATTAACCGGGCACTTATAAACCTGCGATAAATACACACATAACTTCGAAAAGCATCGAAAAGTCACTGGTGTGTGGCATGGGATCGAACCCGAGACCTCGTCTCAGCAGTCCATTACCCAGACCACCTAGGCTACCGCGGTTTTATTTCATTAGTAGGTATAGTCAAAGTTAATTAACTTGATAAAAATGACTTCTGAATGTGCGCTTTCGGTGCATATAATGGGGAACCCCTTCCTGTGACTTTACTTTTAGCTTAACACAGGCGAGGTGAAGTCAAGGCCCGATACGAAACGAAACGATATTTCCAAAAGGGTAGTATTCAAACGAGTGACTGTATTACTACGAGATATCAACAGAACAGCTCAACTTACAAACATTAATTTTAGTTACTTACGATACAAGATGAGAAACATTCTGGGTGGTTTGAAAAAACAATTACCTCGAAAGCTAACGCCTTCATATCAGCGCCTTCGTATCATATTTAGCTAATTATATCACAAAAAATTTAGTAGTATAAATACCTACTTAATAATTTCAATAAATTAATTTATATTCGATTCATTCGATTCATTTGTGTAGGTATAGTCAAATTGTTCTATATTCTTGCAAGACGCTTCACTATGACAAGTGGGCGGTGCTTGTCTATGTATTACAATAATTATAGGGGTATTATTTAAATTATTTTGTATTAAAAATACGATACTTCATAGACATGAACTGTCAGTATTATCATCCTACATTAGACAGAGTATAGTAACACAGTCGCTCGCAGTCAGTCGCTTAGGCGCTGCGCAAACGTGTTGCCGACACGGCACACCGCCAAAGGAAACCGTAGTTGCTGTGTCCCGTATCGACAATCGGACACAGTTGCCGGTTCCCTGTCACCGACACGGCACACCACAAGAAACTGTAGGTATAGTTGCTGTATCTGCTTGTTTTCCGTAGTCTCATGATGGACGTTTGTGAATGTTGCTTGTGTCTTCAACTGACGACTTTTAGTTTCCAGTTACCGACACCGAACACTTTTTGATCGTCCTGAATATACTGTTAAGTGGAAGCAACTGGACTCACGTCTGCGCAGGGAGTTGAATGATTTCATACTTGTTCTATAGAATTCAAATATTCATCGGTAGCTTGTGTCTGACACAAGAAACAAAAGTGTCTACGTTTGCGCAGCGCCTTAGTAACACAGTCGATCGTTTTATAATTCCCCTTTCCAAAATATCCCGTTCCATCCCGTCTCCGTCCTTACGCAATGAAACTCCTTACCGAATCGCATCCTTGGCACAGTGACGAACATTCTCGTCTTATAAACTTCTAAGCCCATAGGCAAATTGTTGTACTGTTTAAAGAAGACGTCCCTATCTTCTATCTCTTCCTGGAAGACTATCCCGTCAGGGCTCCACCGTTGCTTTGTGTCATTGAGATCTGAAACAGAAGGTTTTTAACCGATTTCAAAACTACCCTACTCATCGCGAGAAGGGTAGCCAGAGCTCACAATCCCTCCCCTCATCCCCCAATCTCCCCTTTTTTCCGTGAAGAAATTCCTCGTGGATACCTCATGACCAGCGGAGCAGGTTGTGTCGAACTCTTACCGACTAAAACCGCACGCTGTCTAAGATCTTCTGACGCCAGGGTGTAAGGTGGTAATAGAGCATTTCCCTCGCACCCCGGCTTGACCCGGGTCCCTCAAATCTTCTAAACTTTCCAACCCTCCTCCTGGGCGGCTGCGCGAGTGTGACGCACCTGATGTTGCACATATCCATAGGTCACGGTGACCACTTACCATCAGGTGGGCCGTGTGCTTGTCTGCCACCTAAGTAGTATAATAAAGAGGTTCATTTGAATGGAATTTTGAAGCAATCAGCATTCTAACTTTTCGTAATGATTAAGTTCGGAAGGTTGGAGGGAAGAAAAATATTCTGTAATAACTTGACCTGTTTGTTTGGGTCAAATCTAGTAATTGAAATTTGACCCTCTTACAGTTGTCTGATTGGTCTGATATTTGGCAGAAGTCTTTAGTTCTGATGACAATACAATTTAAAACTGTTAAACTCAAAAAAAGTGTTTTTTTTATAATTTATTTTAAATATCTCCAATAACACAGGTCATCACAATTTTATAATAGTACTATCCTACGCCCGTGGCTTCGCCTGCTTTGACGTCGGTTTTCACGTTTTTTGACTAAGTATATCTCCAGTTCTACTCAACCGATTGTGATCAAACATGTGTGCAAGATTTTAAGTCTGACCCAAATCTTTTAAACACAAAAAACCACATCAAAATCCGTTCGTCAGTTTTTGCGTCCATCGCGCCCAAACAGGCAAGAATTCAAAAAAAATATAGAATTTTATTTATTTACTTTTACAGACGGTTAATTTGTAATTTTATAATAGTACTATTTGTCTCGATTGGAAAGAAACCCACGCTACCTCATTACTAATACGAATAGCTACAATTCTGATAAAATACGACTCACACTTGACGCCATCAAAATCGTATCCTATTTGTTTCCAATAGTATGCGAAATACATTTTATTGAAATTATTCGTTCCTTGTGATAAGTATCCTTTGTTAAAAGGAATAAATGAACACAATAATAATATTACAATCATTTTGACACACAACACACGTTCTCTTCACACGGGATAGCGGCAAACGATGAACAAGGAAATTTCTAATGTTCTTGCGGCAAACACTCCTACCTGACTGGTTTCAAATCGCTGTGTGATAATAAACCTGTCAAGTGCGAAACTCGTGTACGAACGGTTCCGTATCATTTTAAGACAATCCACAACGCTCCAAGGTCGGCAGCGCGAGAGATGTCCTTGATGTTGCATACATCCACTGATCACTTTCAATCAGGTGGGCCGTGTGCTTGTGTGTCACCTAAGTTGGTTCTTTCAATTTAGTCCCACCCTCTCCTTTCCTAAACAGAACTATACGTGACAGGCTGAGGTATCACCCTCATTATGGTGCAAACAATTCCATCAAGAATCAAGCGGTTCGGTTCGGTGCCTCACCTAGTTCTAACTGGCTAAAACTAGGTGCAGCCGTACTTCGGGTATTAGCCGTAACATGTACTTTAAAAATTAAAAAGACATTTTAAATTTTCTCTGTCTTTCTGTGTTTGAATGAGGTAAACCCTGAAAATGCTGGAACAATTTTGATGAAACTTTCGCTGGCAGTTTGATTGACTCGTTATTTGTTGTGAAATGGTCAAGGTTAAGTTTAAGTATCTTTACGCGTCTTCATTTAATTTTCTTGTTGATTGATTGATAAATAAAAAAACAATTATATTTCAATTAATCACTTTATTAATGACATTCAAATTCGAGAAAACATCTTATTGCTCTAAATATTACTTATATATAATAATAAAAAGTAAAAAAAGAATCTGTCTATAGGTTTTGCAATAGGCTTACACAGCTGAGTTTTTCACAAATGGGGTAACTTTACGCAAATGGGGTAACTTTACACAAATGGGGTAACTTTACACAAATGGAGTTTTACACAAATGAGTTAACTTTACGCAAGTTGGGTAAGTTTAAATAGCTGGGGTAATTTAACATAATATGGAATAATTTTACACATCCAGGGTAATGTTTACTCAGCTGGAGGTATATAGTTCTCAGTCTTATAATAGTTGTAGTCAAGCGTGCTGTTCGACAGGGGCTCCTTAAAATGTGTTATTTTTGGGTATCCCTCGCAGACTGTGTCCTTGATGAGATCGGACACTTTGGCTCTGAAATAAAGGGTAAATTCAATATAAAATACTTTACCTGCTGCTCCAACCGCGTCAGAAAGTGTGGTTTTTAAGGAGAAATTGTTTTCTCTGATTTATTAAGCCAATATTAAATTTAAGAATGAAAGTTACCGATTGGTAACAAATTTTGAGAAAAAATAAATAAATTAGTTTTCTAGTGAATTTATTTTTCTTAGTGAGATATGTAAGAAGTTAGTAAGAAAGGCTAGGTCATGAAGCAATACTTACCCTAGTATAAAGAAATTGTTGTGCGTAGGGTTTAGCGAGGAGTATATGAAGACATGCATTTGGTTCACTAAGACGAAGACGTCATCGCCGTATACCTTTATATCTGAAACCATAAAATGATACATTAATATTTAAAGCTATTGTACAACTTTTATTGCGGTCTTTGAGAGGGCTGAGTCAAGAAATTCTGTAACGTAAAAAAAAAACCTAACACCTCCCATTGTCGCACAAGTTTCAACCTTATTTCAAGTATTGTAACAATCAAGGTGTAACGAAATACCTTGATGAAAACCATAACTTGATGTAGAAAATTAGTACAACGCCATCTATCGAGCACGCGTACAACTTTACAAATTAGTAGTTAGTATTCGCATACTTTATAGTTGTCACAAAATAAAAGGCCCACTTTGACAGTTCGTGCCCATGAAGTTCTTATTTTTTATATTTTTTATCAATTGAAATGTTCTAAAGGTAATTACATTTTTCATTGACAGGTACCGCCCACTCGGCTAAGTGCTGTGCATAACGATTTATTCATATAGTCCACAGACTATTAATAATCAGTTAAGGAAAGAAAATATCGAGTGAGATATTTTTTTTCAAGCCCGACGCGCACTTTTATTTTTATTTATTTTAATACTTGTGTTTAGATTCTGAAGACTGATTTAATTATTCTTGTTGTTTTGTGATTGAGTGAATGTTATTGTAAAAAAAATATTAAAAATAAGTAAATTGACCTATAATAACATTGTATTGTTTTAAAATACCTACAAAATCAAAGGTTAAGCTAATTTTTCTAATCAGAACTTTAATCCAATGCAGTTTATATACATATTCAAATCGATTAAATCCCCATGCAAACTGGATTCGATTCATCGTGAGTATCGAATACAGAATCGTATAGGTACATAACTAGTTACGCCACGAGGACAAACGTCAAAACGGGCCTTTTATTTTGTGTTGAGTATAAATTTTAAGGTATTGAACAGTTAATCTATGCATATATAATTGGAGTTTTGGCGCCAACGCTGAAAAAGACACATCGGGGCATTGTATCATTTTCTAAAATTAGTGTAAAATGTAGTAATTATGTGTGAAAACAGTGGATTTTTAAACATAACATCTTCGGCAACGTGCACGAGTTTGAGAAAGTGGTATATTATTACCGTGATTTTCAACGTTGATTCCAAAACTCCATAGAAGCCTCTAGTAAAGTCTGCACTATTTTACTGGGGCAAGACTACGAAGAGTATGAAGGAAGACTGACTTGACTATTGACTATAAAGACTGTGACTTTGACCTTGACTGTGACTAAATAACGACAACGCTGCGTAATACATTTATATGCAAATTGTAATACTTGTTTGTGGCAAATTGCTAAGCAAAGAAGCCATTAAAAAAAAAACTATGCATAGTTTTTTTTTTAATGGCTAATTGAATAAAATGCTGCAATAGCTGTACCGCGGCAGTCTCCGAGTGCCATACGTACTTTTTTATATTGGTCACGTCAATATGACTTCACCTCGCCTGATGGTAAACTAAAGGTAAAGTCTCAGGAAGGGGGTGCCTATTACATACACCGACAGTGACATAATGGTGGCCTTCAACTTAACAACAGGTCAAAGCGTTTAATAATAATAAAATATGGTTATGTCACAAAGTCTCATTAAAATTCGTTTCAGAGAATAGTCAAGTGGAACCGACAGCCATAAATTGGCTTCGAATGAGTCCCTAGTCTCCATACAGTACTTATGAAGCATCTCTTCAACCTAGCGTTAATCCCAGTCGTATCCAAAGCTTTCACCTCGGAGTCTGGGGTCCGCTTTACCAGTCTTAACTGCGGATTTGGCTGAACCTCGATATTTTCCGTGAAGCGACTGCCACCTGACCTTCACAACCCAATGGTGACATTAGGAGATATCGTACTTATGAAGCATACCAACCTGAAATATATGACAGCCATCGCTCATGATGTGCCACGACAGCAGTGTGCTTCGGAGTGAGGGGCTTGTCCACATTCCAGCAGAGAATACCGTCTTTGGCTATGTTGGCGAAGAGTAGCGTCCTTGTGGGGCTGTGGTACACGTGGGCAGCGCTCTGTGACCATGGACCTCGAGCTCCTACTAGCTGTGAAACAAGGCGGTTGAAACTGAGGATCTTCCAGTCACGAATGAATAAATTTTGTCTAGGCAAGTGTGATTCATCGTAGACAACGTTTGATAGAAGTCAAATGTAAGCCTATCTTGAATTTAAAAAAACTGTTTTTTACCTAAGTACTCCAAAAAGGAGGTTCTCATTCGATTGTTTTTTTTTTTAAAGAAGAAAGATAGACAAGGTTGTTGTGCGTATATTTAGCGTATTCAGATGATACCACGTTGTTATTTCGTGCGAAATAACAGCGTCGTGGTTGTGTCTGACTTGAACCGACTAAAACCGCGTGTGAATACCAGGGTATATATAAGATGACCCAAAAGACCTTCAAACCCTACGAGAAAAACCTACGCCAGAGCCTCATCCGTTGTTTAGCGGGTGCACCCGACTAGCAGGTCAAGTGGACTTGAACTTTAAGGATATTGGTAGGGCCCTGTATGTCCACCCCCTTTTTTCAGAAGCAAGACAGGGACACTGTGGTTTCCAAACCATGAAGGCACCATCTCGAAAACGGAGATAGCCCTGGATCAGTCGGGGTGCGAGGGAAATGCCTCATTGGTCACTGTACACACCGGTAATTGAGAACCAATACGGCGTGCGGTTTTAGTCTGATGACTGACGGAGGTGGTACCCACATGAATTACCGCACGTAAAAAGAAATATTGTCTTGGATCTCAAGGATTTTAGCAGAACCTTGTACCGTTAATAAAAGTTCAGTACCTTGAAGTGTTTCCCGAAGTTCCCATTCTTGTTCTTCAAGACGTCTGTTGTGATGGAGAACTCCTGGGTAGATATGAACGGGTGGTAATATGCTGTTCTGACGCCGCTCGCGTCAGGGTCGGAGAGAGCCACGCTGAAGATGCCGTCTCTCCAGTTTATATTGTAACCTAGAATAGAAACAGGTATGTTGTTTAGTGATTAAGGAGTCGGGTTACCATCAAGAGGTTCAGATTGTGTGCGGGCCGGAACCTCTCCACCTGGTGCACCCGGGCGATGGAGACAGCAATGCTGGCCGCGACAAGAGTTACCCTCTGGAAGGGCTACTCGGAGTCTCCCCACTATAATGGAGGTAGGACACGACGGTATCTGCCGTCCCAACTGAGCAGTCCGACTGGGGTAGTACCTCCACCCTACAGAACACCGCCACACCAACAACCATCGTGTTGTTCCCGCCGGTAAGTAGGGTAGCCAGAGCTCACTTTACCCCTCCTCCCCCAACCCCTTCCTAGCCCCTTCAGCGTAGGCAGCGCGTGTGTGACACCTTTAGTGTTGCACACGTCCATAGGCATCAGGACCGCTTCTCATCAGGTGGATCGTGTGCATGTCTGCCACCTACGTTGTATAAAAAAAGAACTATCCTTGATGGCCAATGGGGGTGGTATCCGCACACTTACCCTGCAAATCGAAGGTCGCAGTAGGATCGTAGTTGAAGGAGGAGTGTGTGAACCGCCAGCTGTCTCTCTCCCGCATGGAGAACACCACCAGCCCCCCGGTCGCCAGGTCGCTGATGTATGCGTACGCGTCGTCACAAGCGGCCCTCGTCACATCCACTGTTATTGATATGAAGCCTGGAATTTGAGGAAATAATTATGCACTATCTAACTGTTGTAAAAATAAAAAACAAATAATTACTACGTTTAAAAAACCGACTTCACAACTAATATATTTTACTTTTTAGTGTACAGAAATAGAAAAGTACCTAGGTATTTATTAGGTTTATTACGTACAAGGGCATCAAAAACAGAATTTTGGCCGTAAATTTGATGATTTCCTCTCGATTTTCCCAAGATCCCAACATCAGATCCTGATACCCTGGATATGGGACCACCTCAGAAGTAGCCTCTTTCAAACAAAAAGTTTTCAAAGTCCATCCATAATGTTGGCGCCGCTATCGCGTAACATACATACAAAAAAATAAAAATAGCGTACGAATTGAGAACCTCCTTCTTTTTTGAGGTCGGTTAACAAATGTGTAAAATAAAACAAATCAAATGACATTCATCATCATGTTTGTGTCATGTCTCACAATTTCCGATTGTGCTAAATTTATACATTTATCTACAATACATATTATTTTATGGCTCAGGACTGAATTTGCTTAATTAACAATTAACATTTAATTGTTTCCTTATATACCTACATTCAATATTCAAAGCCCACATATAAATACTTGGAATGAAAACTTTCAACTAGTTACATTACCTACTCGCAATGTAACTTAAATAAATTGATAGAACACGCATAACTATTTAATCAAAAATCTCATTAGTTACATTAAAATTAAAGTTACCAATAGTTGCACTATTTGTAACTTTAATTTTTAGTTATAAATAGTGCAACTATTTGTAATGAGAACGTCAACTAGTTGCATTAACGTAACTACAATAGTAACGTTACCTGAAGTAGACCCGTTAGATAAATCGCTCTGCTTCAGCGGATATCTCAGTATTTCCGTATCAGTCTGCAGATCAAACACTATTATTTCGGGTTGCTTCAACTGCTCGCGATTATCTGTAAAATTAATATAACAGTTGAAAAATACGACTGCCCCGCTCGAAATAGAGCATTATATCCTTCTTGTCTTGTTGCTTAACTTCTAAACCCTTTCTTACATAGGAAACTTTCAAACGACGACGACGTTTGAAAGTTTCCTATTCAAGACAGTTTATCGTTCTCTGAGACTGCCTGAGAGTCATTATTCGGTGTGTTCGTGGGTCAGTACTGTTGATTCTGGCGTACAGGAGTTACAGTAGTTTTTTTATACCACTTAGGCGGCAGACAAGCACACGGCCCACCTGGGAAGCGGTCACCGTGGCATACGGACGCGTGCAGCACCAGGGGCGTCACACTCGCGCTGTCGACCCTGTAAAAACCTTCTAATGCCCTTCTTGAAGCACCCCATATTGTAGTCGCTAGGGAAAACCACGGCAGGGAGATCATTCCACAGCCTAAGCGTGCGCGGAATAAAATTCCTTTCAAAAACAGTGCGCACTGCAGGCGGATGCAATGTGTGAGGATGAATTCCCTGCCTGTGGTGAGCGGTGCGATGATAAAAAGTGGTCATGGGCATCATAGTAGGAATGAGGGTCGGTCTACTCACCAGGCACTTCGAGAAGACCAGTGTCCACCATCCAGAGTCTGTCGCACGCGTCCACTCTCGGCCGGTACACGGAGACGAATGACGAGACGCTGTCCACGTCAGGGTACGGCTTTAGAAGTGGGCTCTTGTTGTTATCCGCCACTATATCGATATAGTTCAGCGTGGAGGGTATTCCTGGCAACGAAAGGATGTATTACAAGCTTTTATTTAACTTGCTGTGTTGTTGTTGGTATAGGACAAATCTGAACCACTTCCTGGCGCGGCAGTCTCGACATTTATCGCAACGCCTTAGCTGCCGAATTCGGTTGTTAACATAATGTCAGGAAAAATATATCCAATTATACAAAAGTAAGTGACATTACAGTCAGAAATCTGCGCAATAAAAATAAACTGATCCTTCCTTGTTATCGGCTTAGCAAAGTTAGTGATTCTTTTAGGGGGGAAGGTATACGTTTTACAATAAATTGCCTGAATCGGTCCTTGGTATGCCTGACAATAAATTTAAAACATTTGTTAAGGCCACCTTATGCAAAAAGCATACTATAGGACTGTCGATTACCTTGAAGACAAAAATGTCTGGCTTGAGCATGGTGCAGGCCCCTCCTAGAATGCTAAAGTGCTACAACTACAGAATGCTGTAGTTGTGGCATTTGCCTACTACAATACATTGATATTGTGGTAGGCACGCGACCTTTTTTACTATTTTTTGACATTACTATATTTTGACATTTTCAATTATTTTATTATTTAACTTCGGTTAAAATTTATTATATCTGTTTTTTTTTATATATACCTTTATTTATATTGACACGAGACAAAAATGTACATTCGTCCTTATTTAGTCTTAAGATATCTATGTATAACCTGACGTCTCAAAATGCAGCCGTTTCTTCTCCACTAGCGCCTAGGAAGCGGTGGTAAACTTAGTATTAAGTAGTTTTTGACGTCAAAAAGATGTAATTACGTTACACTATTTTGAGAAATAAAGAAATTGAAATTGAAATTGAAATGATATTTGGTAGTCTACTTTCCAAACTAACGATTTTTCTTGGTACCTATCTTAACAACGAATATAATAAAATACTATGCTATAATACAGGGTGAATTTTTCAAAAGGGATTGGATGGCCAAATCTGAAACTATAAGGAATAGCGAAAAATGCTCAAAGGACTCGCGAGCCCGATTTTGATGAAACTTAAAACCTCATCATTAGATTTTTGAAAAACCAATAAACTTAGCTAGGAATCTAACCCGTTGATTTTGGAAAAAAAAACATACCCTTTATTATTACACTATACGTTACTGTCACTGTTAAGGATTAAATTCTGCGAGTAATGACATACGGCTTTAAGGAAAATTCATATTTCATGTACCTATTTGTTCCGTTCGAAATCTCAGAAAAGATCGTAACTTTACAACTCTCCCCCTTCCCTTCAGGGTAGGCAGCGCGTATGTGAGACCCTTAATGTTGCACACGTTCATAGGCCACGGTGACCGCTTCCCATCAGGTGGTCCGTGTGCTTGCTAGCATGCCACTTTTCTTTATCGTACGACATGTGGTTAAATTGTTGGCCTGTTAATAATAGTAGCTAGCATCAAAAGTTCATTATATTATAACCGGTATTTTTAATGCCTAAGTGAGACTGTGTATCATTAAAATAAATCTTAAAAGAATTTATGTGAGTAGGTATATAAACTTCAGAATGTATTTAGCCGTACGTATTCAGCATTTTAAATCCGACATTGCAAGACAGGTTATGAAATACTAGCTGTGTCCCGCGGCTTCTTCCTTTTGACATTCTATTTATCGCACATAATGCTTTTGAAATTTGAGACTTGGACATTTTGAGACACGGACATTTTGAGACTTGGACATTTTGAGACAGACATTTTGAGACTTGGACATTTTGAGACTTGGACATTTTGAGACTTGGACATTTTGAGACTTGGACATTTTGAGACCTGGACATTTTGAGACTTGGACATTTTGAGATTTGGCCATTTTGAGACACGGACATTTTGCTCTTACGGCAGAATCGAGGTCCTGTTCTCCTCTCCGTACACCATCAAAATTTGCATCCACGCATAATGAAATATATAACATACTAGCTGTTGCCAGCAAGTCTGCCCGCGTGGATTTCGAATTCCTTAATTTTTTGAAAACAAATTATACCCTATGTTACTCTCAGATATTGTAGCTTTCTATAGGTCAAAGAATTATTGAAATCGGTTCAGTAGTTTCAGAGCCTATTCGAGACAAACAAACAATCAAACCTTTCCTCTTTATAATATTATTAGTATAGATACTTAGTATAGATATACCTTAATATAAATATACCTTCATTGATAAGTGGACTATCAAACACAGAAGGAATTTTTCAATTCGGACCAATAGTTTCTGAGATAAGCGGGTTCAAACAAACAATCTCTTTAACTTTATAACAGTTTATATTAAGTGAATAGTTTTAAATGTTGTTTACCTGACATTAGTAGGTACACGTTTACCTTGTTTCAAATAGCTCGTTATTAAGTTAATTGTACTAATTATTGCCATAATACTGAGATACGGAAATTAAGCACATATATATGAGTAGGTATTTGATTTGTTACAACGCTAATTAACTTGACAAAAATGACGTCTGAATGTGTACTATCGGTGCATATAATGGGGTACCCCTTCTGAGACTTTAACTTTAGCTTACCATCAGGAGAGGTGAAGTCAAGGCCCGATACGAAACGAAACGATATTTCCAAATATTTAAACGAATGACTGTATTACTACGAGAAATCAACAGAACAGCAACTTACAAACATTAATTTTAGATACTTACGATACAAAGTGGTTTGAAAAAAAAAACCATGAAGCGACCTTGTAACCTAACCTATCCGATTCGAAGTACTTCGAGTCGGGGTGCGGGCCGGAACCTCCGCGCGGTGCACCCGAGCAACGGAGGCGAGCAGCGCCTCCCACTCGCCACGGAAGACGCTGCTACCTGCGGCCAATCCGGGTCGAGAGGGCCATCTTAAAACCGCAGATAGCCCGGGGTCAGCTGGGGTGCGAGGGATATGCCTATTGGGTAACCTTACACCTCGGTAATTAACCCGTGACCCGAGACGGCGTGCGGTTTTAGTTGGTTCGATCCCGGCATAACCACCTCCAATGGCCGACGTTCGATCCCAGGTTCACCATGGCACAAAACAATGACTTTTCGATGCTTTTCGAAGTTATGTGTGTATTTTTCGCAGGTTTATAAATGCCCGGTTAATGGCAACAGGCTCGACAGCTATTACATTGGTACCTAAACATAAACTGGCGAAATGTGGGTGCTAGCACCTCTGCCTACCCCTTCGGGGATACAGGCGTGAGTTTATGTTATGTTATGTATCTATGTTTCCGTCCGCATCCGTATGCAATTAAAGTCCTTACCGAATCGTCTCCTCGGCACGGTAACAAACATTCTCCTCTTATAAATTTCTAAGCCAATAGGAACATTGTTGTACTGTTTGAAGAAGACGTCCCTATCTTCTATCTCTTCCTGAAAGACTATCCCGTCAGGGCTCCACCGCTGCTTTGTGTCATTGAGATCTGAAACAGAAGGTTTTTAACTGACTTTAAAAGCGTACGGTAGCCAGAGCTTACAAGCCCCCCCTCATTCTCCAATCCAGTGGCGGACTAAGACGCGGACGAACTCCCATTCAGCGTGGCAATGCTGCCAGCCTTCTGGACACATTACCAGTCAGTGATGATGCGGAGGAATTTTATGACGCCATGTAAATATTTATTTTGTTTAGTTATTTATTTGTTCCAAATCGTTGCTTTATCATAACCCAAGGATTTTTTAAATATCCCCAATATACAGACACAGTTAATTTGTACCTACTTTTATAAAAGTACTAATTACTCAATTGGAAAGAAAACACATGCTATAGATATAGACCAGTGCCGATAGCTATGAAAATGGTGAAAAGTAAAAGAAATTTATAGTAGGATGAAACCTGTTGTAAAAGGAAGAGAATATAATAAAAATGATAGGAAAAATAAATTACGGGCGATCTGAGGTCGGGAAGTGGGGAGGGGGGTGAGTTTTAAGGGTAAAAACGGTTTATCTCGATTTCCGGCAAAACTACAAGTCCTATGGAAAAAAGTTAAATGACAAAGTTGTAGGTAATAAAGAGACCTACAACTTTTGTGTTTACACTTTTTTCACACAACCTCAAAAAGTATGTGAAAAATTCAAATAATCAAGTTTTTGGTTTTTTATTTTTATCTTAAGCAAAACAAATTTGTTTTCCACGAAATTTGGTGAAAACTTAGCTTTTTATGTCCCAAAGACACTGTAATTTTTTTGATTTGAAATACTCTTTTTTTCAGTTTATTTTGACTAAATATCGAAAAACCACCCCAATTTTCAATCGAAAAATCTCACGTCAAAATATCAGCATTTTAAAAAAAGTCGAAAAGCGTTTTGTTCGTTGAAATCTCTTCTTTCTGATAATGTAAAAATATATATACATTACTATGGAAAATTTTCTCAGGAAATGCAAAGAAGAAAAACTCGAATTCGAAATTAATATTTTTGTATTTAGTCATTTCCTCGCTACGGTGGGATGAAAAGTTACATGTTGCACTATAACTTCATGGTTGCACTCGAGTGCAAAGATTTTTCACTTTGTGCACTTTTGATTCCCTCGCTAAAGCTCAGGGTTCTATTTTGTGAATCGCTCGCTGCGCTCGTGATTCAAATTAAGAACCTTCGCTTGCTCGGTCATCAAAACTGAGCACGCGAAGGGTTCTAAAAATTGAACCCAGATCTTTAGCGAGGGAATCAAAAGTGCGCAAGGTGAAAAATCTTTGCACTGGTGTGTAACTATGAAGCTATAGTGCAACACGTAACTTTTCATCACACCTCAGCGAGGAAATGACTAAATACAATAATCACAAACTAAAACCTTGAGCTTAGCGAGGGAATCAAAAGTGCACAAGATGAAAAATCTTTGCACTCGAGTGCAACCATGAAGTTATAGTGCAACATATAACTTCTCATCCCACCTCAGCGAGGAAATGACTAAATACAAAAATATTAATTTCGAATTCGAGTTTTTCTTCTTTGCATTTCCTGAGAAAATTTTCCATAGTAATGTATATATATTTTTACATTATCAGAAAGAAGAGATTTCAACGAACAAAACGCTTTTCGATTTTTTTTAAAATGCTGATATTTTGACGTGAGATTTTTCGATTGAAAATTGGGGTGGTTTTTCGATATTTAGTCAAAATAAACTGAAAAAAAGAGTATTTCGAATCAAAAAAATTACAGTGTCTTTGGGACATAAAAAGCTAAGTTTTCACCAAATTTCGTGGAAAACAAATTTGTTTTGCTTAAGATAAAAATAAAAAACCAAAAACTTGATTATTTGAATTTTTCACATACTTTTTGAGGTTGTGTGAAAAAAGTGTTAACACAAAAGTTGTAGGTCTCTTTATTACCTACAACTTTGTCATTTAACTTTTTTCCATAGGACTTGTAGTTTTGCCGGAAATCGAGATAAACCGTTTTTACCCTTAAAACTCACCCCCCTCCCCACTTCCCGACCTCAGATCGCCCGTAATTTATTTTTCCTATCATTTTTATTATATTCTCTTCCTTTTACAACAGGTTTCATCCTACTATAAATTTATTTTGTCTCAAACACTATCTGCACTGGTCTAATATTCTAATATCTCTCGAAGGCGGGTGAACAATTAAATAGTAGTACCTGTGTCTTGTAAATACGCGTACGTGTGTGTGCGAAAGTTCGTGTCACGTCAAAAGAAATTCATGTAGCAGTTAGTAGAACAATAATTGCATTGCAAGTAATTCATTTTTAAAAGCAATGTGTATAATATGTTTTACTACAATGACAGCTAAACCACCTTCGTGAAATAGAACATCTATACCTCATCAATGAATACCTACAATTCTGATAAAATACGACTCACACTTGACGCCATCAAAATCGTATCCTATTTGTTTCCAATAGTAAGCGAAATACATTTTATTAAAATTATTCGTTCCTTGTGATAAGTGTCCTTTGTTAAAAGGAATAAATGAACACAATAATAATATTACAATCATTTTGACACACAACACACGTTCACAACACACGGGGTCGCGGTAAACACTGGTGACAGGTATCATTTTAAGTAGCCGTCTGGTTAATCAAATACCGGTTATGTGGTCGGAGTCAAACTCGTGCACTAAAGGTTCCGTAACAATTTTTTTATACCACGTAGGTGGCAGACAAGCGCACGGCCCACCTGATGGGAAGCAGTCACCGGGCCTATGGACGTGTGCAACACCGAGGCTGGTTTTATCGTTACGCGTTTCGGCAGCGCCGTTGGAGCGCGCGCGTTCAGAGATATATGGGAGTAGAAGTTGCCTTTTGTGTCGCGCGCTTGGGCAGCGCCGTTTAATAAACGCGCGATGTTCGACAGCGCTGTCCAAACACGCGCTGCTCATTCGCTTCTACGGCCAGTGAGCGTTTTAGTGTGACGCTGTTGAGACGCGCCGTAGGTACAGTTGAGAAATTAATTACATCGATACGGGACGCGTAATCGAGGAAGTTCGAACCAGAAGGTGTTTATGGGACCCGGCCGATGAATTATACAAAAATAAGGATGCAAACTGCTTGTTGATAGGCGAAAAAAAATTAAAAAATTTATTACTATTTTCTCGTAAATCGGAGAAAGACGTTATGTGTTCGCCTTTCAGTAACCTTATAGCGTTTCGTTATAAGGATCAACTACTCTTTTTCGCCGTTGCCTTCTTTTCCATAATAAGTAAATAGCCAGTACTCGACTCGCATTAACCCTCATAATATTGTACACGACTGTCTCACAGCAGCGGAACGCGTGCTACTAATCTCGTTTTATAGTGCACCGCTGTTCAAACGCGCGCTGTTAACAGCGCGCTGCTCAACAGCGCGTCTAGCGGCGTGACGATAAAACCAGCTCGAGAGTGTCACGCACGCGCTGCCCACCCTAAACCCCTCGAACCTCTGAACCCTTCTACCCAGCGGGGGTAGGAAAGGGTTGGGGAGGAGAAGGGGTACAGTGAGCTTTGGCTACCCTACTTACCGGCGGGAACACAACACGCTGGTTAATATGGGGCGGTGTTCTGTAGGGCGGAGGTACTACCCCAGTCGGACAGCTCATTTCGGACGGGAGATACCGTCGTGTCCTACCTCCTTATAACCGGCAAAAAGCCACGTTTGTTGTATGAGAGCCCTCCTTAAATGTTCTTAAGATGGACGGACAGTGAGATGGACGGACAGGCAGACGGACGGGCAGACAGACAAACAGACAAACGGACAGCGGCGTCTTAGTAATAGGGTTCTGATTTTACCCTATAAGTACGGAACCCTGAAAGCGTTTGTTCACAATAATTTTAGGACACAATAGGGAATAATAAAATTGTCGCGTTGCTTTGATTATAGTTATTGTACTTAATTAATAATGTCAGCAAATATTTGAGGACTAATCTATACTATAATATTACTTACACTGTACTATACATACAATACATACATACATACATACAGTACAATAATACATAAACTGGGGAAATGTGGGTGCTAGCACCTCTGCCTACCCCTTCGGGGATATAGGCGTGAGTTATGTTATGTTATGTTTTGATAATAATTACTAAGCTGAAGAGTAGGAATGTTCGCGCTAATTTCCTTTTAATTCGGTCACGTCAATATGACTTCACCTCGCCTGATGGTAATCTAAAGGTAAAGTCTCTGGATGGGAATCACCCTTACAACCACCGATAGTGCTACCGCCCCCTCACCCAACTTCCTAACCCTCTCTCCTCCAGGGTCGTGTGAATTTTAATTATACTTAAGTCATTACAGAACACCGCCCCATAATAACCATCGTGTTGTGTTCCCGCCGGTAAGTAGGGTAGCCAGAGCTCACTGTACCCCTCCTCCCCCCACCCCTTCCTAGCCCTCCCTTCCCTTCAGGGTAGGCAGCGCGAGTGTGACACCCTTACTCTTGCAACCGTCCATAGGCCATGGTGACTGCTTCCCATCAGGTGGGCCGCGGGCTTGTCTGCTACCGACGTAGTATAAAAAAAAATAGGTAATCACCGAGTCATTGAACTAGGTGGGTATTATTTAGTTAGGTAATTATTATGATGAATGATGAATCATTAATTTCAATTGTGTAATTTGATACTTACCTACCTACCTAACTATGTACTTTGCTGCAAAAGACTAAAATAAGTAGGTACCTATGTCGAAATCACAATGCAAAAGACTAAAATAAGTAGGTACCTATGTCGAAATCACAATAATATTGTGATTTCGACATTATAAACAAGACATAGGTATTATGTCTTGTTTATAATTTTGTCATCGTACAATTTGCTGATACTACAAATAAATAATATTTTATACTAGCAGTTACTTGTGGCTCTGTCTGCGATGAAATCCTTACCAGAAGGTAGCCTATGTTCTTTCGCAAGCTCTCTGCATCTCTGTACAAAATTTCATCAAAATCGGTGCAGGCATGAAAGTGTAACATACACACAGAGTTACTTTTGCATTTATAATATTAGGAATTCTTTTATTGGGCTAACTTACAAGGTAAGTATATGAGAGACGGTTTGTGGTATTTCCGTTCAAGCCTGACATAAATACTCCACGGGGAGGGGGAGGAGGGGGGGGGGGGGGGATGAAATTCCGCCGAGTCCGTGTTCCTCTTAAGGTATTTTACCTGGAAGTCTTCAAGTCTAGAGTGAACAGGTTCCTTCTAGGCAAGCGTGCTCCACCGTCGACCACATCATCACTTACCAACAGGCGGTATTTTGTACAATGTAAAAATAAGGAAAATTAAAACCATTGTTTAACATCTCGACAGTATTATTTTTCGAATGGCCAAAAGGGAAAAAGCATTAAAACACTAGAGAATTTTGCTAATAAATATAATTTATACTCTAACCATAAATCTAAAGAACTTATGGATGAACCTCACACACTCACACACTAGTCAGCCAATACGCGGCTAACCTCATTGGATTCATTTAGTTTACAACACACATTGCTACTTCTTTTTTAAAGGTTTTGATCAAATTTAAAGTCTTGCGCATGTTTGATCACAATTGGTTGAGTAGAACCGGAGATATATTAGTCTAGACGAAAACCGATATCTATTTGATGGAGGTAGGACACGACGGTATCTCCCGTCCGAACTGAGCAGTCCGACTGGGGTAGTACAGACCTCCGCCCTACAGAACACTGCCCCATAATAACCATCGTGTTGTGTTCTCGCCGGTAAGTAGGGTAGCCAGAGCTCACAACCCCCCTTTGAAATCGCGCGTTTTGATAACGTGGCGTTACTGAATCGTGCACCAACAGTTTAATTAGTTTTGCCATCACAGACTGTGTTTTTGATAAGTTTCGGAATATTCACACTGAAAATGAAAATAGTAAATTAAAAAATATAGGTGTAAAAATAATAAATTAAGTAAAAAATGTTTTAAGTTAAACGCTTTTATGCACTAAAAGCGGCCATATTAGACTTTCTTTTTTTTTCACAGTGAACTATATTCTACTAGTCAAGCCCTTTCATTTGATAACCATATTGCAGTTGTTGTGGAAAAATACGTAAGCCACCATTTTGTAGTGGCGGCCATCTTGGATTTAATTTATAACTCAAGAACGTCTGAACCGATTTGGCTGAAAATTGTTAGGGAGGTAGCTTAGAACCAGGAGACGGACAAACTTTTATCCTTTTTTTTTAGTGGAGAGTGGAGTGGAGAGTGGAGTGGAGAGAGGAGTGGAGAGTGGAGTAAAAAGTGGAGTGGATAGTGGAGTGAAGAGTGGAGTAGTGAGTGGAGTGGATAGTGGAGTAGAGAATGGAGTGGAAAGTGGAGTAGAGAGTCGTAAGTTAGTGATTGATATAAATTCGACTCACAACAATATATTGAAATTATACTGGGTTGTGTTTAAAGTGTTGTTTACATATGTATCCAGGTTATTCGTCATTAGCCAAAGATAATCTCCATATACCCTCATATCTGCAAAAAAAAAACATTGAAAATAAGATTTCTAGTAAGTGCATAACCAGACAAATCGAATGAGCCCAAACATGACGGGTTTATCTTGTTTAGTTCACAAGTTCCTATGGACACCTTCCGACCCCATCATCTGGTCCTCGATTCTGTTAAAACAAGCCACTGTAATGCCACTGATACTTCAAAAAAAAAGCTATTTAATTTTGGACTTCATTGTTTCCAGTTCCAGCGGTAGCCTAGTGGTTTGGGTAATGGACTGCTGACGCGAGGTGTCGGGTTCGATCCCAGGTTCACCATGGCACACACCAATGACTTTTCGATGCTTTTCGAAGTTATGTGTGTATTTATCGCAGGTTTATTAGTGCCTCGGAGAGCACTTTAAGCCGTCGGTTCCAGTTGCCATACAAACATCTATGGCAGTCGTTACGGGTAGTTGGAGCCCACAAAAGTCCAACCAGTCTAACTTGGAACTTCGATATCGCCATTGGTCATAATGACCATTGGTTGTGGAGGTCTGAATGGCAGTCGCTCCACGGAAAATATCGAAGTTCAGCCGCATCACAGTTAGACTGGAAAAGCCGACCCCAACTGAGTTGTGAAAAAGGTTCAGAGAATGATGATGATGCCAGTATAATAATAAATGGTTTCCATACCTGTAATAAATCCAAACCAGAAGGAATGATGGGCGACTAAGGCAGTGGTCTTGGGTTTCAGTGGCTTGTCAACGTTCCAACACATAACCCCACTTTGTGCTATGTTGGCGAAGAGCAGGTTCCTTGTGGGGCTGTGGTACACGTGGATACCGCTCTGTGAAAAGGGCCCGCGGATACCAACCAACTGCAAGAGAAGATACTTGAATTAAAGAGCCTTGTTCAGTAAGGACCGCGGTAGCCTAGTGGTCTGGGTAATGGACTGCTGAGACGAGGTCTCGGGTTCGATCCCAGGTTCACCATGGCACACACCAATGACTTTTCGATGCTTTTCGAAGTTATGTGTGTATTTATCGCAGGTTTATAAGTGCCCGGTTAATGGTAATAGGCTCGCCACCTATTACATTGGGACCTTAACATAAACTGGCGAAATGTGGGTGTTAGTACCTCTGCCTACCCCTTCGGGGATATAGGCGTGAGTTTATGTTATATGTTCAGCGGGTGTGGGACGGAAACTCAACGTGGTGTACCCGAGCAACGAAGATAGCAGCACCTCCCACTGGTAGCGGGGACGCTGCGTTTGGTAGGACAGACGCGAAGTGAGCTGTCCGACTGGGGTAGTACCTCCGCGCTACAGCACACCGCCCCATAATAACCATCGTGTTGTGTTCCCCAAGGTAAGTAGGATAGCCAGAGCTGACAAACTCACACCTCCCATCACCCACCTTCAACCCCCCCTAAACCCTCTCCACTCCAAGGTCGGCAACGCGAGTGTGATGTTGCACACGTCAATAGGCCACGGTGCCGGTCGCTTCCCATCAGGTGGGCCGTGTGCTTGTCTGCCACCAAAGTAGTATAAAAAGTGGAGTTGCCGACCCACGCATCTAGGTACGGGACCCTTTTTTTTATTGTGCGGAAATCCTGGGCCATCTACGGTTTTAAGATGGCCCCCTCGACTCCCCGAAAGGGGGGGGGGGGGGCTAGTATCGCGGCACTTCGCCGACGGTGGGGTGTAGGGTGACAGGCGGCCGTCCTGTCACCCAACCGTCAGCGCGCAGACAATCTGCTCGCCCCCCGCTCGCTCCCCACTGTGCCATCTACTAGTCAGAGGGACACGTGGAGAGCCTCGAAGCAGCCCTCTAGAGGGCCACTTCCACCCCGGTTGGATTGGCCGCAGGCAGCAGCGTTCCGGCCCGCACCCAGGTACGGCACCCTCGGCGCACAAGTACGTCTCGCACTTGACCATATTTTCTCTAATTACCTTAAAATTTTTCTCTATATCACCATTTTTGTCTTTCAAGACATCGGTTGTGATGGAGAACTCCTGAGTCGAGAGGAATGGGTGGTAGTACGCTGTCCTGACTCCAGCCGCGTCAGGGTCCGAGAGGGCGATACTGAAGATACCCTCCTTCCAATCTATCGTGTTCCCTATAGAGAGTAAATAATATGTTATTATTTGCCACTAGCTGATACCCGCTACTCCACCTTTCGTCCGCCCTCGTCTATAATGATGGAGGTAGGACACGACGGTATCTCCCGTCCGAACTGAGCAGTCCGACTGGGGTAGTACCTCCGCCCTACAGAAGACCGCGGCCATAATAACCATCATGTTGTGTTCCCGCCGGTAAGTAGGTTAGCCAGAGCTCACTGTACCTCTCCTCCCCCCGGCCCTACCTAGCCTTTCCACCCTTTTCAACACCCGCCCTTTCCTTTTAGGGAGCCGCGGGCTTTGACTAGTTCCACTTTAATATTACATATTTGTTTTCTAATACCTTTATATAGAAAAGCAGCGCCAGAATCATAGTTGAAGGTTGGGTGTTCAAAACGCCAACTGTCCTTTTCCTTCAATGAGAAAACTATAAGACCTCCTGCAGCCATGTCGTTGATATATGCGTATGCGTCGCTACAAGTCTTGTTTGTCACATCTACTGTTATGGATGTTAAGCCTGAAAATTAAAAAAAAACTTTAAAAACAAACTTTCTAGTAAGGGTGTTAATCCTGCCCCCTCCCTTCTCCCCCGACCCTGGACTATTTACGGGTGAAAGGTATTACCTGAGGTAGTTCCGTTAGACAAGTCGCTCGCCTTGAGTTGATATCTCAATATTTCCTTGTCGGTTGACAAGTCAAAGACTATTATTTCTGGCGGCTTCACCTGCTCGTGTTGACCTGCAATTAATCATTAAAGAAAATCATTATCATTTCAAGTTTTAAGAAGATTAAAAAAAAAATATATAATTTAGAAATTAAAAAACCCGACTGCGTTAAAAACTAAAAAGAAAAAAAACAAGCACTCAGATGTCCGGTGGTCTAGAAACATAACAACTTAACAGTCGGGATCCACTATTCAACAGCCAATCTTATTTTTCAATGGATCCAGACTGTTAAGTTGTTATGTTTCTAGACCACCGGACATCTAAGTGCTTGTTTTTTTTCTTTTTAGTTTTTTACGCAGTCGGGTTTTTTAATTTCTAAATTACATTTTTTTATTTTATACTTTTTAGTTATAAGTGTCCTAGCCAGCTATTTACCCGATTGGACTTTCTACTGTCTAATAAAAACCATTATGATTTGTTGTTACGCAACTTTAAATCGCTATAGATCCTAAATGGTCAATGGAATCGAAAAATGTTGAAAGGAAGCTAAAAATTATTTTTAAATACCTATTCAACGATACCCCACTTGACATAGTTTGCTGACTTTCATTTTTTAAATTTTCACAATATGGCGGCCAGTAGTCGCCATATTGAATTTTCACTGACGTCATGTCTTTAGTGACACTCGCCGGACTAAGAGGAATCGATTGACGTGTGAATCATGAAAATCGGCCCAGGCGTTTGGTCTGTATAGTGCTTCAAAGGAACATACAAACATACATACATAGGCTGTTAAACACATTACCACTCCTTTGCGTTGCGCAGTCGGGTAACAACTCCGCCCTGTAGAAGATCGCGGCCATAATAACCTTCGTGTTGTGTTCCCGGCGGTATGTAGGGTAGCCAGAGCCGAAATCCCCCCGCCCCAAACTCCCATCTCCCCAATCCCACCTCCAACCCTCTCTACACTCCTCAACCCCCACCTCCTTTTTTTCCGCGCGGAAATCTTCATGAATACCCACCCCGCGGCCAGCGGGGTAGGTTATGTCGGACTCTTACCGACTAAAACCGCACGCCGTTTAGGGTCTTCTGACGCCAGGGTGTAAGGTGGCCCAAAGAGCATTTCTCTCGTACCCGATGGCCTCCTCGGGTTTGGGAACCACGGGGTTCCCGTCATGCCCCCGGAATAGAGGGGGGGGGGGCTCTCGCACGCCACTGCTTCCCCTCCCCCCCTAGGGTCGGCAGCATGAGTGTGACACCCCTGATGTTGCGCACATCAATAGGCCACGGTGACTGCTTCCCATCAGGTAGGCCGTGTGCTTGTCTGCCAAGGTAATATTTAAAAAAAAGTACTCACCAGGCACTTCCAGAAGACCAGTGTCCACTACCCACAGTCTTTTACAAGGGTCTATCTTTGGTCGGTAGATGGAGATAAGAGATGGAACGCTGTCCACGTCAGGGTACGGTTTCAGGTTATAACGTGTCATATAGGTGCCATTAATCACTAATTTATAATGATTGAGGGTCGAAGGGATTCCTGAAAGATACCAAAAAAATTAATGAATTATTAATTATTTTCCCTCATTATTAATTTGTATACCTACATATCTTAATATAAGTATATAAATCTCGTGTCACAATGTTTGTCCTCAATGGACTCCTTAAGCACTTTTAACCGATTATAATAAAATTCGCACACCATGTGCAGTTCGATCCAACTTGAGAGATAAGATAGTTTTTGAAACGGATTTCGACATCCACGCGGGCGGAGCCGCGGGCAACAGCTAGTAATTTATAACTACGTTTAAAAAACCGACTTCACAAATTAATATTTTTTACTTTTTAGTGCACAGAAATAGAAAAGTAGGTACCTATTTATGAGGTTTATTATGTACCTACAAAGGCATCAATAAAATTATAACTTCGTTCAAAAAACCAACTTTAAAAACTAATATTTTTTACTTTTTAGTGTACAGAAATAGAAAAGTACAATAGTAAAAACAGAATTTTTGCCGTAAATATGATGATTTCCCCTCGATTTTCCCAAGATCCCAGCATCAGATCCTGATACCCTGGATATGGGACCACCTCAGAAGTAGCCTCTTTCAAACAAAAAAAAAATTCAAAATCCATCCACAATTGGCGCCGCTATCGCGTAACATATACAAAAAAAATAGCGTACGAATTGAGAACCTCCTCCTTTTTTGAAGTCGGTTAAAAATGGTATCATTTATTATTCCGAGTAACCCCCTTTCGGGTCCAAGACGACTATAAAATCGCGCTGTTATATACATAACTCAAGTATTTGTTAAAAATATCGGCAATCGTAAAGACAGCTATTCACAGTGAAAATTCTGAATCGCGCTATCGAAATTTTTCGTGTATGTAGCATATAAGGCCATTTGTAACGCCAGTGATACATGGAGTCCGTTTCTACACAGGGAGGCAGCACTATTTAGCTCTAGTGCAGTCTTGGTTGTGACAATATTGTACGGCGACATAGTTGTGACATCTTGACGTGCGAGCTAGACCAACCCTGCCTACCAAAGGTTGGTTGTTACAATTAGTGCACAAAATTAAATGTTGTATTAAATTAAATTGGTGTGGAGGCGGGACTTTTAATCCCCATCAATCACTGGTGTAGAAAATTTGACTCTCTTTGCAATTTATTTACTTTTTTTTACAAATTTTTTCATAACACGTAGGTGGCAGACAAGCACACAGCCCACCTGATGGGAAGCAGTCACCGTGGCTATGGACGTGTGCAACACCAAGGGTGTCACCCACTCGCTGCCGACCCTGGAGGGAAGAGGCGGGGGTAGGAAAGTGTGGGAAAGTGTGGGGGAGGGGGGGTACAGTGAGCTCTTGCTACTCTACTTACCTTGGGAAACACAACACGATGGTTATTACGGGGCGGTGTTCTGTAAGGCGGAGGTACTACCCCAATAGGACAGCTCATTTCGGACGGGAGATACCGTCGTGTCCTACCTCCATTAAACATTTATCTGTTTGTCTGTTTGTGCGCGATGGACGTAAAAACTACTGAACGGATTTTGATGCGGTTTTTTTGTTTGATAAGTCAGACTTAAAATCACACAATTGGTTAAGTAGAAAATTAAAGTAAATTTTGGTAGGTACCTACAAAATAGTCACCAATAAAAATTAAACCAATTTTATAAAGACGGAACCCTCGCTCGAGGAGACCATCTGGAAACCGTACGTTTGGGTCTTTTCGGAATTTAAATAAACTTTGTAACTGGCAATAAACTCACCATATCTTTTCCTAGGTACCGTGTAAAATATCTTGCCCAGCACGGCGTCGAACCCGTACGGCACGTTGCTGTACTGTTTGAAGAATATATCCCTTTCCTCCAGCTCATCTTCTTCGAAGTACACCCCCTCAGGAGTCCATCTCTGGTTTGTATTGTTTAAATCTGAACAAATGTGATAGTGCCTTTATTAGTCTTTCATCAATGTACGTGTGTGTGTGTCTCCTAGACGGCTGGACAGATTTGAATGGATTTTGTAAGCGTTTGACACCCTTAAATCCCCATCGGGGGTGGTTATGGCGGGATCGAACCGACTAAAACCGCACGCCGTATCGGGCCTTAATTACCGGGGTGTAAGGTTACCCAATAGGCATATCCCTCGCACCCCAGCTGACTCCGGGCCATCTACGGTTTAAAGATGGCCCCCTCGACCCCCCAAAAGGGGGATGGGGCGAGCATTGCGCCACTTCGTCGACGGTGGGGTGTAGGGTGACAGGTGGCCGTCCTGTCACCCAACCGTCGGCGCGCAGACAATCAGCTCGCCCCCCGCTCGCGCCCCGCTGTGCCCTCAGCTAGTCAGAGGGACACGTGGAGAGCCTCGGAGCGGCCCTCTAGAGGGCCACTCCCACCCCGGCCGGATTGGCCGCAGGCAGCAGCGTCTCCCGTGGCGAGTGGGAGGCGCCGCTCGCCTCCGTTGCCCGGGTACACCACGTGGAGGTTCCGGCCCGCACCTAATGGGGATCCCTTTCCTGAGACTTTACTTTTAGTTTACCATCAGGCGAGGTGAAGTGACCGATATAAAAAAAACTTACATATGACGCCATCAAAATCGTAGGTCAGCTGTTTCCAAGCCATATGCGTACCAACCAGAGAGAATCTGTTCAGTTTTTTAAACAGCTGTTGGCCAGCACCGAGTTGCATCAAACAGTACGCTAATAAAACAATCCTTTGTCTACACATGGTGACACACGACACGTCCGATCCGCACCAAGTTCGGAGTATAACTGGTTTGTTTACGATATGAAGTTTTAATTGTGTACCTATTGAGGTGTGTACAGACTGGTGAGCGTGTGTAATGCTAGCCACATACGATTTCGTAGACTTGCGCTAGTCTATACTAGTCTAGAAACGTGTATGTCTAGCGTAAGGCCCCTTTTTTCGTGTGAAAATCCCCATGGATATCACCCCCGTCGGCCATCGGGAGTGGTTATGTCGGGATCGAAACGACTAAACCGCACGCCGACTCGGGTTTTAATAACCGGGGTGTAAGGTTACCTAATAGGCATATCCCTCGCAACCCAGCTGAACCTGGGCCATCTACGGATTTAAGATGGCACCCTCGACTCCTCGAAAGGAGGGTGGGGTGAGCATCGTGCCACTTCGACGACGGTGGGGTGTAGGGTGACAGACGGCCGACCTGTCACCTACCATCCGCGCGTGGAGAATCAGAAACAAAAAAAATCAATTTTAATTTATTTGTATATAAATATTGTGAACGTATCTTTATTCAAACGAGTCGCTTTACTTGTTCTTGTTACAGGAAAATCTTGGGTTTTTTGAAGCGCTATTTATCTACTTGATTTGCATAATTTTATTTTATATCCGTTGAATAAGAATTTGAGAAAAAAGCTGACGCGTATCAAGTTCATTAAGTGTCAAAATGTTAAAAAACTTAAAAATATGAAACAAAACAAAAATGTTCACAAACTTACCGCTAGATGGCGTTGCTACAAATAATACGCAGTTGATCGTCTATCCAATTTCAGAACTTAGTAAGTGACATGAGTGATAAATGATTTCTTTTTTATGTTGTTGGTTTTTTTATTTGTTTTACATATTAGTTTTAGCGATTGAGTGATATTTCTAAAATTACTTGTTACTTATTTAATAGTACATGCAACATAATTGATTCATAAACATTGCTATGTGGAATAATTCAGGCGCGTAGTGCAACTCGTAGGGGATTTTGACTGAGAGCATTGGTTTTTGGCAAAGGTTCAACACCAAAAAGGTCGTTGACTTTTATTGTAGCGATTGCCGTCTAAACTGTAAGGCTAAAACTGAACCGATTACGTTTTTAAAACGTGTGATTACAAAATTTACTAAGATTTTTAAAGTTAAAATTTCGAAACTTATTTTAAAAGAATCTATTTTTTTTGTACTACGAGTAATACGATTAATAACCTCATGAAAACGTAGACAGAATTTGTTTTGGTGAATTCTACTGCACACTAAAGTTTTTTATGTTTTTCTTACGAATGGAATAGGTGTTTTTGTGTGGAAGAATACCTAAATTCATAAATTCATACTCACACTTCTTCACGTTTATAATATTAGCAGGAAACAACCTATTTCAACTGTAATAATAGTTACTTCGTGTGATTACTCACCACCATCTTTGTACTAGAAATCCCGCTAGGAATACTTTCTATGAAATTATTTTCCTTCTCCGAAACCCAGTATCTTAAAATAATTGCCGCATCTTGTGTCGAATGCGTCCATACACGTGTGACAGTGTGCGACACATCACAAATTCTAGTAAAACATTTTGGGACGTCGCCAAAACTACTTGTGGTCATCTTATCAAAGAATGTAAATGAGTACATGTAAATTATGTATGTATTTATATTAGTGTAACTGTAATGTAAATTGTAAAGAGAACAGTTTATCCTGCACAAACCTATTCTAGGTTTTTTGGGTAAATTTAAATGTAAAAGTATATGTGTAGGTATAAAATTAAATAAAAAAAAATAAAAAAAAATATTGGAATAGGATTTCAATTTAATTTATTCTATACTTTTTATAATATACTCATAGTCCCGGGTTCTTTAAGCGAAGCATCTGTCAAGGCCGTCTGGGTAGAGGTCACCATCCTAGGGGCATCCCTTGGTAATGGTGACCACTACTTTTAGGACTGCAACTCAGCTTACCATTAGGCGGGGTGCAGTCAATCCGGCGGACTAAATATTATAAAAAAAGCTATTGTCTGTGGGATCAAAGCAACCTCATCTGGAAGCCGGTATACCTGCTAATTGAGGCTATAAGGATATGAGGCTCTGGTGATAACTTCCCTCTCGGGGTTGGGGCTCATGGATAGCAGTTACTCCCATGACAAGCCAAATGCAATCAGGAACAACGGTAATATTAATCTTGGAATTGTTAGGCACGTTTTTTTTCCTTTGAATTAAAGGATCGGACGGCAGCAGGTAGGTTACAAAACAAAGTTATTCTTAACCAGCCTCAGGAGGTGTTCGATATGTTTGTCCGCGATGATCTCGCGTTTAATTGAACCGATTTCGATGCGGTATTCAAAAAAGTATTTTTTACATTCTGGAGGTTTTAGTATACTTAGCCGACTTGAAAAAGGAGTTTCTTTCGAATTCTTTACCTAGTTGGCACGTCCTGTCTACGCACAGAATTGTATTTTTAATTGGTTCATAAATTTATTGTACTCCGCCTATTGGTAAGTTAAGGTGAAGAAGTGTTCACCATTCTAGATGCTGCCCCTAGAATGGTGGTTCCGACTTTTCATCCGCAATTGGAGGTAGAAAGGAAAATGCTTCTGTCTAGAAATCTCCCTTAAACATGTAAAAAAGCGGACCCCGAGCTCCAAGGACCCCAAACGCGATGATGACGACAAAGATACCTATCACTGGGGTATACCCACAAAGCAAACATTACTTATTCATTAAAAACTTAATCATTTACACATACTTTAGCTCGTTAGGACTAAAAAGGAAAATTGTTCAAATTACAATAATAGCTTTGTGTTGACGGCTCCAGTTCACACACTCGCACACATTTTCCGTGCGACAATCAAGATAACAAGCTTGTGAGTCGATATATACGGGTGAGTCGGCATGAGGTAAATGACAAATTGAGTGTGTAGGGATATAATAATTGTAAAATATTATAATGCATTGTCATCATTGGATGAGGTTGGCTTTGCTCCGAAGGTCTAGCAAGGGCCTTGAACATCCCTATTATGTCTAGATGTCTGGATGTATGTTTATTATATATATATAGGCATCCAAAGGTATGTATATACCTTTAACGTGTATCGCGTTAATTCCCGTTTACGTATAATAAGTTATGGAACGCGAAAGTTTAAAAGTTAATATGGATGTATGTTTGTTACTCTTTCTCGCAAAAACGGCTGAATGATTCTAGCTGAAATTTGGTACTATTTTATCCCCGGAACAGGTTCCCGTGGGTCACGGTAGCAGGAAACGGATTAAGTATATGCAGGCGGAGCCGCAGGCAACAGCTAGTAGTATCAGAAAAAATATACTACATAGATAATGAAAACTCGCAAACATAAACACAAATTAATGCACTTGCTCGTTCTAAAACCTCAGTAGGAAATCAATCGTAAAGACTTCAAGATAATAGATGTTGTAAAAAATTTATTTAGTTTCATTATCCTCTTCAGCTAATCTTACAATCATTCTAAACTTAACTTTTTCAAGTATTATAGTCATGAAACCCATGAGTCACTACACACCTTGTGAAATTACGTGAAACTGCTATTTGACCGATGAAACATTCATTTACCGCGTTGCTATCTACAGTACTCTCGGCCAGCATCTGTCATTCGTTCGCAAACAACGCGCGCCTAGTAATTTAGATTATTTAGTCCGTTTGTTGACTTCGTGGAGAGTGTACGTCAGTTGAAATTGTGAGTTTTATTTATTTTCTGTATGTTACCATGACAATAATAGAACACATAATAATAATACGACAATTTACAGGTTATACGTATTTGTTTCGATTTAAAAAATGTTGTCAAGTTGTCACAGTTTTTGAACGAAAAAGAAAACAGTGTGAAAAAATTTCGCGGCATTATTTTTAATGTTATTATTCAAGTTTTTTTAATTGTCGTGTCGTGCATATAGTGTAGTGAAGGTGTAGTGTTTTAGATTTTAGGTTGATAATCTTTAATTAACCAGGTTCGAATATTATTTACCTAGTAGGTATACTTATAAGTCCCTATAGGTACCTACATAATGTTACCTAATTTGTTGTGTTTTTCTATCGAAACAAGGTTTATCTATAGGTAGGTACTATTATAAAATTGTAAAGAAGCTGTGTCTATTGGAGATACCTATTTAAAATATTTGGGTTGTTAAAATGAACGATTCTGACCAAAAAATATATTTTTTATTATTCTTGTCTGTTTTCCGTGATACACGCAAAACTACTGAACTTGAATGGTTTTTGTGTGGTGTTTTTTTTTGTATCTGAAGTCTTGGTTCTAACATTATTTTGTTTCGTGCAAGTTGTTTAGTACACATAGAATTCATAGCATACTATACTTATAACACATCCTATAGTAAATCTAATAAAACAAGTCCGAAAATGCCATACTAAGCCACCCTCTTAAGATGGCTATCTTGACGTGACGTCACCATGGGGTGTGATCTGGCGAAATGCCAACCCTGAAGCATCGCAATGAAAAAGTAACCAGTTTTTTTCAACTTGCTTTTACGCTACGCTTACTTATCTACCTACAACTTGATTGCCAGTTCATTATTAGATTTAGATTTCGAAAAAGGGAGAAGGTCCTCAATTCGAATGTTTATTTCTTTTTTATATATTCGGACATAAACTCTGTCATACATAGACGGATTTGCGAAATTCCTTTTGTGTTACTTAGACCGAAATGTATTCCGACATTTGCCCATTTAAATTTCGTAAAGATCTGATGATAAGTTTCGGAGACAGACAATGGAACTCTTCAATAAACGCCAGCAAATCGTCCGCGATTGCTGCTATCGTATATTTAGGCATTGTTTATAGGTACAATTTCATAACATAACATCACGCCTGTACGCGCTTAATGGGCTCGCAGACGTATGCAGTATATTCAGTTCTATGTCCGTCGTTTATGCACCGATAATACTTTCGAAGTATTGAATTTTTTTTGCAAAAACTGCTTTAAAAAAAGTTTATTTAAAATTAGCTGTAGACCGCGTTTCCGCTCGAGTTATTTTTTTCCCGGTACCCTTGACCCCGCAGGAACCTGTTCCTGGGATAAACATTAGCCTCTGAGCTATGTTATTCCAGACTATAATCTATCTCTGTACCAAATTTCAGCCAGATTCATTCAGCCGTTTTTGCGTGAAAGAGTTACAAACAGACATCCAGGCTTAATAAGTAAATAGTAATAATTTACAAACTTTCGCGTTTTTAAATTTAAATATTAGACTTTACCTTTAGCTTACCATCAGGCGAGGTATAAAAAAATTGTAGGCATTTTTTTTATATTTAATATCTTTGTTATTAGGATATTAGTAGGATAGGAAGGATTAATAAATAATTCCTATTTTCCCTTAGTCAATACTGTCACCTAAAATTGACTGGTATATCTTGTAGCCCCTATAAGCCTCATGTGTCTCCTCTTGACTTTCAATAGTTACTTAGCCCCCGTGACGGCACTCCTTCACGCTCTAAATAAGCTACAAACACAATAGCTAGTGTGTACCTACTATAATGTTAGCATTTTCCATCGACGCAAAGTTGCAGGTCTATCGGTGTTCTATCGGATACATTACGGAGAGTGCGCTCTGGAAATACTTCCAAGTCCTTTCCATCAACGAACGACCCGACAGGTAAGGAGTGGAATTCCCTGCCCGAGTCTGTGTTTCCGGAAAGCTACTTATAACCTGGAAATATTCAAGTCACGAGTGAATAGGATCCTTCTAGGCAAGCGTGATTCATCGTAGACCACATCGTCACTTACCATCAGGTGAGATAGTGGTCAAACATAAGACTAACTTGAAAAAAAAATTTTTTTTTGGTCAGAGTAATTACAGACTCATGGAGGATGCAGGTCGTTGAGCGGTCTTCAACGCATGAGTCGACTGGCGGTCCAGGGGAGTTTTATATCCCTGCTTTTGGGAAGCAGAGATATAAAACTCCCCTGAGAGGGAAGCCTGCCCCAAAGTCTCGTCCGTCAATCAGTAGGTGTACCGGCTTGCAGGTGTAACGGCTTGCACGTGTGCCGGTTGTAGGTGTACCGACTTGTAGGTATGCCGGCTTGCAGGTGTACCGGCTTGTAGGTGTACCGGCTTGCAGGTGTACCGGCTTGTAGGTGTGCCGGCTTGCAGGTGTGCCGGCTTGCAGGTGTATCGGCTTGCAGGTGTACCGGCTTGCAGGTGTACCGGCTTGTAGGTGTGCCGGCTTGCAGGTGTGCCGGCTTGCAGGTATACCGGCTTGTAGGTGTGCCGGCTTGTAGAACTCGTAACCCTCCTTCTTGAAGAACCCCATATTTTAGAAATTTAGACGATAGGGAAAACCACAGCTGCAGGGAGATCATTCCACAGTCTAATCTTTAAGTTTTTTGGGTTTCACACCCAAAGTGGATAAAAACGGGTGCCTATACTAAATTCCACTGTCCGTTTATCTGTCTGTCAGTCACTAGGTTTTATCTCATTAGCTGTGATAGCTATACTGTTGAATTTTTCACAAATAATGACTAAAGATGGTAGCTGAAGGCATAAGGACGCGGCCTCTTCTCAGAGGTATCGAGTTCGTGGCCGGGCAGTACCAATGTGAATTTCAGTTTAATTATGGAATTTATATGTGCTAATCACATGATTTTCCATCTGCTGACGGTGAAGGAAAAACATCGTGAGGAAGCTCACATGTCCTAGAAGAAATTCTAAGGACATGTCCGATCCACCAACCCGCATTAGGCCAGCCGCGTGTGTGGATTAAGGTCGCGTGTTAGAGGAGGCCCGTGCCCAGCAGTGGGACATAAATGGGTTGCTATCATTATAGTACGGGAGGTAGCGTTAATTTTTTTTGGCAAGCGATAGCGAGTTGATATTCTCCACGATAATAGATCTTTATTGATACATACCAGAATTGACCGTCAGAACCCGCACCCGCGGAGCAGTCGAAGGTGACACCATGGTAAAGTTGTCAAAAAAAATTACGCTCCGAGCAATCATTTGACACGTGAAACTTTATATGGTGATTCCTGAGGGCATTTTCAACTGAGAAATAACCGTCAGATGTGGTGTAGAGTAGAGGTTATACGTCAGTCGCGTATATATTAGACCAGTGCCGATAGTCTTTGAGACAAAATAAATTTATAGTAGGATGAAACCTGTTGGAAAAGGATCAGAATATAACAAAAATGAAAGGAAAAATAAATTACGGGTGATCTGAGGTCGGGAAGTGGGGAGGGGGGTGAGTTTTAAGGGTAAAAACGGTTTATCTCGATTTCTGGCAAAACTACAAGTCCTATGGAAAAAAGTTAAATGACAAAGTTGTAGGTAATAAAGAGACCTACAACTTTTCATTTACACTTTTTTCACATAACCTCAAAATGTATGTGAAAAATTCAAATAATCAAGTTTTTGGTTTTTTATTTTTATCTTAAGCAAAACAAATTTGTTTTCCACGAAATTTGGTGAAAACTTAGCTTTTTATGTCCTACAGACACTGTATTTTTTTTGATTTGAAATACTCTTTTTTTTAGCTTATTTTGACTAAATATCGAAAAACCACCCTAATTTTCAATCGAAAATTCTCACGTCAAAATATCAGCTTTTTAAAAAAAGTCAAAAATTTTTTTGTTCTTTGAAATCTCTTCTTTCTGATGATGTAAAAATATATATACATTGCTATGGTAAATTTTCTCAGGAAATGACTAAATACAAAAATATTAATTTCGAATTCGAGTTTTTCTTCTTTGCATTTTCTGAGAAAATTTACCATAGCAATGTACCTATATGTATTTTTACATTATCAGAAAGAAGAGATTTCAGAGAACAAAAAACTCTCTGACTTTTTTTAAAAAGCTGATATTTTGACGTGAGAATTTTCGATTGAAAATTAGGGTGGTTTTTCGATATTTAGTCAAAATAAGCTGAAAAAAAGAGTATTTCAAATAAAAAAAAATACAGTGTCTGTAGGACATAAAAAGCTAAGTTTTCACCAAATTTCGTGGAAAACAAATTTGTTTTGCTTGAGATAAAAATAAAAAACCAAAAACTTGATTATTTGAATTTTTCACATACATTTTGAGGTTATGTGAAAAAAGTGTAAATGAAAAGTTGTAGGTCTCTTTATTACCTACAACTTTGTGATTTAACTTTTTTCCATAAGACTTGTAGTTTTGCCAGAAATCGAGATAAACCGTTTTTACCCTTAAAACTCACCCCCCTCCCCACTTCCCGACCTCAGATCACCCGTAATTTATTTTTCCTTTCATTTTTGTTATATTCTGATCCTTTTCCAACAGGTTTCATCCTACTATAAATTTATTTTGTCTCAAAGACTATCGGCACTGGTCTAATATATACGCGACTGACGTATAACCACTACTCTACACCACATCTGACGGTTATTTCTCAGTTGAAAATGACCTCAGGAATCACCATATAAAGTTTCACGTGTCAAATGATTGCTCGGAGCGTAATTTTTTTTGACAACTTTACCATGGTGTCACCTTCGACTCGACCGCTACCAGACCGGTTGACGGCCAACTCTGTTATGTATTAATAAAGCTCTATTATCGTGGAGAATATTAACTGGCTATCGATTGCTTGTTAGAATTAACGCTACCTCCCGTACTATTAATGACTAAATAGTATGTTATACTTTGTCTAATGTAGGATGATAATAATGACAGCTCTAAGTAGGGTAGCCCATATTGTACTTATAATCGAAAATTAATCTTTTTTTTTTAATATTTAGCTAATTATATCACAAAAATTTTAGTAATATAAGTACCTACCTACTTAATAATTTCAATAAATTATTTTAAGTTCGATTCATTCGATTCATTTGTATAGAGTCAATTGTGCTATATTTCTTGCAAGACGCTTCACTATAACAAGTGGGCGGGGCTTGCCTATGTATTACCATAATTTTAGAGGTATAATTTTGTATAAAAAATACGATACTTCATAGACATGAACTGTCATTATTATCATCCTAAATTAGACAGTATAGTTGCCTAAAATAAATATGTACCTACCTATCTATTCATTCATTCATTGTGGCGTGTTTCGTGTATTACATCATTTACATCATACACAATCTTCTGATAAAAATGTGTGAATAAGCGCAGGAGTTTAGACTGTTTGGTATTTCATTCATATCGTTGAGTAAATAAACAAATAAGGACACAATTGGGTTCTTGTACGACACGTAGTTATGACAGCTGTGTCAACGCTATTATCTAAACGTTTTTTTTATACTACGTAGGTGGCAGACAAGCACACGGCCCACCTGATGGGAAGCGGTCACGTGGCCTATGAACGTGTGCAACACTAAGGGTGTCACATACGCGCTGCCTACCCTAAAGGGAAGGGGGGAGGACTAGGAAGGGGTGGGGAGGTTAGGAAGGGGTGGGGGAGGAGGGGTACAGTGAGCTCTGGCTACCCTACTTACCGGCGGGAACACTTCTGTAGGGCGGAGGTACTACCCCAGTCGGACAGCTTATTACCCGTATGGGTACACTATTATAAAATTGTAAAGACTAAACCCCAAAAATACCTATATATTTTTGTAATTCTTGTCTGTTTAACTTTGTTGAACGGATTTCTATGTTAGTGTATCCATACAAGTCTAGCCAATAATAAATTATAACTACGTTTAAAAAACCAACTTCACAAACTAATATTTTTTACTTTTTAGTGTACCGAAATAGAAAAGTAGGTACCTATTTATGAGGTTTATTATGTGCATCAAAAACAGAATTTTTCCCGTAAATTTGATGATTTCCCCTCGTATTTCCCAAGATCCCAGTATCAGATTCTGATACCTTGGATATGGGACCACCTCAGAAGTAGTCTGTTTCAAATTGCGTACGAATTGACTCCTCCTTTTTTGAAGTCGGTTAAAAACCTGTTCAAAATACTTAATTTTTCCGGTGACACGGTCTTTAGTACTAATTATATTCTGTGACACGGTTTAGGATGAGTGATCTCAATGTTTCGTAACTAAATAAAACACTTCAAAATTTAATGACAGCATCACCGTGTGCTTTGTATGGCGACACGCGTCAGTGGCTCCGATAGAAACAAGACACTGTGTCTAATTTAAAACATTCAACTCATCTGTTCAGTCTGAGAATTAGCGATTCTATATAATTACTGGCTGTCGCTCACTAAATAACCGCGGTAGCTTAGTGGTTTGGATAATGGACTGCTGAGACGAGATCTCGGGTTCAATCCCAGGTTCACCATGGCACACACCAATGACTTTTCGATGCTTTTCGAAGTTATGTGTGTATTTATCGCAGGTCTATTAGTGCCTCGGAGAGCACGCTAAGCCGTCGGTCCCGGTTGCCGTACAAACATCTATGACAGTCGTTACGGGTAGTTGGAGCCCACAAAAGTCCAACCAGTCTAACTTGGAACTTCGATATCGCCATTGGTCATAATGACCATTGGTTGTGGAGGTCAGATGGCAGAAGCCTCCTGCTCCTCCTGCCGGTTGCGAGGCGCGCATGGCAGATATCAGCATCCGTCAGCGGGATGTACGTGGGGTACTACGTAATCTGGACGTGAACAAGGCCAGTGGACCTGACGGGATTCCTGCAATTGTACTGAGGACCTGCGCACCTGAGCTGTCTCCTGTATTGACGCGCCTGTTTCGTCTCTCGTATGAGGCTGGTCGAGTGCCGAGGGCTTGGAAGCAAGCTAACGTGCAACCTGTGCCCAAAAAGGGCAGCCGGGCAGACCCTGTCAACTATAGACCAATTTCGGTAACGTCCATACTTTGTAAAAGTATGGAGCGTGTGCTGAACAAAAAGCTCTTGGCATACCTCGAAATGAATGATCTCCTCAGTGACCGGCAATATGGCTTCCGTCAGAACCGTTCCACTGGGGACCTTCTTGTGTATGCCACCCACATATGGAGCGAAGCTATCGAGAAACATGGAGAAGCACTTGCCGTCTCTCTCGATATCTCGAAGGCATTTGACAGGGTCTGGCACGATAGCCTAAATGGCAAGCTCCCGTCCTACGGCTTGCCCGCTGGCTTATGTATCTGGATTGCCGACTTCCTGAGGAATCGGTCCATACGTGTGGTCATTGATGGCTGCGCATCCGACCAGCTTGATGCTGTCAATGCTGGGGTTCCTCAGGGGTCGGTTCTCTCGGCTACACTATTCCTGCTGCACATAAATGACCTGCTCAAACCCGGTACTTTTGGGTACGCAGATGACAGCACAGTGGTCGAGAGCTATGAGTCTAATTCTAGAGCCAGCGCGGCGCAGATCCGATCTCTCCGAGAGGCGATGGTTGGGCGCTTGAACTTTTCCTTGAAAGCGGTCTCCGACTGGGGTGATGCTAACCTGGTTAAGTTCAATGCTGCTAAGACTCAGGCGTGTCTTTTTTCTGCCAAGCGAAGTCAATTTCAGCCAAATCCCTCCTTCCGAGATGTACCCGTGCCGATAACTGACCGCCTCGAGCTTCTTGGCGTAACTCTCATATCCACCCTCAACTTTGGGACTTACATTGAGGCTAAAGCTCAAATGGCCGCAAGAAAGCTGGGCATTCTGTCAAAAGTGCGACAGTACTTCACACCGGTCCGATCCTGTATGGAGTACTGCTCGTATCTGTGTGATGGCTCAGCTAAATACCAACTTGACGCGCTGGAGACGATCGAGAGACGAGCCAAGAGGCTCATCAACAACGATGCACTAGTCGAGAAAAGGCTTCAAAGCCTTGCCCATCGACGCAAAGTTGCAGGTCTCTCGGTGTTCTATCGGATACATTTCGGGGAGTGCGCTCTGGAATTGCACAACCTGATACCTCCAAGTCCTTTCCATGAACGAACGACCAGACGAACAGCGTCACGCCACCGCTATATGGTTGATATTCCACTCATACGCACAAAGCGCTTTGCTGACACGTTTATCGTGCGTACAGCTAAGGAGTGGAATTCCTTGCCTGAGTCTGTGTTTCCGGAAAGCTATAACCTGGGAGTATTCAAGTCACGAGTGAATAGGTTCCTTCTAGGCAAGCGTGATTCATCGTAGACCACATCGTCACTTACCATCAGGTGAGATTGAGGTCAAACGTAAGCCTATCATGAATAAAAAAAAAAAAAGTCGCTCCACGGAAAATATCGAAGTTCAGCCGCATCACAGTTAGACTGGAAAGCCGACCCCAACTGAGTTGGGAAAAAGGTTTAGAGAATGATGCTCACTGACAGCTGGTAAACAATTCGGTTAACATATTGCAAGGTTAAGCAATGATTGCCGGTCAGTTTCAGGATGGGTCTTCTAGGATTAGTAGATTAACCACTGAACATGAATTTAAGAAAAAAAAACCATTTCCTCCTTTTTTAAACTCAGTTAAAAAGTAAAATACAAACAGTAGATTCTGATTAGAATCGATTTTTTGTTGCTAACGTAATTCACAGACGACGTCTGGTTTCAAGGACGACGGCTCAACAATTGATTTTTTGTCTCGCTCACTCGTGTATCTCATTTATATTTGTGTCTCTTTCTAAGTTGTGTAGACAAACTGAGATGTTTATTATTATTGTGGTTTGATACAGTCAGTTTGTGAATTGATAATATGATAATATTAAGACCAGCTGTGATCTATTTAACACTTTTGACGTGACAACGTCTTATAAATTGGTTTGCCGGGTGACACTTCAAGAAACTGCGTTACGCTCCGCTCACGTTATGCGCTCACAATGAGAGCGAGTGAGAGGCACGCGTCCCTTCCACTCGGGCATGGTTAGCCCGCCTAAGAGCGAGAGAGACAGACATAAAAATTATTTTACCACTCAAAGTCGTTGTCACGTAAAACTTTCGCCCGTATACCGACTTTACAGGCAACCAATTTTTTTAATAGGATTCCCTCTCAGGCATAATTAATACTTAAATTATATTAAGTATGTTTTTAACCGACTTCTAAAAAAAAGGGATTCTAGGCCTAGGTAGGCCTTCTAGGATGGTTCGGACATGTAGAGAGGATGGATGAAAGAAGATTGACGAAACAGATATACCTATGAGGCGAGGGTGAATGAGCAACCCGGTAAAGGCCGACCTAGGTGTACATATTCTAATCAGATCCAGGACGTTTTGGAGAAAGGCCAAGTCAAGAGTACCCGCAACCGGCGTGCTTGATTGAAGACAATTATGAAAGTTGAAGAAGCGAAAGGAGTATGCTAAGATCGTAGCAAGTGGAAAGATGTTGTCTCTGCCCACCCTAATGGGAAAAAGGCGTAATTTGTATGTATGTATGTATGTATCTGGCTCCGCCTCGTGAACGTTGGTTTTCGCGGTTTTTGTTTATGTCCCAGTTCTACTCAACCGATTGTGATCAAACTAACATCATAATACAGTCCCGGGTCCTTTAAGCGGGGCGTGAAAAAGCATTTGTTGAGACCGTCAAGCTGAGAGCCACCATTTTGGCACTATCGGTGTTTGCAATGGTGACTCCCATTCCAGAGACTTTGCCTCAGCTTACCATCAGGCGAGGTGAAGCAGTGGCGGATTTACAAATTTGCCGCTAGTAGGCTATACAATTTTTGCCGCCCCTTTTTTTATCATGCGGAAATCCCCTTGGATACCACCCCCGTCGGCCATCGGGGGTGGTTATGTCGGGATCGAACCGACTAAAACCGCACGTCGTCTCGGGCCTTAATTACCGGGGTGTAAGGTTACCCAATGGGCATATACCTCGCACCCCATCTGACCCCGGGCCATCTACGGTTTTAAGATGGCCCCCTCGACCCCCCGAGAGGGGTGGGGCAAGCATCGCGCCACTTCGCCGACGGTGGGTGTAGGGTGACAGGACGGCCGCCGTCGGCGCGCAGACAATCAGCTTGCCCCCCGCTCGCTCCCCACTGTGCCATCTGCTAGTCAGAGGGACACGTGGAGAGCCTCGGAACAGACCTCTATACCCTTATTTTTTATTTTTTTTATCGTGCGGAAATCACCACGGATATCACCCCTGCCGGCCATCGGGGGTGGTTATGTCGGGATCGAACCAACTAAAACCGCACACTGTCTCGGGTCTTAATTACGGGGGTGTAAGGTTACCTAATAGGCATATCCCTCGCACCCTAGCTGACCCTGGGCCATCTACGGCTTTAATATGGCCCCCTCGATCCCTCGAAAGGGAAATGGTGGGATATAGGGTGACAGGCGGCCGTCCTTTCAACTAACCGTCGCGATGGTTAGTTGCCAACATGGGTTAGTCGCCATGTTGGCTCGCGGACCATCGACAATCAGCTCACCCCCCGCTCGCTCCACACTGTGCCCTCTGCTAGTTAGAGGGCACGTGGAGTGCCTCGGAGCTGCCCTCTAGAGGGCCACTCCCACCCCAGCCGGTTTAGCCGCAGGCAGCAGCGTTTCCCGTGACGAGTGAGAGGCGCTGCTCGCTTCCGTTGCCCGGGTGCACCGCGTGGAGGTTCCGGCTCACACCCACCCAGGGGTTCCCCTCATCCAGACTTAACGGTGAGGTGGTTATGTTGGAATCGGACCAACTTAAACCACACATTGTTCCATCCAGGGTACCTACAACGGAGGGAACTCGGGTGTACCCTAAGGAAGAAAATTCCCCAGCAATTTGGCCCACAGACCCGCGCTCTTGGAGGACGGAGGTCGTTCAACGCTCTCCGGCGCCCGGTACGCCCTCTGCGTAATGGCAGACTGGTAGTCCTCTCCCGTACCCTTTTAGGGATAGATTCTTTTTTCTATGCGGAAATCCCCATCGATACCCAGCCTTTTTTTTCCGTGCGGAAATCCTCATGGATTACCGCCGGCCAGCGGAGCAGGTTATGTCGGACTCGTCGAACTAAAACCGCACGCCGCCTAGGGTCTTCTGACGCCAGGGTGTAAGGTAGCCATAGAGCATTTCCCTTGCACCCCGGCTTGACCCGGGCCATCTCCGGATTCGAGATGGCCCCCTCGGGTTTGGGAACCACGGTGTTCCCGTCATGCCCCCGGAATATGGAGGGACGCGCTTGGCGCGCCGCCGCCTCGGCCTGCTTCTGCTAGGGTAACAGGCGGCTCCACCCATCACTCCCAGGCCTGCGCTCATGGAGGATGGAGGTCGTCCGACGCCTGCGGCGTCTGCGCCGCCCGTCGCCCTCCGGGAGAGCTCTGTGCAGCCTCTTCCGGACCATTTCTGCGCCTCCTTCTCGAGCATCACTTACTCGCAGAAGAAGGCGGCGGCCGACCACGCGTCGCAGGAGGCGGCGGCGGCCGGCCACGCGTAACTGTGACGTGCCCTAGTGAACAGCATACCAAGTATTGGGCTAAAAACAACGGCGCGTTCTAATTAGAAGGTGGGTTAAGATATGCCTTTCCAAAAAAACACTCCCCTAAACTCGTTTTTGTACCTACATACCTAATAAAGTTTTTTTATTTATGTAAGAAAAAAAAAGTTTGGGTCAAAATTGCCGCCCCCTAAAATCTGCCGCCCTAGGCTCCAGCCTACTCAGCCTACTGGTAAATCCGCCACTGAGGTGAAGTCATGTTGACGTGACCGACATAAAAAAAAAGATTTTAAAACCTTTCAAACAAAAACACCGAATCAAAATCTGTTCAGTAGTTTTTACGTCCATCGTGAACAAACAGACGAACAGACGAGAATTTATAGAAAAAATAATTGTACTGAGAATTCTTCTAATTAACATACTCTTTTTTTATCGTGCGGAAATTGCTACGGATGCCACCCCCGTCGGCCATCGGGGGTGTTTTTATCGGACAAGAAATCATCAAGGAGGTAGGACACGAGTATCTCCCGTCCGAAATGAGCTGTCCGACTGGGGAAGTACCTCCGCTCTACGGAACACCGCGGCCATAATAAAATAACCATCGTGTTGTGTTCCCGCCGGTAAGTAGGGTTGCCAGAGCTCACTGTACCCCTCCTCCTCCCATCCCTTCCTAGTCCTCCCCCCTTCCCTTCAAGGTAGGCAGCGCGTGTGTGACACCCTTAGTGTTTGTCGCTTCCCATCAGGTGGGCCGTGTGCTTGTTTGCCACCTACGTAGTATAAAAAAAACGACTTAAACCGCACAGTGACTCGGGTCTCAAATACCGGGGTGTATCTAAGGTGAACCAAAAGGCATTTCCTCTGCACCCTGGCGGACCCAAGGCAAATTTTTTGCTTCGAGATGACCCCTGGGGTTTGGGAATTGACCAAAAGGGGAGGAGGAGGGAGGGGAATTGTAATATGCCCTTTACTGATTTACTTTTTTTTTTTCAGATTATGCCTGAGGTGCATTCAGCTTTCGCCAGCTCCGGCAAGAAGGCGGGCCTTGAGATATGGAGGATTGAGGTAAGATAGTACTAGCTTTAAACCACGGCTGCGCCTGCGCGGATTTAGGTTTTTTTTTCCAAAATTAATCTACCTACCTAGACGTAAATAAGCATTTGATGAGGCCGTCAAGCTGAGGGCCGTCACTGTAGCACTATCGGTGTATTGTATAGTGGTGACCGCAGTTTTGAGACTTTAGCTTTAGTTTACCATCAGGCGAGGTGAAGTCATTTTGACGTGTCCCATATTTTAAAAAATCTGCTATCGCCCAGTGAAAGTCCTGTCAAAATCGGTTTCAGAGTATGTTACCCAACAGTCGTCGTCGGCGCGTGAACAATCTGCTCGCCCCCTGCTCGCTCCCCACTGTGCCCTCTGCTAGTCAGAGACACGTGGAGAAATTATTATTTATTTATTTATTTATTTATTATAATAATATGCTTTATTGTACGCCGATTACAAAATTCTGGATACAGAAATTAAAAAAGAAAACAGCAGTACAAAGGGCAGCCTTATCGCTTAACGCAATTTCTGCCAGGCAACCTTTGGATGGAAATAATATTGGTTGGAGTACTCGGTGCTTGATGGCGTACATATACCTACTTTTATATACATACCTAAATAAATACATAGGTACTTATATGAACACATACTTGAATACATACATATTTTAACAAATATAGGACATTATCTACGTTAAACTGGACAAGTAATGTCTGCTATTCTGGATTTCTCTCTCCACCAATAAATATTTTTCCCAAATACAAGTGGGCGAGATTAGTTCACAAACATGTTTGTTATTTTAAAAGAAATAATTGTCAGTAAGTGTAGTGAGTAATGTAACTGTGTCTATCCAATGAGGATCAGTCACATAACAGAACTTTTAATTTTTAATTAATGAAACGTATGCGCTACAAATTTCTAAGCATTTTGTTTTTTAAATGATTAAAATCCGACAAGAAATGACGAAGTTATCGAAGATTTAAAATCGGCTGTTTTAAAACGCACACTCTCGCTGGATTTTTGTCGATGACGTCATGGCTCGCCTCGTGTGCGATGCCCTATGATAAACAGGCCGATACGTCAACGAAGAGCCTAAACCGCTGGACCTACAAACTTGAAATTTTGACAGTAGATGCTTTTTATGTTGTAGGAATCCACTAAAAACGGATTTTTAGAATTTTTACTCCTAAGGTGGCAAAATAAGGCATAAACATTTTATATGAAAGTTCTTCATTTTCAATGTTAGACGCATTAAATTTCATATACCTACTTCTGATTAGAAATAAATATACATGTATACCAGCGTTTTCAAAATTTCACTACTAAAGGCGTAAAATAGGCGATGGCTGGTTGCATGAAAGTCCGTTATTTTGAAAGTAAGAAGCACGAAATTTGATACAGCTGCTTCTGGTTAAAAATAAACGTACCCCGGAATCGCGGTTTTTTAAAAATCCACCCCTAAGGGGGCAAATAAGGGTAGAGTGGTTGTATACCTAGACATCCGTTATTTGGGAAAGTGTTCAAGTTTCGATGAAATGATGTCCATTACTTGAGGATTGCACCTCAGCTTACCATCAGGCGGGGTGCAGTCAATTCGGCGGACTGACAAATATAAAAACACCCCCAACCGGGGCGTTTTATGTTTGAATCGAACTGATTAAAACCGCATGCCGTCTCGGGTTTTCTAGCGCCGAGGTCTTTATCTTTATCTTTATCTTTATCTTTATCTTTATCTTTATCTTTATCTTTATCTTTATCTTTATCTTTATCTTTATCTTTATCTTTATCTTTATCTTTATCTTTATCTTTATCTTTATCTTTATCTTTATCTTTATCTTTATCTTTATCTTTATCTTTATCTTTATCTTTATCTTTATCTTTATCTTTATCTTTATCTTTATCTTTATCTTTATCTTTATCTTTATCTTTATCTTTATCTTTATCTTTATCTTTATCTTTATCTTTATCTTTATCTTTATCTTTATCTTTATCGTTATCGTTATCGTTATCGTTATCGTTATCGTTATCGTTATCGTTATCTTTATCGTTATCGTTATCGTTATCGTTATCGTTATCGTTATCCTTATCCTTATCCTTATCCTTATCCTTATCCTTATCCTTATCCTTATCCTTATCCTTATCCTTATCCTTATCCTTATCCTTATCCTTATCCTTATCCTTATCCTTATCCTTATCCTTATCCTTATCCTTATCCTTATCCTTATCCTTATCCTTATCCTTATCCTTATCCTTATCCTTATCCTTATCCTTATCCTTATCCTTATCCTTATCCTTATCCTTATCCTTATCCTTATCCTTATCCTTATCCTTATCCTTATCCTTATCCTTATCCTTATCCTTATCCTTATCCTTATCCTTATCCTTATCCTTATCCTTATCCTTATCCTTATCCTTATCCTTATCCTTATCCTTATCCTTATCCTTATCCTTATCCTTATCCTTATCCTTATCCTTATCCTTATCCTTATCCTTATCCTTATCCTTATCCTTATCCTTATCCTTATCCTTATCCTTATCCTTATCCTTATCCTTATCCTTATCCTTATCCTTATCCTTATCCTTATCCTTATCCTTATCCTTATCCTTATCCTTATCCTTATCCTTATCCTTATCCTTATCCTTATCCTTATCCTTATCCTTATCCTTATCCTTATCCTTATCCTTATCCTTATCCTTATCCTTATCCTTATCCTTATCCTTATCCTTATCCTTATCCTTATCCTTATCCTTATCCTTATCCTTATCCTTATCCTTATCCTTATCCTTATCCTTATCCTTATCCTTATCCTTATCCTTATCCTTATCCTTATCCTTATCCTTATCCTTATCCTTATCCTTATCCTTATCCTTATCCTTATCCTTATCCTTATCCTTATCCTTATCCTTATCCTTATCCTTATCCTTATCCTTATCCTTATCCTTATCCTTATCCTTATCTTTATCTTTATCTCTCCACCCCTTCCTAGTCCGCCCTCCGTCCACCCCTTCCGGCAGAACCCCTGGTGACACCCCGTGTGACACCCCTGGTGTTGCACACGTCCATATAGGCCACGATGACAGCTTCCCATCAGGTGGGCCGTGTGCTTGTCTGCCACCTACGTAGTATAAAAAAAAGAAAAAATACTTAATTCTATAATTTAAAAAAAATCATCAAATCGCACACCCCGTACAACAAAGGCGTATCTGGAAAACACCAACTTTACAGGAGAGCCAAAAAACAGTTTGTTTCTGAAATATTGCCTGAACTAATAATGATAGTACTTTGTATCATATATCATAAGAAGCCTCAAAATGAGCTCTTTAATATGTATTTACTGAAATTAAAGATAGATTTACTATTTTCATAGTACAGGGAAAATTAACAATTACCTATTTATTGTATTAGGGTTTTCCTTAAGTAACTGTTGGTAAATAAACATACACCTTTTTTGCTGTTTAGGTATAAACAAAACATGGATCTTATGTGTACATACGCTTTTATTGCTTATTTTTCCTCGTGATATAACCTCGGAGCTTTTAGTTTTAAGTACTTATAGCACGTTTATTTTTGAAAATAAATAATGAGTAAGTTTATATAAGTGTATATTGCAGTGATAATTTATTAAGGTTTTTTAATGTATGTGACACACTCATTTATTGCACGAAGAAATATTTTACAGAGTAATACATATTTTCTTATATTTTCATAATAACAAAAAATAACTTTACATTTTAATTTGAGAATTGTGGGTATCTAATTTGTTATGATTTTACAACTACTGTACAATATATCAAAAAGAGTTTGGTGATTAATTGCAGGAATACAACGAGATTATAAATATATATTACTAGAAACCCGAGACCCGGCTTCACCCGGGTGTAAATTCCAGTTTTCCAATAAAATATAGACTATGACACTCACGAATGACGTGGCTTTCTATTGGTGAAAGAATTTTTAAAATCGGTTCAGTAGATCCCGAGATAACCCTTTACAATTTAACAAATATACAAACACACAAACTTTACCTCTTTATAATATACTAGCGACCCGGGACCCGGCTTCGCTGGGTGTAAATTCCAGTTTTCCAATAAAATATATAAGCCTACGACACTCACGAATGACGTGGCTTTCTATTGGTGAAAGAATTTTAAAATCGGTTCAGTAGATCCCGAGATTACCCCTTACAATTTAAGAAACACACAAACTTTACCTCTTTATAATATTAGTACAGAAGTATAGATATTTTTTAATAATTCTTTATTTTGTACTTATTTTGCTAACTATAAGCAATTTCTTACATCTATGAAAGTTACAAAACGAAAAATATGAATTCTTATTATTATATTTTCACAACCATAGCTATATTTAAACAATAACAAAATCAGAATGGCACGCAACGGTCTTTAAAACTGTGGTAAGTAACTTTTACATAATAATTATACTACAGCACGTCAATTAATCAGGTACCTACAATAATCAATACATTTTATAGGTACCTAAAACCAATATCATTGCCTAAAACTCAAAGTCCTGATTGACTGATTGACCTAGAGACAACGCACAGCCTAAACCGCTGGTCGTAGAGACTTGAAATTAGCAGAATGTCTGTGTTTTGATGCGTATGTGTGTACTAAGAAAGGATTTTTTAAAATTCAAACCCTAAAGCCCTAAAAATGTTTCAAAAACGTGCTTTTGTTAGAACTCAAGAACGGCTGAACAGATTTGCATGATCTATGATTTTTTGGATTTTTTGAACTAAAAGTGACTTTGTCTAAATTTCCATAGAGTAATATACTTATTGCTAAAAGACAAAGAGAATATATATTTATTTTTAGGGTTTAGAAAAAACAACTCTTATAGGACCTCTTTGTTGTCCTTCTGTCCGTCTGTCAAGGCCTCTTTCTCAGGAACACATAGAGGCATCAATTGGTTCGTGCTGAAGATATATGTTAGAAGACGATGCTATATAAGGAATTAAATGCATCTAAAGAGTACTTTCCGTTGATATAAAATCATCTAATTTGGTGTAAAGCAAGGTATAGTACAAATGTAGAAAAAAATCTATAATACCTGAGTATGTAGTTAGCCACCACACAAAAATATATCATTATGTAGGTAGGCGTGGAGAAATTAAGTCGAAACTAGCATGAAATATTTAGGTCTGCACGTCTTGAAGCTATGAAAAAATCAAATCAATGCAAGCAAATTTAAAAATTCAGGCAGCATATTTCGACATTATTTACAGGATACTTCCTGTGCATAAAGGTTTGAGGTCTGCCACAAGAGAAATCGAGGTGAGTTCCTGTACTGTATGGGAAAGGAGCTGACGTCCGAGCGTCACTGTTGGGGCTGCTCCGTGGACACATCGCCAATTCACACACTGGCAAAGTACCCAGGGTAGATGGATGAAATATCTTTGAAGCAGATTTAGATTCCTAATAACATGTCGGTGTCGGCAGTGCTGGCGGCTGGAACCGGTCGGGGTCACTGGGATATTCTTACAAGGACACACCAGATTCCTCGATCACACAGGCCAATATTGCGATAGACCTTGTGATTTTAATCGGTTGAAGTCCGACATGCCTACCTCAACGTTGGCTCCGGTGAAGTGAAGCTCGAGGGAAATTTCGCTCGAAAAAAGAAAGAGCATATTCCCGTTGGCACAACTTTTTTTTATACTACGTAGGTGGCAGACAAGCACTCGGCCCACCTGATGGAGGATGGTACTCAGTTGGACTGCTCATTTCGGACGGGAGATACCGTCGTGTCCTACCTCCCTTGCGAAAGGAAAAGTGCAGAGACCGTACCTTTACCCACATCACCAAAAAACGACGAAAACGACTTTCTGTCGCGATGCACGGAACTGTAAGGAACCTTGAAGGGTTTGACAGAACTATCTACTACCTACCACTGTTTACCAAGGCTTAAAAAGACTTGGTAGCGACAGCCAACATCCACGCGGGCGGAGCCGCGCGCGGGTAAGCTAGTAATCTATAAAATTATAAAGGATTGAGTACACATACGTTTGAGAATAAGTTTAACAGTGACGCTTAAGTGAAGTTACGAAAAATTTATTCAAAAATATATCGTGCAATAAAGGAGTAAGTAAACTTACGAGTGCACATCTTTAAATTTGGCCTGAGCAATAAAGACTGGATTGCGATTACGTACATATTGTTAATGGTCTGAATAAATTATGCATCGAGTAATTATATTTACGTTTTTTTTGCCAGTTAATTATGATATTTCTTAAGGAAGTAGCTTTTGTGTTTTTTCTTAACCATTTTCTTAGTTTTGTAAGGAAAATTACGAAAAAAATATAGAACATGTGTCGAAGTATTTTACATCGATTGGCGAAATAAAAAAAAAATTGCATATGTGTATATACTCCTTTGTTGTACGGGGTGTGCGAAATGTTTTATCCGAATAGCCCTATATTCTCCATGGCGGCGCGGCGCGGCGCAGCGGCGACGCACGACGAGGCGAGCGATGACGTCACAGGGTATTTCTACGCGGTGGCGAGCGTTTTTGAGATTACCGCACTAAAATGGCTATAACTTCGTCATTTTTGATCCGATTCAAATAATTTTTTTACAGAATTTATTGTTTTTTTTAGGTCTATAAAACTGCATACTCAGCTAAAAAAGTGACTGATCCTCATTGCTACATTTGAGTTAATAAATGTGCGCTCGCCGAGTGATTTATTGATGTTAAGGGGGAGTCCGATTACAAAATTAATAAAAAAAGCCTGTCTCAGCCGCGCACGCCCTCCGTCGTCGAGTCCGTGAGGTAGCCGATTCTTCATCTACCCGCACATTTTCGACATTTTTATATTATTTTATCTCCAGGTACCGTCACATACCATACTCACAGGGTCCCTATTATCTGTTTTATATTACCGTTTACGTATAATAATCATGGAACGCGAAAGTTTAAAAGTTAATATATTACACCACGCCATCTACTTAGATCAAAACTAAACATTATGCGTTCATAAGCTTGTTAATTATTAATTACAGAATGCAGATAAACATACTTATATATTTTCTTTTTTAAATAAATCCAACTTAATATTATAAACGTGAATGTTTGTAATTTGTAACTATGGGTGGGATGTTTGAATGTTTATTACTCTTGGACGTAAAAACGCAGAAACGAATCTGGCTAAAATTTGGTAGGTACAGAAATAATTATATCTCAATTATTATACCTACTAAACAAATTTTTATTTAAAATTCAGTTGTAGTAAAAGGAAAATCATTATATGCAAGGTTTATGCTGTTTTCAAAAACTTATCTGAACAACATACTCGTATTAAGTCATGCAATTTAAAAATCGGACATGGAAACAATCCATAAATTGCAGTAAGACCACGCCTTAAGTCGATCTGTTCACTGCCCTTCAGTGGCCTTGGGTTGTGTTTAGACAAGAAAGAGAAACGGGCTGAGGTCATCGCCAGATTTTTTAGAATTTTACGACTTTCAACTCGTTTTTACAGCAGAGAAATAGGGCTGTTTCTTCTTGTAATTTTTTTTAGCAATTTTTTCGACTTTTTTTACAAGTTTCGACTTGCTCTGTTGTTTCTTAGTATGGATTAATACTTTCGCATCTTCTGTGAAAAGTGTAAATAAGTTATTGATTTACAAAAGACATTTTAAAAATAAGCTTTCTAGTGCATGGCCAGATGCTTCAAATGAGCCCAAATATGACGAGCTTATCTTGTTTAGTTTAAAAGTGCCTATGACCACTTATCGTCTCCATCTTCAGAACCTAGAGCCAGAAGAATCCGAGCCATAACAAAACAAATACAATTCGTCTCCAACATCAGACCATCTCCGTAGTACCATAATACGTATATTTATCGTACTGTTCCAGTATTTGAGCCCAATCTAACCTAAGGACGTACTTCTAATTAGGTTTTTAAGATTCGACCCAAAAAACAAACTAACAAAAAACAGAGCAAGTTAAAAAAAAGTTGGTAAAACCACAAACATTATTACGCTCATAACTACCGGATGAAATAAAAATGCTATACAGAGATCGCGACGTCCCATGCCGTCGCTACACCTTGCGGACGGACGGCTATTCTCGTCCTAACACCGACGAACATTAATAAAACTATTTATATACTACCCACCACATGAATTATTAACGCCCGTGTGAAGGAATAAAAAGTATTATGGTGACTATACCAGAACATGCTAAACCTTAACAAACGATTTTTATTTGGTTTATTTATTTTTATTTTTTAATATTTATTTGATTTAAAGTAAGAAGAAAAAATCCAATTCGGGCATGCCGGATTTATTTTTCATAGCAAATTTAAAATTTACTTAAATCAATAAATAGGTCAAGGTAAATAAAACCGTTTGTTTTTTGTTATACCACTGAGGTGATAGATAAGCACACGGCCCACCTGATGGGAAGCGGTCACCGAGGCCTATGGATGTGTGCAAGACCAGGGGCATCACACTCGCGCTGCCGTAAAAACCTTCTAATGCCCTTCTTGATGAACTCCATATTGTATTTACAAAAATATAACATCTAGAACATCCTCCTTTTTTAAAGTTGGTAAAAAATAATAGCACATATATAAGACTACTAGCTTAGTGGTCGATTCGCATCAAAATACTCGCACCACTCGTGCGAAACGACCCTTTTAACATTAATAAATATTGTTTTTATTTATTAGCGTGCGAACCGACAGCTGTACCGCTAGTTTTGCTTTAGATAAAGTATTAAAGTGCCGCGTAAAATATTTAAACCTTTAACATCTAAATTGTCCGCGCGACAAATGTCGCGCTCGCGGGCTTAGCTGCTAGTAGGATGATAAAAACACTTGTTAAGAGTTTTCTTCTTAGAATAATTACCATTATACAGGTAGTAAATTCATGCCAGTAGACTGTGATCAACTTTGTTTGCTATGCCAAACATGTTATCTAAATGCATCTAATGTTATCGTTGGCTCCAAACAACTGTTTTTATCGAAAACATTAATCATGCAAAGCGAAAAGAAAATGATCATTTTTATTATCCAATCGTCTTTGTAAACGAGTCTCTAGAATGTTCACTATACAAACAAAAACAGTGGGTCTTAGGTATGATGACCAACTATGAGGACAGTCGATGCGGGACAAGGGATATTTGGGCACACTAAGTAGGACTTTGGGCACAAATCAGCCTCATTTGCAAGCTGGTAGGTATATATTATCAGCTGTTTGATGGATGAGGCTCTAGCGCTGGTTTTCCACCCGGGATTTACTTTGCATCCGTAATAGCGAAGTAAAACATGAAATGATTGGCACTAGGCTGAAAAAGGAGTCAATACGGAACATTATAGCTTGGATCCATTTCACGGATGCGTATGGATTGCGGTAGAAACCCAGGATTTAATTTTGGAGCCAGGAGTTCGCTTACCATTTTATGTTTGCTTTATTTTAACTGCTGTATGCTTGCTGTTTGATCTCCCAACTCGGAGAGGAAAACTTTTGCCAGTATTTATTACACAAACAAACAGACAGCTAAATAGTCATTCATCTTCATCATTTATTTTTTGAAATTACTCTATAGGTATTTATTTAGACTGTTATTTTAACAATACAAACTGACATTTCAATTTTATTTTATTTGCATAGATTGCAAAACAGGATTACACATCCCAAACTGGGACGATCCCGCACAATACGGGACGCGTAGCCGCCCTAGTCTTAGGTATTAAATTGCAGAAGTATTTTGGGATTTGGCATCTTTGCCATAGTGAAAAAAAAACAGAATATTTAAAGAAAATGATATAAACTATACGAATCATTACACAACATCAAAACAGGCTCATCAAATTTGATTTATATGATCGGTTTCAGTTGAATTATTTTTGTTTACTAGTTTTTCACCGCGCGTTGCTTCACCTATTATATGAATGAATAGTGGTAGATATGCATACAGCCCAGCTGATGGGAAGCGGTTGGCAGCGCAAGCGTGGAGTCACACTTGCGCTGCCGACCCTGTAAAAGCCTTCTTATAGTATACATATAGCTGTACAGGGCTCTATATCACCGGCAAGACATTAGTCATATAAATGCTAAATCAAAGATCGGATAAGACTCTGGCGCAAGTTTTCTTCTCTCGGTTAGGAGGTCAGGTCAGACGGCAGTCAGTCGCTCGCAAAAAAACTGAAATACTTATCGAAAATAACTTCTAAGTGCAAACTTTTGGACGCAATTGGGAGTTTACAGGAAAACCTAAAGCATAACGGATCCCCTCAGTTCCAACTGTAATAGGGAATACAATTCTAATTATAATAATAATATTAACTACTTTTATCCCTATTTATCAAGCTGATAAGGTTAACACAATGGCTTATCAATCTAATTAAAATAAAAAAATGTACAATAATAGTATTTTTAATTAAGTTTATCATTACTGTGGAATATGTTGTTTGAATTAAAATCTATAAATAAATAAGTATGGCAAAAATGTGGAAGAGTAGGTACATTGACTAGCAGGCCAAGGTGACAGGGTGGGAAGCTTCTTCTTAACCTCCTAGCGTTAATTCCCTGTCGCATCCAAAGCTCTCACCTCGGAGTCTAGGGTCCGCGTTACCAGTCTTAACTGCGGATTTGGCTGGACCTCGATATTTTCCGTGAAGCGACTGCCATCTGACCTTCACAACCCAATGGTGACATTAGGCGATATCGAAGCATTGCAGCTAGACCGTTGTTGTTGGACTTTTCAGGGCTCCAACTACCCGTAACGACTGCCATTGATGTTCATATGGCAACCGGACAGGGACTCGGTACATTATTCTTATTGATACTTTTGTTATAGGACTTCGAACCGGTACCAGTTCCAGCTTCTCATCATGGCAAATTCTTCTCTGGAGACTCCTACATCGTTCTCAAGGTAAGTTAACTTGATAAGTATTTTTTTAGTTGTAGTGAGGGGAGATATCTGTACTCCAGCCCCGGTTGCATTCAAAGTTTGCTCTTAGGAGCCAGGGGTCCATCTCTTGCTCCTTTGATAGATTCATCTTGACTTTTACTCTTACGACTCGCTTGAATGAGCAGCTGTCAGTTGATGAATTAGTCTAACGAAATCGTGAAAAGTAAAAAGTCAGTCCGCGATTCCCTTCTCCGTCGAAGAATCAGCAGATATACTGGATTGTAAAGTTGGTATGGATCCCAAACATCTTGGTTTTTTTTTAATACAACTTAAGTAGTAGACAAGCACACGGCTCACCTGATGGGAGGCGGGCACCGTGGCCTATGGACGCGTGCAACACCAAGGGCTTCACACTCGCGCTGCCGACCCTGGAGAAGGGGTTAGGAGGGGCGAATGGATAAGAATCCATCCCGTCAGTCTGGCTACCTTACTCACCACCGGGAACAGCTCCACTCTAATTTTCCACTTTTATATTCTGTAATTTCTACTCCATCATTTTTTTTTCTTAGACCCGTGGCGATGAGGACAAATTAACCTGGGATATCCACTTCTGGCTCGGCTCCAAGACCTCCCAAGATGAGGCCGGCGCCGCCGCCATGCTCACAGTCAACCTCGATGATGAGCAGTTCAATGGAAGTGCCATACAGCATCGTGAGGTCCAGGGTTACGAGTCTAAGGACTTCTTGAGCTTCTTCGAACCTGGTAATTTGAGTCGGTTTCATCATCAAGAAGCGTCGGTTGCTTAGGGGTTAAAGAATCAGCCATTTGGACTGATTGAAAGATCCTGGATTCGAATCCTGACTACTTTGACGTAAATCCACTCAAAACACAAGCAATATAGCTCAGCTGAACGAGTTAAGTACTCGGTAATTCAGTTGCTAATATTCTTGGAAAAATATCTTAAGCTTTAATAAGTAGTTACTTAAATATATTTAGCCACAAACTTAGTGCGAAACGACACTCACTTTTTGAAATTAATATTTTCTGTGGTTAATTCGTACAAAATGATTTTTTATTAGTGTACGAATCGACACCCCTAGAAAAATGTGGTGGCGGTTTGCAGATTTTGTGTTTTTATGAGAACATGGTACTCTTTCAATAAGACCATAAAATCTGTCCCTAGCTATCAGGTACCTGGACGGCGGCCATGCGTCAGGGTTCACACACGTCACCATCAACGAGGGCTCAGAGAAGAGACTCTTCCAGATTAAGGGCAAGAGGAATGTCAGAGTTCGCCAGGTATTTATTTAATTTACGCATAACTCACAAAAATGCTTTGATATTGGAAGAAAGTAAACATTTATTTAAGAACACAACAATGTAGGTAGGCTACCTACAGAGGATCAAAAATAATAAATAAATATACATTATACATAATGTAGATATATCCAAATGCGCATCGTGCTCAAATGGTCCACTATCTCAGCATAAATGCTTCGCTCACCGGGGTATGTAAAGTGCTGGCTTTCGGATGGCTGATATTGTCTGTCAAGATTCCAACGGCCTATTAATTTTCTCGAAATCATGGTCACTCAATTGGCCCACGTGCCAAACTTCCATTTGAAATTCTTGTTCTTAATTTTTTTAAAGTTAAGTATGTACTTGAGTTTTACATTTATTTTTAATGTGTAACTGAGTGTGTAACTATGACAGCAGATGGCATGACCGTCATGCCGTCATGCTCACTTTGAATATTTAATCATTTTAATTTTTTTTATTGACTTCGTTGCCGGGCGTCCCGCCAGATTTTTACAAGCTTTATTTTAACTTGTTTGTGTCGGCCAGGACTCAAACATGAGACCACTTGACCGTAACACCGACTTCTTAACCATTAAGCAACTCCTCTTAATCTCTCTAGCTAAGCTAAATAGTTAGAAGTGGATTCTTCATAGTCAGGACTCAAACATGATACCACTCAATAAAATACCGACTCCTTTAACCACTAACCAGTATACCTTCTTCTCTCAAACAGGTGGAGGCTTCAGCAGACTCCCTGAACCAAGGAGACTGCTTCATCCTGGACATTGACCATGATATATACGTGTATGTGGGCGTTAAAGCCAAGAGCGTGGAGAGGCTGAAGGCTATCACAGTCGCCAACCAGATCAGGGACCAAGACCACAATGGACGTGCTAGCATCGAGATCATTGGTGAGTATGGTTCCTGATTTCATGGGACATGGGAATTCTTGATATTTCCCGGGAATTCTCGATTTTTTATACAGAGATATCAAGACCACAATGGACGTGCAGGCATCGAGATCATGGTTCCTGATTTCTTGGGACACGGGAATTTTGGATAAGGAATTCCTGGGATTTTTTTTATACCACTCATATGACAAACAAGCTCACAGTCCACATGATAGGAAGCGGTTACCGTAGCCTATGGACGTGTGCAACACCAGGGGAATCACACTCACGCTGCTGAGCCTTTAGTTAGGGAGAGAGGGGTTGGGAGTGATTGGGAGGGGGAGGATTGTTGAGAGATTATCTAAACTGACAACGCAGGAGACTTTGGTCTCCCCGCTGACAACACAGAATCCCTCCAGTGAGCTCTGGCTACCCTACTTACCTTGGGGAACACAACACAATGGTTATTATGGAGTGATGTTCTGTAGGGTGGAGGACTCCAATCGGACTGCTCAGTTCGGACGGGAGATTCCCCCATGAAATACCAGAGCGTTTTTTTATGTCGGTCACGTCAATATGACTTCACCTCGCCTGATGGTAAGCTAAAGGTAAAGTCTCTGGAATGGAAGTCACCATTACAAATACCGATAGTGTTATAATACACCAGAGGACTCGTTGAAAATTTGATATGTTTGTGTGTAGATGCGGACTCACATGACGGTGATTATCAGAAGTTCTTCGAAGCTCTCGGCTCAGGAGACAAGGATTCTGTAGCTGATGCAACGGAGGGAGGAGATGATGAGGTTAGTACTTTTGAACCCAACGCCTTATTGACCTCTATCTCACCTGATGGTAAGTGACGATATGGTCTCCAATGAATCACGTTTGCCTAGAAAGAATATCTATTCTTTATCTTGAAGATTCCCTGGTGGGGCAGGCCTTTCGGGGGATCGAGGGGGCCATCTTAAAACAGTTGATGGCCCGGGGTCAGCTGGCGTGCGAGGGATATGCCTACTTGGTAACCTTAAGCCCCGGTAATTAAGACCCGAGACGGCGTGTGGTTTTAGTCGGTTTGATGCCGACATAATTACCCATGTAGTATTCATGGGGATTTCCGCACGAATTAAAAAAAAAAGGTTGTAGCTTTCCGGAATTTCCGGAAACACAGTATTGAGTCAGTTTCTGTGCTGATAACGCAGTAGACCCTGGTCTCCCTGCTGAGCAAAGAATCCCTCCAGAGCTTTGGCTACCCTACTTACCGCCGGGAACACAACACGATGTTTATTATGGTCGCGACGTTCTGCAGGGCGGAGGTTTCATTTCAATACCTTATTAATCAATATTTTTATAGTAACTTATCATAATTTTTACCTGAACAGGCATTCGAACGTGGAGCCAACACTGAAGTGTCCCTCAGCGAGATATCTGATGCCACTGGTACACTTAAGATTACCAAACTACCCGCACCATTCACACAAGACTTACTGAATACAAAGGTAAGAAATATATGTATATAATTAATGTTACAGTGAAAACTCTTAACCAGTCAAAAGTACAATTGACTAGCAAAATCAGTCAAAAGTGGTTTTGATTGAAAATTATTGGTTATTAGTACTTTTGCCTGCAAAGTTGTCGTTTTGACTGATTTTGTTAGTAAATAGTACTTTTGACTGGTTAAGAGTTTTGATTGCAACATGTACCTACAAAACATTACCCTCCTTTCTTCGGCAGTCGGGTAAAAAACTAGGCTTGGAGAAAGGAAGCCGATAAGAAATGTATAAATACTAATATTATAAAGTGTTTGTTTGGTTTAACGCGCTAACGTGTTTAATTTTGCATGAATATATTATCTATTTGCATTGGTCTAGGTGTTTCTATGTATAATGTGTACTTATATACAAAAAAGGTATTATAAATATGTTTATCCGCATTCTATAACCTATAACACAAGCTAGTTAAACTGCTTATTTTGGGTCTAGAGAGCGCTTTGTAGAATGTAGAATATTTATTTATTAGAAAGCAGAAACGGGCACATAATTCATGCGGGTGAAGCCACGAGTAAAAGCTAGTTGTCTATAAGTATATCTATGACGCAGTCTATGAGAGCTCTTGATCTATTTACAAACATGTTTAATGATACATATATCTACGTAACAGCCAGTTAGCCATATTGAATTCAAGTGCTTTATTTTCAAGCATTTGATATCATAGCTATTTGAGAGTTAAAACGCATTTTAATACCTCATTGGTAGTATTTTACCACCGCTAGTATTTTAACCCCACGAGACATTCAAGAACCCTAAACAACTCCACGAAAATTTAAAGAACCCTTAATAACCCCTCTCAAAATGATAAAAACCTTAAATAAACCCCCGTTAATCAAGAATCTCTTTAAAAAGATGATTTATAAAAAAATGTGTTTATGCCAGTCATGAATGAGGAACGCGCCTGAAGATATTTTCATTTCATAAACACTGTATGGGATAGTAGCTGAATGACTAGCTGTCCCCCGCGGCTTTACCCGTGACAAACTATACCCATAGGTACCTATTTCACCCATAAAATCCCATAATTTATTAATTTTGTAATAATATATAATATAATATAATATATAATATAATATAAATATTCTACGACATTCTACACAACGCTCCCTAGATCCAAACTAAGCTTAGTTAAACTAGCTTGTGTTATGGGTTCTAGAATGCTGATAAACATACTTATATACTTTTTTTTTTGTAAATACACACTTATTATACATAGAAACACCCAGACCAATGCAAATAGACATATTCATGCATACAAATATTTGCACTGAGCGGGAATCGAACCCGCGCCCACTGCGTAGCAGTCGCATGCACTACCGCTATGGAATATATGTATATGTGGAATAATGTATGGAAAACTAATACATTATTGCAAAATATTTATATACATAAATGATTACTACTTCGCTCCCCTGGGTATCAGCGCGATGATATATAACCTATAACTTTCATCGATAAAATAGGCTATTCAACACAAAAATAATTTCAATTTGAAGCAGTATTTCCTGAGATAAGCACATTCAACCAAGCAAATTAAACTCTGTAGTTTTATAGTATTAGTAGGATAGAGTATAGCAACACATACTCATGTAATCTCTTATTCCCAGGAGTGCTATATCCTGGACACCGGCAGCTACAGCGGTATCTATGTGTGGGTGGGCCGGGAATCCAATGATAAGGTAACTATATTTTTTATTCGTCCATCAACATTTTATTCGTAGATATTTCGCCTTCCTTTCATATTTGATGAACATAGTTTCATTTTAGCGATAGTGTCTGAAACGCCACATCATTTTTGTAGAGGTGTCGTTTCGCACACAAATTAATTCGGTGCGGTAAGGTACGGCAACCATATTTTTTATTTGATCATCAACGTTTTATTCGTAGATTTCACCTTCCGTTCATATTTGATAAAGTTACTTTTCATTTTAGCAAATGTGTGCGAAACGCCACAATTTTTTTGTATAGACTGGTGTCGTTTCGCACGTAAATTAATTCAGTATGTGCGAATCGACCACTAAATTATTATTTTAAACAGTAATTTCATATGGATTAGGTAAAACCCTGATACCTTAATTAATATAAACAAAATTTTAAGTGGTGAAAACGGCTTTTAAATATTTTTTTTGAAATTTCATATCATCTAGTCTATATAAGTATAGATAAAATTATAGTGCCTACTCATAAAGAATATCGATTCATATTCCACAAAAAATCATAAACTATTTTGATATACTATTTACGATGTGATAAATACTCTTTAATGTGGTTTGAATCGTATAAACTAACATCGCACCTAAATATAGACACTCGATTTAATAAACACAATTTTATTGACGCCATATCGTGAACACCTGCCCTGAATTTCAATATATTCATCAACCAACGAAATAACACTATTGGTTGAAAACATATTGATAATGTAATAGGCTTTGGTTAAGAAGGATTGGGTGCGAATATACAGGGTTATGTTCAGGGGATCGGGGGTGAATATGCAGGGTTTCGTTAAGGAGAAGGAGGTGAATATACAGGGTTTTGTTCAGGGGATAGGGGGTGAATATACAGGGTTTTGTTCAGGGGATAGGGGGTGAATATACAGGGTTTTGTTCAAGGGTAGGGGTGAATATACAGGGTTTTTTTACAGGAGTAGGGGGTGAATATACAGGGTTTTGGTCAGGGGATAGGGGGTAAATATACAGGGTTTTGTTCCGGGACAGGTACAAATATACAGGGTTTCGTTCAGGAGTAGGGGGTGAATATACAGGGTTTCGTTCAGAAGTAGGGGGTGAATATACAGGGTTTTGTTCAGGGGATAGGGGGTGAATATACAGGGTTTTGTTCAGGGACAGGGGGTAAATATACAGGGCTTTGTTCAGAGGTAGGGGGTGAATTTACAGGGTTTTGTTCAAGGGTAGAGGGTGAATATACAGGGTTTTGTTCAGGAGTAGGGGGTGGATATACAGGGTTTTGTTCAGAGGATAGGGGGTGAATATACAGGGTTTTGTTCAGGAGTAGGGGGTGGATATACAGGGTTTTGTTCAGAGGATAGGGGGTGAATATACAGGGTTTTGTTCAGGGGATAGGGGTGAATATACAGGGTTTTGTTCAGGGGATAGGGAGCAAATATGCATACAGGGTTTTGTCTGATCTATACAGGGTTTCGTTCAGGGGAAGGTGCAAATATACCTAAAAGTTTCGTTAAGAAGAAGGGGCAAATACAAATCCAGGCGCCTGTAGAAATAATTTCAAGAGGTTGTTCTAATTTTCTAAATTTATTTTGTTCATAGGAGAAGGCTGAGGCTATGAAGAAGGCCGAGCAGTACTTCAAGTATCACGATTATCCTGACTGGGTGAGTGCCTTTACATTTCCGAACTACCTGTGCCCGCGATGTCGCCATATGGAATTAGATTTATAACACGTCACGTCCACACTATGAAAATGTTGTTACAAAATTCATAATAATATATTATGTTACGGTTATGAGAGTATAATGGGGATGGTAATCTCGGACTTGAGTCAAAGTTAAAAGTCCAAGTCAAAAATCATTTATTCTGTATAGACCATTTTAAGCGGCACTTACAAAAGTTATTTAAAACTAGAAATGGACCACCACCAGTTCGAAACGTGGCCCAGACCTGAGAAGACTCCGGCAAGAAACTCAGCGGGCTGGTTTTTTTTGGTCTATTTACAACAATTGCCTTAGTCTAGATACAGTGTTAGTTCGAGTAACATAGTTGAGTGAACAGTTCAATTCCAAGCTTCTTTATCATCCAAATGATCTTGAATTTTATAGTAGGTACGCTTTTTGGAAGAGTTTTCTTTTAACAACATTTTTTTTAAATATACTTACGTGTAAATCTCTAATTTCAACGGACTAAAACCGCACGCATTCATCGAAATTATTGGCGCGTTTTCGCTCCGTACTACACTCATTATTTTATGAGTTTATAATATTTATTATTATGTATTAAAAACAACTAGAAGTTTTCCATCCGACTGTACAAAGCTATCGTTTTATATTGGTGTCCGTAACGTCTTCGAAAAAATAAATAAATTTGGAAGTACACTTAGGGACACAGTGTCCGTAGAATTTGTGTCCCAAACGTCTTCGACTCGAATAGTTAAACTTAATAAAAAGTTTGCACATAGAATTATTTTATGAATATCGCCGTCGCGTCGTCAGCGTAGTATTGATTATGGGGTGACGTCACGATGGCTGTCTTTGACCTTGAAATATGGGGCGACTGACGGTCGGGTGGCCAGCGGGCCTCTCCCACACATTCGGGAATATTAAGTGATACATAACTATTATTTAATTTTGGATAGTGGTGTAGTGATTTTATAGGCATCTGCTTTAGATACTACTTAAGTATTTTTAATTATGTGCCTACATATTCAAGCGGCCCGGTTCCCGGGTATACCCGGGAATAAATTCGTAAAAAATTCGTATAATAATGTACCGCCTTACGAAAACATCTCAGCAAATTATTATAAAGACTATTTATAATAATTAATTATAGGCGCTTTGCATACAATATCGTGTTATGTTGTGTTTCCGCTGGTAATTAGGATAGCCAAAGCTCACTGGAGGGATTCTGTGCTTTCATCGAGGAGACCAAAGTCTCCTGCGTTGTCAGTACAGAAATTTTCTCAACCCCCTTCCCTTATCCCCTCTTCAATCCTTAGTCCTTCTTTGATAGTTTAATTAACTTGGGTTTTGGCTTCTAGAATGTGGATAAACATACTTATATACTTTTTTTTTGTAAATTTCCAACATTTCACGCCCAAAGTCAGTGACGATAACTCAAGCTCTTGTTCTCCCTACCGACAGCATAGAATCTCTCCAGTGAGCTCTGGCTACCCTACTTACCTTGGAGAACACAACACGATGGTTATTATGGGGCAGTGTTCTGTAGGGCGGAGGTACTACCCCAATCGGACTGCTCTTTTCGGACGGGAGATACCGTCGTGTCCTAGGAAAGAATATTAGTATGGATACTAATCTATTTTTATTTTCAGGTAAATGTAACCAGAGTTCCTCAAGGCGTCGAACCGGCTGCCTTCAAGCAATATTTCCAAGATTGGAATTAAACATATCAGTATTTTTTAAACATAATACCACCTCATTACCCCAACAGAGATGGTATACCAACTACGGGATAAGGCCGCCCGCTGTCTTGTGCGGGTGCCTGTTTCGTGCAAATTATATTGTGCTAATTTCGTGCACAAAAAAATGCATACGAGTTGCATTTAATAGGATACTGTTATGGCGTATCCACACTTCGTTATAATATAATTCTGTTATTTCAGTTATTTGTTATATGGCTAGCTGTATTGCTAAAATATGTAGGTATTCACGCTTAAGCGTTATCGTGTGAATTAACAAAATATAGAAGAACTGGCTCCGCCCGCGTGAAATACGCGGGATGAGTAGCCTATGTGTTATTCCAGACCATAATCTATGTCTGTGCCAAATTTCATCCAAATTCATTCAGCCGCTTCTGCGTGAAATAGTAACAAACATTCATACATCCATGCATACTTACAAACTATCGCGTCTCTAATATTATTAGGATGTGCTGCTCATACTTAGTCGTATGCAGGCGAATAAGTAATAATACATAACGAAGTGTGGTTCCGCCATGAGGTCGTTAGTTAAAAAATTCTTCGCTTTTCGATTTTCAGAAAAAAATAAATTTACTATCGATCAAAAATTTAAAAGTTAAGATTTTTACCAAATGTACATAACCCGGCTTTTAATAGTGGGAGTCTGACTTCGCGATTCGATTTTACTGAGCCAGTTCGAATATTTAAAAAAACTAGTTAGGAACATGCCCTGTATTGGGCATTAATCCAACCAATATTGCCGGGCATAAATCTATATAAGTACCTATACAGATGGGTTTAAGCCCGGGAATTTTGGACATAAACAGTAAATACCCGATAAATACCCGAAGTGTCACTGGACGTGTCATATCGCACAAAACAACTTAAAAAAAAAATTAACATGACATAAGTTATGGCATTTATATTTTTTAAAAACGTTACAACTATTTAATTTTAATTTTCTTAACACTAAACCAATGATTTCTATGTATATCACCAGCAAGGCTTTAAAAACTTTTCGAAGAAAAAAAACCGACTTCAACGAACCAATCCGAAATCGGATCACACGGGAAGTGGCGCTATCAAATAAAAAAAGAATCATCAAAATCGGTCCACCTAGCCAAAAGTTCTGAGGTAGCAAATTAAAAACATACAGTCGAATATGGAACCTCCTTTTTTGAAGTCGGTTAATAAACAAAAACAAAATTTTATTGTAATCAGGGGTTGAGGCGGGAATTCTTGGAGGCGCAGAAACTAAATAAATGGGTTATTGTATTTTGGTGCTTATTTCTATAGGCAAAGCGCTGCTTTTTGTAAAAATCAGCTGTGTGATAGCCTCTGTGGCGTAGCAGTAGTGAACGCGGCAGCTGTGCAGGTTCGATCCCCGCTCAGTGCAAATATTTGTAGGTATGCAAGAATATGGGTATTTGCATTGGTCTGGTTGCCATACAAACATCTATGGCAGTCGTTACGGGTAGTCGGAGCCCTAAAAAGTCCAACAACAACGGTCTAGCTGCAATGCTTCGATATCGCCTAATGTCACCATTAGGTTGTGAAGGTCAGATGGCAGTCGCTTCACGGAAAATATCGAGTTCCAGCCAAATCCGCAGTTAAGACTGGTAAAGCGGACCCCAGACTCCGAGGTGAAAGCTTTGTATGCGACTGGGATTAACGCTAGGTTGAAGATCTGTGTGATAGCAACAAAATGGCGTGTAGTTGATGGTTGATTGCCATACCGATACCAAGTTATTGTTTTATTATAGCCAGTTTAGTTATAAATAGAAATCATTGCAATAAACGCATAAATAATATTATTAAGAGTTGATTTGAAAGTTGAATGTAAAAGAAGTTGGAATTCTGTTGATTTATTTGTAAAAGATCGTTTCAGAAGCAAAGCTTCTCACTCTTATGTTCATGAAAGCTTTGCTTCTGTAACGATTTTGCTTCCACCAGCTAAGCTTTTGTATTCATACTTTTAATGTAGGTACCTACTTACAATTTGTATTACGATTTTTTATTTATAAAATAAATATCTTATGTTGTATTTGTATTTTATTCCTCTACTGACCCTTATTTTTCAATCCGACTAAAACCGCACGGTGGTGACCCAAAAGGCATTTCATTCCCACCCCGGCTGACCCAGGCCATCTACGAATGTAAGATGGCTCCTCGACCCCCTCCCCCCTCCCCCCGATATACGATGGGACGATCATCGCGCCCGTCTCGCCGTAGGCCTGAGGTGAAGGGCGAGAGGCGACTATCTTGTATCCCCCTTCAGCATGCGAAGAACCAGCGCACCCCTTGCTCGCTACCCATTGTGCCCTCTGCTAGTCAGAGGGAAATGTGGAGAGCCTCGGAGTCTCTCACCCCGGCCGGATTTCCCGCAGGTTCAGCGTCTCCCGTGGTGAGTGGGAGGCGCTGCTCGCCTCCGTTGCCCGGGTGCACCTCGTGGAGGTTCCGGCCCGCACCCTTCTTCTCTCTTCCTGAGTTGAACTGCATTGCATTTGAATTGCTATTAAGAGCCCCCATGGTATCTGTGGGGATTTCCATATGGCAAAAAAATGCATTAATTTGTTTTGTTATCAAAATATTCTTATTGACTGACCCTGGCTTGAGGTGTAGATAATAATTGTACATTATTTAATGTTCAAAATAACCTCTGGTATCAGTGGGGATTTCCATAAGACAAAAAAAATATAATACTTACCTCTATCTGTGAATATCTCATCCTGTTTTGAAATTTCTTAATTCATCCCAGTTTTTATTTCACCTTTATCCCATGGTATATTTTTAAAATTCAAACTAATTATGGATGACTAAAAAGTATGGATACTACCCAATACTTTGTAGTACTACTTGCGTTGGGATGAGTTAAGAATGGATTTTGGGATGAGATAAGATGGGGTGAGTAAGGAATACACACTTGGGATGAAATAATGAGATGAGTTTTAGTGGGATAATTATGGCATATAACCCTTTCTAAGAATACGTAGTTACGCAGTATTCTTTACCAGCGAAAAAACAATAATATTTATACGCTAAATCCAGATTGAATCCAAGAAATGATCTGTGAAATAATTACTTATATCGCTTCGAGCTTAACTTTAACGTGAATCTTTATCTATTAATGGAATAAAGACGTGCACAGGGTGATTCTCTGTCGAAATTTTTTCAAGAAACTTACTATGAAAACCGATCAGCCATATTATTCCTAATTTATTCAAAAACATTTTTTTTTATTATCAACATGACTTCACCTCGCCTGATAGAAAGCTAAAGGCAAAGTCTCAGGATCGGGGGTCACCACTACATAGGTACACTGATAGTGCTACAGTGGCGCCCCTCAGCTTGACGGCCTCATCAAATGCTATTTCACGCTCTGCTTAAAGGACCCGGGACTGTAGGAGGAAGGAAACACATGCGCTGGTAAAGAATTCCAAATCTTTATGGTGTGGCAAAGGAAAGAGGCGTCGAACCGCTTGGTTCTCGATGGAATTGTTTGCATTGTGTGAGGATGATAACTCAGCCTGGCACGTGTAGTTCTATATAGGAAAGGAGAGGGTGACAGACAAATCAAATGAGCCTAAACATGACGGGCTTATCTTGTTTAGTTCACAAGTTCCTATCACCACTTACCGTCTCCATCTTTAGACCCTGGATAATCATGTAGCATCAGAGTATTAGCTACGACGAGATAGGTAAATAACTTGATTGTTTTATCTTGTTCCGCTCAGAAGTACTAATTTGAGTCCAATATATCTTCATGAAGTGGTTCTAATTACGCTTCCAAGATTTATCCCATACCAACGAACAACGGAGCAAGTTAAAATAAAAGCTTGTAATAATTCAAATAATTGCAGAATAACGCTGAAGCGATTTAAATTTAAACCATAACTGTTTATTTACAGAAACATTAGTTGATAAACTAATTAACCTATGTTATAAGAAACGATAATATAATAACAAAGTAAATATGTAAGTATAGAAATTGTTTGTCTGTCTGTATAATCGACTTCAACAAAAGGAGGTGCGGGCCGGTACCTTCATGCTATACACCCGGGTAATGGAGGCAAGCAGCGCCACTCACTCGCCAGGGGAGACGCTGCTGATAGGACAGTCGCCTACATTCCACCGTCGTCGGCAAGGTAGCGCGATGCTCACCCCCAACCCCCACCGGGGGTCAAAGGGGCCATCTTAAAATTGTAGATGGCCCGGGGTCAGCTGGGTTGTGAGAGATGCCTATTATTGGGTAACCTTACAACTCTGTAATTGAGACCTGAGATGGCCGGCATGCGGTTTAAGTCGGTTCGATTCCGACATAGCCACTACCGATCGCGCACGGAGTTGGCATCCGTGCGGATTTCCGAAAGATAAAAAATGTGCTTACAAAGTTACAAAATGAAATTTTTTGTAAAAAAAAATCAAAAAGAATATTTTTACTCACGGCATTTTATAATGGTCATGAAGACATGCAGCATGACTTCATCTCGCTTGATGGCTAGCTAAAGATAAAGTCCCAGGAATGGGGGTCATCACTACATACATTGATAGTGCTACAATGGTGACGGCCTTATCAAATGCCTTTTCACACCCCGCTCAAAGGATTTAGTAAAGAATTCCGAGTCTTTATGGTGTGACTAAGGAAAGACAATTATAATATAAGTACGTTGGGTAAATTCGTTACGTTAGTAATTTAATGGATGATTTGTCAACGAGTTCATTATAATCGGCTTAGTGGTTTAGGCAAGTAACGTAACAAATGAACCAACAAAAGGTACAGTTTCGCACGTCTACCCATTTTAGTATAGATGACAGATGGGGCTATGCCGTATTCATCCCACTAAAACTCATCCCATTCTTAAATCATCCCAAATGCGTATTCCTTACTCACCCCATCTTATTTCATTCCAAAATCCATTCTCAAGTCAAGTCAACGCAATAATATACTAAAAATATACGATAGCTTAAAAAAAGGGGCACCACACTCCGACCCTGAAAGGGGGAGGGGGGCTAGGAAGGGGTGGAGTGGGGCGAGAAGGGATGAACTCTGGCTACCCTACTTACCAACGGGCACACAACACGATGGTTATTATGGCCGCGGTGTTCTGTCTAGGGCGGAGGAACCACCCCAGTCGGATTGCTCTGTTCGGACGGGAGATAACGTCGTCGTGTCCTACGTACAAACTTCTTTTGGTAAATAAAAATACCGTGTCATGAAGGTGGAATAAAAACTGGGATGAGTTAAGAAATTTCGAAATGGGATGAGATTTCATGGGATGAATACGGCATAACCCGACAGTTAATCTTAAGTTGTTATTCATCGTTTAAGGTCCGATGTTAACCACACTGTGGTACCTACGTACTCATATTATTCTCAGAATATTAATTTCGATCACCTATTGGTAAGTATTATAAAAATCAAAGTCTGTTCGTTTGTTTGTTCGCTGTAACTATTCCATTCGGTTAGGTACTTAACTAAACGTAGACAATCTTGGTGTTTTTATTTAGATAATTTGTTTTATTTAAAAACTTTTTTTAATTAAGCTTCCTTTTGACGGCCTCTGTTGCGTAGCGGTAGTGCATGCGACTGCTACGACAAGGGGCGCGGGTTCGATTCCCGCTCAGTGCTAATATTTATATGGATGAATATGTCTATTTGCATTAATCTGGGTGTTTTACTTATAACTAATGTCTTATATTTACAAAAAAAAAAAGTGGGTACCTATGTAAGTAAGCACAAGTTAGTATAACTAGTCTTACTTTGGGTCTAGGGAGCGCTGTTTAGAATGTCGTAGACATGTCGTAGAATATTAATATTTAAGAATCACACCAGGGTCTGACTGTCTGAGGCCCAAACATACAAAAAAAAACTAAACATCCGAATTCAGAACCACCCCTTTTGGAAGTTGCTTAATAAATCAACAATATTAATGTAAATTAATAGCGAGTGACACCGCGAGATATTGCGAGTGTAGCAATTAATTTGAATGTATAAAAACGAGTTGACAGCCATATTAGGTCATCTGTCACTCAGTTGACTTCGCGCGCAGTCTCACTGCGCATGTGTGTGCTTGTAATCATAAAATTCAAGTTTTAATATCACGTAAGTTGAATTTTATTATTATTTAAACTTCATTTAATATTTATTTCATATTTAAACAATTATTTTAATAAAATAATATGGAGTTTTATTCATATTTGCTTACATATTTGTAATTAAAGAGCGTAAATTGACCGGTTGTTGTTTTTTTTTGTACGAGGTGTAAAGTTAGATAGCTTTGATAAAGCCAAGTGAATGATTATAATTTAATATCGGTCTTTTGGTTGTGAGGTCAAGATTAATATGTTTGTTACACAATTTTACTAAATTGACCTGTTTAAATCGTTACTTAATATAAAATGTGCGTGTAAAAAAAGTTACGTAGACGCGGTTGTTTGTTTGTCTGTCTGTCGTCTGTCAGTCTGTTTGCCGGTGATTTCTTTTAAACCAACCAACGAATTTTTATATGGCTTGTTTTTTAAAAAAAGTTTTATGTCGGTAGGTAGGTATATAAAATTCATCTTATTCGAGTCATGAAATGTCGGTGCTGGCATTTCGCGGTCGTCTGGGATGTTTTGTGATTGGTCGGTGTTCGAAATTTTTACAAAAAAATGTTTTGGATTTTTAAATTAATGGCTCCAATCGATTCTATCATCGAAACTGTGCCCAAAATATTTCGGTCCAAAACGACTATAAAATCAACGTGTAGGTATCTATACTTTTGAAGAACGGGCAATCGAACTGCATCCGTAGGTACGTAGCTGCGTTACTATTCTATAAATAGTCTCGATATGAAATTGGAAAAATCAACAGGACAGAACTTCAATACTACCAACCGTGGTACCTACCTCATCCCGTCCTGAATAATTGACTATCATTTTTTTTTCTTAAAAAACAGACTTATTTCAAAAATTTGTTTTTTTTTATTAAATTTTTAATCATGATTTTAAGCATAGTGGTCTTAAATCGATATTTATTTTTATTTTGCCAGGAAGTCATTGCTCTTTGATTAAATGATTTAATTAGTTCGTCTGAAGCAATTTGTTAAAAATCTAGTTTAGAAACTTAAAATAACGGGTTTTTGCTATTACATTATTAATTAAAAGTTTTTATAAATGTGTCTCGCATTAGCTTAGCAACTAGTTTTGGGGTATTAGATACGAGTATAAGGCTATAGTGAATATTTGAAATTTATCCATCATCTCTTCACTTATCTATTTAAAAATACCTACCTATATAATTACTTGTCCCGACTGACTGATTGATTCATTAACGCAGAGTCTCTGGACCTTGAAATTTCAACAATTTCAGCAGATTATTTTTTAAAATTTCGCAACTAAGGTGGTAAAATAAAGGATAAACGTTTGTTTGGTAGTCCGTCATTTTTCAAACACATTTTTCCACTTTGGAAGTGTCTCTCGCACAAACTATTATGTTTAGAAAAAAATGATGATAGAAACCTCATTAACATTTTTAAAGATATTTTATTATACCTAGGTAGGTCATCAATCCCATACCTACGTGTGGGGTATCCATACGTATGGGATTGATGAAAAAAAAAGTTTCAGTTCTAAGTATGGGGACCCCCAAAAATTTATTGCTTTTTTTCTATTTTTGTGTAAAATTCTTAATGCGGTTCACAGAATACATCTACTCACCAAGTTTCAACATGATAGGCCTTATAGTTTCGGAGAAAAGTGGCTGTGACATACGGACGGGTAGACGGACGGACGGACAGACATGACGAATCTATAAGGGTTCCGTTTTTTGCCATTTAGCTACGGAACCCTAAAAATGATTAATGTGCATAAGATCTATGATACGTTTCAGTGTTATGACGTCATACCTATATTATTTAAAAATTGTTAAACACGGCGCGGAGTGATGCTCCAATTAATGCGTATTAACATAATTATGGAGATGTTTCTTTGTTGGTTTGTTACTCATCAGGGATGTCACCTGTCTGGAATCTATACATCTATGAAAATAAATAAAATTGAAGTGTTTGTTTGTAATATTAAAATGACAGTGTATTGTATTATATATATAACTATAATAATAAAAAGTAATTTAAAAAAAAATCTGGCTTTCTGTCTGTTTGTATGAGGTAGCGCTGGGGCGATGTTGATGAGCCTTTCGCTGACAGATAGGGAGTTGTATAAAGTGAAACATAAGCTACTGTTTTTTAAATTATGATACCGCGCAAAAATTATATTCCTAATCTAACCTTAATTAGAGCGTGATTGATTTACAAGTAACCATATTATCTTCACAAATTTTCCCATTTGGCCTCATAAGTGTGCAAAATTTTGAATATATATATATTACATAGGTACCTACGTACTCAATACTATCACTACATAGTATAAAACAAAGTCGCCTTTTCTGTCCCTATATCCCTATGTGCGCTTAAATCTTTAAAACTACGCAACGGATTTTGATGCGGTTTTTTTCAATAGATAGAGTGATTCAAGAGGAAGGTTTATATGTATAATACATGCATCATATACTAAGGCAACATTGCTAATTTTAGAGGTTTCTAACGTGATGTTGTAAATTAACCTATTTTTTTGGGCTTATTTAGCAATTTAGCAAAAACGCTGCCTAAACCCTACGAGTTAGATCAAATTAATGTACTACAGTATTGTACACCATAAAAAGGTCTACAAAAAAGTCCGCGATGGTATATGTTTATTTTTTAGGGATAACCCACATTAACCATTTTTATTGTTTACTTTTTACGTGAAAAAATGGCTTATTTACGAAGCTATTTTAAGCAATACGGCATTAATCCTTATAAATCGAATTAAGTACCTTAAATACAGTGTGCAATTAATATAGATCAATATGGTTCCTTACAGCATGTAAATTAAACATTTTCGGAGATATTACAAATTTAAAATTTGCGTTTGCGGCGGGCGGTACCGGTCGGACGGGGCAGTGCGGGGAGGCCGCTATGTTTTTATATACAACGTTCATAGTTTTTCTGTAGTGTATTTAATTTAGTATCAGCATTGCACCCGTGCGAAGCCGGGGCGGGTCGCTAGTACACAATATAATCCAATACTTGTCGCAACTTACTGTGTTAATATGATGTCATACCAGGCAAACCCACTGTGATTTAAGGTTTTGACCATGTATACGATGCATGTATTATATTTTGTAAATAAATAAATAAATAAAAAAACAAAAACAAATCAACTCTTGTTTCTAAACAGAGGCAGCCCTAGCGATACCTTCCTTAATGGTAGTACTCGTAATACAAGGCGAGGTTAATTGTACTCATAGTTAGGTACGTGCCTAGTGTGTATGTTTATGTGCGCGTAACTAGGAAACTGGTTATATATAATAAGCCTTTATCCTTTATAATCTAATTAAGTACCTTTTAGATGTAGTCTCTTAAGTCACTAAGATGATAACAAGCGATGGTAGCTAAATGGATAAGGACGCGGCTATCCTAAGACTAAGGCAATTGTTGTAAATAGAACAAAAAAAATCAGCCCGCTGAGTTTCTTGCCGGAATCTTCTCAGGTCTGGGCCGCGTTTCGAACCGGTGGTGGTCCATTTGCTTCTAGTTTTAAATATTTATAATTTTGACGTTTTGTAAGTGCCGCTTAAAATGGTCTATACAGAATAAATGATTTTTGACTTTGACTTTGACTTTGATAACAATAACAAGCAATGGTAGCTGAATGGATAAGGACGCGGCCTCTTCTCAGAGGTATCGAGTTCGAATCCGGCCGGACAGTATCAATGTGGAATTTATATGTGCTAATCACATGATTTACCATCTGCTGACGGTGAAAAAAAAACATCGTGAGGAAACCCACATGTCCTAGAAGAAATTCTAAGGACATGTCCGATCCCGCATTAGGCCAGCGTGTGTGGATTAAGGTCTAAACCCTCTCAGCTCTCTCGTTAGAGGAGACCCGTGCCCAGCAGTGGGACATAAATGGGTTGCTATCATATACAACAAAGTAATTTTTTTTATAAACGTAGGTGGCAGACAAGCACACGGCCCACCTGATGGGAAGCGGTCACCGTGGCCTATGAACGTGTGCAACACTAATGGTGTCACACACGCGCTGCCTACCTTGAAGGGAAGGGGGGAGGGCTGGGAAGGGATGGGAGGAGGAGGGGTACAGTGAGCTCTGGATACCCTACTTACCAGCGGGAATACAACACGATGGTTATTATGGGGCGGTGTCCCTTTTTTCTTCTAATCGAATTGAAATCACGTGTTCTGAAATCGTAGCGTTACTGAATCGGGTGCTAGTTCTAAGATTAAACTAACTAAATTCGTGTCTTTTTTCAGCATGAGGGTCCTCCAATTCCTCCTGCTACTGGCAGCCACGGCTTGCATCAACGCACGGCAAGCCACCAGGGTACAGCCAGTGTCCACTCACATCACCTCTCTGACTGATAAGGTAAGAAACTCCTCATCTTGAGAGTCTTAAGTCAAGAGTGAATAGGTTGTTTCTAGGCAAGCGTACTCTACCAACCAATCAGGGAGAGATAGTGGTCTACCTTGGATGCAACTAGGAGCCACGCTACGATCTTTTTTACCCGACTGCCGAAGAAAGGAGGGTAATGCTTTTAAAGGGCCATGTCCACGTAGTCCGACCGCGTTGTCCGACTGATCGGACGACGCGGACGTTTTTTTCCAGTTGGTACCCCGATCGGACGACGCGGAATGTTCTTGCCTACTGATCCGACTATCGGACGACGCGGAATCTTTTTCCTGTCGGTCCGACCGTCCGGATCAGTCGTCCGCAAAAAGATTCCGCGTCGTCCGATAGTCGAATCAGCAGGCAAGAAAATTCCGCGTCGTCCGATCGGGGGTATCAAGTGTACCAACTGGAAAAAATCGTCCGCGTCGTCCGATCAGTCGGACAACGCGGTCGGACTACGTAGCCATGGCCCTTTAAAAACATTACCCTCCTTTCTTCGGCAGTCGGGTAAAAAAGATCGTAGCGTGGCTCCTAGTTGCATCCAAGGCTTTTACATCGGTACCTGGCATCTCATCTCGTTCTCTAATCAGGTTTTTGTGGGAGCGACTACCGTCTGACCCCAATCGCTAATGGTTTTAAAACAGACAGACAGATAATAATTTTAATATTTTAAATTATATACATATAGTTTGGATTGAAGTCAATCTAAATAGTTACTATCTACGCACCGTGGCAGGGTTCAACTATGTAGTAGGCATATAAATTTACATTTTCATTGGATTCCAACTGACAATATGGCCGTATGTGCTATTTATTCAATGAAACATCTGCTGAATATCTCGGATCTAATAATAAAATCTATATGTAATGTGAGTCTGTTTTGCAAGCTTGTTACGCGTAGGTATACTCACCTCACCTGGGTTAATAATACCAGTTAATACCTACTAACTAGATTTCTTATAGAAATTGGTTTTGCCTAACAGTCAATTACCGCCCAGTCACCCTCCCAACCAGCTCTTAGTCTATCTACAAGCGGCTGAACTTTGCTATGTTCCGTGAAGCGACTGCCATCTGACCTCCACAACCTACTGGCGATCGAATACCTTAGTCACTCGCCCTAAGCTCGAAGAACCAGCCCAACCCTTGCCTGGTTTCCACTACACCCTCTGCTAGTCAAAGGGACACGCAGTGAACCTGCGAACAGCTCTCTAGAGACAGCAGTGTCTCCCCTGTGAGTGAGACGTATTGCTGGCTTCGTTGCCCGGGTGCACTGTGGAGGTTCCAGCCCACGCAGCTAGAGATCTTCGCCTTAACTATTAAAAAACTATTACATCAACGTATCACTGAGCGTCAAGAAACATTAGTTATTAAATCAGTTCATTATTATATTACCCTGTTTATCTGTTTAACATTATTGGCCGCCTGAGTTCAAGTAGTTACCGATAAAAGTATTTATGATGTTACGTATTTATTACTGCGAGATAACTCGAGAATAGGCTGAGATTAGTTTCAGCCTGTTTTTTGTTGTGCCAAAATCCCTTGGGACTCCACCCCCGTCAGCCATTCGGGGTGGTTATCTCGGAATTGAACTGACTAAAATGCGCTGTCTCGAGTCTCAATAACCGGGGTCTAAGGTTATCCAATAGACATATCTCTTGCACCCCAGCTGACCCTGGGCCATCTACGGTTTTAAGATGATCCCCTCAACCCCTTGTTGTTGCTGTTGTTGACGTTGACATACATACATACATGTATACATGCATAGTCTCGAAAAACATTACCCTCCTTTCTTCGGCAGTCGGGTAAAAAGTACTTAATAAAATTAAAATGAAGTCTTCTGTCAGTGTTATTATTTATCTACACTATTTAAGATAATTCCCCTCCATGTGGCATCGCCGTCGGACAGTCTGTATAATCATCATCTACCTGCCCTTGTCCTATCCTAATTATTTGGGGTCGGCGCAACATGTATTTTTCCTCCATACATTCCTGTCAGATGTCATCTCTTCAGCTATACCCTTCCTTGCTACATCCTCTTTCACGCATTCCATCCATCTTTTCTTAAGCCTACCTCTACCCTTAAAGCCCCCCACATTCATACTTATAACCTTTTTAACAACATTTCTTTCATCTCTTTTCATAACATAACATTCTGTAATAAACGGTTATACGAAGTTTGATAACATCACCTTTTAGTACCGAAACACCGCGCCCTGCCGGTGACGTCACCCCATGACAAATGTCACATCTATTCAGCTAATGGATTGGATTTGTTACTGTAGGCACCATGGCGAGAATAGGGGCCCCGAAGTGCTATTATAATAAGGTCATGTTTATGACGATAAGGCCCAAAATCGTTTGCAGGAATGTAGTGTAAAACAAAAGGTTTTGTGAAATTCAAGAATAGGTATGTAAATGACAAAATGGACTATTTACTTGTGTAAGGTTACCTAATAGGCATATCCCTCGCACCCCAGCTGACCCTGGGCCATCTACGGTTTTAAGATAGCCCCCACGACCTCCCGAAGCGGAGGTCGGGTAAGCATCGCTCCACTTCGCTGAGGGTGACGGGCGCGGAGAATAAGCCCGCCACCCGCCTGCTCCCCACTGTACCCTCTGCTAGTCAGAGGGACATGTGGAGAGGAGTGAACATTACTGGAATTAGTTTAATATTGTCTCTCTTTCAGGATGCCAGGAGCAAGGCCAGGGTACACACAGCTTTCGCCAACGCCGGTCGCCAAGCTGGCGTTGAAATTTGGAGGATTCAGGTAAAGAACCATAATTGCTTGTACAGTATGGAAGCGCGTGAAGTATGGAAGGATAGAAGTAGATGGCGAGCTGTTGTCTCTGCCTACCCCAGTGAAAAAAGGCGTGAGCGTTTGTATATAATTCCTGGGTATGGAGGTAGGACATGTTTATCCGCATTCTAGAGCCCATAACACAAGCTAGAGCTATGCTTGCTTTAGCCTAAGTATACAGGGTGAATTTTTCAAAAGGGATTGGATGGCCAAATCCGAAACTATAAGGAATTACTTATTACTACATTACTTCCCAGAATAAGATCCTTAATAGCAACACTATCGTATGGTGTAATAATATAGGATGTGTTTTTTTTTTCAAAATCAACAGGTTCGATTCCTAGCTAGGATTATTGGTTTTTCAAAATCGAATGATGAGGTTTTAAGTTTCATGAAAATCGGGCTCGTGACTCCTTTGAGCATTTTTCGCTACTCCTTATAGTTTCGGACTTGGCCATCCAAGCCCTTTTGAAAAATTCACCCTGTATAGCGTTGTGTAGAAAGTTATAGAATATTAATTATTACTATTATTTTAACTTTTTTTATTATTTTTAGGACTTCGAACCGGTAGCAATAGCTGCTAAGGACTTCGGCAAGTTCTACAAGGGCGACTCCTATATCGTCCTCAAGGTAATCACTCCACTAATAGAAATGTGGAATCTATCACTCGCAACTGCTCGGCCGCTTTTGATGAGACTTTCATTGACTAATAGCTGATGTTATGACGCATAACTTAGGCTTCTTTTATTTTAGACAATCTGTGCTCGCGACTATGCCTCATTTTATTCTACAAAGGTGGCGTTTCAGGTTTTTAGGGTTCTAATTACGTGGAACCCTAATTAGTTTTCCAAATTAAAGCAGCCTATGTTACGTCTAATAAAATTACCTATCTGCTAGTGAAAGTCCCGTGTAAATCGACTCAGCCGTTCCAGAGATTACCTCTTTCAAACAGATAAAAGGACAGACCGACAAAAATACACTGATTTAAAGCCTCAACTCAATATTTTTTATTTGTATAGAAAAAATATTAGGGTTTCGTTGACAAAGCCGTTTTATAGATACCTAAGCAAACCACTGTCATGCTACTGACACTCTAAACAATGCTATTTAATTGTAGACTTTACTATTATACAGTTAAAGTTTAAAATCAAATGAAAAGAATTCATTAAAAATTTTCATTCGCTCTACAAAATATCATTTAATTTTAGACTTCAACGTGATAACAATAAAGTCTACAATTATATCGCATTTTTTAGAGTGTCAGTGGCATTACAGTGGTTTGCCTTTAGCCCGTGCCTTTAGCAGAATCAAGGCCCAGCTATGCTTGCGTCTAGATTGTACTGTTCAAATCATTAAAAAATATATTGGTATTATAGTCTGGGCTGTACCATTAAACATAAAACTTTCCATCACCAGACAACACAGACCAAAAAGAAAGACTTATCCTGGAACATTCACTACTGGATCGGCACGGAATCGACCCAGGACGAGTCGGGTGCCGCGGCCATCTTGACCGTGGGTCTAGATGACAAGTTCAATGGCGCTGCCGTCCAGTACCGGGAACCCATGGGTTATGAGAGCCAGCTGTTCACCGGTTACTTCCCATCAGGTAACTTTTTTTTAAGTGTGGAAACCCTTAAATTCTTTTAAAAAATAAGCCACTGTCATGCCACTGTCATGTCACTGTCATGCCACTGTAATGCACTGACATGCCACTAACATTACAAAAGATTGCCATATAATTTTGGACTTTATTATTATCTCGTTAAAGTCTAGATGACTTTAACGAGAAATTTCTCTCGTTCCCTCTCAGCTGCCTCTTTTGCAAACATCACCTCTATAGATAGATATCATTTATCTTTTTTTTCACAGCCCTTCAATACTTGGAAGGTGGGCACGCCTCCGGTTTCAACCACGTGGTCACTAACCCAGGCGCCGCCAAACGGTTCTTCCAGGTCAAGGGCAAGAGGAACATTAGAGTCAGACAGGTCTGTGGTTTTTCGTGACACTTTTACCAGGGATTCTGGTTATAATATCAGTCATAAATCAGGGGTATTTACGAGCCCCACCAAGATATCCGGGTCGATCCGGGTCGAGGCGGGAGGTAGGACACGACGGTATCTCTCGTCCGAAATGAGCAGTCCGACTGGGGTAGTACCTCCACCCTACAGAACACCGCCCCATAATAACCAGCGTGTTGTGTTCCCCAAGGTAATTAGGGTAGCCAGAGCTCATAACCCCCTCTCCTCCAACGCCGCCCAAACTCCTCAACTCACCTAGGTACCCCTCGCGAGTGTGACACCTCTGATGTTAACTCAATAGGCAACGGTGACCGCTTACCATCAAGTGGGCCAACACTTGTCTGCAAAAAAAATAAGGACCTTTGCTGTATATCAAGTGGTCTTCACCGAGAGTGGAATGCCCTGCCTGAGTCCGTATTTCCGGTAAGCTACAACCTGGGAGTCTTCAAGTCTAGAGTGAATAGGTTACTTATAGGCAAGCGTGCTCCACCGTCGACCATCACTTACCAACAGGTGAGATTGTGGTCAAACGCGAGCCTATCACTACATTACCAATAAAAAAAACCGTTTACTCTCCAGGTGGACCCCCTGATCTCCTCAATGAACCAGGGCGACTGCTTCATCCTCGACTTGGACCAGACCGTCTACCTGTACGTTGGAAGCCAGGCCAGAATCGTGGAGCGTCTCCACGCCAACTCCTTCGCTAACCAGATTAGAGACCAAGACCACAGCGGCAGAGCAAGAGTCGAGATTATTGGTTGGTACCTACTGTTACTTTTCTTCAACGACCCCCCCCCCCTCCCCCCTCAGGAGCTGGAGTGGAGTCGGTAAGAGTCTGAAATAACGGGGTATCCGTGAGGATTTCCGCACGGAAAAATGTGTCCTTCTTCCCCACCAAAGCAGCGGGAAAGGTTATGTCTTTCTCCATAGGTTTTCCTTATTCCCCCCTAAAGCGGGTGGTTATGCCGGACTCGAACACCGCAGGCCATCTTAGGTGTCATGTGTCAGCGAGGGAAATGCTCTTAGGGCCACCTTACACCTTGGCGTCAGAAGACCCTAGATGGCGAGCGGTTTTAGTCGGTAAAAGTCCAATATAACCTGCCCTGTTGGCCACGGAGGTGGGGAACCTTCGCGCGGTGCACCCAGGCAACGGAGGCGAGCAGCTCCTGTCCTTTGACCCGCCCTTTTGGCAATAACTCCTTAATTTGGTCAGTGTATACTCTGCCGACCCCGGCTTGCCTGCCCACTTACATGAGCCTTACATATTTGGTGTGTGACGCTAATGAATATTCCCTTATGCACAGATGCCGCTTCAAGTCAAGTGGATGTTGAGAAGTTCTTCACAGCGTTAGGGTCTGGCAGCAAGGACCTCGTCCCCGAAGAAAGTGCCGGTGGTGATGACCAGGTACCTACCAAACATTTGAACTGGTTTTTACCAAAGAAGTTCCAAAGTGTACAAAGAAGAAAAGATATTTTTTTTATATACCTATAGGACACGTCAATTTGACTTCGCCTCGCCTGATGGCAAGCTGAAGTAAATTAGAGCTCAAATATTTTTAACCGACTTCAAAAAAGGAATAAGTTCTCAGTTCGACTGTATTTTTTTTACGAGTAGGTATGTTTGTTACGAACCGATTTTGTTCTTTTCTTCTCCACTAGCGCCTAGGAAGCGGTGGTAAACTTAGTATTAAGTAGTTTTTGACGTCAAAAAGATGTAATTACGTTACACTATTTTGAGAAATAAAGAAATTGAAATAGAAATAGAAATAGAAATTTTAAATTCAATAGCATGGCGCTTTCCATGGTAGTCCCATTTCAATTTAGTCCATTGAATTCGGTTTTTTTTGTAATTCTTATTTCTTAAATTTCTATATTTTGGTCTAGTCAGTCGGTTTAGTCGTAGTGGGTACAGTAAAAAGGGCCCGGACTCGTGCTTCACCTAGATTCTCCACCTGGGTACAGCACAGGGACTTGCAAGGTTCCGTACTCCAACTGATGATCGGTACAGTCAAGCACAACTATAGGTAGGTTTTATTAAAAGCTAAAATCCAAAATTGTAGACATAATTTGCAACAAAAAATGTCTTCGCAAATTTTCTTTGCCAAGAATAGTTTGCGTGATATATCATAAAAGCATGTACCTTGTAATAATTCCAGGCGTTCGAAACCAAGGAGAGCCAGTCAGTTGTTCTATCCGAAATCTCCGACAGCACCGGCAAAGTGAAGGTCACCGCCTTGACCAAGCCCTTCACACAGGCACAGCTCAAGCCCCAGGTAAGGACCTACTACCTACCCTTAGCCCTAGCAGAAGCAGGCTCGAGACTGTGGCAGAATCTAATTTCAATCTTGAAATCTGCGGCGGCACACCGTGGTTCCCAAACTCGAGGGGGCCATCTCGAATCCGGAGATGGCCCGGGTCAAGCTGGGGTGCGAGGGAAATGCTCTATTGGCCACCTTACACCCCGGTACTAGAAGACCCGATACGGCGTACGGTTTTAGTCGGTTCGATTCCAACTTAACCGCGGGTAAATACTACCTGGTTGCCATACAAACATCTATGGCAGTCGTTACGGGTAGTTGGAGCCCTAAAAAGTCCAACAACAACGGTCTAGCTGCAATCCTTCGATATCGCCTAATGTCACCATTGGGTTGTGAAGGTCAGATGGCAGTCGCTTCACGGAAAATATCGAGGTCCAGCCAAATCCGCAGTTAAGACTGGTAAAGCGGACCCCAGACTCCGAGCTGAAAGCTTTGGAGGCGACTGGGAATTGACGCTAGGTTGAAGAAGAAGATTTTAATACTAATTGAAATTATCTGTTAATAGGAATGTTACATTCTGGACACCGTGAGTGGAAGCATTTACGTATGGATCGGCAAACAATCCACGCAGAAGGTAGGCACTTTATATTGTTCTTCTAGGACACGAAGGTATCTCCCGTCCGAACTGAGCAGTCCGACTGGGGTAGTACCTCCGCCCTACAGAACACCGCCCCATAATAACCATCGTGTTGTGTTCCCCAGGGTAAGTAGGGTAGCCAGAGCTTACTGGAGGGATTCTATGCTGTCAGTGGGGTACTCCCCACTTTTTTGACACATTGAGAGTTTCTGTGCAGTAGGACTCCCCCACAATCTCACCCAACCCCTCCTCCTGCAAGTTCGGCAGTGCGAATGTGACGCCCCTGGTGTTGCAGACGTCTATAGGCCAAGATGACCGCTTCCCATCAGATGGACCGTGTGCTTGTCTGCCACCTAAGTTGTATAAAAAACTGTGCCTCCAATCTTGAACTATAAACATGCATATTATGAAGCTGATCTGATGATGGAGACGATAAGGTAAGGTGTCTTTATTTACCAGCGCATGTGTTTCCTTCCTTCTACAGTCCCGGGTCCTTTAAGCGGGGCGTGAAAAAGCATTTGATGAGGCCGTCAAGCTGAGGGCCACCATTGTAGCACTATCTGTGTATGTAGTAGTGATCCCGGTGGCTGAAACTTTACCTTTAGCTTACCATCAGGCGAGGTGAAGTCATATAGGACACTATAAAAAGAATTAGGCCAAAATGACCGTTTCCCTTTAGGTGGACCAGGTGCTTGTCTGCCACCGAAGTAGTTTAAAAAAACAGTCCCGGCTATCTTGCACCATGAACTTGAATACTATGAAGCTGGTCTGATGATGGAATCGGAAGGTGGTGATAGGAACTTGTGAACTAAACAAGATAAGCCCGTCATGTTTGGGCTCATTTGATTTGTGTGGTTATGCACTTACTAGAAAGTTCGTGTTTTTAGTTCTTTTTAGGGTTCTGTAGCCGAATGGCAAAAAACGGAACCCCAGATTCGTCATGTCTGTCTGTCCGTCCTTATGTCACAGCCACTTTTTTCAAATTATTAACTTTATTTATTTCAGGAAAAAACTGACGCTATGACGAAGGCTCAGGAATTGTTAAACGCTAAGAAATATCCTTCATGGGTGAGTTCTTTTTTCAATTAATCATTAATTGAATAATTATTGTTTCTTATTATATGCATTAATTATTCTTAATTGATAATTTTATCTACTTACTTTTAATAATAGTATATTAATATTGTGTAGGAATTGTTATTTAGTTTTTGAAGCATGAGGGATTGTAAATTAAATTATTATAATTATGTTGCTACTTTATCGCATTGGGTTTGACGGTAATGAAATAACATAACATAACATAAACTCACGCCTATATCCCCGAAGGGGTAGGCAGAGGTGCTAGCACCCACATTTCGCCAGTTTATGTTTAGGTTCCAATGTAATAGGTGGCGAGCCTATTGCCATTAACCGGGCACTTATAAACCTGCGATAAATACACACATAACTTCGAAAAGCATCGAAAAGTCATTGGTGTGTGCCATGGCGAACCTGGGATCGAACCCGAGACCTCGTCTCAGCAGTCCATAACCTAGACCACTAGGCTACCGCGGTAAATAAAAAAAATTGTATCTAAAAATATAGATGTGACCTACTTGTACCAAATTAAAGCTCTTTCTTCTTTCAGCCGTATTTTCCTGTCCGTACACAGTTTACTAACAATTAATTTTGTGCCCTACAGGTCCAGGTAATTAGGATCCCACAGGGCACGGAGCCTGCTGTGTTCAAGCAGTACTTCACTACTTGGAGGGACATCGGTATGACCCATTCCAGAGTCATTTAAAATGGTAAGTAAAATATCCCTGGCAGTACCTACTAACCAGTCAATTTTAGGATGGGTGACTATTTTCCGGGGTGCGATGGAAATAGTTCGGCGCCCGGTCAGACGGCATGCGGTTTTAATCGGTTTGGTTTAAACAGTCCGACTGCGAGAGTGGTATCCGTGGTGCTTTTCCGGGCGAGAAAAAGGATGAGTGGTGGGATACCTTTTTTATCGTGCGAAAATCCCCATGGATACCACCCCCGTCGGCTATCGGGTTATGTAGGGATCGAATGACGCCGTCTCGGGTCTTAATTACCGGGGTGTAAGGTTACCTAATAGGCATATCCCTCGCACCCCAGCTGACCCCGGGCCATCTACGGTTCTGAGATGACCCCTCAACCCCCGTAACGGGGAAGGGCGAGCATTGCCCTACCCCGTTTCGGGGGTATTGCCAGTAGCTCAGTTGGTCCGAGTATTCCCCCTGTAAGGGACTGGTCGCGGGTTCAACTCCCGTCCTAGTCGTTCACATTTCTGATTTCTTTTTTTTTGTTTCAGGGCCTGCTTTGAGAACTGGGCAGTTTTCTGTACTCCGGGCGAACTCGACACAGTTGCCAAAATGACATTAATTATATTTTATTAATATTTCCTTTTCATTTATGTACTAATATGAATAAATATTTTCGGTAAAACTTGGTTTCTTTTGATCTTATACTATATAATTCAGTCCTGACAGGCTGATTGACTGATTGACTGATTGACTGATTACAACGCACAGCCTAAACCGCTGGTCGTAGAGACTTGAAATTTGTAGGGAGTGTTTGTTTTGATGCGTAGAGGTGTACTAAGAAAGGATTTTTTAAAATTCGAACCCTAAAGCCCTAAAAAGGGCTAAAAACGTGCTTTTCCCAGAACTCAAGAACGGCTGAGCAGATTTTCATGATCTATGATTTTTTGGATTTGTCTCCGCCTCGAATAGCATATAACATAATTAAAAATATATGATTCATTCAGGAAATTTAGTAATAAAAAGAAAATTAGATGTTGCAAACGTTTTTATCACCATCTATAATAGTTGTCATAGCAACAGGAACTAAAATTGACTTCGTCTAAATTTTCATAGAGTAATATCCTTTACTTCTTTTTCCTCAAAAGTAAATAGAATATATTAATTTTTAGGGTTCTGTGCCTGATTAGGAAATTCTGTCTGTCTGTCAAGACCTCTTCTTAAGAACACGTAGAGGCATCAAGTTGAATTAGATCAAAGGAATGTTGCGGATAATGCTTGGCATTAAACGAAGCGTAATATCCAAACTGTGGTCTCACCGACTAATAGGTGGCTTGACCTACCATATCCAGGCCTGCACTCATGGAGGACGGAGGTCGTTAAGTGACCTTCGGCGACGTTATTGAGCCACCTGCAGTGCAACCGGAGAGTTTTAGGAATCTGTACCTTATTTTTCGTGCGGAAATCCCTACGGATCTCTCCCATTCCCTGGCCAGTGGGGCGAGCACGAATTTTCTAACGTATCGCCTTCGTATCGAGTTCGACAAAAAATGTATGAGATTTGGTACAGCGCCTCTATCGTACGTTAAACGGAACTAAAATGACAGCACGAAAGCATTCGTAGCGTCTACGTATCGACAGAATAACGTAAAATTCGTGAGGCGCCATACATAATGCCTAATTTCGGCAGCACGAACCCAATTTTGACATCTACTAATGTAAAATTCGAAAGGCGCGCTAACGAGCTTGTCGAATGTTTTGTCACTTGAAATTTGTCGGTGAGACAATTATCGAATTAGTGTTAACTACGTTTGAAATTGTTAAATTGGTGATATTTTGATTAGTTACGATGCAAAGACTACCGCTTTTTCACCGGAGTTCGTTCTTTTACGTTTTTACCGCAAGTTTAGTTGTAAATAAGAGCATTTTCAAGAGTCTAGGTGAGTACCTTGTTTTATCCAATTACTTCAAAAATGTCTCGGGATATTATAAAGATAACTAAAATTAACAAAGTTTTAAATAAACATAGTATGCTTAAGGCATAAAAACCAGATACGCGTTGTTTTATAACATAACCTATCAAAGTACTTATAAAAATCTACTATGTAAATCTATCAAAGATACACACTTGTTGTGCAATACAAATCTATCATAACAACCAATATATAATTTTAAATATCCTCAGACAGTTTTGAGGTATGAATGTGATGTTTAAACTAGAAATATACAGAAATATTTGACTAACATCAACTAACATGAAACAATTTTTGTTTGTTTTTCTCGTGTTACAAATAGGTACTTTAATTGTTACAGATTCTCTGTGAACTGTCTTTTTACAACACTGGATCATACTAATGCATCAATGTATCATTGGATTGGCACCATATCTGTAATATTTCTCAAGAAAAACTTCAAAATAGTGCAAACTACGTTTGAAAATGATTTTTAATAGTGATTCGTTAATCCACAATGCCCACAATGCAAATATTACAGCTTTTCCAACGGAGTTCGATGTTACACTCTTGCCGCAAGTTTAGTTACAAATAAATGAAGAAATGAGACCATGTAAGTAAGTACCCAATGTATATACAGTGATAATATAAGAGATACTTAGCTAAATTAATAAACAAAGCAGGTACATAATGCAGAAGACATGCTTATATCAAAATACGCATTCTTTTATATTATTATAACCTATCAAGATACCTAGTTTGTTTATAATATCTACTATATAAAAATAAGTCGGGTTTTCCTTCCTGACGCACGAACTGATTTCCACGGTTTTGCATGTGTTGGAAAGGTCTCGGGCTCCGTGAGGTTTATAGCAAAGAAAACTGGAATTTACACCCGGGCAAAGCCAGGTCCCGGGTTGCTAGTATTTAGTATATCTATAAGGATACTTGTATGACACAAAACTAGCATAATTATTTAGATATGTTGGTACTAATTGTTAAATATAGAAAGGTTTGAGGTTTATAGGTAATACTTAATAAGTGAAAACTAGAAATTCATAGAAATATTTGATGAACATGAAACATCCAACAATTATTCTATCTGCACCTGAATCATACCAGCATATTGCAAATATTTAGGTAATGTACCAGAATCAGATCAGCTTACACTTTTGAGCCCGGGGCTCGCTTACCAACTAATTATCTTGGTTTAGCATATAATATGGGAGTCACTACTGTCTGGGCCAGATAATAACAAAAAGCAATAAATAACATCCAAAGCCACCATGTAAGCTGTAATAATATTACAGTTAATTTTTATGTCACAGGTTCTACATGAAATATGGTTTCATACCGGACTGATGCCCAGAAACTCATTACTTTACCATTGGACACTGGACACTAAATGCTGCTGAAGAACCTAATATTCTGTCTACACCATGAGCTTAATATGGCTGTACCAAAATGGAGTCATCTTACACACTCTTGTCGCAGTTTAGTTAAAAATGAAGAATAAAATGAGACTGTAAGTATCTACCTAAGTCTTGTTGTATCAAAACACCTCAATAAGGTGTAGGGATAATTGAAGTTAACTCAAAGATAACTTATTATATACACATTACAGTATTACTTCACTACTCACTACATTCATAATGTTAAATAGCCATTGTTTTATAACATTATAAGTTATCAAAATACCTAATTTGTTTATATATCTAGGATATCTATCAATATACTTGTACGACACAAATCTAGCATACTATTAAGATGTGTAAGTACTTAGCTTTAGCTTTTACTGGAGCGACTGCCCTCTGGCCCCTAACACTGAGAGCACTGTACCATGTGCTTTAATGTTATAACAGTAATATCATTATAATTTATTTTTATGTTACAGATTCTACGTTAAATATACATACTAGGTATCATACCGGACTGATGCCCAGAAACTTGTTGCTTTACCATGGGACATTGTGTCATGCTGCCAACCTTGTATCTACACCATGAGCATATTATGGACAGCCCATTTTTTGAATGATATTAATGATGTACAATAATAATAAAACAAGAATATATTTCAAAATGTAATTTATATGTGTATATTTAAAATAAAGAGTAAACAATAGGTATATTGCAATTGATTTTATTTTATTTAAATCCATCCTGTTCTGTCCTCCATCAATACAAACTCTGGTAGTAAATGTTGAAGAGTAGGTATTAATTAATTAAACCTTTATTACCAACACTTTTACATTATACAACAAAAACAATGGTAAGTAAAGTAGTATATTAAGTTATGAGGTGTCAGCCTGTCGCAACACAAAGACCTCCAGCTCTTTCCAGTTTGCTCTCAGTGCTGTTAGTCTATGCCATAGTGGTCCGGCAATCTTTTTAATATCGTCGGACCTTTTTTTTCTGTCTTCCACTTTTTCTCTTTGTTTGGAATCTAGGTGTCCACTCAGTTGTCTTTTGTCCACTTGTTTCTAGTTTCTCTCATTATATGGCCTACCCACCTCCATTTGAGATTCTGTGTTTTGACTACAACATAGGAAGAGTAGGTATAATGATTAATAAGTCTTTTATTCAGGAATTAAAAACTTCATAGATATTCACTTTCACACAACTATTCCCATTTGGTAGTAACTTTGCCAGTCGGCAGAGGCCTCCCCCAATATTGTCAAAACACAGATGGCTATGGCCAGTGATTCTGGTCACACGCTACCTTGATCTCATCAGCCAACTTCTGGATGTTCTGCTGTTTCCTTACTATTCTGTTAGGATTTGATTTATCATTGTCTCTGATTCAAAGTCCTAAGTAATTCTATTTTATTTTTCTGACTGAGGTAACTTTCCAGTCTGGTATGCTCCTTATACTTCTGATTTCGGTATGTTTGCCTTTGTAAGGGTCCGTGTTTGTCAACTATAAGTTAGCACAGGCAAGATACTGTTTTGAAGAGTACACGAGTACACGTAACACATATTATGTTCACTTTTGCATTTCTCATGACTTCTTTCAGACCGGTCCTATATGTCTATCTAATTATTTTGTAGTTAGGTTGCTGCTGGTGAGATTATTTGCCCGAGATATATCTATTCATTGAAATACTCAACTATAATCCTGTCAATGTAGATAGTAGGCATTTGTGCACCATTTGCCTTAACTTTTGTTTTTCTGGATTCATGACTTGCGCACTAGTATGCAGTAGGTATAATAGCAACCCATGAATGCGCTTTACTATTGGAAAATGATCTTTTCTCGATCTAGTAAGATAAGGGATATCATTATGATGTTTCGTGCATAGATGATTTCAAGGGAACACGATGACTTCCACGTGCAAATTTATGCGTTCGCCTTAGTAAGTATTGTTAATGTATCGTTCCAGTCGTCCTCATTGTTCAAGAATTCAACTTTAAATCACGATTAAATATGAAAATCATTTTGTAAACAATAAGACGAATCGGAGATGTAAGATGGCTGCCAAGTCTGTTCAAATGTCAAGTGCAGCGATATTGTTCAGAAATACATTTATATTTTTTAAACGTATTACTTTTATTTTTTTACAAATATACTGCATTTTACAAGCTCCCATATAATATTTAATGATTTATCTTTCTTTACAGAACTATATTTCGTTGTAATTGCCAATAAACAGGGCGTTTAGCCAGAAGTTATAAAAAGATAATTATTTCATTTAATTTTCGAACGTATAGTTCATTCAATGCATCGTTCATTTTGCTCTCAAAGGCCCGTCCCTATTTCGCGCTAGAATGACGTCAGTACGTTTTTCTATCGAGCTCACCAGAGTTTAACTTTCTGTCAAAATTAGCTACGTAACGTTTTCGTATCGAGTTCTCGCTAGCGAACGATTCGAAAGTTAGAAAATATTCGTGCTCGGGCTACAGTAGGGACGTAATATCGGACTTGACCAAAATCGCATTCCGTCTTGGGTCTACAGGGATTAAGGTGGCCCATGACCCTGAGCTATCCAAGGCTCACTGATGGGTCACTATTTTGGTGAGTTCCTGCATTGTGTAGGCCGGGAGACGCCCGAATGCCACTGTTGCCGGGGCTGCTCCGTGGATATAGCGTGGCGCCATGTCCTCGAATATTTTAATATTTAAGTAATTTTCTCTTTTTTTTCTTTTTGGAATGCCACCGCTTTTTTGCGAGGCATTAATGCGCTTAGAAGTGGCGGTGGAAAAGCAACGGGAGAGTCAAATCAAAGTCAAGTCAAAGTCAAAATTCATTTATTTTGTATAGACCATTTTAAGCGGCTCTTACAAAACGTCTTAATTATAAATATTTAAAACTAGAAGCAAATGGACCACCGGTTCGAAACGCGGCCCAGACCTGAGAAGACTCCGGCAAGAAACTCAGCGAGCTGTTTTTTTTTGGTCTATTTACAACAATTGTCTTACTTAGAGAGATCCAGCACTCCCCTGTGGCGATGAAGGCGCACCGGGCGGCATAGTTCGCAGAACCATCTCCGTCCTCCATGAGTGCGCGCCTAGGGTGACGGTCGGGGCTAACCGTTACCCACGTTATGTTTCCACGCGTGTTTTTTATAAAGAAAAGGGGTTTAGATTCCTAATAACACGTTGAGGTCGCCAGTGCTGGTGGCCGGAGTCGGCCAAGGTTTCTGGGATATCCTTTCTAGGACACACCAGATTCCTCGGTCACACAGGCCGATGTGTCAGTAGGAGTCCGACATACCTACCTTTCTGTTGGCTCCGTTGAGGTGAAGCCCGACGGGGGTTTCGCACGAGAAAAAAGAAAGGATACTTCCCTTTGGGCTAGAATTCAGATATTTTGCAGAAAGTAAAATCTTACAGCATGAATAAAGGTAAAAGTCCTGAAATCGTAAATATTACCCACATCACCAAAAAGAATCTGTATGGCTTTCAGTCAAGACAAGAAACGTTGCAGCAAAGTTAAGTTCGTCCCTCAACCCAGTGTTATCCGGAACCCTGCGAGCACGAGCCCAATTTGCACTTGATCGGTTTTTATAATTAAATACTCTTTCTTTAGTTTCATGAACTCTTTGAATGTTAAATCAGTTTGTCAAACGTCAATATCTGTAGCAAGATTTTAGTAATAAATTTTCGCAAAATTTTCGGAAAAATAATGTTTAACTAATTTATTTGAAATAGTGGACCAAATCTGAAAGTGCAATGCAAATATTTATGGTGTAATGTAAAGGTTTATCAAAGGGCCTTTTTCCGAGTCACACATACTTTGGGGAAGCCAGCTATCTAATCCCCATAAAATCTAGAAGACAATGAAAAAGGACAATGATGGTAAATAGACTGGCTTTGGCCGCGATGCACGGTACTGTACCTGGGTTAGATAGAACTCGAGATGAAATGAATACGTTTAGCTGCAACCACTGTTTGCCAAGGAATAGACATTGAAAGTTAGTACGGACAATCCCTCTGCTTAAAAGAGACTTGGTGGCGAAAGCCAACATTCACGCGAGCGGAGCCGCGCGCGGGTAAGCTAGTAACTATAATAAAAGATATTCTATCTCTCGAAGGCGGGTGAACAATTAAATAGTAGTACCTGTGTCTTGTAAATACGCGTACATGTGTGTGCGAAAGTTCATGTCACGTCACAAGAAATTCATGTAGCAGTTAGTAGAACAATAATTGCAGTAATTCATTTTTAAAAGCAATGTGTATATATATTTTACTACAATGACAGCTAAACCGCCTTCGTGAAATAGAACATCTATAACCATGCAAGCCTAAGGTTGATAGGTAGGTACCTATCAACCTTAGGCTTGCATGGTAGATTTAAGGACAGTTAATAATAAATATTCTACCACACTCCACACAGCGCTCTCTAGACCCAAAGTAAGCATAGTTTAACTAGATTATTGTGGGTTCTAGAATGCGGATAAACATACTTTTTTTTGTAAATACATAATCTTAATATATATAAATCTCGTGTCACAATGTTTGTCCTCAATGGTTCCTAAACCACTTAACCGATTATAAATTCGCACACCATGTGCAGTTCGATCCAACTTGAGAGATAGGATAGTTTTTGAAACGGATTTCGACATCCACGCGGGCGGAGCCGCGGGCAACAGCTAGTATTTATTATACATAGAAACAATAAATATTTTACGACATTCTACACAGCGCTCTCTAGACCCCAAGTAAGCAGTTTAACTAGCTTAGTCACCCTTAGTCTCGCACGCATCCATAGGCCACGATGACCGCTTCCCATCAGGTGGGCCGTGTGCTTGTTTGCCACCTAAGTAGTATAAAAAAATGTACTTATGTATTTGCCGGGTCAGCTAGTTGAAAAATAAAACAAAAAATTTCACAAATTGTTTTTAATAAGAAATGAAAATCTTAAAGTAAAACATGCAATAGTCATATTATTTATGTTTTATTATATTATAATATTAATATAATAAAACTATTAAATAACATACGTAAGCTTTGTTAACATTAGCTTACCATCAGGCGAGGTGAAGCCATATTGACGTGATCGATATTTAAAAAAAATAACATTTTGAAATCACACGATTGCAAAACAATTAATAAATTAATTAATTAATTAAAAATTAATAAATTAACAATTAATTAATTAATTAATTTATCAATTCAATTTCAATTTCATTATTTTTCAAAATACTGTAACGTAATTACATCTTTTTGACGTCAAAAACTACTTAATACTAAGTTTACCACCGCTTCCTAGGCGCTAGTGGAGAAGAAACGGCGCAACAAATCTATCTAACTAGTAATCCAACGATTTATGGGAACCCATCAAGATCTGCAATTAATCCAACCTGACCTGCAAAGCCGGTGCACTTGCTAATGGGGATTCCCCCAAAAATCGATCTCATTTCAAAAATTGTCATTTCTCGATTCACTTATGTGCACGACGCATATGTCTAGTCAAACAGTTTTTATGACTAAAAAAATGACTACACTGACTACAAGAAAATGGCTTCTCACCAGTGTGTGTACGAAAGTGATCACGCAAATGAACTTTCTGGTTAAAACGATGCTTGCATACATTACACTGATACGGTTTGTCACCTGTATGCAGACGAATGTGTGTCTCCAAATGACTTTTACGTTTAAATCCCTTATCACATTTATTACACTGAAACGGTTTCTCATCAATATGCACAAGAATATGTTTATTCAAAGTACTTCTATCACTGAAGCATCTTTCACATACATCACACTGATATGGTTTCTCACCTGTGTGTATGCGCATATGATTTATAATACTACCTTTAGAACAAAAGTCTTTTTTACAAATATCACACGTAAATAGTCTTACTGTTTTATCAGCTGGGTTATGACTCCGAGTATGAACTAAATAAATATGATCTTGTAGACTATTATTTCGTGTAAAGCTTTTCAGGCAAATAACACATTCGTAAGGTTTTTTTTGTTTATACAAATCAGATTTTTCACTATATTTTTTATCACATACATTACTTTGATACGGTTTCCTATCAGTATGTATAGCAATATGCGTATTAAAATGTTTTTTGGAACGAAAACCTTGCTCGCATACATCACACTGATATGGTTTCTTACCAGTGTGGATGGTTTTAATATGCCTGTTTAAATGGGACTTTGAACCGTAACTTTTACTACACATATTACACTGATATGGAACTGCAGCTGAGTGAAACTGTCGGTTATGTCTTGTCAAACTGCTTATAGAACTATATATTAGAGCACACACATCGCACTGATACAGTTTCTTCCCTGAATTTTTATCATATTTGTAATTTTTATTATCACATACAATTTTAGTTTTTTTATCGTCTATGAATATAAGTTTTTTATTGATCCATTTGCTATTTTTAGTGTTTATCTGTGCTGGTTCGAGGTTATTTGGAGTATCTGTGGGATTTTCTACCGGCAAATCGTGTGGTGTTTCAAGATCTGGTGAAAAAAAAACACTTATTTATAAACGTATACAAAAAAAAACATTCAAATCGGTCCAGCCGTTTAGGAGTAAGTTCAGTGACCCACGTACAGTAGAATTATCTATACTAATATTATAAAGAAGTAAAGTTTGTGTGTTCGTATATTTGTTAAATTGTAAGGGGTAATCTCGGGATCTACTGAACCGATTTTAAAAATTCTTTCACCAATAGAAAGCCACATTATCCGTGAATGTCATAGGCTGAATATCATCACGCTACTCCCCAAGGGAGCGGAGCAATAATCATAATTATTAACAACTAGCTTCCGCCCGCGGCTTCGCCCGCGTGGAATTCGGTATCGCCACCAAGTCTATTTTAATGAAACGACTCTCCACTCGACTTTCCACTCCACACTTCACTCCACTCTCCACCTCCACTCTACTGTCCAATCCCCTCTCCCGACTCCACCCTACATTCCACTCTCCACTTCAATATCCACTCCAATCCACTCTCCACTCCACTTTCCACTACACTCTCCACTCCACTCTCCACACCACTCCCCACTCCGCTCCACTCTCCACTCTACTGGTCTCCACTCGTCTAGCCAAAACCTTTCGGATAAAAAGTACTAAACGGATTTTAGTGCGGTTTTCTTGAGACCAAAAGTTTTTTTTTCTTTATTTATTGGTTTCACCTTACACCATCTTTACAGGGTTCACCTAAGGTGACAGTGTGGACATCATATCCCTTTATAACAGTACTTATAGTTGTAATAATCGATATTCACGCGGGCGGTGCCGCGGGCGTCAGCTTACAGTACAGTACAAAAAGATTACAGTGTTTGTTGACCACAAATATCTGTTTTTTTGCAAACCTTGTCTGTTTATTGTATCGTGATGGACGCAAAAACTGCTGAACAAATTTTGATGCCGTCTTTTCATTAGAAAGGTCTTGGTTTTACATAAAATCTGCCGTATTTTTGATTGCATTTGATTAAGTAGAACCGGGGATATGACCAAAAAACGATTACCAACCAATCGACTCCCATGGGCAGAGCCGCGGGTATTAGCTTGTATAAAAAGTAGCCTATATGTTATTTCAGATTATAATATATCTCTGTACTAAATTTCCACCCGATTTATTCAGCCGTTTTTGCGTGAAAGAGTAACAAACATACATCCATACATCCCGACTGATTGACTCCGTGGGTCGACTGATCGACTCCGTGAGCGAAGTCGCGGGTATTAGCTTGTATAAAAAGTAGCCTATATGTTATTTCAGACTATAATCTATCCCTGTACCAAACTTCAACCCGATCTATTCAGCCGTTTTTACGTGAAAGAGTAACAAAAATATGCATCCAGATATCCCGACTGATCGACTCCATGGGCGAAGCCGCGGGTATTAGCTTGTATAAAAAGTAGCCTATATGTTATTTCACACAACACTAAATATCGGTACCAAATTTCAGCCAGATCCATTCAGCCGTTTTCACGTGAAATAGCAACAAACATAATATCTGGACATCCAGACCGATCGACTTCGCAAGCGGAGCCGCGAGTATTAGCTTGTATAAAAAGTAGCCTATATGTTATTTCAGATTATAATCTATCTCTGTACTAAATTTCAACCCGATTTATTGAGCCGTTTTTGCGTGAAAGAGTAACAAATATACATCCATACATCCCGACTGATTGACTCCGTGGGTCGACTGATCGACTCCGTGAGCGAAGTCGCGGGTATTAGCTTGTATAAAAAGTAGCCTATGTGTTATTCTACACTTTAGTCTATCTTGTTACCAAATTTCAACCCGATCTGTTCAGCCGTTTTTGCGTGAAAGAGTAACAAACATACATCCAGACATCCCGACTGATCGACTCCGTGGGTCGACTAATCGACTCCGTGAGCGGAGTCACGGGTATTAGCTTGTATAAAAAGTAGCCTATATGTTATTCCACACTTAAATCTATCTCGTTACCAAATTTCAGCCAGATCTTTTCAGCCGTTTTTACGTGAAAGAGTAACAAAGATATATCTAGAAATCCCGACCGATCAACTTTGCGAGCGGAGCCGCGGTATTAGCTTGTATAAAAAGTAGCCTATATGTTATTCCAGACTATAATCTATCTCTGTACCAAATTTTAGCCAGATCCATTCAGCCGTTTTTGTGTGGCAGAATAACAAACATACATCCAGACATACATTCTTACAAACTTTCGCATTTATAATATTAGTAGGATTCCGGTAGATTCCCATACATTTTAGGAAAACTGATAAATTATGAGCATATTATGTGAGTTAAAAAGGGTGCATCGGGGTTCGAAATACGCCACGGGCGAAGCCGGGGTGGGTCAGCTAGTTATTTATAAAGACAGATTTTTTTTTTATATTCAGTCCGTCTATTGACTTAACCCCGCTGGATGGTGAGAAGCAAGGGCAAAGTCCAGAGGGTACGGGCTTAACAGATAGTTAAGCGAAATTTTTTGTTTCTTTCTTTTAATTATTTTTTCAATCACTCACCTGTTCCAATATCATCTGGCTCCGTTTTAACTACCTCTAACTCAACATAGTATTCTTCTTGAGGTTTATTGTCCATTTCTGTAAACAATTTCATTAAAAAATCTATAATATAAAAATGAATCGCAAAATGTGTTGGTAAGCGCATAACTCACCAACGGCTCTACCGATTTCACTAATTCTTTTTTTGTTGTGTTTGTTATTATCGGGAGAAGGTTCTTACGAAAAAAAAAAAATAAAACAGTTGTACAGAAAATTTCAGAAAGTAACTTTTCTTTTTCTCATACAAACTTTTTATATTATGTGAGAGAAGTTTATGTTTACGTTACGGGATTAGTATTTAGTAGTAGTAGGTAGTAGTAGGAATGGGAATGGGAATGAGAATAGGAATAGGAATGGGAATAGTAATGGGAATGGGAACGGGAACAGGAATGGGAACGGAATTGCACGCGGGTGGAAAATATGGCGGTACGAAGTTCGCCGGACAGCTAGTTACAAATATATTTTTTTAAACATGTTTTCTAGTAAGTGCATAACTATACAAATCAAATGAGCCCAAACATGACAGGTTTTTTTATACCACTTAGGTGGTAGATATGCACACGGCCCACCTGATGGTAAGTGGTCACCGTGGCCTGTTGACGTGTGCAACACTTGCGCTTCCGACCTGCCAAAAACCTTCTAATGCCCTTCTTGAAGAACCCCGTATTGTAGTTCCGGTAGCCAGGGAAAACAACGGCAGGGAGATCATTTCAAAGGCGGCGCGTGCGCGGAATGAAGGTCCTCGCGTGCCTCAAATATCTCACAGTACACGAGGAATTTTTCCGTTCTTTTCCGTCTGAGGCGAGCGGTGCGATGATAGAATATGGCTGGGTATTTTTTATATACCGGTCACGTTAACATGACTTCACCTCGCATGATGGTAAGCTAAAGGTAAAGTCTCAGGAAGAGGGTCCCCATTACATACACCGACAGTGACATAATGGTGGCCCTCAACTTGACGGCCTCGTGAAAGAAGAGGTGATTGTCGTCGCAGCACTGCGTGACAAAGTGCAGATATTGGTTTAGACTACGCCAATACCCACTGGTCCCACAAGTGCTGCGACAACCATCACCTCAAGCCCGGCTATGCACCTGCTGAACCCTGAACGCAATCCAACCAAGGTTGAATTACTATGGAGGGTTTTTAGCAAGGTGCACGGTGGTACCTACCAAATTGTACTACCTTAAATATCTGTATCTTGTTTAGTTCACAAGATCAACACCAGGTCAAAAAGTTAATAGGCTGCGGGCCGGAACCTCCACGTGGTGCACCTGGGCAACGGAGGCAAGCAGCGCCTCACACTCGCCACGGGAGACGCTGCTGCCTGCGGCCAATCCGGCCGGGGTGGGAGTGGCCCTCTAGAGGGCTGCTCCGAGGCTCTCCACGTGTCCCTCTGACTAGCAGATGGCACAGTGGGGAGCGAGCGGGGGCGAGCTGATTGTCTGCGCGCCGACGGTTGGGTGACAGGACGGCCTCCTGTCACCCTACACCCCACCGTCGGCGAAGTGACGCGATGCTGGCCCCACCCCCCCTTCGGGGGGTCGAGGGGGCCATCTTAAAACGGTAGATGGCCCGGGGTCAGCTGGGGTGCGAGGGATATGCCCATTGGGTAACCTTACACCCCGGTTACTAAGGCCCGAGACGGCGTGCGGTTTTAGTCGGTTCGATCCCGACATAACTACCCCCGATGGCCGACGGGGGTGGTATCCATGGGGATTTCCGCACGATAAAAAAAAAAGGTCAAAAAGTTAATACTATACCTAAAAATACAGATTCAGGATCTTCTCCGTGTGGCACAGCCTCCGTGTCTGGTGCCTCCACTTTGATGGTATCTTCTGTCTTCTGAACCACATCTCCCAGACTGAGGTTTATTACCTGGGCTATCTTTAAACTGTTCGGGTTGCAAATGTCCTCTCGATATTTTGGTTCAAACTGCAATCAAATTCAAGCTAAAATAAATAATAATACTACTATCATACAAACCGCGCACTAACAATATCTAACTAATAAACAAAAAAAACCGCGGTAGCCTAGTGGTTTGGGTAACGGACTGCTGAGACGAGGTCTCGGGTTCGATCCCAGGTTCACCATGGCACACACCAATGACTTTTAGATGCTTTTCGAAGTTATGTGTATTTATCGCAGGTTTATTAGTGCCTCGGAGAGCACGTTAAGCCGTCGGTCCCGGTTGCCGTACAAACATCTATGGCAGTCGTTACGGGTAGTTGGAGCCCACAAAAGTCCAACCAGTCTAACTTGGAACTTCGATATCGCCATTGGAATCTAATTGCATCTGTTTCTTTCTTGATCAGTTAACACCTGTCAAATTAAGACAGCGCCTTGTTGGTGCGTAGTAAGTTAAGTCGCATGTTCGTAGATGTCGACTAAAATTGAAGGGTACCGTCAAGGCGCCGACTTAATTTGACAGGTGTTCACTAACATAAATCATCTGTCCTTTTCTATCTGATAATGAAAGAAACAGATGCAATTAAAAAATTTTAAGTTTAGAGATGTAAAACAACAGAATTAGCAGCATTCATGCGTTTACACATACATTCATGTACATACACACACATCGTCACACAATCACAATGCCTCACAAATTAATTATTGTTGTAACATATTACTTACTGCGTTGCTGCCCAAAACCTGTGCGAAGTACTTCTCACTCTGGAGACAGGTCATCCTCAGCTTGTAGGAGTTCTCCAGCCTCGCGTGGCAAATGTAACACGCCAGTATTGGTCTGTTATCTTCAGTTACCAGCTGCAAAAATGCATAAGAATATTTCATTGATATCTAAACTAATATTATAAAGAAGTAAAGTTTGTGTGTTTGTATATTTGTTTAATTAAGTAAGGTGTAATCTCGGGATCTACTGAACCGATTTTAAAAATTCTTTCACCAATTGAAAGCCACATTATCCGTGAATATCATAGGCTGAATATCATCACGCTAATGCCCAAGGGAGCGGAGCAATAATCATAAATGTGAACAATTCCGGTAGATTCCCATACATTTTAGGAAAACTGATAAATTATGAGCATATTATGTGAGTTAAAAAGGGTTCGAAATACGCCACGGACGAAGCCGGGGTGGGTCAACTAGTATTATATTAAAAACCCCTAGATACACAGTCTTGAACTGAAGTGACATTCGAATCTGTCTTCAATCACCCAGGAGTGGAATGCTCTTCCCGAGTCTGTGTTTCCGGAAAGCTATAACCTTTTTTTTTTTTTTTTTTTTTTTTTTTTTTTTTTTTTTTTTTTTTTTTTTTCCGTGCGGAAATCCTCATGGATACCCACCCCGCGGCCAGCGGGGCAGGTTATGTCGGACTCTTACCGACTAAAACCGCACGCCGTCTAGGGTCTTCTGACGCCAGGGTGTAAGGTGGCCCAAAGAGCATTTCCCTCGCACCCCGGCTTGACCCGGGCCATCTCCGGATTCGAGATGGCCCCCTCGGGTTTGGGAACCGCGTGGTTCCCGTCATACCCCCGGAATAGGGGGGAGCGCGCTCCCGCGCGCCGCCGCCTCGGCCTGCTTCTGCTAGGGTGACAGGCGGCTCCACCGGCCATAAAGCCGGCGAGTGCGGGGCTCCGCTGCACTGTTACAGATGTGCAGCGGGGGGCAAGCCGGCTGGCCACAGGGTTGGCAGCAAGGCCTGCATCGGAGGGGAGCCGAAGCCGGGAAGCCGGCCTTCCGCCTCTAATTCGCGGCAGGATGCGGAGATGGGGGTTCCATAATGGATCCTCAACTCCGCATCCTGCAGGTGAATGTGGGCCACGGTGCCTATGCTCAGGACCTTCTGCTCCAGAGCATGGCACAGTGGTCCATAAACGTCGCTGCTGTCGCCGACCCGTACACGCATCGGTTTCTCGGGCCCGCTTGGGAGACCGACGTGGACGGGCAGGCGGCACTGGTCCGCAACGCCGCTGCCGGCACCCCTCCCCTTGTTGTTCTGGCAAGGGGACCCGGATGTGTTGCGGCGTTGGTGGGCGAAATAGCGGTCGTGGCCGCATACTACATGCCTAGCCGAGGCGAGGGTATAGACGCGTACGAGCGATGGCTCGTACAGCTGTCCGTCGTCGTCAGAGCTTGCCAACCCCATCCGGTTCTGGTGCTCGGGGACTTCAACGCCTGGTCACGGGCCTGGGGTTCCCGGTACACGAACCCAAGGGGCACGGCATTGGAGAACTGGGCTGACAGATCCGGTCTAGTTCTCCTCAATCGGGGAGCCGAGGACACGTTCGTGACCTCGAGGGGCAGTTCCATCGTGGACCTTTCGTTCGCGAGCCCCTTGTTGTTCGACCGTGTCCAGGACTGGCGCGTCGTCGTGGAGGAGGAGACAAAGTCGGATCACCGATACATTCGGTTTGATGTCTCCCCCCCTGCAAACGCTGCGCCGGTCACACCGGCTCCTCAGGCGCCACGCTGGGCGCTTAAGCGACTAGATCGGGAGCTCCTCCTGGAAGCCGCCATCGTACAGGCCTGGGCCCCTGCGCCGGACAGGCCTGTCGACGTAAACGATGAAGCGGTGTGGTTCCGGGAGGCCATGACCCGTGTCTGCGACGCGGCGATGCCTAGGGCTCCGCCCTATAATCCGAGGCGTCAGGTCTACTGGTGGTCGATGGAGATCGCGAGGCTGCGTCAAGCCTGCGTGATCACACACCGCCGGTGGGCCCGATTCCGTAGGAGGCGTCGCCGCCCCGCAGATGCGGAGGCCCGACAGGCGGAGTTGTACGCGGAATACAGGGAGGCCCGTAAGGCCCTCCGAGTGGAAATAAGGCGGGCCAAAGCCGAGGCCCGCCGTGAGCTGTTGGAGACATTGGAGCGGGACCCGTGGGGGCGGCCCTATCGCATGGTGCGGGGCAAGCTGCGCCCTTGGGCCCCGCCGCTGACCCAGTGTCTCCAGCCAGATCTCCTCGGAGGAGTGGTTAGCTCCCTGTTCCCAGCGAGGGCGGTGGAACAAGTTCCGCCGCAAATGACTCCGCCTCGGTCGCCTGTGGCGCCCAGCGTGGATGACGACGACGTACCCGAGGTTGCTTGGGTAGAACTAGAGCTGGCGGTGCGAAGGCTCAAAGCCAAGAACACCGCCCCGGGACCCGACGGCATTCCAGGCCGAGCGTGGGTCCTAGCTCTAGACGACGATGCTCTCGGGCCTCGACTGAGAGGGCTTTTTAGCGCATGTTTGGAGCGGGGCCAGTTTCCGAGACTGTGGAAGACGGGGAAGCTGGTCCTCATCCGAAAGGAGGGGCGCTCGGCGGACTCACCGTCCGCCTACCGGCCCATAGTGTTGCTCGACGAGGTGTGCAAGCTCTTTGAAAGAGTGATCGCGAAGCGCCTCGTTGAGCACCTCTCCAGAGTGGGGCCGGACCTGTCGGATGGCCAGTACGGCTTCCGGCAGAGGCGCTCCACCGTGGATGCCATCATGCGCGTGAAGGCTCTGGCGAAGGATGCAGTTGCCCGGGGTGAGGTGATGCTGGCGGTGTCCCTGGACATCGCCAACGCGTTCAACACCTTGCCCTGGAGTTGCGTTAGGGAGGCGCTCGTTTATCACGAAGTGCCTCTCTACCTTCGCCGCATAGTCGGGGCGTATTTGTCGGAGAGAGCCGTCATCTACCCGAGCATGACCGGTCTCGGCAGGCGTGAGATGTCGTGCGGTGTTCCGCAGGGATCGGTCTTGGGGCCGCTCCTGTGGAATATCGGCTACGACTGGGTGCTTCGCGGTGAGCTCGTGGACGGGGCAGCCGTCACGTGTTACGCGGACGACACGCTAGTGACGGCGTGCGGGGCGTCTCACAGCGAAGCGACCCTGAAGGCCACGACCGCGGTTGCCCAAGTCGTGGGTCGGATCCGGCAGCTGGGTCTCGAGGTGGCTCTGCATAAAACCGAGGCCCTGTTTTTCCATGGGCCTCGGAGCGCGCCACCGGCGGGATCCAGCATCGATGTGGGAGGCATATCCATCGGCATTGAGCCCCAGATGAAATATTTGGGGCTCGTGCTCGACGGCCGATGGGACTTCGGGGAGCATCTCCGAAGGCTGGCCCCCAAATTGAAGGGCACGGCTAACGCTCTGGCGCGGCTGTTGCCCAACATGAGGGGGCCGGATGACTCCTGCAGGAGGCTCTACGCGGGGATCGTGCGGTCCATGGCCCTGTACGGGTGCCCGATCTGGGCGGAGGCCCTGAAAAGCCGTAACTGGCGCACGCTGCGAGCGCCGCAGCGCGTTATGGCTATCAGGGTCATCAGGGGGTACCGCACGATCTCCTTTGAGGCGGCGAGTCTCCTTGCCGGGACTCCACCGTGGGACCTGGAGGCGAGAGCCCTTTCGCGCCTATACTGGTGGCGAAAGGAGGCGCAGGAGCGGGGACTGGACCCGGAGCCTCGAGTAATCGAGGCCGTCCACGCCCAGCTCCGCCGGGATACCGTGGTGGAGTGGAAGGACCGACTTGGGCAACCAAGCGCGGGGCACGCCGTTATAGCGGCGGTAAGACCCGTCATGGAGGACTGGCTGGAGAGGCCTTACGGGGGCCTCTCGTACCGGCTGACGCAGGTGATCTCTGGTAAGGGGTGCTTCGGGGATCACTTGTGTCTGATTCGGAAGGAGCCAACGCCCGAGTGCCATCACTGCGATGCGGGCGAGGACTCAGGGCTGCACACGCTGGCCGAGTGTCCGGCGTGGGAGGTGCCGAGACAGGCCCTCCTGGTAGCCCTCGGGGTGGGAGTCCTCACACTGCCGGTGCTGATCGCAGCGATGGTGCAGAGTGCGGACGCGTGGTCGGCCGCCGCCTCCTTCTGCGAGCAAGTGATGCTCGAGAAGGAGGCGGCGGAAAGGGTTCGGGAGAGGCTGCACAGAGCTCTCCCGAACGGCGGCAGGCGCGGACGCCTAAGGCGTCGGAGGTCTAACGACCTCCGTCCTCCATGAGCGCTGGCCTGGGGGTGACGGAAAGCTATAACCTGGGAGTCCTTAAGTCTAGAGTGAACAGGCTGCTTCTAGGCAAGCGTGCTCCATCGTCGTCCACATCGTCACTTACCATCAGATGAGATAGTGTTAAAACGCGAGCGTATCAAAACACATAAGTAGTTATAGAACACATTGCTTTGCAAATTCAACCTTACACACATCATTTACCATCTGCTGATGGTGAAGGAAAAACATCGTGAGGAAACCCACATGTCCTAGAAGAAATTCTAATGACATGTCCGATCCACCAACCCGCATTAGGCCAGCGTGTGTGGATTAAGGTCTAAACACTCTCACCTCTCTCGTTAGAGGAGAGGAGACCCGTGCCCAGCAGTGGGACATAAACGGGTTGCTATTATAGTGAACTATTCTGTGCTACAAAATGCTTGCTTTAGATGCTAACAGGACTGATGAGGTACACATTTTTGACTAATAATTGCTTATAGAAGATGCAATATAAATTTTTGCTGTGTCAACACCATTGCACAATATATACAGATAATAATGAAATGTTTGAACGGATCCGATTTCATCGCTCAGCAATATCGGTCATAATAGTATGACATGGTTTAGGCGCATAACTACAAAAACGCAATAGGACAGATTCGTGAAATGACAGACGATATTAGATTGTCGCAAAATGTCAATAACTTAAAAAGCCAAACTCGCAGAATGCCAGATTCATAAAATGGCAGATGCGCAGAATGTCAGATTTTCTAAATGTAAAGCAATTCATATTTCAAAGTAAAGACCCCTCCTTGGAGAGCAAGTTAACTTGTAAGTTCTGTTTGCCAAACAAACATCTATGTTGCCAAACAAACATCTAGTTCGGAGCCCTAAAAAGTCTGGCAACTGTTCTAACAACAGAACTTTGATATCGCCAGTGGGTTGTGGAGGTCAGATGGCAGTCACTTCGTGGGAAATATTCAAGTGCAGCCGTTTTGTAGTCGGACTGAACAGCTAAATTCAATAGATTTGAGGGAAAAAGTTTATTCTTTTGTAACTTTATATCAACCCCTCAGTAGAATTCTATGATAGGGTATAGGTACTTCTATAAAAGTTTCGATAAGTGAATAGTTTTTACTTAATCACACCAAAACTGGAACTGGAAAGAGGGCAGCCCAACACTTCAAACATACCTGTAAAATAACTGTTTATGGTTCAACAAAAACCAATCACACGTTGGGAACTACATAAAAAAAAAAAAAATCACACCAAAACAGTCAAATGAATCTGTGGAATTTTGACATAGAGATAGATTATGGTCTGTTGCAGGTTTATTAGTGCCTCGGTGAGCACGTTAAGCCGTCGGTCCCGGTTGCCATACAAACATCTATGGCAGTCGTTACGGGTAGTTGAAGCCCACAAAGTCCAACCAGTTTACTTGGAACTTCGATATCGCCATTGGTCATAATGACCATTGGTTGTGGAGGTCAGATGGCAGTCGCTCCTCGGAAAATATTGAAGTTCAGCCGCATCATAGTTAGACTGGAAAGCCGACCCCTGAGTTGAGAAAAAGGTTCAGAGAATGGAACAGATTATGGTCTGGCATAGCACAGAGGTTACTTGGGGACATTAAAAAGCCATAAAAAAGTGTGTAAACTGTGTTATATACTCACCGGCATCGCAGTCAGCTCCTCATACAAGCCTTGGAGATGTGTACCAAATAATAGATGCATTCGTACATCTTTTGCTAAACAAATTCTGCACATCAATAAATCTGCCATTTTATTTGCTTAAATCACAGTACGTTATTTGTAAACTGCAAATGATTATAGTATGGCTCTCGTAATAGATGTTGAAACTCTAATACTGCACTTTTCCATGTAGACTTTGCATAATTTCAAACAAATGACACGCGACACTTCAACTTTTTTTTAGGATGAAAACGAACAATTGTTTTATAGCATGTGTGAATTTAAAGAAATATATTAACAAAACTGATTAATATAGTGGGTAGGTTTAATCTTGTTATCACTGGTTTATTATAATAAATACCAAGTAAATAACATCCCATGTAAATAAAACAACCACACTATCCTACGGTTTCTGAGGAGAAAGTAAACAATTTTGTGAATTTTGACAGTGATTTTGACACTTTTGACGTTTGACAAATCAAAAATACAATATGGCTGACATTTTAAACGTTTCATTTACGAATAAGATTTTAAAACTACCTACTCAAATAGGTATTAAATCTGTTGAATTCGGTTGGGGTAATAATCTTCTTTTATATCGTAATAAAACCGTATTATGAAAGAAGTTTAGTACAATGGTACTACAAGAATTTGATAGTGAGGGCAGATGCAATAAACTATAGGTATTTGGGACTTGCTTGGGACACCGACTAAATTTTCGCATTTTTAATAAATTTTTAAAAAATCTTCAGTAGGCGTTAACATTTCGATTATTTTTGATGCTCAGTATATCACACAAACTTGATTGTCTTTCTGTCTCTTTGAAAGTGAAATCTATGGAACGGTGTGGCCAATTTTGACAAAACTGCCGCTGGCAAATACTTTATGCTTATTTTTGAAAAAGAACACCCAAAAAATTAACACCTTAAAAATCTAAATAGATGCATGTGAGGGAAGTCATGGGCACTGTTAGAAGTGCTCACATTACTTACATTCATACAACATTGACGTAATCTTGATCTATTACAAAGAAATCACAAAGGTCTTACAATGTCGCAAACATCTCATTATAAAACCTATCGTCGATAAAAAAGTAGGTAATTTGCAAAATGTTTTATGAAGTAGAACCGTCTGGAAATTGTTATGTGCATTTATTTTGTACTGACCTAACACAACAAACTTCACTGCAAAAACTTTGCAAAGGACGGAAATCAATTTGTTTTATTCATGAAAAATAACGATTGATAGCTTCTATCCCATTGAATAATACATTGCGCGATTATTTTTAATGATGCCTTGAACGTTTGTAGGTATCATAATTCTTTTTTATTTTACTTTTTATAATGTTTTATGAACGAATTTTTGAATCGACTGGTACGGGTTTTAATTGCGTTTAGTGACATCTATTGACAGTTTCTATAAAAAGTTGAATGGTGTGTTCGTTAATAATTGTTCTTATACTGGACAAGAGATGTCGCTAGTTGAATTTTTTGCTTTTGTTATTTCGATGTTTTCTACGTAAATGGCGGCAATTTCTTCAGAAGTTTTATGGAAGTGTGAAAGTGTCGTTAATATTTACGTAACTACTATGCTTGTTAAAATAGGAAAAATAAATGAATGTACCTAATAATTTTAGGCACCTGTTTATCAGGTAGGTACCTACTCGTACCTACTTTAGAATAAATAACCTAGTCAAAGTTACTTAAAAATAAAAAAGGTTTAAAGTAATGTAAAGTTGATCTGCCTACAAACCACGTGGAACTGCAAGCATCTCAAAAAAAAAAGAAAATAAATTTTAATATTGATTTTCATACATAATAGATCACATAAAATTACTTTATGGTTGGCCTTCAAGACCGGTATGTCAGTCACTCAAGAGATCTTCGTAAGACTTTCTTATGAAGAGGTGAATTTATTCGGCAGGCATAAAAAGATCAAACCTGTGCTTGGAAACGGAACGGCAAGGTCGTCTGAAGGCTGTATTTGTTTGGAGTTCTAAAAAGCTGTTCTGAATTTAATCTAGTTTTTGTATTTAAATAACATAATGTAGCTTTATTAAAAAGAAAATCATTTTCTACCAGTAAGTAATGCCCCCGATTCGCTCCAACGACGCGCCCCGACGCACCCTATTTTTTTTCGTGCGGTAACCCCCAGGGTACCACCCCCGTCGGCCATCGGGAGTGGTTATGTCGGAATCGAACCGACTAAAACTGCACGCAGTCTCGGGTCTTAATTACGATTAAGGTCACCCGATAGGCATATCCCTCGTACCCCAGCTGACTTCGGGCCATCTACGTTTTTTATGGCCCCCTTGCCCCCCGAGATGGACAATGGGGCGAGTATCACCACCTCGCCGGACTTAGCGCAGCAGCATCTCCCGTAGCGTGTTGGAGGTGCATCGCGTGGAGGTTCCGGCCCGCACCCCCGCCCCCAGTCCCTTATAGGGGTATGCTCTGACCAACTGAGCTGGACCCGTTCTAGAAGTTCGAATTTCTCCGATAACGGGTCCAGGTAGCTCAGTTGGTCAGAGCATTCCCCCTGTAAGGGACTGGTCACGGGTTCAATTCCCGTCCTGGGTGATCACTTTTTCCAATCAAAAATCATTACATATTTTTAGTCTGTTAATTTTCTCTTTGCCCCGACGCGATCCGATTGCCTCGAGCCTTCAATAATAAACTCTTCAAACCTTATAATAAGCATGATGATAATAAATAGGACAGCAGATTTTATGACCATACCCTCAAGTCTAGGGTATAGAACGTTCATACAAAACTTTAGATAAATTCAGCGGTTTTGAAGTGATGTCTGAGCATCGAAAACATTGTTACGATTTTATTATTTGTGTAGATAGATCACTTAAAATAGTAAGATAAAGTTTGAGATGTTATTCGCTTCACCTCAAACGATATAAGAATTATAATAATTTGAAATTCAATCAAATATCACCCTCCACACGTGACAGCATGACGCAAACGCACCCATACATAATGTTGCCATTCTTGATAAACAATCTGTCATTTTGTCGTTTAAACACATGGACCTGTAAAAACTACGGGCGGAGAGCGTTGAAGACGAGGCTGTGTTACAAAAATAGCGGCGGTTAACTATGTGTGTGTGAGTGAATTTAAAATGTAAATATTCTTATCTCTTCCATCTATCTAATCTCTCTCATATTGATAGCACAGGTCTCCTCTCCTCTAACGAGAGAGCTGAGAGGGTTTACACCTTAATCCACACACGCTGGCCTAATGCGGGTTGGTAGATCGAACATGTGCTTAGAATTTCTTCTAGGACATGCGGGTTTCCTCACGATGTTTTTCCTTCACCGTCAGCAGATGGTAAATCATGTGATTAGCACAATTATAAATTCCACAAAGTGAAATTCACATTGGTACAACTGTCTGGCCGGATTCGAACTCGATACCTCTGAGTAAAGGCCGCGTCCTTATCCATTCAGCTACCATCGCCTGCTAACCATGTGTAAGTGAATTTTGAGTTGCAATTTAGGTATTCTCCATCTATATACTGTGCCATCTGCTAGTCAGAAGGATACGTGGAGAAACTCGGAGCAGGCCTCTAGATGGCCACTCCTACCCCGGCTTGTGATAGCACAGTGGGAGGCGCTGCTCACCTCCGTTGCCCGGGTGCACCGCGTGGAGATACCGGCCCGCACCCATGACCATAGTTTAATACGTTCATGTTTAAACGACATTTGAATTTCATAACCCACACGTAAACTATTATAATGGCCAACATTTGGTATAATTTTTGAATAATATAGCCTGTAGGGAAATGGTAAGATGGGGTGGCGTGAATTTTAAAGCTAGCAATAAATTTAAATTAATTTTGTTTGATATTCCAAGTGAATTTTAATATCTGGTAACTTTCCTACCAATAGATGTGTTTGGAATATATATTACATCATACGTATCTAGGTGAATCTTATTATATATCTCCTACTGCTCACTTCTTCGTAGATTTTCCATCCAAATAAGCTATTATAGGTAAGCAGGTAGCTGAATGGATAAGGACGCGGCCTCATTTCAGAGGTATCGAGTTCAAATCCGGCCGGACAGTACCAATGTGAATTTTACTTTGTAGAATTTATATATGCACAATGATTTATAACCTGCTGACGGTGAAGGAAAAACATCGTGAGGAAACCCACATGTCCTAAAAGAAATTCTAAGGACATGTCCGATCCACCAACCCGCATTAGACCAGCGTGCGTGGATTAAGGTCTAAACCCTCTCAGCTCTCTCGTTAGACGAGAGAAGACCCGCGCCCAGCAGTGGGACATAAATGGGTTGCTATCAAAGGTTACATTTCTAATTTATAAGTCTGAGGTTTTCTTTCCTACCCTGCAACTGTACCTTTTTTGGATACGTTGACATGACTTCACCTCGCCTGATGGAAAGCTAAAGGCAAAGTCTCTGAATCGGGGGTCATCAGCCGATAGTGCTACAGTGGAGGCCGTCATCTTGACGGCCTCATCAGATGCTTTTTCACGCCCCGCTTAAAGGACCCGGGACTGTAGGAGGAAGGAAACACATGCGCTGGTAAAGAGTTCCAAGTCTTTATGGTGCGGCAAAGAAAAGAGGTCTTGTAGACGAACAAGGTCTTAGTGGGACTGGACCTGGGGGTGACGGGTAGAGTATGATGCCCCTGGTATTGTACACGTCCATAGGCCACGGTGACTGCTTTCCATCAGGTGGGCCGTATGCTTGTCTGCCACCTAAGTAGTATAAAAAACCACGCGGATGAAGTCGCGTGCGCAACTAGTAGTTAAATAAATTGGAAACCTAAATGGACCAAAAGTAGGTCCCTGTAGCACACCCATATTTAGACGACCTAGTTCCATTGATATTATTACCATATTGTTTTCTATCCCTAAGGTTGCAGGATAGGGCTGTGCCTGTGCCTCTGGAATAATCGATTAAATACCTACCTAGTTTTTGTAACATATTTTATGCTCAATGCAATCAAACGCCTAAGAAAAATCTCTGAATCCATCAATAGCGTCTTGAGAATTCTCACAGGCAGGCGTTTAATTTCGATACGGGTGCCAAGAATGAAGGAGAAGCAGTGTCTACCCCTGCTACTTCTTCGATAGAACCTTATCTGTCAATCGGCAGGTCTACCTTTACAAGTGAAGTTCGCTTGGGTCCAGAAGATCTGGGTATACTATACGTATGTACTTCAGAGACTCGCGCTGGCACCCTTTTTTATTACTGTGCGGAAATCCTCATGGATACCCACCCCGCGGCCAGCGGGGCAGGTTATGTCGGACTCTTACCGACTAAAACCGCACGCCGTCTAGGGTCTTCTGACGTCAGGGTAAGGTGGCCCAAAGAGCATTTCCCTCGCACCCGCTGTCGATCCTAATGCACTTTTTGAAACTTTTTGTGAAATGAAACTTTCAGGTGGGCCGGTCCTATGGTCACCGCGGCCTATGGACATGACCAGGGGCGTTACACTCGCGCTGCCGACCTTGGAGGGTGGAGGGAAGTTGAGGAGATTGGAGAAGGGAGTTGAGAGAGTTCCTGTACTGGCAACCCAGGAGAATTTGGTCTCCCCGCTGACAGCACAGAGTCCTATACTGCTGAATCTGCTGATTGGTACAGGGTTTCCTTTCGAGGATAGCAGGTCAGACAGCGCTCCCATAAAAGTGATGGGAGCGTCAGTGTTATGTAGTACAGTTCACGGCATCTAACTTGGCAAGGTTTTGGAGTAGTGTGGGCTTCACTACTCCAAAACCTTGCCAAGTTAAATGCTGTGCACTATACTTGTTTGTGGCAAAATACGTCGCATATAAACAAGTAATAGTGTACAGCATTTAACTTGGCAGGGTTTTGGAGTAGTGGGGCCCACACTACTCCAAAATCTTGGCAAGTTAGATGCCGTGAATTATAATTGATGAAATCTTTAGGCTACTTAAATAAAAGAAAGTCATATCAAATGCAAATGTCTATAATTTCAAATTCTACTTTTCTACTATAATAATCACAATTTCTACTGCAATCTACGTCATTTCTACCATCTACCACACAAAGCCATATTGTTTTATTTTCGTCACAACAACATAAAAATATTCATTTTTACTTAACTATTTTACATAACATAATATATAGTTCTATATAATCTGTCACTATTTCATGAGAATTTATATATATTTTATTTTTATTAGATTTATAATATTTTTGTTATAAAATAGCATCCATGACTTTGGGTATATACTTATATAAAATCACACTATAATTAATACATATTTTTCTTTGGATATTTGCCATTAGTAAGACATTATTTTTAACAGTGCAACAAATTTAATATTCTAATATTTAAAAATCTAATTTAATATTTAATTATATATTTTTTTCTACCAAATTATTAAGAGTTTTTTACAATATTCCCCTATTATTTCTACCTATAACTACTAATATGTCACCGTTCTATGGACCATATATTTCATATACACTTAAAACACTAAATATGAAATAACCGAAGAAAAGTAATTATTTTATTATGATTCAAAACTACTAGTACCGCTACTCGCTACTAGATGGACTACATCTATGGCTAGAATCTATTTTCTTGATATAATTAATTAATTATTATGTCTATTGAAATATAAAATTTGTTAAAGTACTTTTCTTCGGTGAAATTAAAAAAAATAAGTAATAAAACAGCCAATTTTGATGAGAGACAAGAATAAGGAACTTTTGATGCTCAAAATTCATAAAAGAACTAAAAATAAAAAATACATAACCAATCATAATGAAACTATAAATACATTCTACTCTAACTAGCACTTTTTTAACCGACTTCAAAAAAGGAGGTTCTCAAGTCGACTGAGTGAACTGATTTTTATGATTTTTTTGTATTTGATCAATTTTATTCCTGTGTGGTCCCATTTTGATTTGATAAGTTGAAGTCAGTTTTTTTAATTAACAGGAAATTGGAACTTTTATAATAGTTCAACATTCATCACCATAGAGAAACTAAAGAATCTTTTTTAAATTCTTGCCAGATATTAAAAAAATAATTTAACAAATTTTCGAATTTAAAAAAAAGCAAACATAATTATAAAAAAATAATAAGTTACAAATTTGTTTAATTCCAAGAAATAAATTATTTTGAGCGTTTCGTGCCTGTGATATGTTTATGTGTATATAACGGATTAAATTAGCTTTGACTAAATTCACTATGTGTTAACTATGCGAAATTTGTGAAAAAAAAAACTCAATTTAATTGTTCAAAGACTTCTATGAATACATACAAACAGTTATAAAAAAAATATGTCACAATTAATAAAAAATACTTTAAAAACTGTTCAATTTAAAAATATCTTTAACACAGATTATATTTTGCACAAGTTATAATTAAAATAAATACTTACGTGAATAATGATTTTCGCGCCTTTTACAGGTGACAGATTGTCAAAGTGAGTTTTTTTTTATAATCAATAAATAATCAAAATTATAATTATTATAATATTAGTTAATATACTTATAGTACGTAATAGAAAAATCTAAAATAACATGATCCCGCCTATTATTGTCCTGTATAGATCAGAGAATCTGGCCCGTGAAGGTGAGAGAAGGCAAATATTGAGATGAGTGTATGGTCAGATGAGGATAGATAAGATTAGGCATAAAGAGTAAGAAATGGTTTTATGCCCGGGCATTTTGAGTGGAAATAGTAAACGTTCCTTCACTTCACTGGGAATGAGTACCTATATTATAGGAAGTTTGTAGCGTTAATGAAAGAGAAGTTGTGAGGAAATTACTTGTCTTGGTTCAAACATGTATGGAATAGGGATGAATAATATCGTATGGAAGGCATTAAGTATGAAAGTAGAAGACTACAAGGGGAGAAGAAGAAAAGAGGTGATTGATGAGCATGGAAGAGGATATGGTTATGAAGAGAGTGAGTGTTGAGATGACCATAAACAGAGATGAATGGTAAATCTGCAAATGATACACGAACCCCAAATAAATTTGGGATAAGGGCAAGATAATGACGAGAGAAATATAAAGTGACAAAATTTATGTTTCCGTATTGTCAACGATTCAGAAAAGTCTTTAAGAATAACCAAATATAAATAAGAAAAAATATTCGAAAATAACGTAAATAAAACTTTTTGAACTACTGTTAAAACAACAAAATCGAACAAATTAGAAGTTCGTCTGTCTGTCGGTACAGTCACAGTCTTTTGAAAGTCTTTATTTTTATGAATAATTTTGAGACCAAAAAAATATCAAATTATCAAATTTCTTATAAATCTTAGTTATTTTAATATCTTCTAAAAATTGTGTGAAAACTATCAACTACTTATATAAAATAAAAAAATATTAATTTGTACTACAACTTTCAAGTCAGCATAGACAACAAAAAATCTACTTAAAAAAAATGATATATAATTATATCTTAGGTATATTATATTTTAATACTACTAATTTTGGGATATATATTTCTTATATATTTTTTTAATAATATTATTTTTCACTTTCTACTAACCTACTTATATTTTCCGCTACTGGCATTAATAAAACTCTCAAAAAATAGCATAAACACATCACAGTTGAAATTGAAATTTAAATAAAGATTCAGTGTTTTCTCGGCACCAAATATAAACTATACGTATCTTTAGGCAACGCCACACACGCCGGCTTCTGTCTCAGGTCTTCAGCATGCTCAGCAGCCACGTCAAACTCTTGCATGATGCTAGCAAACATCACAAAACTCATCGTCGTGACCAAGGTCTGACCAATACACGTTCTCTTCCCGATGCTGAAAGGTAAGAAATGAGGAATATTCCTCATAACACTCCATACCTCCTTCTCCGTTTCATTCTTCGCTGGCCTCTCACCATCAGATTCCATACCTGAATCGCAAAGCGAATTCCTTCGCACCTTCACTTTGCTCTTCTCCAAGAACCTTGTTGGGTCGAATTTTTCCGGTTCCTTCCAGTATTGCTGAGACATATTGAGTTCGTAATTATTGATAAAAACTACAGTACCTTTTTCTACGCCATATCCTGAGACAGAAGCATTTTCAGTCGCCACATGAGGAACGATAGGTGATGACGCATATCGAAGGCATTCTAAAACTGTAGCTTCAGTATACGGTAAACTCGGTCTATCCAAAAGGGTTACAGGTCTTTTTCCTTTCGTCAAAGAATCTAATTCAGCTTTTACCCTCCTACCAACTTCTGGATCTCTCGCTACAGCGGTCAGACATAACATCACGAGATTGCCCACCGAAGAATGACCACCTAAGAAATCTTCCAGCATGAAAATGATGGTATTCCTATCAACAGTTGGATCTTCATGCAAGACTCTTAGCAGTCCGTCCAAGAAATCATTTTCCGGGCCATCGGTATCCAAATTCATCTCCCTTTGTTCTACAATCCTGGATAGGATGAACTGCCTGATGTCATGAGACCAACTCGATAGTTTATCAAGATGTTTTTTGTAGAATGGCGAAAGCCAAGGCAAGAAGTCCACGGCGTATCCTTGATTAATCTCCCAGAAGATTTCGTCGAAATGTTCAACGACTTTTTTGAAATCTGCGTCAGTTTCGGCATCGAACCTAACATTGCACATGTAATGACTGAACATGTTCATAGCTGTGGTCATAAGGATTGGTTTGAGGTTGATTGCGGCTTCAGTACTCCTAGCTATTCCTTTCAGTGTTTGAATAAGTTCAATGGATTCGAAAGTGGCGACGTCTCCGATTCTGACGAAGTTATTGGTGTGCTGCTTGGGTCCGCAATGACGTCTAGCTAGGTTACGTCTCTTTAGCTGGAGGTTCGACCAGTCGCAAAGCGCCAAAGCTGTAACAAGGAAATATAATTGTTAGTATATTACAAGTAAATAGATAATAATATATATCACGAGTATGTAGGTATGACGACTTCTGGCTTAGTGGTAGAGCGTTCGACTGCTAAGTCAGTGGTCGGGAGTTTGATTCTTGTTCAGTGCAAAATATTGATGTGCATGAAAATGAAATTTGCATTGGTCTAGGTGTTTTTATTTATTACTTCTATACATATAAATAAGTATTAAAAAATGTAACTGTAGCACTATCGGTGTATGTAGTGGTGACCCCGTTCCTGTGACTTTACCTTTAGCTTACCATCAGGCGACGTAAAGTCATTTGGACATGTCCTACATAAAAAAATATAATTCTGATCGCGTTCCCATAACTCACAAAAACCTATTTCCGGAATAAAAAGTAGTGTTATTCCAGACCATAATAATAATTATATTTATTATGCTAAATTTCATTCAGACCCGTTCATCCGTTTTTGCGTGAAAAAATCATTCATACCAAAGACCATTCATACTAACAAATTTCGCGTCCATAAATACTATTGTAAAATTATAAAGTAGCTTGTGTCTGTACGTTATTTTTATTATTATTATTTAGTTATGACTAATATAATTATATTTTATTTATACATAAAAAATAAATTTGATTGGATTTGATTTGATTAGAGATAGTTATTTTAAAAAAAAACTTGCTTTAGGCACCTAATGTTATAATGAATGATTCTGAATTTTTTTTTAAATTATGGAACGCGAGCCTATCTACCTAGGTACTATATAAAAAAATATTGTGAACTGTGAACTGTAACTGAACAAATTTGGATTTGATGCGGTTTTTTACATTGGGACCTAAACATAAACTGGCGAAGTGTGGGTGCTAGCACCTCTGCCTACCCCTCCGGGGATATAGGCGTGAGTTTATGTTATGTTTTTGAATTGAAAGGTCTTGAAACTTAAAATCTTACTCATGTACCTTAATGTATTAACAATCGGTTGAGTAGAACCGTCAATATAGTCTAAAAACGCAAAAACCGACGTCCATACGGACGAAGCCGCGAGCTTAAGCTAGTTTATAATTATAGTACGATTAGTTATTAAGTCCAACTCGTGTAGTTTCATTAATTTACGCACTTACGGTATAACGTTAAGTTAAGCGTTTTTATGTGTGCCACTGTGGAGGAATGCCGAGCTAAATTCGAAATATCCAATTTCAAATACTTGCAGTGCAAGTAGGAAGTTGTGCATAAACAATGTTAGGTATAGAGTTACATTTTTTCGGCACAGACAACAATTGGCGACAGCCTGATTTAGATATTATGCCATTTTAATTTTGTTGTCTATGCACATTTTTGATGATTCTAATTTTTTTTTGTCTATTTATTAGTTTTTCTTTAAGTATATTAATTTTGGTGAATTTTAGTTTTTTTATTAGGATAGACATTTTATAATTTAATGTTCTACACAAAATAAATTAGAACATCATTTTAGGTAATTAACTGTTTGTTTATAATATTAAAATAACAGTTTTTATTAAAATGTAGCAAAAATTAAGTCTGTCTGTCTGTCTGTCTTTTTGTCTGTTTAAATTAAGTAATCTCTGAACGGCTGGGCCGATTTTGACAGGATTTTCAATGGCGGGTAAGTAATTTCACAAGGTGTAACATAGATTACGCTTATTTTAGAAATGGCGTTAGGTTTCCACGCAAAAGAATTATAATCTGAATCCCCTCGGACTAAATCGTGAGCGCAGCTAGTCATTACTGAAATAATAGACTACAAAACTTTCATGTTTCGTTCAAATTACTTGTCAAGTGTGTCCATAGACTAGATTCCCCTTCATGGCGCCTTGTGGCACAGCCGGCAACCAGAGAAGAACATTCAGATACCCTGCAACCTGAGTAAGTCAGCCCAAGGACGGGCGCACAAGGCAAGAGAGGTAGCGATTGTATACATCTACAAGCAGACCCGACAGACGTTGTCCTGCCCGACTGCAGAGTCATCTGCTGGGCTGATTACATACAAAGAAATAAAATTGCAGTGTCTGTTTGTAATATTCAAATACCTAACCAATTTTGGATGTACCTAATACACGGTAGCTACATGTATCAAAACGATTTTTTACAATTTTTGTCTGTTTGTTCCGGCTAATCCCTGAAATGGCTGGCCTAATTTACGACTCAACCCTAGGGCCATCTATTGTTTTAAAATGCCCCCTTTAACCCTCAGAAAGAGGGAAGGAGGGGCGTGCATAGCGCCACCTTACCAACGGCTTAATCTAGGGTGAAAAGCGACCGTCCTGTCACCCCCCCTTTGCACTCGGAGAACTAGTCTGCCCCTCGCCTCTGCCACTGTGCCTTCTGCTAGTCAATGGGATAAGGGACAAGATATTTGGTCGAAAACTACTATGGTGACTGTAATTGAGAATGCCCTTAACCTGCCTCAACATGGCCGCCCTGCATGCTCTTATAACTTAGACCACAACAGTCTAGTCATTAGATCATAAAGAAATTCGATCCAGGCTCCATTAAGTAATTGCAATTTGACTAAGCTTATACGTATTTAAATAATAAAAGATGACATAGGTTTATATTTGTAATCTTTATATACGAGTATAGGTAGGAGGTAGGACACGACGGTATCTCCCGTCCGAACTGAGCTGTCCGACTGGGGTAGTACCTCCGCCCTACAGAACACCGCCCCGTAATAACCATCGTGTTGTGTTCCCCAGGGTAAGTAGGGTAGCCAGAGCTCACTGTCAGCCCTCCTCCCTTCCCTTCAGGATAGGCAGCGCTTGTGTGACACCCTTAGTGTTGCACACGTCCATAGACCACGGTGACCGCTTCCCATCTGGTTGGCCGTGTGTAGTACCTACATGGTATAAAAAAGGTAGAGCCCTTTTTACCCAACTTCCGAAGAAAGGAGGTTAATGTTTTTCCGTGCGGAAATGCTCTGGATACCCTCCACCCTGCAGCCAAATACCCCTACCCTTTCTCTTGTAAAAAATTCAACTGTTAAACGTTAAACAAATGGTTAGAAGGAGTATATAGCTATAGGACTAGCCTACGCACGCGGCTTCACCCGTGTGATGTCGGTTTTCACGTTTTTTACTATATCTCCGGTTCTACTCAACCGATTGTGATCAAACATGCCTAAAAGTCTAAGTCTGACCAAGAACTTTCAAGCAAAAATAACCGTATCAAAATCCGTTCAGTAGTTTTTGCGTCCATCGCGCACAAACAGATAAAAAGACAAGAATTCAAAAAAAATATTTTCGTGTTCAAAATCATTCATATAACATAACCCAAGTATTTTTTTTAAACATCTCCAATATACAGACATAGCTACTTCACAATTTTATAATAATACGAGTATAGTATAGATCAGATATAGAATAAGCTTGTTTAGAAGCAACCTATTCACTCCCGAACTCCCGATGTAACGACTAGCGATTGCTAGGTTATATAGTTTGTCGGAAGCTAGGTATAGAGTTTTTTATATACATACACAGACAGACAGACACACACTGTAAAAAAACTCCAGTTATCTCGCAAACTAATGTCCTCATTACGCAACAAGCCAGGAAAGTAACGCTTAACCAAAACCTATTTATTGCCTTCGTACCAAGAAATATTGGCACAAGAAGGCAACACGCTCCATAGACAAGAACATTCTCTGAGGAATAGACAAGTCCGGTTTTGTTATAAAAAGTCGAGGCACAGGTATGCATCGAGTTCAGCCTCAGTTGTCAGTTAAACCAAAGGAGTAATGAATAAAATTATAGATTCAAATTGCATTCCTTTTTTAAAAAGGTCTGTGGAAATGTGGACAACTTTTTTTCTAATTTCGCTATTTTAACCTTGGTTTTAGATTAAGCATCAAACTAGGTATATAATTCTAAAGTAGCTGTGTTTGTATATTGGAGATATTTTTTTTAAAACTTGGGTTATGTTTTAAATGAACGATTCTGAACACGAAAATATTTTTTTTAATTCTTGTCTGTTAAAGAGATGGACGCCAAAATCTACAGAACGGATTTTGATGCGGTTTTTTTTTGTTTGAAAGCTCTTGATCAAACTTAGAATCTGTTTGATCAAAATAGGTTGACTCTAGTCAACGTTTTTTGACTATAAATATACTCCGGTTCTAACCGGAGATATTTATAGTCAAAAAACGTGAAAACCGACAACAATATTATTAAGTGCCCTTTTGAACGCAAGCGAGTTGTTGGTACCCTCAGATCAAATATTGAGAACCACCTCTTATTTTCGAAGTCGGTTAAAATTTCAATGGAGCACGCTGCATGAGGCAATTAGTAGAATTGTATGAAAAACCGGATCCAATTGATAAATCGATATTTGTTAGTCTTTTAAGCAAAACGGCTGAACAGATCTGGATGAAGGAACGAGAATAGATTCATCATTATCATCATAGCGTATAGCTCAAGAGCACGTTATGCCGTCGGTCCCGGTTGCCATACAAACATCTATGGCAGTCGTTACGGGTAGTTGGAGCCCACAAAAGTCCAACCAGTCTAACTTGGAACTTCGATATCGCTATTGGTCATAATGACCATTGGTTGTGGAGGTCAGGTGGCAGTCGCTCCACGGAACATATCGAAGTTCAGCCGCATCACAGTTAGACTGGAAAGCCGACCCCAACTGAGTTGGGAAAAAGGTTCAGAGAATGATGATTATCATCAATAATCATCATAGCGTATTGTCTAGAATAGTATTATTCTAGCGAGGGGTTGGGTTGGGGGGGGGGGGGGAGGGGGCTCGTTGAGACAGTTTCTGTGTTGACAACCAAGGAGACTGGTTTCCCCGCTGACAGCACAGAATCATACTACTATCGGTGTATGTAGTGGTGACCCCCGATCCTGAGACTTAACCTTTAGCTTACCATCAGGCGAGTTGAAGTCATATTGACGTGTCCGATATGCAAAGCTTGACTTTGCAATTTCCCCTTCCCCTAGCAACAGTTGGTAAATAAAACGTGTAAATTTTTAGGACTAGCGCAAAATCAGGGGCAAATATTTTAATCAAAGAAATTGCATTGCAGCAATACCTAATAATACAAAACATTACAGCAACGTAGAAAATCATCAAATTTTTAAAAATGGCCGTCAGCATTACTATCTAAATAAAATTCATTCATTAAAAATTGCGATATATATTTTAAAGTAGGCTATACACGTGACTTCGTCCGCGTGATTTTAGATTAATAAATTTATATTTTTTTACTCGGAATCCTAATTCTTTTTCCAAAATAACGAATGGAAATAAATCAAATTAAATTAAAAAAATTAAAGTAACCTAATTTCTTGTTATATCAGCCAGTGAAAGACCCATCAAAATCGGCCCAGCCATTTCAGAGATTGGCGGGAACAAACAGACAGACAAAAATGTTGTTTTTGTATACAGGGTGAATTTTTGAAGAGGGCTTGGATGGCCAAATCCCAAACTATAAGGAATAGTAAAAATGCTCAAAGGAGTCACGAGCCAGATTTTGAAGAAACTTAAAACCTCATCATTAGATTTTTGAAAAACCAATAATCCTAGCTGGGAATCGAACCCGTTGATTTTGAAAAATACACACCCTTTGTTATTACACCATATTCGGGGTTAATAATAATAACGGGTTCGATTCCCAGCTAGGTATTAAAGTTTTTCAAAAATCTAATGATGAGGTTTTAAGTTTCATCAAAATCGGGCTCGTGACTCCTTTGAGCATTTTTCGCTATTCCTTATAGTTTCCGATTTTGCCATTCAAGCCCTTTTCAAAAATTCACCCTGAATGTACCGTGCGTACCTACATCCAAAAATAATGTACTTACTTAGTAATAAATTGTCCTTAAAAACGGTTCAACCAAACGCGTAATGTCTATCTGTTCGCGATGGACGCAAAAACAATTGAACAGATTTCGATGCAGTTCTTTGTTTGAAACTTAAAATCGTACGCATGTTTGATCATAATTCGTTGAGTAGAACCGGCGATATAGTAAAACCGCGAAAATCGAAGACCACACGGGTGAAGCCGCGGACATGGCTACAATAAAAACATTTTTTTTTAACTTTCGACTAGGTACTTAAAGCTTATTATAAAATTCAAGATTATTTGGATGATAAAGAAGCTTAGAAATGAACTGTTCACTCAACTATGTTACTCTAAATAACATTGTATCTAGACTAAGGCAATTGTTGTAAATAGACCAAAAAAAAAAACAGCCCGCTGAGTTTCTTGCCGGAGTCTTCTCAGGTCTGGGCCGCGTTTCGAACCGGTGGTCCATTTGCTTCTATAATATTTATAATTTTGACGTTTTGTAAGTGCCGCTTATAATGGTCTATACAGAATAAATGATTTTTGACTTTGACTTTTGACTTTGGTAACTATTTGTCTGTTTGAATCAGATAATCTCTGAAATGGCGGTACCGATTTAAATTTCTACTACTATTAGCAGTTATTTTGAATTTTGACTGTTAAAAAAAATTTTGTTTAATTTTGCTACGAAATATCGTAGCACTTTTAGGGTTTCGTACACGAAGGATAAAAACGGAACTCTTAAGGGTAAAAACGGAACCTTATTACTAAAACTCCGATTTACATCAGTCTGTTTGTCTGTCTGTCTGTCTGTCTGTCACTAGGCTGTATCTTAAGAACCGTGCTATAGGTATTTCTTTTGCCGCTATATCAACAAAATACTAAAAACAAAATAAATATTTAAGAGGATGATACTACTATCGGTGTATGTAGTCTATAGGCCACGGTGACCGCTTGCCATCAAATGGGCCGTGTTCTTGTCTGCCATCTAGGAAGATAAAAAAAACATCAAATGTGTTTCTTTGCCGTTTTGCCGTTTTACCGTATAGTGCTACGAAACCCTTCGTTTGGGAACCGATTCACACTTAACCGATTTATTTTTATTTCATTAAATTAATTATAACACATTATTCAACAAAAATTCTAATATACGTGAAGACAAACAAACACACATTTATTGCTTAAATCATAACCATTTAGATTTTAGCGTAATCGGATAGATAATTATCTACATACAGTCGAAAGGTCCAGTGTTTGATTCCTGGTCATTACACGACAATAAAAACAAGACAATACAAAAAAATGTTAACAGCACAGAAAACTCCCTCTCCCCCTCAAATTTCACCTCCCCAATCCCCCAAACTTAAGGGTCGGCAGCGCGAGTGTGACACCCCTGATGATGCAGACGTCTAAGATCACGGTGATCGCTTCCCATCAGGTGGGCCGTGTGCTTTTCAACCACCTAAGTTGTGTTTTTCACACTACTTAGGTAACAGACAAGCACACGGCCCACCTGATGGGAAGCCTGTCAAAAAAAAGGGGTGTCACATTCGCGCTGCCGATCCTGGTAGGGGGGTGGGGTTTGAGGAGTTTGTAGAGGTTTAGGGTGTAAAAAAAAGTATAGGTACATACATAAGTAACATACATACATACAAATCACGCCCTTTTCCTATTGAGGTAGGTAGAGACAACATCTTTCCACTTGCTACGATCTTGACTATACTCCTTTCGCTTCTTCAACTTCTATAATTGTCTCTGTCGTCGGTTATATTAAAAAAAATATACTCACAGTTATTCCTGTCTCCCGCGAAGAGTTGGTGGAATCTCAGGAAGTCTGGCCGCCCTCCGAAGAATTTCCCATTTTGATTCAGGACCTCTCGAATCAATTCTAAATTGTTAACTACTAAACACTTCGTAGTTCCCAAAGTTATGGTGAAAATGTCCCCATATTCCTTAGCCAACTCCGTAAAAGATTGGAAAGCCGACTCGCATTTCCCCAAAAGGTGTAAACTACCTATAATAGGGAAAGGAGAAGGGCCCGGCGCCTCTTTTAAAACAACCGTCTTGCTATCACCATACTTATTGATTTTTTTATAAGTAATGGTGTTTTTAAAATAAAATTTGTACACCGCGATTAAAAAGACGGCTATCCAAAGTAGTGCACTCATCATTTTGTTCTTTTAAAAAAAGATTTTTTGAATTTCGAGTGACTACACCGGTGGCGGGAACTACTCGTTCGGTAGCACTGAGTTCCGAACGAAGCGGCCGCCTATTTATAGGGAGCGCGCCAAATTTGCATTCTCAATTTAAATTTACAAACTGTTTTTGCGTTCGGCCATTTGTTTTATGGTAAATATTGAATAGGTATGGTAGTTGTTCCCCTCAATCGCAATCTAATATCATAAAGTGTAAAGAAAAGTTTGTTTGTTTGTTTAGTTGAACGCGCTATTCTCAGGAACTAGGTAGGTACTGGACCGAATTGAAAAAATATTTTTGAGTTGAATAGCTTTTATCGAGGACGGTTTTATGCTTTATATCATCACGCTACTGCCCATGGGAGCAGAGTAGTATCTTATTTATGTCTACCAATCGGGCAAATTTTTACTTATACATAAATTACGAAATTACAGGCATGTGTATGGGTTAAACAAGTGCCACGGGCACGAAGTATGTTACGGGCGAAGCCGCGGGGGATAACTAGTATTATTATAAAATTTTGTAAAGTTCTGTGTCTGTAAATTGAAGATATTAAAAAAAACTTGGGTTATGTTAGGTACCTATATGAACGATTTTGAACACGAAAACATTTTTTGTCTGTACATTGGAGATACTTATTAAAAAATACTTGGGTTATTTTATAGAACGATTCTGAACACAAATATTTTTTTTTGGAATTCTGGTCTGTTTGTTGGTTTGTCTGTTTGTTTGTTTGTCTGTCTGTCTGTCTGTGCGCAATGGATGCAAAAACCACTGAATGGATTTTTATGTTTTTTTTTTGGAAAAGTCTTGTTCAGATTTAAAATCTTACGCATAATTTGATCACAATAAGTTGAGTAGAACGAAACGCGAAATCCGACGTCCACGCGGGCGGAGCTGCGGGCATAGACTAGTATTGAATATTTTTTTTTAGATAGTAGCCTGTGACGTTCAAGTTTTAAAATTGATTTTAAAATACCCCTGTAAGTTTCTAGTCTAGTTTTTATATTTTTTTAATAGTTACTACTACTTAGGTGGCAGACTAGCACACGGCCCACCTGATGGGAAGCGGTCACCGTGGCCTATGGACGTGTGCAACACTAAGGGTATTACATACGCGCTGCCTACCCTGAAGGGAAGGTGGTGCTAGAAGGGGTACAGTGAGCTCTGGCTACCCTACTTACCTTGGGGAACACAACACGCTGGTTATTATGGGGCGGTGTTCTGTAGCGCGGAGGTACTACCCCAGCAGGACAGCTCAGTTCGGACGGGAGATACGTCGTGTCCTACCTCCTTTGTTTTTTAAATCACCTCTTTATCATTTTATACTCCTTTGTTAAGTATTTTAGGGACTTTAGTTATGTAAAACACTATTGTCGATAATGTTATGTATTTCGTATTTCGCTCGTATTATAAACTAAAAACTATCTAACTAAAAACTTATGCATAAATTAACAATTGTAGGGTAGAAACCAATATGGCTTCGTACTTAATACCGCGGTAGCCTAGTGGTTTGGGTAATGGACTGCTGAGACGAGGTCTCGGGTTCGATCCCAGGTTCACCATGGCACACACCAATGACTTTTCGATGCTTTTCGAAGTTATGTGTGTATTTATCGCAGGTTTATTAGTGCCTCGGAGAGCACGTTAAGCCGTCGGTCCCGGTTGCCATACAAACATCTATGGCAGTCGTTACGGGTAGTTGGAGCCCACAAAAGTCCAACCAGTCTAACTTGGAACTTCGATATCGCCATTGATCATAATGACCATTGGTTGTGGAGGTCAGATGGCAGTCGCTCCACGGAAAATATCGAAGTTCAGCCGCATCACTGTTAGACTGGAAAGCCGACCCCAACTGAGTTGGGAAAAAGGTTCAGAGAATGATGAGTGGGTTCTAGACTGTGGCAACAAGTTCTAGATCTTTATAGAAATGTGTGGAAAGTCTATTATAAAAACAGTAGTGTGACATACTTAAACATAGATTCTGTTATGACACGACTTCGAATAAACAAAATGTTCCACCCATTTATTTCTTAGTAATAGCACAGATAACATAATGTATTCGTAATGCCGGGTACACGCTGACTAAAAGACCACGAACGAACTCCTATGGATTATAAAGTATTATTGTGTCCCTTGCTTGTTATATAAATATTTAGCAATCAGCTATTGACCACGGCTCAGCCTACTCGAAATTTTTAAACCAGTTCCCGCAACCCATAAAAAGTGCTATTCCTGGAATAAGAAGTATCTTTTGCGTTACTCCAGACTATAGGCTATCCCTGTGTCAAATTTCAGCCCAATCCGTTTAGCGTTTTTGTATGAAACGGAACAAACATTCATACTTTAATAAACATTACATTTTAACATAATTACCATCGTGTTGTGTTCCCGCCGGTAAGTAGGGTAGCCAGAGCCCACAACCCCCCACCCCCTCTCCTCAATCCTCCCCTCCAACCCTGCTCAAACTCCTCAACCCCCTCCCCTTCAAAGGTCGGTAGCGCGAGTGTGTATATGCCACGGTGACCGCTTCCCATCAGGTGGGCCGTGTGCTTGGTTGTCACCTAAGTGGTATAAAAAAAAACTTTCTACAGATGAGACGTTCGCTTCGTTTGCTTGGTGTGTACCAGGCATCTACCTGTTACGTGTCCACGCCCCATATCCTCGGACTGGTTGCGTTTCAAAGTGTTTATCTATCTACCTATCTACCTACCTATAAATACAAAGAAAATATCTCTTTGTTTCTCCTACATCTGATTGTGATGTAACTTTGATAAGTACTACTTTTTTATACCACTTAGATGGCAGACAAGCACATAACCCACCTGATTGGAAGCGGTCACCGTGGCCAACGGACGTGTGCAACACCAGGGGCATCACACTCGCGCTGTCGACCCCGCAAAAACCTTCTAATGCCCTTCTTGAAGAACCCCATATTGTAGTCGCTAGGGAAAACCACGGCAGGGAGATCATTCCACAGCCTAAGCGTGCGCGGAATAAAATTCCTTTCAAAAACAGTGCGCACTGCAGGCGGATGCAATGTGTGAGGATGAATTCCCTGCCTGTGGCTCGCTCGCTGTGAAGTGTGTGGTGTTCTCGCAGATTAAAAGAAAAGCTTAGAAGTAGGAGAAGATATTTGTCACTAGAACTAAAGATATCTGCCAAATATCAGAACAATCCAGAACAAGGGGGTCAGTTTTCAATGAATTTGACCCAAACAAACAGGGTCAAGTAAAAAAAACTTAACCTTTCTTGGCAGTCGGGTAATAAAAGCGTTTAAAAAAGCGTGTAAAAGTTAGGTACCCAAAAACATATAATTTAAAAAATAAAAAACCCGATTGTGTAAAAAACTAAAAAGAAAAAAAAAGCACTTAGTTGTCCTGTGGTCTAGAAACATAACAACTTAACAGTCGGGATCCATTGAAAAATTGCAAGGGCAATGAAGATTGCCTGTCGAATTCGTAATGGATCCCGACTATTCAGTTGTTCTATTTCTAGACCAAAGGGCATCTAAGTGCTTGTTTTTTTTTTTCATTTTAGTCCCTTTTTAAGCCTTTTAATTTGATATCCATATTGCAGTACTTATACAATTCATTTTTATTTTTTTCCCCTTTAAACTATAGCGTATTACAGCGGCCATGTTGGTTTTTTTTTCGCGTCACCTATCTAAGAACACTTGGGTTACCGAGACGAATCTAACGATATATTAATTAACCAAATCCGTCTAATGGTTTGGAAGATATGAGGTAATGCTCTAGATCTTGCGAGACAGACGATTAGGTTATGATTAGGTGAGCGGTCCCCGACGAGACAAACTGTTAGTTAAAAATATGAATACGTAAATAATATAGCTACCTATGATAATAATAAAGGTTTAATACTTAGGGTAGATAGGTCATAGTATAATAGTTATTTTTTTTACTTTTTTATAGGTTTTTTATTGTGCTTTTTTGTGAGTCAGGGGTTTTTTTAATTTTTAATTTAATTTTTATTTCATGCTTTTTATAGGGATAACTTAAGTATAATAGCTAATTCATTACTTAATTTCAACATACGTATAGTCTATCAACAATTATTCAGAGCTAATGCGAATTGCGCGGAGTGTGGTTACAGAATTAAAATACATTCCACTCGTCATATCTTTCGAATAGCTTGACCGATTTTCATAAAACTTGCGGTATCGTGATGTGTAAGTTATGACCTTTCATTTGATACCCAACACGGATATATTTGAACACTTTCAATTTTTCATCACCACTTTCACCCCTTATATCTTTGAAATGGCTTAACCGATTTTCATAAAACATAGCTAAGAACACTCTCCCCCAACCTATCTTTCAAACAAAAGAAACAGAATCAAAATCGGATAATCCGTTTGGGAGCTACGATGCCACAGACAGACTTACAAACACACACACACACATACACACACACACGTCAAACTTATAACACCCCGTTCGGGTTTCCGTCGGGGGTTAAAAAGATACGCGCGAAAAACATAACCCTTCTTATCAGTCGGGTAAAAAGCGTGTAAAAGTTACCCAAAAAGTCCAGAAACATTGCTTAACGTCTCGACCCTTCAATCCCTTGACCCTTTTTCCAATGAAACTGTACTCCGACCCTTTTCGAAGCTTACAAATAAAGGTCATGAAAGTTTCAAGATGGCGGCCAGTACAGGCGTACTTGCACCATTGACATAAGTAATATTATTTCTATCACGTGCTATAAATGTGGGATTGCATTGACATGTTTACATACGCTTTCATGCTCAACGTCTGGTGGAAAGGAATTGCATCATGTTTTCCAGAATTTTAAATAAATAAATATTCTACGATATTCTACACAGCGTTCCCTAGACCCAAAGTAAGTATAGTTTAACTAGCTTCTGTTATGGATTCTAGAATGCGAATAGATGATTGCAACCTATTATGTCCTATTGCTGGGCATTGGTCTCCTCTCCTCTAACGAGAGAGCTGAGATAGTAGCTGAATGGATAAGGACACAACCTCTTCTCAGGGGTATCGAATTCGAATCCGGCCGGACAGTACCAAAATGAATTTCACTTTGTGGAATTTATATGTGCTAATCACGTGATTTACCATCTGCTGACGGTGAAGGAAAACCATCGTGAGGAAACCCACATGTCCTAGAAGAAATTCTAAGGACATGTCCGATCCACCAACCCGCATTAGGCTAGCGTGTGTGGATTAAGATCTAAACCCTCTCAGCTCTCTCGTTAGAGGAGACCCGTGCCCAGCAGTGGGACATAAATGGGTTGCTATCAAACAACATAGCAAGTTAAACAAAAGTTTGTATAGTAATTTGGTTCCAATTAATGAATGAATTCATTCATTCAAGTTCTTTGTGGATGCCCTTATAACTTATGCAGTCCTAGTATATTTTTAAAATTAAACTGTCACCTATAAATACATTTTGGTACCACGTGACCAAAAGCCCTGTATCCAATTTAGAGCGTTGACCATACTATGGTCACGTTGTTTTACACATGGATTTAGATTGGTGGTTTGACCTCAGTATAATATACTAGTTACCGCGCGCGGCTTCGCCCGTGGACATCGCTGATACCTACCTAGTCGTCAAAAAGTTTTTTTATATAGGTAACGTCAATGTGACTTCACCTCGCCTGATGGTAAGCTGAAGGTAAAGTCTCTGGAAGGAGGTCCTCATTACATACACCGACAGTGCCATAATAGCGGCCCTCAACTTGACGGCCTCATAAAATGCTTCTTCACGCCCCGTTTAAAAGCCCCGAGATTATAGGAGGATGGAAACACATTTTTGCGTGCGGAAATCACCAACGGATACTACCACTTCTGCCGGCAAGCGGGGTTGGTTATGATGGACTTAAATCGATTAAAACTGCACGCTGTCTCAGGTCTTCAATCACCGGGGCGTAAGGTAACCTAAAACACAATCTTTGTCCTCGCACCCCGGAAGCTAGAGGTTCGGTGCCTCTTTCCTTTGCAGCACCATCAAAACCTGGAATTCTTTACCAGCTCACGTGTTTCCTTCCTCATACAGTCCCGGGTCCTTTAAACGGGGCGTGAAAAATCATTTGATGAGGCCGTCAAGCTGAGAGCCACCATTTTGGCACTATCAGTGTTTGCAATGGTGACTCCCATTCTAGAAACTTTGCCTCAGCTTACCATGAGGCGAGGTGAAGTCATGTTGACGTGACCGACATAAAAAAAAAACCTGTAACCTGTTAATTTATAGATAAGGTTTTGACGCAGGTTATTCTTCCCAGAGATTTGGAGTCACCGGGGTACGAGCGAAATGCCTCATGGGCCACTTTGCATCCTGGTGCCGGCGTCAAAAGACCCAAGACGGTGCACGGTTTTAATAGGTAAGTGTCCGACGAGCGGGGGAGAGGGTATCCATAAGGATTTCTACACGAAAAAAAAGGGTTATGGAGTCAGACGGCAGTCGCATACATAAAAGTCAAGATACCCTTAGTGTTGCACACGTTCATAGGCCACGGTGACCGCTTCCCATCAGGTGGGCTGTGTGCTTATCTGCCACCTACGTAGTATAAAAAAAAAATAATTCAAAGAGTAAGCCTTGGATGCAAATAAGATTGGATTGAGGGTTGCCTATGCTTAGAGTAGCGTTAACAAAATCCTTAGATCAGTTTTGTATGTACCTACAGAACCCATAATACGAAAATCTGACTAACTCATGATAATAATATGACCTATTTCTTTATTGTTATCCATTTTTCCTTTGTATATTCCAAGTATTCTCGAAAATTCCTGCAACTGTTTCCCAATAAACAGGTAAAAGTTTATATATTCTGCGACTTAGAATAATATAGTCCAGTTTCCTAACTGTCTACGAGAACGAGATGGCAATAGGGTGGCTAACGTGTGGGACACGTACGGAAGATACCTATTAAATGATGAATGAAATGAATATCGCTTATGAACGTTTTCTTGATCAGTGGGACTTAATACGTCCATGGTGGGACTACTATGAGACTTATATTCGAAACTTCGGACTCAAACGAAAGAAGTAGCAGTTATTTAGGTTTAAAGGAGGTTGTAAGCTAAAGGCATAGTCTCAGGACTGGGGTCACCACCACATACACCGGTAGTGCTACAGTGGCCCCGCTAAAAGGCCCCGGGACTATAGGACTTATGCATGCAAACTTATCTTCTTTTTGGTCCATATAAATGTGCAATTAAACAGTCTGTTAAGAGAACAGTGAACTTGCAAAAGGAAAACCACATTTGGGAAAAAACAAATTCAAATTCCGATGCCCCAATATAACTTCTCTGAATTCAGTATTTGAGTAATTCAGTATTCATAACGGTACTATTGACTAACGTGTTCTAGAACTGTAGGATAACGAGCGAAGTTACGGATCGTAGTTTCGGGCATAGGCGTATCAAGAGGGGAGGCGGGTGGGCCAGACCCACCCAAAAATATCCCAGTGCCCACAACAGGATGTTGGTTTACCGATTCAAAATACTAGAGGTCTAGAAGGTCACCTTTAAAGCAACTTTACAAACTATTACTTCTTGGGTCACGGCAGTGCTCCCGCCGAGATAACACAGCGGACAGGGAATACCTTTTCTCAAAGCGTTTGCTAGAGAGTCTTAATGTAAACATACCATGCTGAGAATACCTACATGGCTACTAGTATTCTGCTTTAGAACTTTTTATTTAGCAGGGGTGTATTATGGTGCAGGGGGGGGAGCCTATTATTTGTACCTAACTTTAATACAACCCTTGGCCCACCCTGCAAAATAACGCCAATGGTTTCGCGCAAGTGATATACCTATTCGTACCTTTAGGTTAAAGTGAGTAGATACGGGCCGGAACCTCCATGCAGTACACCCAGTCAACGGAGGCGAGCAGCACCTCCCACTCATCCTGGGAGACGCTGTTGCCTGCGGCAAATCCGGGCGAGGCAAGAGTGGCCCTATAGAGGGCTGCTCCGAGCCTCTCCACGTGTCGTTGAAGAATGGTCAATGGTCACCCATCCTAAGATAGATGGAGGTAGGACACGATGGTATCTCCCGTCCGAAATGAGCTTTTTATAACTCGCCCGTGGCGTATTTCGAACCCCGATGTACCCTTATTAACTCACATAATTATGCTCATAATTTATCAGTTTTCCTAAAATATATGGGCATCTACCGGAATTGTTCACATTTATGATTATTGCTCTGCTCCCTTGGGCAGTAGCGTGATGATAGTCAGCCAACATTCACGGATAATGTGGCTTTCTATAGGTGAAAGAATTTTTTAAATCGGTTCAGTAGATCCCGAGATTGCCTACCCCTTACAATTTAACAAACACACAAACTATACCTCTTTATAATATTAGTATAAATATAGATTAAGTATTATAGATGTAGGATATTCGGGTCTGAATCCACCCCCTCACTGCCTACGTCGATACCTTCGCTCCACCACTAAATTCACGATGGTGCCAGCGACCTACATAGGAACTTACATGGGTTGTATCATTTTCACGTGGCACAGTTCTATTGACACGCGTCTAGTGGCTTCTATCCAGGTCATGTTGGCGACAGGCGGCGCCCCTAAATAGGTCAGTTGCACAGAACTTATAAGAGGATAGAAGTGTTCGTTCGTTTTCTACCATGGGCCTTAGTATGAGCCGGAGATGGTCCGGGATATTCCACACTATAATCTATCTATAAAGGAGGTAGGACACGACGGTATCTCCCTTCCGAAATGAGCTGTCCGACTGGGGTAGTACCTCTGCCCTACAGAACACCGCGGCCATAATAACCATCGTGTTTTGTTCCCGCCGGTAAGTAGGGTAGCCAGAGCTCGCTGTACCCCTCCTCTCCCACCCTTTACTAGCCCTCCCCCTTTCTTTCAGGATAGGCAGCGCGTGTGTGACACCCTCACACGTCCATAGGCCACGGTGACCGCTTCCCATTAGGTGGGCCGTGTGCTGTGCTAGTCTGCCTCCTACGTAGTATATAAAAAAAATCTGTACCAAATTTCAGCCAGGTCCATTCAGCCATTTTTGCGTGAAAGAGTAACAAACATACATCCAGACATACATTCTTACAAACTGGTAGTAGAATAGGTACTTACCACCGATTACGTGATAGCAACCCATTTATGTCCCGCTACTGGGCGCGGGTCACCTCTCCTCTAACGAGAGAGCTGAGAGGATATAGACCTTAATCCACACACGCTGGCCTAATGCGGGTTGGTGGATCGGACATGTCCTTAGAATTTTTTCTAGGACATGTGGGTTTCCTCACGATGTTTTTCCTTCACCGTCAGCAGATGGTAAATCATGTGTTAGCACATATAAATTCCACGAAGTGAAATTCACATTGGTACTGTCCGGCCGGTTCGAACTCCATACCTCTGAGAAGAGGCCGCGTTCTTATCCATACAACTACCATTGCCGATTACGTAGGTAATGTACATATAATAAACACTTCTATACATATGATTATTTCTATGGTCAGCTATATACCAAAGAATTGGATTCATTCAAATAAAAAAAAAGTTGCCATAGTTTCACAGAAGTTAGAAACTGTTCAATATATTGTTTGTCTGTTTATTTGGTCCAGTGTTTAGTGTAAACTACTGTACTGATTTTGATTCAATTTTTGCGTTATATGCAAAGAGACTAACAATATATTTGAATCACAAGCCATCCTCACAGGCCAGTCACTCGCGCTGCCGACCCTGGAGGGGGGAGGGTTGAGAAGGTTAAAGAGGATTGGGTGATAAGACGGGGTTTGTGAGCTCTGGCTACCCTACTTACCACCGGGAACACAACACGATGGTTATTATGGGGCGGTGTTCTGTAGGGCGGAGGTACTTCCCCAGTCGGACTGCTAAGTTCGGACAGGAGATACTGTCGTGTCCTACCTCCGTAATTGGAGTAAAGTAGGGCTGCAAATCAATGACTATTCCCCCCCCCCCCCCCATCCGCCAAACAACTGATAAATTGCCACCACAAATTTGCCGATGACATTGTTTACTATCAGAAAAAGCTGAGGTACTGGAAACAATGATGCAATCATTGCAAGTTTCCAACCGAAATGTAGACTTAGAAATAAATTTGGGAGTCGAACCGGCTAAAACTTTTTTTTTATATTCAGTCCGTCAGTAGACTTAACCCCGCTGGATGGTAAGAAGCTAGGGTAAAGTCCAGAGGGTACGGGCCGCCATTCCAGACACCATTCGTCCCAAAACAGCGGTCCCTACCTTGACGGCCTAGACAGATGCCTTTTCACGCCCCGCTTAAAGAACCCGGGATTGTAGGAAGAAGGAAACACGTGTGCAGGAAGTGCGTTCCAGTTTTTAATTGTGCGACACAAGCGCATGTAATCTCAGGTCTTCTAGCGCTGAAGGTGTCACAACAGGCACTTCCCTCGCACACGAAATGACCTTCCAGTCCTTGTTTACAGCATGTGGGATCTAGAGCAGACTTCAAATCGTCTAAGACGCAATATGGCTGCTATTGTATCGCATTGACCCAATTTATTCAAAAATAATGTAACGTCAGTAAAAACTTCATTGAATAAGTATTTCGGCAATGGCGGTAATGCGAAGTTGTGGGTTCTTGAAAATTATTTCACGAGTCGGCAAAAAGAAGGTGGACATTCCGCATATACGAATCGCTTAAGCAATCTATATCTATACTAATACTAGCTGTTGCCCGCGGCTCCGCCCGCGTGGATGTCGAAATCCGGTCCAAAAACTATCCTATCTCTCAAGTTGGATCGAACTGCACATGGTGTGCGAATTTTATTATAATCGGTTAAAATGGTTTAGGATTCCATTGAGGACAAACATTGTGACACGAGATTTATATATATTAAGATGATACTAATATTATAAAGAGGTAAAGTTTGTGTGTTTGTTAAATTGTAAGGGGTAATCTCGGGATTTACTGAACCGATTTTAAAAATTCTTTCACCAATAGAAAGCCATCATTCGTGAGTGTCATAGGCTATCTATATATTTCATTGGAAAACTGGAATTTACACCCGGGCGAAGCCGGGTCCCGGGTCGCTAGTCTATACATATAATAAATCTGTAACTGATCGGTGTCTGTACCTACTAACATGGAAGATATATGAGAAAAAATATTATTAGGGGACTTTATGAATGTAATAGATGCCAAAACAATGATTTTTAGAATTTTTGTCTGTGTCTCTATTTGTCCGCACCAAATTTTTGTTCACGCTGGGATCAAAAACTACTGGAGGGATTTTGATCAAACTTGGTACGATTATAGTTCATAGTTCTGGACAACATTATAGGCTACTTTTTATACAAGCTGATACCCGTGGCTTCGCCCGCACTTCGTTATTAGGTCGTTTTGGGTCATATCTCCGGTTCTACTTAACCAATTACAACCATACTGTTTTCATGCGGTTTTTTTTTATTAGAAAGGTCTTGTTAGACTCAAAATCTTACGCATATTTGATCGCAATCCACTGATTAGAACCGGCGATATAGTAAAAAAACGCGAAATCGACGTCCACGCGGGCGGAGCCGCGGGCAACAGCTAGTACGTTATTATGCGTACAGCTAAGGAGTGGCCCTGCTTGAATCAGTGTTTCCGGAAAGCTATAACCTGGGAGTCTTTAAGTCTAGAGTGAACAGGTTGCTTCTAGGTAAGCGTGCTCTATCGTCGAACATATCTTCACTTACCATCGGGTGAGGGTTCTGAGGTAACAAAAAAAGCAGTTGAATTGAGAATCTCCTCCTTGTTTGATTCAGTTATAAAAAGCCTTTCAAGATTCACCCGTGGAAATTAATATGATCCATAACATAAACATAACATAACATAAACTCACGCCTATATCCCCGAAGGGGTAGGCAGAGGTGCTAGCACCCACATTTCGCCAGTTTATGTTTAGGTCCCAATGTAATAGGTGACGAGCCTATTGCCACTAACCGGGCACTTATAAACCTGCGATAAATACACACATAACTTCGAAAAGCATCGAAAAGTCATTGGTGTGTGCCATGGTGAACCTGGGATCGAACCCAAGAGTCTATATTAATATCCAAAGTTAAGTAAATGATTTTTATTTGTATCTGAAGGATCTCCAAGACATCCCGCCTCATGCGGAAGCATCCAAATGTACCGAATACATGTAAGTTAAGCGGTAACCTTCTACCACTTGGACTCCTAAAAAAAAACTGTCAAAAAACCCCAATTTCCATATAAAATTCCATATTTTTTGAGGAAGACGAATTTCCAAGTAAGTTTTTTGGTTGTTTTCGCATAGAATTGCAAATTTCTTTGATAATATGTGTTGCTACACGGTGACGCGGCCCATTTGGGATGTGATTTATAACAGATCACATTTACATATCTTGGCTATTTGCTTATAGGTATTATTATATGCTCACGCTAGTGTGGTACACGGAGGGTGAGTAGTCTACAGTGGTACCTACATTTCGACAGAAATTTTTCACGTTATTTCACGTGATAGATGATTTTACAAATAAAACACGAATGAATTGAAAGTACCTTAATTCTGTCACCCTAGCAGAAGCAGGCAGTGGGGGTGCGCGTAAACCGGAAAACTGGGGAAACCACAAAACAAAAAAAAATTAATGTTCTGTGGGGGAAACCGTGGTTCCTAAACCCGAGGGAGGGCATATCGAACCGACCCACAATATCAAGAAAAGCTATAACTACAAACTAATATTTTTTACTTTTTAGTGTAGGTACAGAAATAGAAAATTACCTATTTATGAGGTTTATTATGTACAAAGGCATCAAAAAACTAATTTTTGCCGTAAATTTGACGATTTCCCCTCGATTTTCCCAAGATCCCAGCATTAGATCCTGATACCCTGGATATGGGACCACCTCAGCAGTAGCCTCTTTCAAACAAAAAAAAATTACAAAATCCATCCATAATTGGCGCCGCTATCGCGTAACATACATACAAAAAATTAGCGTACGAATTGAGAACCTCCTCCTTTTTTGAAGTCGGTTAAAAATTACTCCATAAATGGTCACTTGTGCCGACAGCAAATGGCCGCTCCAGGCGCCAACTTATTAACATACAATCTTCCGATCTGATGTAAGGAACCGGACACGTGTCGCGTTACACGTGTCACTTCCAGGGCCGTTTTACAAGCCATTGAGCTCATTTCATTATTATTGGGAAAGTAAGCTATATGTAACGACTAGCCCGCGGCATCGTTCGCGATTTTTAAGTTTGAAATCAGTTTTTTTATATAGGACACGTCAAAATGACTTTACCTTGCCTAATGGTAAGCTAAAGGTAAAGTGTCAGGTCTGGGGTCACCACTACATACGTCGGTAGTGCTATACTGTACAGTGGCGGCCCTCAGCTTGACGGCCTCATGAAATGCTTTTTCACGCCCCGCTTAAAGGACCCGGGACTGAAGGAGGAAGGATACACATGTGCAATCATCATGGACGCTAACTGTACTAACTTAAAACAAAAGAATAATAATAATGATACAGCCTGTCACCTGCGCACGCGCCTCTGCCTATTCTGTCTTGTTCAACCGCGTAGTACTAATAGTAACTAGTTATTAAAACAGATAATTTTGGTAGGAGGTAGTACACGAAGGTACTCGTATCTCCCGTCCGAAATGAGCTGTCCGACTGGGGTAGTACCTCCGCCCTACAGAACACCGCCCCATAATAATCATCGTGTTGTGTTAAGTAGGGTAGACAGAGCTCACTGTACCCCTCCTCCCCCTCCCCCCCTTCCTAGCCCCTTCCCTTCAGGGTAGGCAGCGCGTGTGTGAAACCCTTAGTTGCACACGTTCATAGGCCCCGGTGATCGCTTCCCATCAGGTGGGCCGTGTGCTTGTCTGCCACCTACGTAATATAAGTCTAATCTAGTGAGGATCTAATTAGCACACTAAAATCCTCCTCATTTAGTGCGGAAATCCCTGCGGTTACCACCCCCATCAGCCACAGGGGGTAAACCGCACGCTGTCTCAGGTCTCAATTACCTAGGTGGAAGTTTACCCTCTCACCCCAACTGACTCTGGGCCATCTATGGTTTTAAGATGGCCCCATCGCCCTCCAGAAAAGGGGTATGGGACGAACATCACGCTGCCGGGCCAGCGGCGGTGGGATGTAGAGTGACAGGCGGCCGTCCTGTCTGCCCCCACTGTGCCCTCTGCTAGTCAGAGGGACACCTGGAGAGCCTCTAAGAAGTCCTCAAGAGGGGCACTGGCCACAGGCAGCGGTGACTAAAATCTACCCCCAAATGGCAACCGCCGCTGAAAAATTATTTTCAACTACCTACAAATTAAAATATTACAACTTCAATCTACTAAATCCTATGACAATTCTTTTATTTTAATACAAATTTTTAAAAGTTAAGTTAATTTTTTTTAGTTTTTGAAGTTTTTTTTATTTTAATGTACCTAAATATTATTTAATTTTCATTGTATTTTTATCATAATAAAAGTTATTAGGTATATAAAAAAAAAGTTAAAATCCCCAACATTTTTATAAATTAGATGTAGGATTAAACGGCGATAAAATTTATTCAAACAATTAAAAAAATATAAGATTCACGGTCAAAAATATGGTGTGTGCGTCAGAGATCGTTCTGAAATTCAAAACCATAGATAAACACTTATTATTCATGACCTGTTGACGCACGGACATCATCCATATTGTATTGGGGCGAGTCCGTTCGGATTTGCTGCGGAGTAGTTGATTGATGGTCTGCTATTTTTTATTCTACACTTATCTTAGATAGCTAAAAAAAAACAAAAAACCCGACTGCGTAAAAAACTGAAAAGAAAAAAAAAACAAGCACTTAGATGTCCCGTGGTCTAGAAACATAGCGACTTAACTGTGACATGAAAAATTAGATTGGCTGTCGAATAATGGATCCCGACTGTTCAGTTGTTATGTTTCTAGACCACCGGACATCTGAGTGCTTGTTTTTTTTCTTTTCAGTTAATTACGCAGTCGGGCACGCGTCTACACGAACCTCACCGGATCTCACTGGGCTATAACCTGCTATCAGTTGCGGTTGCCATAGTCACGTTATTTAATCTCTATATGTTCATTTCGTGATCTTCTCAAGTTGTCAACCCTAACGCCTAGTTTCCTTACTGCTTTGACGATATGATGGTTATACTATGAAGCTGGTCTGATGATGGAGTCGAAAGGTGTCCATAGGAACTCCTGAACTAAACAAGATAAGACAATTTAGTTTGAGCTCATTTGTTTTGCCTTGGCAAATGCTCTGATGCTACCTGATATCCAGGGTCTTAAGATGGCGACGGTAAGTGGTGATAGGAATTTGTGAACTAAACAAGATAAACCCGTCATGTTTGGGCTCATTTGATTTGTGTGGTTACGCACTTACTACTAAGCTTATTTTTAAAAACATCTTTTATTATTAAATAATTTTATTTTAACTTAACAGCTCATAAGTATATATCCGAACGCACTCATAAAATCAAGATGGCGGCCTAACGGTACAGAAACAGTGTCAAATGATTTTGTTTATCAAAATGGCGTTATATTATTCATTTATACTGGCTCTGTTATGGCGATTGTGTCGTACAGTTAGGGAGTTTTACATAATTATTAAACGATGCATTCGTTTATGTATGCCTAAGTATTTTTAATGGAATTTGGATTTCAGAATGTGACGGCCATTGGAAAGTTAAATTTCATGTAACTGTTTCGCTATTTATAGTCTCTGGTTACGTACTTTTTTCTGAATTTAAAAAATAAAATATGGAGTTTTGGCGCCAACGCAAAAAAAAACATCATGGCATAAGTAGGTAACTAATTTCATTTTCCAAATTTAGTGTAACTAAAATGTAGTTAACATTAGTTCATAACCCACCGTTGTTACACTGTTGGATTTTTAAATGTAAAATCTCCGGCAACGTGCACAAGTGGGAAATGGGAAAGTGGTATCTTATTATTAGCGTGAATTGTGCTTTTCAACGTTGATTCCAGAACATTTCAGAACTCTGTAGCAGCCTCTGTCTTTACTATTTTGCTGGGCTAAGACCATGGAGGAAGACTGACTTATTGACATGAGGACCTTGACTGTGACTATAGTGCACGACATCTAACTTGGCCAGATCTTGGAGTAGTGTGGGCCCCACTACTCCAAAACCTTGCCAAGTTAGAAGCCCTACACTTATCTATTTGTGGCAAAATGCGTCGCATAGAAACAAGTATAGTGTACGGCATCTAACTTGGCAAGGTTTTGGAGTAGTGGGGCACTATACAAGACGAAAACGCTACATAATATTTTTTATTTATATAATCCTTATCCACTATCATTACAGGTTGTAACCTAATGCAATAGAAGATCATTAACGGAAACATTCGGACATTTTTTTTATGTCGGCCACTTCAATATGACTTCACCTCGCCTGATGGTAAGCTCTGGAATGGGAGTCGCCATTACAAACTCCGATAGTGCTACAATGGTGGCCGTCAGCTTGACGGCCTCATCAAATGCTTTTTCACGTCCCACTTAAAGGACACTTAATATATGCAAATTATAACATAACATAACACAAACTCACGCCTATATCCCCGAAGGGGTAGGCAGAGGTGCTAGCACCCACATTTCGGCAGTTTATGTTTAGGTCCCAATGTAATAGGTGGCGAGCCTATTGCCATTAACCGGGCACTTATAAACCTTTATTATAATTATAATACTTGTCTATGGCAAATCGTGTCACATAGAAGCCATTAATTACGGGATTATCTACATCAGACAAAACACAACCCAATAGCTTGTCTGAATTTTTGTTGGAAAAGTTTGGTCACACCTAAAATCTTACGCATATTCGATCTCAATCGGTTGAGTAGAACTGCCCCTGTAGACAAGTGTCACAGCATTACCTACTGAATCCTTAGAAAATGGGAATGTAATTCACTGATTCCTGATTCGACAACCCAATCATGCATAATAAATAGCATATGATTTTTCAATTTCCACATTAAATAATCGTTGTCGAACTATAGAGTTATTTATAAATCATTTTTACTTGCATTTTTGGTTAGTATGGTCTATTTGTATAATTTACTAGGAGATACTAATAAGAAGATAGCAACATTGTACAAATACACGAAAGAGAAGTTGACCCACAGAGATTGAGATAGAGACATGTAGGTATTTGACTCAAGCTGTTCTTCCCAGTTTGGCCTCCATGTTTATCTATAGCTTCATGCTGCCGCGGCGGGATTACGAGCTTGAATGTGATTGGTCGACCTAATCTATTCTATTCCTTAGCGATTTAAACTTGTGACACTTGTCTACGGGCCCAGGAGATATAGTTCAAAAACGTGAAAGCCGATGTCCACGCGAGTGGAACCGCGGGGCATAGTATAACTTCTCGAATATAAGACAGGCATCATGAGAAATTGTTACGAATTAAATGCATGCTAATATTGACGTCATAGCATGCATTCTTTTATAATCATGACTCCCCAAACTGTATAATATGCTAAACTTATGGGCCGAGTCTCAATTTGCCGGAGAATAAATTTGTAAAAATCTTGTAACCCGATTGCACTGCCATCTACCGGATCCAATTGTAAACGAAATTAATATTTAGGCTATGGAATGATCTCCCTGTTGTGGTTTTCCCTAGCGTCTACAATATGAGGTTCTTCAAGTAGGGCGGGCCGGGACCTACACGTGGTGCACCCGGGCAACGCCTTTTTGAACCCTTGACACCACTGTCTTGCACCACACCGGTGGCGTCAAGGGTATTTTTTAATACTCATTACCTACACTACCAAAGAGCTACAGCAGCACTGGTGGTGTAATAAGGTATTTTTTAATAAGAAATACCTTTTACACCCCCGGTTGTACAAAGAGCGGGTAGGAAAGAGAGGAGACTAGGAAGCTAGCCTCTCCACTCTTTCCTACCCGCTCTTTCCTTTCAGGGTAGGCAGCGCGTGGGCAACGCCCTTGGTGTTGCACACTTTCATTAGGCCACCAGGGCCTCGATTCTGCTAAAAGCAAACCACTGTAATACCACTGACACTCAAAAAATGCTATTTAATTTTAGACTTTATCCTTATACAGTTAAAGTCTAAAATCAAATGAAAAGAATTCATTTAATTCTTTCATTCGCTCTACTAAATATCATTTGACTTTAGACTTTAAACTAATATCAATAAAGTCTACAATTAAATGGCATTTTTTAGAGAGTCAGTGGTATTACAGTGGTTTGTCTTTAGCAGAATCGAGGCCCAGGTGGGCCGTGTGCTTGTCTGCCACCTACGTGGTATAATGGCGTTTTGACAGTCCTATTCTAATTTGAAACACATAGTTGAATTGCCAGACCATTATTAAAATAAACTGGTTTTTATACACCACTTAGGTGCCAGATTAAATCATGAGGGTCACTATGAGATCCTTATGATAGGTAACTTGCATTTACATTAAATTCGCTTCATCCAACTACATTTTTAAGTTATAGTCAGAGAGCTGGAGGCATTTATTTTGCCTTATTGTCTTTTTCGTAGCCTGTGTTTCACCCCGGCGTTTTTAATCCTGATAGACTCACGTTTGACCTATTTATCTTTTTTTTTATACTACTTAGGTGGCAGACAAGCACACGGCCCACCTGATGGGAAGCGGTCACCGTGGCCCATGAACGTGTGCAACACTAAGGGTGTCACACACGCGCTGCCTACCCTGAAGGGAAGGGGGGAGGGCTGGGAAGGGGTGGGGAAGCTAGGAAGGGATGGGAGGAGGAGGGGTACATCTCAGCAGCATTAGCATGATGTTCGTAGATTTTTTCTGTGGACCAATGAAATCGCAAAAAAAGGGGTGTATCCCATCTGCCCCGGTGACTTGGCCCGGTACCGGGCCACATGGGAAAAAAAGTTTTAACTGGCCCGTTGATATGTTTACCGGGCCAGATGACACAAATCAAGTGCCATCGTCCCCGGTAAGGGAAAAATAGAGGATACGCCTCGTAATTATTTTTTTTTATATACAGTACTCGTCAATTTGACTTCACCTCGCCTGATGGTAACTTTACCTTCAGCTTACCATCAGGCGAGGTGAAGACCGGGGCAGATGGGATACACCCAAAAAAAAGTAGCAAGTTGTCACATGAACAAAACGTCATTATAAACCTTTATGTGACGTTTTGTTCATGTTGTGACAATTTTTTTCTGCAATTACATTGATCGAGAGAAAATATTATGTCTTAATGTCATGCGGAGGGGGCTGATGGTAAAAATATTATTCACCAAAATACCGTAAGTTAACCGCGAGCTCTTAGACTATACGATGCAAATCACAAATTCAAATGGATAGTTTTCAAATATATAATTGGGGTATAACAGGACGAGATAGTCTCCCTGAAGCCGTGGCTCTACGCGCACGTTGCCTGTGCCATTTTATTTTCAAATTAGTCTGTTTCGCGCGCTTTTCTCCAACATGGCGGCTTGACAGGTAAGATTTTGACATTATTTTAAATTTAGATTTATGTGTGTGTAGGTATTCATTCGTTCAGAATCATGAAATTTAAGCGGGGCGTGAAAAAGCATTTGATGAGGCCGTCAAGCTGAGGGCATGTAGTGGTGATCCCCGTCCTGAGATTTTGCCTATAGCTTACCATCAGGCGAGGTGAAGTCATTTTGACGTGTCCTATTTAAAAAAAAACTAGTGTGCGTCCTTGCGTCTAGCGTCTGGGTTCTTCAAGAAGGGCATTAGAAGGTTTTTACAAGGTCGTTAGAGCGAGTGTGACGCCCCTGGTGTTGCACACGTCCATAGGCCACGGTAACCGCTTCCCATCAGGTGGCCCGTGTGTTTGTTTGCCACCTCAGTAGTATATAAAAACGGTCTAGCCGTTTCGAAGTATTTTGTTACTAAAACTATGACACGAGAATTCTATATACCTACGCTGATTAATAGCCGTTTTGCATATAAGCAATGAATTGACCTAGAGAGAACATAAACTGCGCACACGCATTCTCTCCAAGGTCAGCGCATCAATATTGGAGGGAATTCTGACATTTGACACTTCCACGAGTATCGTGTGAAAAACTGCACCGCTTGTAATATATGCCATAGATTATATTCAAATAGATAAGGAAGATAGAACAGGGGCTTTGCCAACACTTTTGGGACTCAAATTATTCTCAACTGAGAGCCGATTTACCTACCTACTAAACAACGGACAAAGTTCTGGCACAGGCTTTCCTTTCAGTGTTGGAAGGTCAGCTGGCAGTCGCTCTCGTAAAAGTCATAAAACCATTTCAAAATAATAAGCGGATTCCCTTTTTCCGTGTGGAAATCCCCTCGGATATCACCCCCGTCGGTCTGGTTATTTCTGGTTATGGTTATGTCAGATTCGAACCGACTAAAACCGCACGCCATCTCATTTCTCTCATTTCTCAAAAGGCATTTTCCTCGCACTCCAGCTGATTCCGGGCCATCTACGGCTACGGTTTTAAGATGGCCCCCCGACTCCACGAAAGTGGGGGTGGGGTGAGCATCGCGCTGCCTCGCCGACAGTGAGATGTAGGGTGACAGGCGGCCGTTCTGCACTCGGAGAACCAGCCCGCTCCGCGCCTGCTCTCCGCTGTGCCTTCTGCTTGCCTCGAGCAGCAGCGTCTCCCGTGGCCAGTGGTGGGCGCTGTTCACCTCACGTCACCGGGTGCACCACGTTGAGGTCTCGCACCCCCCATCCTAAGTCCTTACTAGTACCTATAACTTCATTTGTCCAATCAATTGTAAATGTTCCGAGCTTATATCGGTAGAATAGTGAACACTACTTTTTGACACACAGCTTACCATAAGGCGGGCTGCAGTCAATCCGGCGGATTGAATATAAAAAAACAAAGAATTATCTATCTATCTATCTATCTATCTTTGCAAGGTGTAGGTAAGTACTTGTTTACCACTTGCCTGTGGATCTATACATCACAAAGTCTATGGTTTGATGTCATTATTTGACATTTGATACCGTACGCGATACCTACTCACAATAATATTAAACCAATATCGTGTTACAGAATGGTGTTATTAAATTATTATTTTTACTGCTGACTGCCATTTTTAAATGTTAACACATATTTGGATGGATTCCTATTGTTTGAGTTGGCACCTAAATTTTTGGAGTCAAATCAACCTGACCTACAAACCGGTATACCTACTGATTAATGGATTTCATGGGTTCAATTCCCGCTAAATGCAAATTTTTGTGAGTCTTCAACCTAGCGTTAATCCCAGTCGCATCCAAAGCTTTCACCTCGGAGTCTGGGGTCCGCTTTACCAGTCTTAACTGCGGATTTGCATTGGTCTGGGTGTTTCTATATATATCCATGTACTAATATTATAAATGCGAAAGTAACTCTGTCTGTCTGTCTGTCTGTCTGTTACGCTTTCACGCCTGAACCACTGAACCGATTTTTATGAAATTTGGTATAGGAGTAGATTAGACCTCGAAAATGAACATAGGCTATGTTTGGTCGCGATAACCAACATCCACGCGGGCGGAGCCGCGGGCAACAGCTATATACCTACATCTATTTAAAAAAAATTCTAATTAGGTATATCCGCATTCTAGAACCCATAACACAAGTTTCCTCCTACAATCCCGGGTCCTTTGAGCGGGGCGTAAATGAGGCCGTCAAGCCATAAGCACTAGCATCAGGCGAGGTGAAGTCATGTTGACGTGTTCAATATTTAAAAAAAACTTGGCAAAATGCGGATTTTTGGGATAGACAGTGTGATATACACAAATAAATGTAGTGCCCGGTTGACAGTGACGTCGAGCGTCAATCAGATTCAAACTGGTGCGGCGTGCGAGCGTGCTGTGGATCGTGTACCTACTCACTAAATAACAACGTGTTTTATTGTGTAAAGTAGTGGACACCACATTGGCGACGAGTATAAGCGCAGTGAGTAAATTAGTGCCCAAAATACCTGCTTACAGAAATTGGTCAACAACAATTATAACTAATAATTTCAATTTCACAAGTTAAAACAATAACATAAATAAATTGTGAAATAATGTTTATCAAATTAAACGGTTTTAAATTGTATTGTCATCAGAACTAAAGACTTCTGCCAAATATCCAGCAATCAGACAACTGAAAGGGGGTCAAATTTCAAATACTAGATTCGACCCAAACAAACAGGTCAATTTAAATAAAACCGTTTTAAAAAAGGGAGATAGAAGTGTTTTGTATAAGTCTATCAGATCGTAAACAGTGCAGTAAGAACGCATGAAACCATTGCATTATCTATCCATATTTAATCATAATAATATATGGACCTTAATTATGTAAAATACAATATTTATGAAGTAAGTATCTAGTTAACAATAAAATTATCATGAAGTGCTGTTGACCAAGTCGTAAGTAAAGTATAAAATAGGTACCTACAAACATTTCGAATCTATACCTATTTGACCATAAAATTATTTTACAAACCAAATATTCCGACAATAATAATTGTCAAGTACCAGTTTTAACAAAGGTGTGTTCCTGTAACTTCGGTGTTATCAAATTGTTATGGTTAAAACTAAACAAGTATCTGGTGTCGAAAACGTACTGGTAAAGGCCCAACACTTAATAAACATTCACCGAAATGTACTCTGTACTGTTCATTGTAACGATTTATAGACATTTGGGTATCAAATGAAACTCCTCTGAATGTTCCACAAAATCTTCACTTACCTAATAGGTAGTAAGTAATTGAGCTTCAATTTAACACATTGATTTTAACACGTAGATACCTGTTATATTAAATATTAGAAGATTTTTATGATAATTATTTATATCGTGATTAGCGACAAACAATTTGAGATTACCTCAAATTGTTTTGGTTACAAGATAATTTGTTTATGGGGCATGACACTGAAATTTGAAAAAAAACTTGAGGAGTATTTTCCCCCCAAACAAAGCTACTTATTTCATAGGCACATATTTTGTCTGATGAAACAAAATCCAGAAAAATTTAAAAAGTTCTTGATTCGTCTGAGACGACCAAGTTCAAAATACAAGTTTTTAGAGAAGACGAGTGCACCTTATCGATCAAATAAAAAGTGCTATTCGACTATATTAAGAAAAAAAATTTGTTAGGTGATGAGGCTATGATCGAAAAGATCATAATAGAGGCTAACCCCCTTGAAACTGTAGAATGCCAGTTAAATAGTTAAATGATTTTCACCATAAACAAGGTACAAATACAACTACTACCCAGAATACCTGCTGCCGATGTGGTAGTAAACGTCACAGAAGTGACAACGATTCCTGCCCTGCAATTAATAATAACTGCATAAAGTGTAATTACAAAGGTCATTTCCAATTGCAGAACAAGGGCCAATAAAAGAAAAAATCTGATGTCTATGTGGTAGTAAACGTCACAGAAGTGACAACGATTCCTGCCCTGCAATTAATACAACTGTATAAAGTGTAATTACAAAGGTCATTTCCAATTGCAGAACAAGGGCCAATAAAAGAAAAAATCTGATGTCTATGTGGTAGTAAACGTCACAGAAGTGACAACGATTCCTGCCCTGCAATTAATACAACTGTATAAAGTGTAATTACAAAGGTCATTTCCAATTGCAGAACAAGGGCCAATAAAAGAAAAAGTCTGATGTCTGAGGACCAATAAAAGAAAAAATCTGATTTCTGCCCTGCAATTAATGCTAACTGCACAAAGTGTGGTTACAAAGGTAATTTTCAATTGCAGAACAAGGACCAATAAAAGTAAAAATCTGACTCCTGCCCTGCAATCAATGCAAACGGCTTAAAGTGTTATTACAAAGTTCATTACCAAAACATAACAGAATAAAGGCCAATAAAAGAAAATCTCTTCACAAACTATAGCGATAGCGTTTCCATTATAGCGAAAAAACTAAAGTAAAAAAAAAAAAAATAGCAAGTGCGTTATATTTTTCATATCGATGATGATGCAACTATTAATTGTCTGGTTGGTGGTGTTGAGATAGAAATGCTCATCGATTCTGGTAGCAGATCTAATATTATTAGTGATCAAACCTGCAAACCACCTGGAAACACATGAAAAAATCTAAAGTTGTTGTTTCCAATTAAGAAAAGTCGTGTAACCAACATGACGTGTCCTATAAAAAAAAAAATATTATAGAAAGTATTTGAATTTGTAATAGAAAGGCTCCGCATAATGTTCAGAGGCATAGGTACAAATAAATAAATCAAGAAAAGTCATCAGACAGAACGTTCCTGGCATATAGGTGCCAAAATACCATTAAAGGTACTAGGCTCATTCGATGCACTGCCAAAAGTGGTTCCAATTCAATAACAACAAAATTTTATGTTTATAAAAATGGCACAAGGAACATTTTGAAAACAGATGAGTTCAAAGATGTTCAATTAAAAATCATTACCTATTGATAAAGAAGTTCCCCCAGTTATTAACCTTATAGGCGAGTCCCAATTCCGTTGGAATCAAAAATAAATAAGAAAATAGATGAGTTCAAAGATGTTCAATTAAAAATCACTATTGATAAAGAAGTTTCCCCATTTGCCAACCTTATAGGCGAGTCCCAATTCCTTTGGAATCAAAAATAAATAAGAAAATAGATGAACTGGTAAAAATTGACATCATCGTACCTGCCAGTAAACCATTTTCCTGGGTTTGCAGTGCTCAAAGACAATAATGTTTTATTGAACGAAAGCAATAGCTTTTTGTAACCGCGTGCTCAGTTTTGATGACCGAGCAAGTGAAGGGTTCTAAAATTTGAATCCCGAGCGCAAGATGAAAAATCTTTGCACTCGAGTGCAACACATAACTTTTCATCCCACCTCAGCGAAGAAATGACTAAATACAAAAAAAAAGAAAAGAAATTTCTTCATCACTCAAATCACTCATTTTAGGTTTCGCACTTGTTCTCAAGTTTCTTGTTTAGTGACCTAAGGTTTTAATGAAATAAAAAAAAAAATTACAGCAAGGAGGCTCCGAGTCTAACTTTAATAAAAACAAATAAAAAAAAGTTGCATACTCGTATAAATTTGGCGCCATAGAGGTACAAGTTAATGATGTTTTGAATTCAAGTTTAATCATGTTTTGAATTCAGAAAGTTAGCGCACATGAAGTTCTATAATTCAAATTTACTTTATCCTTTAGAGGATAAAAACGACTTTTGCACGCAGATATCGAAAAGCAAAAGTACTCTTTCCGAGGTGGTGGGATGAAAATGTGTTTAAATGCAAAAATAATTCAATTTCTTGGTCACTAACTTTCATCATCAGGCTTTAAGCTGCTTGATAAATAAATTAAAGTAATGGGAAATGAATCCCCAATCTGTCAATCGTTACAGAACCTATTCGAAATGATGTATTGGTTGAAAATGAAAATATATATACCTATGTATATATTAACGGTGATTTGGCAAAAAGAATAAGCAATCAATAAGCAAGCAAGAAAGCTATCTTTCAATCATCTAAAGACCGTATTTCGAAAATTGCAAACCTACTACGACCCAAATCGAGCTTATAACAGACCACAAGCCTTTGGGAGTTATATTTGGTATAAGGTCAAAACCTTGTGCTCAAATCAAAAGATGGGTCCTTCGACTACAAGGAAACGATTACAAAATAATTTATAGATCTGGTAAATCAAATATTGCAGACCCGCTACCTCGTTTTAGCACAAATTCCAATACAAAAGAAATAGATACTATTGAAGGCGAATATCATGTTAACCAGATTATTCATTATGCATACCTGTGATTATTGATAAAAATCAATAATAGAAGCATCCAACAATGATGCTAAATTCAAATTAGTCAAAGATGCCTTATTAAATGATTCTTGGGATGTTTCAATTAGTAATTACAAGCTATTCCAACATGAGCTCTGGGTACATAACGGCATCTTGTTAAGTTTTTGAGTTACGAAAACAAGTATTAGCAGCAGCTCACGAGGGTCACCCAGACATTGTAAATATGAAAGCTAGATTACGCATCAAAGTGAGATGGCCTAAAATAGAAAAAGGTAAAAAATTGCAGATTGTTTGCTTTAGTCTCAGCCTACAACCCACCAGTACCCATGTAATCAAAAGCTTGGATCGATACAGCAGCTTTTGATTTTTTTAAGCCATTACCGAATGGAAATAATCTTTTAGTGATTATAGACTATTATAGATAGTCGATTTAAAGAGATTGAAATTATGAAATCTATCTCTGCCCTTGATACTATAAATGTATTGAAAAAATCTTCTCTAGGACCGGAAATCGTGCAATATAACCGCTGACAATGCAAAACGGCGAAGTAGAGAGACAACAAATCAGTCAATATGAATTAACAGATTAACGGTTTGCTAAAGTACTTAATGATGTACAATAGGAGACCTCATCCCTCCACAGGAAAATCCCCATCTAAATTGTTCACAAAATAGAGATAGAGCTTGAGACAAGAGAAAAACAAATTAAACAAAGACACAAGAGACAAGCTATGGATAGAGAATTACTGATTGGATTATTTACTGATTGGATTATGTAAAGAACCTCGTAAAAGAAATAAATATTAGAAATAATGAAACTGGACAAGAGTATAGAAGGAATTTTGTACATCTGAAGAAAGTAGAAGGAAAATGGAAAGATAAAGATCACGAAGGAGAAATGGATATATCGTACAAAGAAGATTAATTTTGAATGGTACATTAATAAAAAATTGTTTGTTTGTTTCTAGATAATGCGTATATTATAAAACTAACTGATTTATAAAAAGGAAGAGATGTGATATACACAAATAAATGTAGTGCCCGGTTGACAGTGACGTCGAGCGTCAATCAGATTCAAACTGGTGCGGCGTGCGAGCGTGCTGTGGATCGTGTACCTACTCACTAAATAACAACGTGTTTTATTGTGTAAAGTAGTGGACACCACAGACAGACATGAAGATGTCTGCCTATCCCTTTGCGAGTATCAGAGTTATAATTTTATCAATTCTTTTTTTTTATACTACTTAGGTGGCAGACAAGCACACGGCCCACCTGATGGGAAGCGGTCACCGTGGCCTATGGACGTGTGCAACACTAGGGGTGTCACACACGCGCTGCCTACCCTGAAGGGAAAGGGGGAGGAGTGGAGAGGCTAAGAAGGGATGGGAGGAGGAGGAGTACAGTGAGCTCTTGGCTACCCTACTTACCGGCGGGAACACAACACGATGGTTATTTATACGGTGTTCTGTAGGGCGGAGGTACCTACTACCCCAGTCGGACAGCTTAGTTCGGACGGGAAATACCGTCGTGTCCTGCCTCCTACAAAAGTTTGAAAAGCGGTATCTAGTAATAATCTGAAGTATATATAGATTAATATACCTACCTATTTCTCTTTCTATTTCAGATGTTATCCTCCATTTTGAATTTACGCACATCACAGAATAGCGTCGTGTAATGAAAATTATTCACAAACAAAATACGAATGTCAAAATATTGAACAGTAAACTCTATGAAGAAAATCTGTATACCTACATAATGTTTAGTTTGATTAGAATATGTTTTGAAATGATTCACGAAAATATTTTCTTTTTAGCTTTTGTTGTGATACTATTATTTATATTAATAGTTATTTATAAAAGCTACTTGAATCCTGTATTTATCAAAAAAGTAAGTACTAATAATACCTATTCTTTTCTTGAATGAAATTTTAAGCAATTGCATGCTAACTATTTCCAATGATTTTCTGACCGGAAAAAATGATCATCCAGGACGGGACTTGAACCCGTGACCAGTCCCTTACAGGGGGAATGCTCTGACCAACTGAGCTACCTGGGCCTCGATTCTGCTAAAGACAAACCACTGTAATACCACTGACACTTTAAAAAATGCCATTTAATTGTAGACTTTAATGTTATGAGATGCTCGAAATTTTCCGATTACGGCTTAGGCTTATTCTTTTCTTTTTAACCGACTGCAAAAGAAGATTCACAGTTTGCCCGGGTGTATCTCACGTTTGGTCAAATCAATTTCGATGCATACATACATAAATATGCTCACGCCTTTTTGCCTCCGGGGTAGGCAGAGACAACAGACCACCACCTGCCTCTGTCCTTACACACTTCACGCGCTTCCTCTACTGTCATTAAACCTTTCATGCAAGCCGGTTTCGAGTGCTTTTGACCTGCCCTTTTGAATTTCGATGCAGTTTTCATAAGTGTTTTTTTTTACATTCTGTAGAAGGTTTTAATATAGGTACTTAACGGGCTTAAAAAAAGGAATACCGGTTCGATTTTAAAATTTAAATTAATTATTAAAGTCTCAACTCCTGTTGCATCCGAAGCTTGCGTGGTTTATCTTGGCTTCTACGGGAAAGACTGCAGTTTGACTTTATAACTCCGGGAGGGAATCCTGCGCCAGTCGGCCACGTAATGAACTGTTCACTCAACTATGTTACTCGAACTAACACTGTATCTAGACTAAGGCAATTGTTGTAAATAGACCAAAAAAAAAAACAGCCCGCTGAGTTTCTTGCCGGAGTCTTCTCAGGTCTGGACTGCGTTTCGAACCGGTGGTGGTCCATTAGCTTCTAGTTTTAAATATTTATAATTTTGACGTTTTGTACTAAGTTCCGCTTAAAATGGTCTATACAGAATAAAATATTTTTGACTTTGACTTTGACTTGACCGGCTTGCAGGTGAAGTTGACTTATGCCCCGAAGATCTTAATGAGCCCGATGCAGATAATTACGTTTTTAAAATTTCAACAAATTTCTTATTCAATGAAACTTCAAAGCAATTAGTATGTTAACTATTCCTAACGATTTTTGATCGGAAAAAATGATCATCCAGGCCGGGACTTGAACCCGTGACCAGTCCCTTACAGGGGGAATGCTCTGACCAACTGAGCTACCTAAATCTTTTCTAGGTCTCCGATATATTCTACAGCTTAGAAGGTGGCTTTCAAGATCTTGTTGAAAACGTAACATACTATAATAGATTCTGAAGATTTAATAACCTTGGGAAAACGTATGTAGGTTTTGTTTTGACAGATCATTCAGAATACCTGAATTCGTTTCCATTTTTCCATATATTGGAACGCGTTTTGGAAATGTGACGTTACTGAAATAATAGGTTTCGATAAATGTATAAAAAAAACAACGGCATAAACTTTGAACTTTCTATTGCTGGTATAGTAGCGACATCTATCCGCCAGTAACCTTAAACTAATTTTACAGGAACTATCTCAAGTTGGTTTCAGTCACATTCCTCCGGGTCCTGATCGAGACGCTCGTATATTAAGAGCACAGGTCGCCAGACGGTTAGGCAATAAAGTGCCCCCACCGTACCCTAATGGGTGGTATGTAGTGGCAGAAAGTAGAGAGCTGAAGATCGGGGGAGTCCAAGCCGTTGATGTTTTAGGTAAGTAGTGACATCTAGGGTAGAATAGAACTAAACTAAAAATTTCAATATTGCATTTTTATTTTATACTCGGCACTAGATGGCGATACTTTGTACATGAATACGTCGCAATTAAATTTAGTGACATCTAGTGTGATATTTCATTTTTACTCTGTACTCGAAACTAGATGGCGATACTTTGTATAAGCATACGTCACTGTTATATTTAGTGACATCTAGTGAGAGATAGTTATACTACAGAGACATGAATAAAGAGAGTAGTTTTGCTATCGACCGGTAGATGGAAAATAAAGAAGTGAGTGGGATCTAAACCCTTTTCACCACAACCTCACTCCCGCAAAGTATAACGTTTCTCTCTCTCGTAAATTACAAGTACATAACCTAAAAAGGTGTTATAATAATAATATGCTCGGGAAAAATATAACTTTCTCACCCCCTTTACCACCAGTGAAATATATACCTTTCAATTGATAAAAGAACTTCAGAAGTTTTCTATTGATCACACCAATTTGACTTCACCTTACCTGTTGGTAAGTTGAAGTTCGGACGGGAGCTGATACCGTCGTCCTACCTCCATGTAAAATCTTGTAATACCTACTTATAGATACATTTTATTCCCAGGTCAAAACCTATGCGTTTACCGCGGTGAGGATGGCACAGCTCGCTGCGTAGACGCTTACTGCCCACATCTCGGCGCGAATCTTGCGGTAGGCGGCAGTGTGTGTGGCAATTGCATTGAGTGTCCCTTCCACAAGTGGCGCTTTAACGAAGATGGCGCCTGTGTGTCTGTGCCGGGCGTCGAACAACGTACGTACTGTAAACTTTATTTAATAAATAATAAACAATAAATAAATATTCTACGACATTCTACACAGCGCCCTCTAGACCCAAAGTAAGCATAGTTTAACTAGCTTGTGTTATGGGTTCTAGAAAGCTGATAAACATATTTATATACTTATTTTTTTGTAAATTCATACTTATTATACATAGAAACACCCAGACCAATGCAAAATAGACATATGCATATTTAATTTCTAATACTGACCTATACCTTTCTGGAGTTAGGACACGACGGTATCTCCCGTCCGAACTGAGCAGTCCGACTGGGGAAGTACCTCCACCCTACAGAATACCGCCCATAGTAACTAGCATGTTGTGTTCCCAAAGGTAAGTAGTAAGTAGCCAGATCTCTCAATCACCCCCTCAACCCCCAATCCCAACCTCCAACCCCCCTCTCCCCGTTCAGGAGTTCACTGTCAACACACGTAGGTACAGAAGAATTAATATAAATAAAGACATCGTCTTAAACATGTACTCGTAATATCTTTCTTTCTTACAGCCCCTAAAGGCGTCTCCATAAAACACTGGACCACAACAGAAGTGGATGGAGCGGTCTGGATCTGGTATGACGCTGAAGACCGGAAGCCTCTGTGGAGCATCTGTGATCCTCCAGAGCTGACCAAATGGGGCTACAGGGGGCGGAACGAGTACACTGTTAGCGCACATATACAGGTATTTGATGGCTTTTTGACGTGACAACGTCTTATAAATTGGTTAGCCGGGTGACACTTCAAGAAACTGCGTTACGCTCCGCTCACGTTATGCGCTCACAATGAGAGCGAGTGAGAGGCACGCGTCCCTTCCACTCGGGCATGGTTAGCCCGCCTAAGAGCGAGAGAGACAGACATAAAAATTATTTTACCACTCAAAGTCGTTGTCACGTAAAACTTTCGCCCGTATACCGACTTTTTTATGTAGCTTATACCGCTTTTTGAAGAGTGATTGCCGTCTGACCTGCTAACCCTGAAAGGGAAACCTGCGCCTGAGTCTCAATCGTTGAATAGCAGGCATTGTTGCCGAAATATACTGCTGGACATAGGCCTCTCCCAATGTACGCCATACCTTTTTTTTTTTTTTTCTTGTTTATTTATTTTGCAATTGTGGCGATCTGTCTACACAATAAGCCACTAGTTTGGTTGACACAACGCATCCTTTTGTCCTTGTTACATAGAGCTTCCTCGCTCTGAGCAGGTAAATCTTTCTACAAGACTTGGGACGTCATTTCTTTTCAGCCTTTTAAACTTACCGTACGCCATACCTACCTAACTTTTTCAGGTCGTCTGGCTGGGGAGCGTCCCACCTTCCTTTTGCCGACTCACGGTCTCCATTCTAGGACTCGTTTGCTTGTAAGCAGTATAAGTACCAACTTGCATATTTCTTGTTTCAGGAAATACCAGAAAATGGAGCTGATGTCGCGCACCTGAACGCTGTCCATTCTCCATCGCTTTTGATTAGCTTGGGCAAGAAGTACCCGATATTATACAACCTTATAGGTAAATTACTTGGTTCAGTGATTAGAATATGAAATAGATTATGGAGGTAGGACACGACGGTATCTCCCGTCCGAACTGAGCAGTCCGACTGGGGTAGTATCTCCACCCTACAGAACACTACTCCATAATAACCTCGTGTTGTGTTCCCCAAGGTAAGTAGGGTAGGCAGAGCTCACTGGAGGGATTCTGTGCTGTCAGCGGAGAGACCAAAGTCTCCTGCGTTGTCAGCACAGAAACCAGCGAACCGGCTTGCAGCTGAACTTGGCTTATCCATGAAAATCTTGATAGAAGGACTTCAACTTTGCCCAGCTCACGTTAGGTCAGAGAAAATGTCGCGGCGGGCGCGGACACTGAAAGCGTCGTAGGTGTAACGACCTCCGTTCTCCATGAGCGCAGGCCTGGGGGTGACAGGTGGAGCCGCCTGTCACCCTAGCAGAAGCAGGCCGAGGCGGGGGGGCTATTCCGGGGGCATGACGGGACCACCGTGGTTTCCAAACCCGACGGGGCCATCTCGAATTCGGAGATGGCCCGGGCCAAGCCGAGGTGCGAGGGAAATGCTCTTTGGGCCACCTTGCACCCTGGCGTCAGAAGACCCTAGTCGGCGTGCGGTTTTAGTCGGCAAGAGTCTAACATAACCTGCCTCGCTGGTCGCGGGATGGGTAGGTATCCATGAGGATATCCGCACGAAATAAAAAGTCAGAGAAAATGCCTAGAGTAAAAACCTAAAAAAAAATATCTTCTATATTAACAGGTCGTCACGAGTGGTCGGCCAACTGGACTAGAGGCGAAGACCACACCGCTGATATAACTCTCACACACGACTACAAGATACTGAAGTACAATCTTCTACACATAGATGTCAAAGTAACACAGGTAAGAGCCGTTTGAAGAAGCTAAAGCAATTGTTTTAACCGACTTCGAAAAAGGAGGAGGTTCCCAATTCGGTTTTTTATGTACGTATGTACCTATGTCAATGAAATTTCAAAGCAATTATGTACTTAGTATGCTAATAAATTCCTAATGATTTTGATCTAGGACGGGATTTGATCCCGCAACCAGAATATATCTGAAAAATTCGAGCAACTAGAACGGGTCCAGGTAGCTCAGTCGCTCAGAGCATTCCCCCTGTAAGGGACTGGTCACGGGTTGAAGTCCCGTCCTGGATGATCACTTTTTTCAATCAAAAATCATAATTCATTATTTTGTTAGACGGCCATTTATTCCGAAATGGTCCCAATTAAATTTCGTAAAGATGGCAAGTATCGGAGACAGACAACGGAACTCTTCAAAAAAAGCCAACAAATCATCCGCGATTGCTGCTATCGTACATTTAGGCATTGTTTATACAATTTCGTAACATAACATCACGCCTGTACGCGCTTAATGGGCTCGCAGACGTACCTATGCTATTTCAATTCATGTACGTCGTTTATATCGTCCCATTAGTAGAACAATGTTTTATCTTCAACATGTCAACTTTTCAGTAGAGTGATTTGAAGTTTTGCGTGTGCATTATTTGTTCATAACTATTTTATGGAAGACTTTAGCCATTTAATATTTTGATAGTATATAAAGACATAAATACATCGTATATTGTAATTATTATTTATTATAAAAACTATTCCTGTGCGTAGATAGTGTGTCGCATGAGCATATGTAACATTGTACTGCCAATAGGAACAGCTCACGAGCTGTTTTTAGAACACATGGACCGTTATTTGACCAAAACAATCACGTTGCATCTGCATATGGAACAATGTTTTACGGAATACTAAAAATATGTCAATGTCTCTCATGAAAATATTTTATCTAATATAGCTGTTACAGTTTTTATAAGTATTTATTATTTTAGTAAGGATTTGAATTTTACAAGTGAATGCTCTACACACTTGTCGTTAATCAATTACGTACTCCTATTTATTAGTAAAGGTATAACAGAAATATTATACCTAATATGTATATTATAATATTATGTTTTTTTAGAAAAATAAAAACAACAAGTTGGTTTCACAGCCTCAAAAAGTCTCATACTCCTAATATCACTTTAATTTTCCTTAACATAATATTATTAATATTTATTCTCACTATGCATTTTAATTAAAATGTAAAGCTACGTCAAAAATTAAAATATAATAGGTACTTCCAAATTACGATAGGAAAGACATTATAAGAAGGTACACACACAAATGATTATTAATAGGTACTCATATGGTATGCTGATTAAATCTGAAATCCGTCTTTTACAGACAACATAGCTTCCTTTTAATTGGATTGGATTTTGTAAGTTGCGATGTGCATGGCAAACATTGCACTGGTCCTTCTTGGGAATAAAAAAACTTAAGTTAAAGTTTTTCTTAACTATCTCTCGATATTGTCTCTCAGTATCAGCTTTAGACGTATATTTGTCAGTATCGTACCATTCGATGTACAATTTGAACATTCGAGCAATATTAAGACTACCGTCTAAGTACAATTTTGTCGTTTTTTTCTTGAATAATGAAATTCAATGAGCGCAAATGAGTTCACATGATCGCAAACGCTGGTAATCATGTCTTCTCTAATGACCTTCCTATGATTGTTGTGCCGACCTCTGTTATCATCTTCTACAATAGTGCTATTGTCGTATTTAATCCAGGCTGTTTTAACTATTCTATCGCTTAAACTTATAGTGTTCAAGAACATTTTCTCTATATTATAATATAATATATATAACCGCTGTACGTAAGTTATTCTATCAAAACACTTAAATTTGCAGGAACATGGCCGACCCATTTGTTTTGCATTGAATACTTTACCAGTTTTAGTAGAATAGGTACTCTAAGGTTTTTTTGGCGTTGCCGTCTTGTATCTGCCCAATTATCGTGACAATATGAGCGTTTTTTGGACTGACGCGGTATCACAATATCAGAAACAGAGCTAGCTATCTGTACCATATAATGACTGACTTTCGGCAGATGGAGCGGGTGATGATATCACAGTACTCTCAGTATTGGAACGAGTTGCACTAGATTGAGCAATGGGGGCATCTCGTTGCGTCACAGAATTGCACGGATCAGGATTTTCTTGTAAAGACTGTTCTTCGATAGCTTGCAGTTGTGATTGGATTGGTATGACTGTATCAGAAACAGAGCTATCTATACCATGGACCGTTTCTTGATGAATTAGAGCCACAGTACTCCCAGTATCGGACTGAGTTGGGCAAGATTTAACAATGAGAGATTTAGCATTCTGGGAATTGGAATTGGACAGATCAGTATCTTCTTCTGACGAATGTTCTTCGATAGCTTGCAGTTTCGTCCAATATTTTCGGCTAATATTTTTTAATTATCTTTTCCTAGAATGTATGAGTAGCAAGGGGTGCTTTTTCAATTGACAGCTAGAGAATATTTCGTCACAACTCGTGTCAAATTCAATCGACTGATTTGAATGTATCGGGCAAAATTCACTATGACACGTTGTGTGATAAGGGAGTGGTGATGGCATAGGCGTAGGTATACAAATCTTGGATACTATACTTGAAATTGTTGAAGTGCTGACAGCAGGTGATGCTTCATAACTGGATGCAGATTGAATTTAGAAAGGCGTTACTGGACGCAGTTCAGCAAGAGTATTTTGATCCGCTAATCCATCACGAGTAAAGAGATCAGGAACATCACTTGATAAATCATTAAAATCCCAAAAGGGTTGTACGTTACTTTTTTTGTACCTGTAAATTAAATATTTTTATTTCTTATAGGTACAAATGTACTAAAGTTAATCACCCACATTTTTTTAAACGATCCATACTAGGGCTCATAAATGATATTTAGGCTGTACATTTAGTTAAAAAATTGTTATTAAAGATATCTTTGAACAATTAAAACTATATTTAGCCATTTTATAACACTTTTAGATTTCGAATAATGTTTTACGAAAATCAAATTAACAGAAAAAAGTATCATTAGCACATACGACGCACACATTTAAAAAAAAATTGGACGAATAATGTTTCATGTGTACATGCTGACGAAAAGAATATACAATTGTGCGGAGTAAAATATAATATGTGCAAAAGAAACCACAAAATTAGGGAAACAATAAAGACAAGCTTTATTGCATACTATCATGTTAAAAACTTATTAGTAAAGTATTTATAACGGTTTACACTTAAGTTTAAAACGACGCCGCAATTTGGTAGATTAATGTTATATGTGATCATAAGCACTGTTTTTGCGGAAATGTCCATAATTCGTGATAAAGACCAAAACCAATGTAATTAACGTTATTTACGATGGTTAAAAATAATTAATCAATAAGAATAATCGTAATAAATTTACCAGTATACTGCTTGCATTGCTTAAAACTAATAATTGTGTTATTCTCAAATTTCTTGTATTGTTTATGTGTACCTATTAGACATTATTCTATTGCGCAAATAATTTACTTATGCCTAATTTATTAGTTCAATTAAACATGTCATTGTTCATTACATAAATGAAATGATTTCTTACCATTTTGAGCGCCTCTAACAGCATCCATTGCCACAACACCTCACTACGTTGAATAATGTTTGTTGTAATGAAGGGACGCCACGCGCGGGGCCGGGAGCGCCAGAGCCAATCGCGTTATGTGATCGAGAGACGCTATTGTAGGTATTCAGCGCGACAAAAACTTTATTCGAACTTCATAACTTTTAAAATATTGAATAAAAATTAATAAAAATTATATCAATGGCTAGCTTATGTCGTTGTGATAACGAATTTAACATAATATCATTTTTGTTACATGTGATGATAAAACAATATTCTACTAATGGGACGATATGCACCGACATATTTTTACCACTTATTCCTATCAAATTCAAATTTAAATTTATTTATTTACGTAATAATAGTTTTCAAGATATAGCGTATATTATTATCATTTATAACGTACCACCTTCCAACCTTTTCACACTTTAGTCCCCTTTCACCCCTTGTTCCCCATTACTTAATCCCTACTGACCCGATTTCACGGCACTTATTCTCATCTTTCCGGTCGACAGATCGGTCCAGGCCACGTGCGTCTCTTCGTGCAGTCCCCTGTGGGGCCCATACTGATATCACAGTCTGTAACACCGTTGTCTCCGAACCTACAAAGGGTGGTTCACAGGATGTTCTCGCCGGCGTATAACGCGCCCTTAGCCGCTGTGTTAGTCGTATCGGAAGGGGCCATGGTATGTATTTTATTTATTCATGATAGGCTTATGTTTGACCTCATTCCCACCTGATTTTTTATTTTATTTCGGTCACGTCACGTTAAGGTTGGGGGTCCCCATTACATACACCGACAGTGATGGCCCTCAACTTGACGGCCTCATCAAAATGCTTTTTCACGCCCCGCTTAAAGGATTCGGGACTGTAAGAGGAAGGAAACACGTGAGCTGGTTAAGAATTCCAGGTCTTTATGGTGTGGCAAAGAAAGAGGCACCGGACCTTAGTTCTTGATGGAATTGTTTGAACGGTATGAGTGTGATATCTCAGCCTTGCACGTGTAGTTCTGTATAGGAAAGGAGAGGGTGGGACTAGTTGGTAGAGCTCATCGGAACACTCACCATGGTAGAGGCGATAAAAAAATGCCAAAGAGGTGGTCTACGATGAATCACGCTTGTCTAGAAAGAACCTATTCACTCGTGATTTGAACACTCCCAGGTTATAGCTTTCCGGAAACACTGACTTAGGCAAAGAATTCCACTCCTTAACTGTAGGCATGATACGTACGTATTTGATCCTTCATTACTTTTTTTATACTACTAAGGTGGCAAACAAGCACGCAGTCCACCTGATAGGAAGAGCGGTCACCGTGGCCTATTAACGTTTGCAACATCAGAGGTGTCAAACTCGCGCTGCCGACCCTGGAGGGGGTTGAGGAGTAGGGTGGGTTTAGAGGAGAGGATTGAAAGATGAGGAGGGAGGGAGTTTAATCCCTACCCGCCAGATAGACCGGCTAGCAGTTAAGGTTAGCTTAATCCCCCCCCCCCCCCAAGTATTGATTGAACCCCCATACAACCCATTTAGAAATCCTTTTATTGTTTTTTTTTCACAGTTTGAACGAGATATGGCCATATGGAACAGCAAACGTTTCGTCTCAGCCCCCGCATACGTACGGACAGACAAGACTATACGCGCCTTCCGGAGTTGGTTCTCGCAATTCTACAGCGAGAATAGTATTAGCTTCCGAGATGCGATGCAGAATACGTTAGAATGGTGAAGTGGGCCGACAACCGAATGAACTACCCTAAGAGTTGTTTTAGTGACATCTAGTGTTGGATAGTATGTAACTTAATGTAGGAATAACCAGTGCAGTGGAACCTGTTGAAATTTTTAATGTGCGTTGCCAAAGGGGGCCCCAAACCCGGCTGTTTCCGGGTGTAAATTCCAGTTTTCCAATAAAATATATATCGAAAATGTTTGAATGCAATTTATTTCTTTATAAAAATAAAGTTAAGTTTTCTATGAGTAAAATTGGTGGTATATAATATGGTAATGTACCTACATAATAATACACGTATTCAGATTAAAAACGCAAACGCTTTGTAACACATGTTTATACAAAAAATAAATGAATCTTGAATCTTGAATCTTGAATCTTGAATCTTGAATCTTGAATCTTGAACGCAAGGGTATGGTTAGTATTTTTTCAACAACACGCCTAGTCAAGTTCATAAAAAATATTAAAATTCAACTTAATGAAATTCACATTATTTTTTTGTAAAGACAGATTGGATATAGGTGCAACAAATGACATAGTTCTTGCTATACAATATGCTTTTGAAAGCGAACTCTCCATAGAAAAATTGCTTCCCCAAAAACGCTAAAGACATCTCAGTTATAGGCATTTGCATACTGTATTTCCCCTGGAAGTAAAAAATATAGAAATTAATAAAAAAAATTTAATCAATAGGTACAGATACAGGCACGTAACTTGGCCAGGTTTGGGGTAAGTTCGCGCATCGTGCACTTTGAGCCAATCAATTGATTCAAAGTACGAACGAACGGAACGTTGATTCGCTACAAGACGTCTCTCGGAGACATCTGATTGGTCCGTCAAGGGACGGACCAATCATATGTCCGCGACGGCGCAACCGCGTCTCCCGCGACCCGCTCATACTTCAGAGACCTAAAAAACGACCATTGCGCATATGAAGCGTCTGGCCAATTTACGTGCCGGTATCTGTACACGCACGGAAATAACAAAATAAATTATGATTAATCTTAAAATTCTAGTCTTCAACCTAGCGTCAATCCCAGTCGCATCCAAAGCTTTCACCTCGGAGTCTGGGGTCCGCTTTACCAGTCTTAACTGCGGATTTGGCTGGACCTCGATATTTTCCGTGAAGCGACTGCTATCTGATCTTCACAACCCAATGGTGACATTGGACTTTTTAGGGCTGCAACTACCCGTGACGACTGCCATAGATGTTCATATGGCAACCGCGGGACCGACGGCTTAACGTGCTCTCCGAGGCGCTACCAGACCAATTCAAATAGCCATATTCATGCATACAAATATTTGCAGTGAGCGGGGCTCGAACCCGCGCTTCCTGCTCAGCGGCCGCGTTCAATAGGTTGCATTTATCCGCGTAATAGCATGTCGCTTGTCACATACGCGGGTTAAATGCGATCTAATAATAGTAATAATAAGAGTGCATCGCGGACATTTTGACCGCCCCGCGCCTCCGTCTGCTTATCGCCTAAACATACTAACCTCCTTAATCATACATCGACGATCAGTACCGAAAGTTTTATTGAAAATTACCGCAGCGATGGGATGCTCACACGGTTTCTTCATTAGGTATTTCCACGCATAGTCAGATGCATTACCTTTATAGACAAATACTTTTACCTGAAACAGATAATCTACACTAATCTATCCACTCCTTTGCGTCAAGCAGTTGGATATAAAGATACTTAACAGAATTGAGTTGTACACTATTGACAATCGTTATGGTCAAGATGGTTACTAACAAAATTTAGTTGTACACTATTGACAAACGTTATGTAGATGGTTACTAAGAAAATTCAGTTGTACACTATTGATAACCGTTATGATCAAGATGATTACCAACAAAATTTAGTTGTACACTATTGACAATCGTTATGATCAAGATGATTACCAACAAAATTTAGTTGTACACTATTGACAAACGTTATGTTCAAGATGGTTACTAACAAAATTTAGTTGTACACTATTGACAAACGTTATGTTCAAGATGGTTACTAACAGAATTTAGATGTACACTATTGACAAACGTTATAATCAAGATGGTTACTAACAAAATTTAGTTGTACACTATTGATAACCGTTATGTACAAGATGGTTACTAACAAAATTCAGTTGTATACAATTGACCGCGGTAGCCTAGTGGTCTAGTAATGGACTGTGAGACGAGGTCTCGGGTTCGATCCCAGGTGACTTTTCAATGCTTTTCGAAGTTATGTGTGTATTTATCGCAGGTTTATAAGTGCCCGGTTAATGGCAATAGGCTCGCCACCTATTACATTGGGAGCTGAACATAAACTGGCGAAATGTGGGTGCTAGCACCTCTGCCTACCCCTTTGGGGATATAGGCGTGAGTGTATGTTATGTTATGTTATGTATATGTACACTATTGACAAACGTTATGTACAAGATGGTTACTAACAAAATTCAGTTGTACCTACACTATTGATAACGGTTATGTTCAAGATGGTGACAAGTTTTCCGTCTACGTGCTCGAGGTAAGTTGTCGCCTTAGTCCGTGGAAGCTTCACACCAGGACACAAAAGGTTGTGGCGAACGGTTAGTTCATAGGGGCCCTGGAAATAAGAACACTTAAGGACGGCCTCTGTGGCGTAGCGGTAGTGTATTTGACTGCCACGACAGGGGACGCGGGTTCGATTCCCGCTCAGTGCAATTTGTAAGCTGAATATGTCTATTGCATTGGCCTTTTTTTTAGTGCGTAGATCCTCATGAATACCACCTCCGTCGGCCATCGGGGGTGGTTATGTCGGGATCGAACCGACTAAAACCGCACGCCGTCTCGGGTCTTAATTACCGGGGTGTGAGGTTACCCAATAGGCATATCCCTCGCACCTCAGCTGACCCCGGGCCATCTACGGTTTTAAGATGGCCCCCTCGACCCCCCGAAAGGGCATTACATTGACCTAATGTGTTTCTATGTATAATATGGTATGTACTTATTTACAAAAAGTACATAAGTATGTCTCATTTATCCGCATTCTATAACCCATATAGATTAATGATCTCATCGAGGCACGGATATATTTAAGCCAAAGCAAACAAACATATTCATGCGTACAAATATCTGCACTGGAATCGAACCCGCGACTGCCGACGTAGCAGTCGAATGCTCCACCGCCACGACACGACACACATTAATAGTTATTTGATAAACAGGAGTGCAAAGTTGCTTTTTAACCGAGTGCTCAGTTTTGATGACCGAGCGAGCGAAGGGTTCTAAATTACTTAGAAAATAGAACCCTGAGCTTTAGCGAGGGAATCAAAAGAGCACAAGGTGAAAAATCTCTGCACTCGAGTGCAACGCGTAACTTTTCATCCCACCTCAGCGAGGAAATGATTAAATAAATGCAAAAAAAAATCTCGCCACTTGAATCACTAATTTCTGGTTTCTCACTTGTTTTCAAGTTTATTGTTTAGTGACCTAAGGTTTTAGCAAGAGCCCCTTGTTTCGCAGACAGAAATTTCATAGAATTTCGTTTCTCAGAAAATGTTTCAGTTAATATTAAAGTACTGCCCAGTCGGACAGCTCATTTCGGACGGGAGATACCGTCGTTTCCTACCCAAGTAGGTATTAGTAGGATAGAGTAAATGAAAATTATGTACTTACATAATTAACGTCACTTTTAGGAAATAATTGTTGAAAACTACCATGATTTATGAACACCATCAAACATACGAATTGCAAAAAATACATTTTTAACATCGAAACCATCATCGAATGTCAACTAAGAGCAGACATAATAAAATTAGACTAATCTATATTTAATAGATAACGTTTTTTAGGGTTCTGTACCACAAAAGGAAACAATTCGGCGGCCTCTGTGGCGTAGCGGTAGTGCATGCGACTGCTACGCAGAAGGCGCGGGTTCGATTCCTGCTCCATGCAAATATTTGTATGCATGAATATGTCTATTTGCATTCTGTCAGTCTGGGTGTTTCTATGTATAATAAGTATGTATTTACAAAAAAAAGTATATAAGTATGTTTATCAGCATTCTAGAGCCCATAACACAAGCTAGTTAAACTAAGCTTACTTTGGGTTTAGGAAGCGATGTGTAGAATGTCGTAGAGTATTATTTTTAATATATTATTAATTGCTGTCTAAAAACCGATTCGGTAGGTAACCTACGAATGGTTGTTACGCAACTTTGAATCGATATAGATCCTAAACGGCCAATCAAATCGAAAAATTTTGAAAGGAAACTAAAAATATTTTTTAAATACCTATTCAACGATACCGCACTTGACATTGTTTGTTGACTTTCATTTTTTTTATTTTCACAATATGGCGGCCAGTAGTCGCCATATTGAATTTTGACGTCATGTCTTTATTGACACTCGCCGGACTAAGAGGAATCGACTGACATTATGAATCATAAAAATCGGCCCAACGTCTGGTCCGTATAGTGCTTCAAACATTTATAGGTACATAGGCTAATAAGCACGTTACCACTCCTTTGTGTCGCGGAGTCGGGTAAAATGAACCCATAAAAATAGGATGGAGCTATTCGCTAACATGTCATAGTAGAACCCCTGACCATTCGTTCGGTGTTCATCGGTCGGACTATCAGGTACTCAGAGTTTAAATCAGCGCAACCAAAAGATACAGCCGCTTAGGCAAAATGATATTTTGGCGATAGTTAAGGGTGCATCCTTTGCTAATCTATACTTATTTACTTATAATAAAACTGTAGAGAGGTCAATTCTGTACATTGAATATATTTACAAAATAACTATTGGGGGATGATTGGTGATCGATACTAATGCTAAAAATGCAATCAGTAAATTTTTTGTCTTTCTGTCTGTCTGTTTGTCTGTCTGTCTGTCTGTATGTGCACGCATGGATCAAAAACTACTGGAGGGATTTTGATGAAACTTGGTACGATTATAGTTCATACTTCTGGGCAACATATAGGCTACTGTTTATATAAGCTGATACCCGCGGCACCGCCTGCGCGTCGTTTTTAGGTAGGTTATCATTTTTTGGTCATATCTCCGGTTCTACTCAACCAAATGCAACCAAACATATCTCAAATTTTAAGTCTAAGCAAGACCTTTCTAATAAAACAAACCGCATCAAAATCCGTCCAGTACTTTTACGTCCATCGCGACTAGCGATGGACGTAAAAAGTACTGAACGGATTTTGCCGCGGTTTGTTTTATTAGAAAGGTTTTGGTTATACGAGTGGAGACCAGTGGAGTGGCGAGTGGAGAGGAAAGTGGTATAGAGTGGAGTAGTAAGTCGAGTGAAGAGTCGTTTTATTAAATAGACTTGGTGGCGATACCGACTTCCACGCGGGCGAAGCCGCGGGCGGAAGCTAGTTTATAATATTCCTGTTGCTCCATCGTGCATCGTAGTGAAAGTCAACCGTCTCCGTCAATACCTAGAATTAAGAAAATTAGCGAGGAACGTTTTGTGAGCTCTGGCTACCCTACTTACCTTGGGGAACACAACACGATGGTTATCATGGGGCGGTGTTCTGTAGAACGAAGGTACTACCTCTGCTCAATCGGACACGAGATACCGTCGTATCCTACCTCCATAAGATACCAGCCAGCCAGCAGTTTTCGAATAGTAACGTCGTTTATCTCTCAATACAGTTTTATACGGAACCCTCGCACGTGAGTCCAACTTGTACTTGAAACATTGAGATATGTTTTTTTTGATCTATGATTGAGGTAAATTTAAATCTAACCAAACTTAATAGGCATAATAATCATAATAACCCTACTTAGCTAAACAAGCGATGCGTTAATATCTAGTCTAATGATTAAGCTATTATACCTATGTATTTGAAAATCTCATGTACGTGCGGAAAAATATTTCACAATTTCCAAGACTTTGTGATAGGCACAATATAATACCAGGCACAAAAACAATCTTGTAGCCTGTGATAGTAGGCTCCAAAAAATCAGTAATTCTTTCCGGGGTAACTGTATAGGTACGCTTTTTTAACAAACTCCCAAGCGAAATTAGAGATTTACATGTAAGTAAATTTAAAATGTTGATAAAAGAAAACTCTCCCAAAAAGCTTATTATAAAATTAAAGATTATTTGGATGATAAAGAAGCTTGGAAATGAACTGCAACTATGTTACTCAAACTAACACTGTATCCAGACTAAGGCAATTGTTGTAAATAGACCAAAAAAAAAAACAGCCCGCTGAGTTTCTTGCCGGAGTCTTCTCAGGTCTGGGCCGCGTTTCGAACTGGCGCGGTAGTCCATTTGCTTCTAGTTTTAAATATTTATAATTTTGACGTTTTGTAAGTGCCGCTTAAAATGGTTTTTTTATATATCATATATAGAATAAATGACTTTTGACTTTGACTATGACTTTGAATAGCTTAAAAAACCCGACTGCTGTTGAAAAGCCTAAAACAAGTTTGATAGCAGGTAGTTCCCAAACCCGAGGGGGCCATCTCGAATCCGGAGATGGCCCGGGTCAAGCCGGGGTGCGAGGGAAATGCTCTTTAGGCCACCTTACACCTTGGCGTCAGAAGACCCTAGAGAAGTAAGAGTCTAAGAGTCCGACATAACCTGCCCCGCTGGCCGCGGGGTGAGTATCCATGAGGATTTCCGCACGGAAAAAAAAGGCGGTATATACCTACAATACCTACCCATTAATTTTCTTTCGGTTTATTATTTCCGAATGGGTACGGGAGATACCGTCTGTTCTACCTCCTTCTGTTAAATAGATAGACAGATTATTACTTTACATAGATTTAATACTAAGGTACAAAATGTCTTCACACTATTTGCTGCCCGGCGCATCTTTGAACTCGTGATACTCTATGTAGCCGTCATCATTGTGGTCTATCTGCTTCATGGCTGACTCCACGATGTCAGCCAGTTCGTCGTCCTTGTAGATCTGGACGCCTGATTGGTCTTTCTCTACCGAACCTATAATAAAAACATAACATAAACATAAAATAAACTCACGCCTTTATCCCCGAAGGGGTAGGCAAAAGTGCTAGCACCCACATTTCGCCAGTTTATGTTTAAGTCCCAATGTAATAGGTGCCGAGCCTATTGCCATTAACCGGGCACTTATAAACCTGCGATAAATACACACATAACTTCGAAAAGCATCGAAAAGTATTGGTGTGTGCCATGGTGAACCTGGGATCGAACCCGAGACCTCGTCTCAGCAGTCCATTACCCAGACCACTAGGCTACCGTGATAATAACATAAATAGATAATTATGTAACGGGTTGAGTCAACGACAAAGTAGCTTTACAAAGTCTAATTTATTAATTACAGATAACAACCCATTTATGCCCCACTGCTGGGCGCGGGTCTCCTCTCCTCTAACGAGAGAGCTGAGAGGGTTTAGACCTTAATCCACACACGCTGGCCTAATGCGGGTTGGTGGATCGGACATGTCAAATCTAGGACATGTGGGTTTTTCTCCCGATATTTTTCCTTCATCGTCAGCAGATGGTAAATCATGTGATTAGCACATGTCATATGAATTCCACAAAGCACACATTAATTACAGTTTTGCGAAAAAATGCGAAAAGGCTCGGCGAATGACAGTGTTGAGACTATAGGTAGGTACTATACAAGTAAAAATTATTTTATTACTATATAATATTATGATAAAATACAATTAACAGTTAAATAAATTACTTATCACTTTGTTCCTATTCTATTTTTTGACGCCATGTAAATATTTATTTTGTTTAGTTTTTAGTTTTTATTTTAATGTAAATATTATTTAATTTTCATTGTATTTTTATCATACTTAATAAACCTATTTTATGTGGATATCAAAAAAAAAAATCTATAACTATTATATTTCCGATATGACTTCTTTTTAAATTTATTTATAGGATGTACAAACATGGCTTAACTTAAATATATACACTACACAATTATTATATACACAATTCGTCAGTACATAATAAAATAATAAATTAAAAGTGGGTAGGACTTAAACAATTCTCGCAGTTGCATGCATACAAACTTAAGAAACAAACCTACCTAATTCTATTCCAACTTGCATTTATTTTTAAAAAAATTTAAAGTCTTTTCACTTGAATTTAATATTCTCTTTTGTAAGAATATTAATTAGATATATCGGTAATTTATTAATTAGCCGCGGAACAATGTAGGTAGCCGTTGTTTCACCGTACCTATTGTGAATAACGGATAAAATAAGCTATGACACGAACGGTATCAACCGTCCAAAAAACAGTCCGACTGGTTACCTCCGCTCTACAGAACACCACGGCCATAATAACCATCGTGTTGTGTTCCCCAGGGTAAGTAGGGTAGCCAGAGCTCACTGGAGGGATTCTGTGCTGTCAGCGGTGAGACCATAGTCCCCTGGGTTGTCAGCACAGAATCTCTCTCAACCAGCCCCGATTGCACCTACCTGGCCCTCAATTCTACTAAAGACAAACCACTGATATACCGCTGACACTCTAAAAAAAGCCATTTAATTGTAGACTTTCGTGTTATTAGATTAAAGTCTAAAGTCAAATGATATTTCGTAGAGCGAATGAAAAAGTTAAATGAATTCTTTTCATTTGATTTTAGACTTTAACTGTATAAGGGCAAAGTCTACAATTAAATAGCATTTTTAGAGTGTCAGTGGTATTACAGTGGTTTGCTTTTAGCAGAATCGAGGCCCTGCTAGTTTTCAACCTTTTCCAATAACTCATCAAGATGAGGGCGCCAGAAAAGCACCAAAATCTCTTTTTTTATACTACTTAGGGGCAGACCAGCGCGCAGCCCACCTGATTGGAAGCGGTTACCGTGGCTTAAGAACGTGTGCAGCACCCAGGGGCGTCACACTCACGCTGCCGACCTTCATATACGTAATTAATGGATGCTCCCTTATCAAAAACACACCAACGCACGAGTAGCCCTTTTATGCTGCTTCATTCACTTTAACATTTTATTCTTTAATAAAACAAACTATAAAGTAAAATAACATTTTATTTTCCTTAATTTTATACAAAAATACAAACGTGAAAAATAAAATTAGCTGCCTAAATTCACTTGGTTATTAACAGTACCGCTATTCTCTCATAGATGGCGCTATGAGTATTATGCATTTTTTTTCTATATTTTTACTTACTTACGTGACATCTTTGCTTTAAAAAAAACCTAACCGTTCACGCGCTCACTCATTTTATACTCATGGAATTCGATAAACCCGTCAGTGTTTAAATCGCGTTGCTTCAAGACTACATCCACCATCTCGCTAAGATCGGCGTCCTTATAAATATATTTCTTCACTGGTTTTCCGCTGCCGTCATCTACAACATTAAAAAAAATCATTATGACTTTTAAGTCATTAGAGATACTTAATAAAATTAGGTTAACAATGATCTGTTTTCCAAAAATGATTTATCATCACTGCGTCGATCCCGAAGTGTGAGTTTAGCGGTCCATACGTTAATATTTACTCGTTTTAGAGTAAAACTATCGAGCAATACCGTATGTGAGTAATGATTACCTACCATTACATATATAGAGGTAAGTATTTCAGTCCTGACAAGCTCGCCGCCCGCGGTTGAAGGGCGGACTACCATCTAACTTCCCAATCCAGTTATCCAAAAAGAATACCAACATAGAAAGCGGTCCCGGACTTCAAAGTGCAAGCTTTAGGTGCAGCGACAATCCACACGCACAGCAAAATGGCCGGCAGTGAGCGGCTGCCCGTACCCGCAAACTGCATTACAGCATAAATTAGCATTTTACATTTAATGCCCATAACATCGTAATATAGTAGTGAATGGGTTTCTTCAAGTTTTTCGCGGCCGAAGCCAACCTTATCTACAAACCTCTGTACCAGCTGAATTGACGGACAACACTGTCACAGGACTCGTATAAAAAACCTTTTTTTTATACTCCGTAGGTGGCAGACAACCACACGGCCCACCTGATGGGAAGCGGTCACCGTGGCCTATGGACGTGTTTAACACTAAGGGTGTCACACACCTTGAAGGCAAGGAGGATGGCTAGGAAGGGGTAGGGAGACTAGGAAGGGGTGGGAGGAGAAGGGTACAGTGAGCTCTGGCTACCCTACTTACCGGCGGGAACATAACACGATGGTTATTATGGGACGGTGTTCTGTAGGGCGGAGGTACTACCCCAGTCGGACTGCTCATTACGGACGGGCGATACGAGTATCGTCGTCGTGTCCTACCTACTTTTCAGCGACACATAAATGTTTAAACACGTAAAAAAAACGACATTAACAGACCATGCACATTATAATAAGACCACAAGGCGCCAGTTATCAAATAAAAAAAGAATCATCAAAATCGATTCACCTAGTCAAAAGTTCTGAGACAAAAACATAAAAAAATACAATCGAATAAAGAACCTCCTCCTTTGTTAAGTCGGTTAAAAAAACTACCCTGCCACAGTACAATTCTTTTTTTTTATTGGTAAGTAATAGACACGCGTTTGACCACAATCTCACCTGTTGGTAAGGATGATGTGGTCGACGGTGGAGCACGCTTGCCTAGAAGTCTCAATTTTTGCGTCTGATTGTTGCATCACCGAACGACCAGACGTACGGCAACGCGCCACCGGTACATGGTGGATATCCCACTTATACGCACAAAACGTTTTGGCAGTACGTTCATCATGCGTCCGTATTTCCGGAAAGCTACAACCTGGGAGTCTTCAAGTCTACAGTGAATAGGGTATTTCTAGGCAAGCGTGCTCCACCGTCGACCACATCATCACTTACCAACAGGTGAGATTGTGGTCAAACGCGAGCCTATTACCAATAAAAAAAAAGTCTATTGCAAAACGTACCGATCTAATTCTTTACCTCTTCAATATTGGTTTAGCTCTCCGACTGCGTGCAGCAGTCGTGGGCTTACGCCGAGCCGGAAAAACTGTCTTACCTTGATCAAGACATCCCGTAAAGCACGTTAAGCCGTCGATCTCGGTCCCCAGCAGTTCAACATAATTATTCTCAATTCCCCATATTGCCATACAAACGCCGCCGGTAAGTAGAGTAGCCAGAGCTCAATGTAAGTACCCCTCCTCCTCCCATCCCTTCCTAGCCCGCCCCTTCCCAGCCCTCCCCCCTTCCCTTCAGGGTAGGCAGCGCGTGTGTGACACCCTTAGTGTTGCACACGTTCATAGGCCAAGGTGACCGCTTCCCATCAGGTGGGCCGTGTGCTTGTCTGCCACCTAAGTAGTTTAAAAAAAAAACAAACATCTCAAGCATTCGTCACACTAGTAGTCGGAGTCATAAAAAGTCTGCCAAGGTCTTTCATATCGCTAATGGGTTGTGGAGGTCAGATTGCAGTCGCTTCACGGAACATCTACCTATACATACTTATAATAAATCTGTAACTGATCGGTGTCTGTACATGGAAGATATAATATGAGAAAAAAATTATTAGGGGACTTTATTAATGTACGTAATAGATGCCAAAACAATGATTTTTAGATTTTTTGTCTGTTTGCCTGTGTTCACGCTGGGATCAAAAACTACTGGAGGGATTTTGATCAAACTTGGTACAAATTATAGTTCATAGTTCTGGGCAACATATAGGCTACTTTTTATACAAGCTGATAGGTACCCGTGGCTTCGCCTGCGCTTCGAAAGTTTTCGAAAATCGGGCTGGTGACTCCTTTGAGCATTTTTCGCTATTTCTTAGTTTCGGATTTGGCCATCCAATCCCTTTAGAAAAATTCACCCTGTATATAATAGGGTACCTACACCTACAACTTATATTGAGATTGTCTAATAATGGTATGTATAGGTGATTGGCGGACGTAGCTTTGGCACAGGCAGACGCTCCCATAAAAGCCAAGAAAAGCAAAATATATTATTGAAAGGAGGAGGAAGAATGGGACTTGGCCTTGAACTACCAAGTTCCAGAGATTAGCGCGCTCAAACAAACAAATAAACCAACCGCACCTGGAGCTGCTGATTGACGGTAAGCAGACGACAGACGGTAGGCGCTTTCATAAATGTCAAGATTCACCAAATTATGAAAAAGAGGAGAATAGTGCCCCTGTTGCGTGCAGTAGTTCAATAAAAATAAATAAAAGCAATTCAGTTTATTCATCGTTTAATGTCAAATAAATTGTATAATAGCTAAAAGGAATTTTAAAAAAACTTTATTAGATTTTGTTAGACAGAAGTTTCCCATAATGAATTTAACCTCCACAGAATTTAAGATTTTTTTTTTAAGTAAAACAAAACACCGCAAAGAAAAACCCGTGAAAAACCTTTTTGTTAATTTTATATTTAATTAATGACTTGACATTTCTTGAGTAAGGATGGGCGTTCTTATTTTCCTAAAATATCGATAATTTCTATAAAAATGTTCGATAAAATTGATGGGTCTTTTTTTATAGGTTTTATAGACACAATTCGTTATTGTTTTTTTTATACGAATTGATATATTTATGAATATTAACCTAACTTTTTTTTGTCTGTCTTAATGTCTACTTAGCGCCCAGCGCTTCTTTTTCAGCCTTCTTGGCCTTGTAATTACTGAACCTGTACTCTAAATAATCGACGTAGCCATCTTTGTTGAGGTCAGTGTGAGTCATGGCGAGTTCCATCACTTCTTCCAATTGTTGGTCAGTGTACGCTGCGTGGTTTTTGTCAATTTGACCTGAAATTTTTGAAATACGATTAGATATACGTGTATACTGACTTGATGAATAGTACTCTGTAGACTTGATTCATTTACTTTTTCTTATAAGGAACATGACATGGTACAATTTACCAGGTAAATATTACAGTTAATGGGGTGCGTGGTGTAGTGGCAACTGGTAATGCTACTGCCTGAGGCCAATTCCGGCCTAGGCGGGATTGGCTCTATAGAGGGCTGCTGAGAAAAACGTGAAGATCCTTCAGACTTTTCACGTCTTTTTTGAGTTATTTTAATTTTCTGACAAAGCACTCCACTCTTCACTGTGCCCTTTGGCTGGCAGAAGGCACAGAGGGGAGCAAGTGAAGAACTGATCCTTCAAGGCATTATGTCATAAAACCGTAGGTAGACCAAGGTCAAAGGGATGCGCGGGTATTGCCTTTTTAGCTGGTTATTGAATCGGTGACGATGACGGTGACAAGCGTGGCGATTTCCGCGAAAAAAAAATACTACAGTTATTACTGTTTACCGCTGTACGCTACACTTGACGGAGAAACCATTGGGATTTTCCGCGTAGTACTATGTAACGGAAGTCTTTGCTATCTACTTTTATTAAGTAACAAAGAAGATACAATAAAATTGATAAATTTTATTGCTACCATTATTGATCTATGATTGTTACTACGTATTGTATGCAATACAAACAACATAGGTAATTTACTTATCCCTACCACTACCTTATTATAGTTGATCCTAGTACTTACTAGTGATGTGGCGATTCATTAAAAATGTATAACCGCGGATATTTGATTTGTCAATTGATGTCAGTGTACATGACGTTCAAACGGTAAGTATTTAGTTGACAAAACTTGACACTGTACGTGACAGGACAAGTATCGGCTCACAATGCGCGGGTCTTATGTAGAGTTGTGATAATAATTGATCTTTATAAATATATCGTCATTAATAATATTAAAAAACATACATACCGTTTACAATACTTACCCCAACTCAGCTCAAAGCTTGGTTCACAACACAATTTTCTGTCACATCTCATGTTATAGTCATGGTTTGACAGGCTACACACAAAAATATGACCATATCCGATCCGATAAAATTCGGGCGAAAAAAACATTCGTTGTTTTTGAACGAAGTGGCAGATGACAATAATTTATTGTTGATGTTTGATGTTCCCGCGATTTCCTGCTGTCATTTTTCAGGATAAAAAATGAATTTAGGATAAATATCTATCCTAATTTATGAATCCCAATTTTAGACAATCACTCGTATTATAAACACACATTGAAAGCAATTTAATACAAAACATAATTATAATACATAAACTACCTGCGACGTATTTAATAAAACTGACAAACAAGTCTTAAATATGTCAAAGCCTTGTCGATTTTTGACATATTTATCACTTTTCACAATTTAAACCCTAATTCTACAATTTTGTCACTTTTTGACATGCGTGTCCAAATGTCAGCTTTATTAAACAGACCAATGAAATGCTCTCGACCAATGAAATCGCAGAAAAAGTTGTCACGTTAAAATACAGTGACACTAATGACAGATATTGTGATATTGACATTTGAAAATGAGTGAAATTGGTTGAAAAGTCAGTTCATTTTTTTTTCAAAAAATTTTATTAATGTTAGATTACAAGGCCCAGGTTGGTCCAGTATGGGAATTCAGGATGTGCTGACTGGTTCTACTGCTGAAATACATCTTTCTGTAACTTATATTCATGCCAAGATACATATCCGTCATTATCGATATCCAACTCTTGAAGAGTCTGGTCTGTGAACATCTCTAAACGGTCTTCACTGGCCTTTTCACTATGGTATACATCTGTAAATATTATTAGTATACTTTAGGACTGTTTTGTTTTTTATTTTTTTTTTATGTAAAATTGTTACGTACCGTTATTATAATATATAATTAAGAACAAATAGGTATGTACAGTATGTACTTATTTTTACAATAAAATTGTTTTTTAATTATATTTTTTTGAAATTATATAAAATTTATACTTACTATATTGATAAGTACCTACCAAACAAGGGTAGTAGAAAAAAATTACTATCCAAATTATAAAAAGAATTTACATTGCACATAATTATTATACATAGTTATACAAATATTCGTTTCGAAATAAATTACGTATTATACCTTCTTATTCATATTTATTTTAAAAAGCCTATAGATAGGTATTGAATACTAAAAAAACTAATATTCAGTTTTTCAATATACCTAGTCTAAAACTTATAATAGGCGGCCATGTTTTAAAATTACAGAATTTATTTAAATTTGTGTGTTTCATTTTCTTGAAGATGTAACGTGTCAAGTGTTTTATTGTGCTGTTTCAGGCATTCCTGTGATAAATTCACTCCATGCAATATAGCCGTCATCGTCGCTGTCCAAGCTACGTAACGCACTATCGATCATAATTTCTATATTTTTGTCGTCTATAACCAAGACTTTTTCTTTTGTTTCATCTGTAAAATGTATGTGTTTATGTTATTGGTATCTCTACAGAATTATTTGATCGAAAAAATAAAAAAATATCCATCGGGTAGGTATAGAAACTATAGAAAATTTTGAAACTATCAGACAATAGATTTTCATAAATTAATATGAAGGAACATACTTACGTATTTTAGAAAGATTCAGATGCTAATAGTATAAATATAATTGGTAATATAAATTAAATTATAATAAAAAATAATTAGGGCATCCATAATGGTGCTTATTATTTCAAATTTTTTTTTAATAGGTACATCTACCAAATCAAGCTTCATTTTGATAACTTGTCAAATCATGACTAAATACCTTTGAAAATAAGTTATTAGTTTATTATAAGTAAGTAGATAAGTAGGTACTTATATATTATATTTTTATACATGTTATATTATCGGTACATAATAAATTATGAATAAGATACGGAATTCTTAGCCAGACTACAAGTCGCAAAATTTAATGTTACTAACCTACGAGTATAAGATTCCATAAGATACCACGACCTGTGTACTCATTAAAATAAAAGCAAATTAAATTTAAAAAAAAAACACATTAAAAAGAAACATTTTAACAGATATCGTGATTTTTTATTGTTTATTTTATTTTTAGCACTATTCCCAACATTTTTAGTTAGTGTAAATAATAAAATAAAAACAAAAAAATCCGATAAAATTCGAATTTTTATTTTAATGTGTAAAATTCGCATAAATTTTCAACAATATTAAATAAAACACATAAATATATCAATATAAATTTATTGACACTCCAATATCTATTCTACAAGTTATTTCTTACACAACCAATGAAAAAAAGAAAAAAATAGAAAAATAACAACACATTTTTTCGTTTAGAAATAAATTAGATTATACCAGATCTAAGCAACATAGCTTCAAAGAATAGCATTGACTTCAATATATAAATATTAGGTTACAATAATAACCTGTTATTCCACATTATACCTATGTAACCATATGTAACACTATACCGTCCCTAAAAGGAACAGAAAATAATGATAAAGCAGTGTGCAGCTGTATGGCGTCCGTGTTTACAACCAAATAAAATGCATAACTCCTTTTAATATGAAAACCAACCATATTTGACCAGACATTTATTCTGTTTTAATTCGAGATTTAATAACGGTCGGACCGTGAGAACTCGGTGGAGTTCAAATGGTTAATATAAAAGAAAGGATCAGTGTAAAACTATACCAACTTAAATAATGTCGGCTATTATGAACGCGCGTAGTTACGGTACGGTCGGTCAATTAGAATAAGGGGCTAGGCCGGGGAATCTTGCGCCTTTAGTCGGCTCGAGCGGCGGAGAGAGAGGTATCCGAGGGGATTCCGCACGATAAAAAAATTAAGAAAAAAAATCACATATTAAAAAAAGCCTGATCTGGAATTAAGAGTATCTTTCGATATAAGAGAGAGGGGAAATTAAAGCCATAGATTATTAAAAAGCTTTCCACTTTCCTTCTAATAGGGGGTTTTCTTGACCACGGAGCTGTATTTTTATAGACTAGTTTTTTAAATGCCACAGGTAGTTTAAATATAGCGTAAAACTATTGCAGATTGTTTTGAAAGATATACAACATTATTTTTTTCTATACCATAAAAACCAGAAATATTTTGATTGATAGTGTGCTGAAAAAAAAGTTCAAATATGTATGAGAAATGCTACAAGGATTTTTTTTTAGACTATAAGGTTGAAAAGTTTATAGGATTTTAGTTCATAACAGGAATATTTATATAAAAGTCTACATATTTAAATTTTGACAAAAGAAATTGCATAAATTGATATGAATGAATACCTTGATTAAAATATAAAACATGTTTTTTATTTTATTTTATTATTTTTTGTTAAATTGATATCACCAAAATTTTTAAGATATAGTATATTATAGTTTTATGTGAAAAAATAGTGTTGTATACCCTTTTTTGTGGGAGTTCCAAGTTTGAACAAGCGGGATACTATGAGACTACAACATCATAATATAATTTGTCCAATGTAGAAATATAATGAGTCAATTATATTATATGTTCAGTTATTTATAGTGGAGATATAAATTCAGTGTGTGTTATTCGAGAATAGGAAGAAATTAGATTCTTATATACAAATATATTATAACTATTATATTACAGAGACATTAGTGCCCATTTATTCGAGGCTTTGCTTGTTTTAAAGCTGAAATTTTTTATTGTAGTTAAACTTCACAAGTTTATATTCACCGGAAAAATAAATTGTATAAATATAACTTAAACTTATATTAGGTATACAATTCTCATCAGAAAAATCGAAACATCTTGCAAGTTTTTTTTTTCTAAGGAATATTATAGTTTGGCCGCTGAGACTATGCGTTCCTGACACATGTCAATTCGTCATGACTAGTTATGTACAATAAATAACTTGTACCTAGAACCGTTCTCTAAACCTGTTCCCAACTTACAATAACATAATAATAATCACAGTCAGCAATTGTGACAACGTGATTTCATTTTAATTTTAATTTTATTCTAATTTGGCTATCTATCCGCCCTATTTGTTTTTCCAATTTTATATTTTTAATTTTGTTTCATTCTTATTTAATTTTATGTGATTATTAATTGTAATGATGGGTTATTGCCTGAAATAATAAAAAAAAATCATATTCATTTCATTCATTATAAAAATATGATTCATTCTTTCTATTAGCTTGGGTAGGGGCTTATTACAAAATTACATATTTTTTTTTACATTAACAAAAATACGAAATAACGTTCTATTTTATATTTTTCAACCAACAGATTATTATTATTAAGATTACTAAAATACGCGGTTACAATTGCCTTGTTATTTTGTCTCATTACTATGAAAGCCGTATGAAAGCGAACATTTGACATAACCTTGAAACAGCGCAGTTTGACGTGTATGACTTTTAAAAACTATTGATTTTATATTTTTAATTAATTAATTGTTAATCATTTTAGCCCAAAATTAATCTGTGTATTGTAAATTGGCACAGTAATTAAATTTTTAATGTTATCACTCGTTAATAAGGTCAATAAACGATATTTAAAATTTTGCCGAAAATTATACACCAGTTCAAAGTTACATCGCCCGTTCGCTCACAACCTGTCAGGAACGCATTCTTTCAGCGATTCTATAATAAGTCAAATGTCGTTTAATAGTGAATAATATTCTATGAGGTTTTCAAATCCTAATGTTAATGTTCTAAATTCAAATATCATAAAATAAATAAAAACAAATTATTCATTTTTGTTTTCAGATATCATAAAAACTAAAGCGTTTCGATTTTTCTGATGAGAATATACGTTTTATAAAATTTCAAAAAGCTGTTTTCAAAATTGATGAATATTTTTGAAATTCAAACCGCGAGTGCAGTTAAGATACTTCGTGTTAATGAAACAATAATATGCAGTCCACATAATTTTACGAAAATAATTTGATTATTTTATGTGACTACACATATTTTTACCTATATAGTTAAGTAAAATAAAAAATGTAAAACACAATGGAGATGGACGTAAAGAGAAAATAAACTAAATATAACAATATAATGCTACATATTACTACTTTCAAATGAATAACCACATAAATTAATAAACAAATTAAAACCAAAAATAAATCCACTTTCAAATTAATAAACCTTCGTACTATAATTATGTTAACATTTAAAAAAAAATTGTTGTTCCAAATATGGAACAGTGTGAAGGAGCTTGCGCTAGTATTTTATAACATTTTTATTTTTTTATTTATTAAATTTATTTTTTTATTTATTAAATGATAGCAAGATATGCTATCACCATTAAAAATACCCACAGTGAACACTAATAAAATGGTGACGGACTAGATAGTTACTTTTCACGGTCCGTTTAAAATACCCCGAGGTTGTAAGAAGACAAAATCACATTATTTTAAGTACCTATGTGGTTATTCATTTCAAGTAGTGATATTAACCTAAAATTATATAACTTTTAGAATTTTCCACTCACATATTTAGAGGAGGTTAGATATCATTTGTGCATTTAATAGAATGAAAACCGAGCGTGACATTTTTGGCCAATATCTATGACGTCACCGAGTCATTTAGTGATGAACAAACGTTATCGCAACACTTCAGTAATTAAAATTACGTTTTTAACACATGTTTCAAAACTACCGAAAACTTTTAAAAGTAATTATTTCTAAATCTAATTTAAAACGAATCAAACGTTATGCTGTATTTAATAACCTCACGAAAACCTAGGTTGATTTTTGATTTATTTTGGGGACAGAATACCAAAGATATTTTTAATTTTTCTTTTTAATCGAATTGAAATTACGCCTTTTACGAAACGCCATAGATTTTTAAATTAACTATCGATCAAAGTTGGAAATTTTGTGCACTGCACTAGATTGGCAAGTAGGTACCTATAGACGACTTGTCATATCTAGCTGACTCTAAATTTGTGACTCTACCACTAACAAAATTGTTCAAAGGTCAAGTTTTAATAAACATTATACAAATTATAAACGAAACATTAGGAATTATGACAGTTACATGGTAAAACAAAAACTATTTTATAGTGTACGTTAGACAGTGTTGTCTAAATTTCATTAATTTCATTTAAAGAAAAACAATTAATTAACTGCACTTCAATTAGTTATCATAAATAAACATACCTAAGGAATCATACTCAGTGGCCTGAGTCCTTATTCAACACAAGTTAAGAACTATCTTTCAGCAAACTTCATTTAATAATGGCACCAAAAGACAGAGAATTATTTCATCTATTACGTTAAAAAGAAAAAAAAAAGAAAATTAAATGAACAGCGCATGGCAGAAAAGAATGACGGTAGTAGTCAATGACTTCGGAAGAAAAAAATGGTAATTGTTCCGAATAGTTAGTCTAGTATAGATATTCTATCTCACGAAGGCGGGTGAACAATTAAATAGTAGTACCTGTGTCTTGTAAATACGCGTACATGTGTGTGCGAAAGTTCATGTCACGTCACAAGAAATTCATGTAGCAGTTATATAGAATCGCTGAAAGAATGCGTTCCTGACAGGTTGTGAGCGAACGGGCGATGTAACTTTGAACTGGTGTATAATTTACGGCAAAATTTTAAATATCGTTTATTGACCTTATTAACGAGTGATAACATTAAAAATTTAATTACTGTGCCAATTTACAATACACAGATTAATTTTGGGCTAAAATGATTAACAATTAATTAATTAAAAATATAAAATCAATAGTTTTTAAAAGTCATACACGTCAAATTGCGCTGTTTCAAGGTTATGTCAAATGTTCGCTTTCATACGGCTTTCATAGTGATGAGACAAAATGACAAGGCAATTGTAACCGCGTATTTTAGTAATCTTAATAATAATAATCTGTTGGTTGAAAAATATAAAATAGAACGTTATTTTGTATTTTTGTTAATGTGTGTTAATGTAAAAAAATATATGTAATTTTGTAATAAGCCCCTACCCAAGCTAATAGAAAGAATGAATCATATTTTTATAATGAATGAAATGAATATGATTTTTTTTATTATTTCAGGCAATAACCCATCATTACAATTAATAATCACATAAAATTAAATAAGAATGAAACAAAATTAAAAATATAAAATTGGAAAAACAAATAGGGCGGATAGATAGCCAAATTAGAATAAAATTAAAATTAAAATGAAATCACGTTGTCACAATTGCTGACTGTGATTATTATTATGTTATTGTAAGTTGGGAACAGGTTTAGAGAACGGTTCTAGGTACAAGTTATTTATTGTACATAACTAGTCATGACGAATTGACATGTGTCAGGAACGCATAGTCTCAGCGGCCAAACTATAGTAGAACAATCATTGCAGTAATTCATTTTTAAAAGCAATTATAATATGTTTTACTACAATGACAGGTAAACCACCTTCGTGAAATAGAACATCTATAGTAGAAATAGTAGCTATTGGTGATAGCTAAAAAATAGTGGCCGGCACAATAGCAACGCATCCTATAGATAGACATATATAAATATAAAATAAAAAATAACATATTTAGTTATATTTTGTGGAAACAGTGACACACAATTTGGAAGCCCACTTTTTGAGCAATAATATTTAAACCAAAATATACAAATCATTTAATCTTCAGAACTTCCACTAACTTTGCTGAATCAGCAAAATAAGAATACAGTGTAGAATCGATTATCTGGAGTTCTGGAGGAATTCACAATTAGTATTTCTTGTATAGTACGTAGGTGGCAAACAAGCACACGACCCACCTGATGGGAAGTGGTCAGTATTAGTAGTAAGTAAGTAAGTAAATATTATTGGTTATTGTGGCCAATAATACCCCCCACGGGTTCGTGCGTGTCATGGGTGAGTTTTTACACGATCATGTGCAAATTATCTGCATGGAATTAGCTCCATATTTTGCACGATAATATAATTCACAACTCTCATATTTTGCACGATGAATGACGTATGCAGGCTTTGAGAGGTATTGCATTAAAAAATTTTGACATCGTGAGACATTCAGTGGGGCGAGCACAAATTTTCTTTCGAATCGAGTTCGTAACGTAACGACGCACGATAGGGGCGCCGCTGTACAAATTTCATACAATTTTTGTCGCACACGTTACGAACTCGATACGAATGAAAATTCGTGCTCGCCCTACAGGTAATCGAATCTTCACTGTATGTTTAGTCACTGTTATATTTCAGTTATGAAGGATCAATTTTTTATGGAATAGAAAACTCTTTTATAGTACCTCCTTTAAGGAAATTTTACTTAATCTCAATGTTAATCGTATAATGATTTTGCATGTTAGAAACTACACTTTTGTATATATCAGACAGTTTTATAAATTCACGCATTCTGAGTGCCTAGTGAGAGTTTGCACCTATACGAGCGAGCAAACTGGGCCTCGATTCTGCTAAATACAAACCACTGATATACCACAGATACTCAAAAAAATGCCATTTAATTGTAGACTTTATTGTTATCAGGTTAAAGTCTAAAGTCAAATGATATTTTGTAGAGCGAATGAAAAAGTTTAATGAATTCTTTTCATTTGATTTTAGACTTTAACTGTATAACGGTAAAGTCTACAATTAAATAGCATTTTTAGAGTGTCAGTGGTTTACAGTGGTTTGCCTTTAGCAGAATCGAGGCCCTGGATGGTTCAACGTCACCTGGCGGCAAGTTTGCGAAACATTTTTGCATTCTAACGTTGAAGCGACCGTGAGATAATGTGACAGTGTTGCCAACCCTGAGATATTCTACCTAATTTAATAAGAAAAGAAATTAATGGTAAAATTTTCGGGTAGATTTTTAGAGATAAAATTTTATCTAAATTAAATTAAATGATTCCAATTTCAGTCTGTTAGGAATGTACCGTTTTTGTGGGATAATTGTTTCTAGGCATTGGCAACACTGTATACGAATAGTTTAATGGAACTTGCACTCGGCACTCACTTTTGTATATTCACATACGCTTACCACTTCACAAATGTGATAAACATTTCAGCTTATAGTCTTAATATTTAATTTTTCACATAAAAAATCTATTTTATATTAAAAATAGTTTCAAAACGTATTTTATACAATCTCAATCAGTACATTATAACGTCCGGAATGTTGGCATAACGATATGGGCTAGATAGCAAGTATATTTTATAGCTTTGGGTGTATGTAAGCAATGTTCCAAATTTGGACCATTTGGTCTAAATTTGGAACACTGTTTAAAATAATAAACTAAAAATGTTCGCTACGGAGTACTTTTTCTCGTCACAATTTAGACAGTTTTATTAATTTCATATTAAAACAAAAATAGACTAACGAATAAACGACTGAGATAATAACCAACAATATTTAATTAACACAAATAAATATTGGGTATTTGCTGTGATTGGTTACGTCGAAACGCTAAGATTATACGAGGAATATAAAACTACGTGAGGACGATTGACCAGAGTACAGTTAAGTGAGTCAGTATGTCAAAGCTATAGAAAAAAGGTTTAAAAAATCTTTGTAAAATGTCAAAGTTTCAGTCAATAATTCCTTTATGTAAGTTAAGCAAAAAAAAAAACTTTTTTTTAAATTGCTATCTAACCCCATCACTATTTTCTTAGTAACTACTTAGTTCTGCTGCTTCTGCTGACTCTTCTGTTGGGCTCTAACAAACTCAGGATAGTCTATATACCCATCAGAGTTATGGTCGTCCATACTCAGAATTGGATCTATTAAATTCACTAATTCATCATCACCAAATATTTTTTCACCTACCGGCGCTGTGCCGGGTTGCTGTTGCTGTTTGTGCCCTTGTTCTGCTTTAAAAAGTTCAAATATCATACGATGTGTCAAATTGTGGCGCGTATTTAAGATGGTGGATTTTGAAATGTCAGATTTTGGCGCGTAGTTTTTTGTTGATGCGAGTTGGTTACGTTATTTGTAGGTTATTGATAAAATACAGAAGTAGAAGAGATATAAAGTAATGATCACGTAAATAATTAATGATGGCGGATGTATTATAAAGGTAAAAGTTATTTCAGGTTATAAGAAAGATTGAAAAATATTGATAATAGATTTAACATGATAAGAAACGAAAATAGTGTAAAGAATAATACAAAAGAATTACAACACCATCACCATTTTTCATGATGCCCAAATCATTCCATGCAATAAAGATGGATTCCATGATTACCATTACGATGACATATTCCAATGCGGCAGATTATCCAAGCAGCAACGACGACACACATAGAAAGACAAACACACACAATCAGTTTTTTATTTACATAAATATAATAAAAAATGAAATTTTTGTATAATTTCTGTTGTTAGATATTAGTGAAGTTATGATTGTTAAAATTCTAATAAAAAAATACTTATTATTAAATATCATAAAATGAGAACAAGTCTTGTAGAACTTAACGACTTGTGAGGGAAAACCCACTAATCGCTGGCCCAAAACTAGTAAAAAACCCGTTTGTTCCAAATTTGGGCCAATAGGTTATCTTAGAGTTGAGTCAAAAGTATTTACGTAATGATAAAAAATATACACAGAATTATTATATAGGTAAACTAATATTTTTTTATTAAGATAGTATTATATTATATTATTTTAGATTTAAAAAAGCGATAGATTTTTGTAAATTTATAACTAAAAGATAGAAAGTTAAATTTTAAATGGTGATGCTCAAACTTTTATGAATTTTTTTATAATCTTGTCAGATTCACAGTAAAACGGCACTTCTCTACCGATTATGTCAGATAATCAGATAACCACTTTTTGTTCTCGATTGACATTATTCTGATTAGATGCTTAGAAAGTTTGAGCAACTGAGATCATATACAGTATACATAATGTACAGAACAAAAACTAAGATACCCAATCGCATTATATATTAATGTACAGACAAAAATTATTTTACTAGTACAAACTCAATTTTCAGAAAAAAAAATTTTGACCCCCAGCCATAATCATTATAACGTTGTTCCTGGTTGCATCCAAGTCATGATGGTCAGACTCGGATGGACACGGTCAAACCGACTAAAAAAAACTGAGAGATGGGAAGCGGTCACCGTGGCCTATGGACGTGTGCAACACTAAAGGTGTCACACACGCGCTGCCTACCCTGAAGGGGGTGCTAGGAAGGGGTGGGGGGAGAAGAGATACAGTGAGCTCTGGTTACCCTACTTACCGGCGGGCACACAACATACTAGCGGAGGTACTACCCCAGTCGGACAGCTCATTTCGGACGGGAGATACCGTCGTGTCCTACCTCCGCCTTGATCCCGAGAACGGGGGGTGGGGGGATGTGGAGTGACAGGCGACCGTCCTGCCGACTGCTTGGTATTGTAGGTATTCAAATTGCAACGTATGTTTGAGTAGACTGTTAAGACATACATTTTGTGCAAACCTTATATTTACACAATTGGTGCAATAAATATATTTGTCATTGAACAGCACCAAACAGCAAATGAAAAAATAATATTTTTTTGGTTTTCAAATTAAAATATTCAAAAAAATATTTTCGATTTCTTACTACATTAATTACTTTTGATTAAAAAACTGACTTCAAAAGCATATCGTAGATACGTCTGCGAGTCCATTTAGCGCGTACAGGCGTGATGTTATGTTATGAAATTGTATAAACAATGTCTAAATGTACGATAGCAGCAATCGCGATGATTCGCTGGCATTTATTGAAGAGTTCCGTTGTCTGTCTCCGAAACTTGTCATCAGATCTTTACGATATTTAAATTGAACTATTTCGGAATAAATGTCTGTCTAACAAAAAAGGAATTTTGCAAATCCAGAGTCGTACTCAAAAATACGTTTAAAAAAATACCTTTTTCAAAGTCGGTAAAAAAATTAGGTATCTTAATTTTTTTATATTTTACTAGTAATAAGTGACTTACCGTGCCAATGTATGAGAGACTTGATCAGTTCACACCCATCTAATTTGTTATTATTGTCCGCGTCATGCATCTTGAAGTAATGGAACTGCAGCTCCTGTTCGGACATTTTTGAAGTGTCGATTGGCACGTCCATGTGCTCTTGGATATGGCTAGGCGATTGAGTAAATAAAATTATTGTCAGTTACTAATTGTTTGCTTTTCAAAATCATGTTTACAAATTCAAATCAGATAAAAACGTTTTGAGACAGAAAAACTTTGAGAAACTGACATTTTGGGACAAGAATATTTTTTTTTATTCATGATAGGCTTACGTTTGACCTCTAATATCACCTGATGGTAAGTGACGATGAGGTCTACGATAAATCACGATTTTTAGAAATTTTAAATTTTTTTTTTTTAATTAATTTAATAATCTTAATTAATTAATTAGGAAGAAATTAGAAATTTAGATGGATATTTTTAGAAAAGGACATTTTGAGAAATGAACCTTTGATAAAGGGACATTTTAGTATTAGTAATTAATTGGCTGGTTTAAGTAATTAAGTTTTATAAATTGAATTCGTGACGGTTTGAATTTGATTCGAACGGACATTTTGAGGGTTCTTCCAGGTGGACAAACTATTTTGTCAAACTGATTTGACCACGAGGAAAAAAATTCCTGAAAAGAACTATTCCCCGTGGTCAAATCAATTAGACAAAATAGTTTGATCACGTGGACTCAATCCAAGAAGTTTGACCAACAGGAATTTTTTTCCTCGTGGTCAAATCAGTTTGACAAAATAGTTTGTCCACCTGGAAGTGAGACGGGTGAATAGCACGATTTCAGAAAGAACATTTTGCGACGTGGGACGTTTTGAGACAAGCCAATAAAAACTGACATTTTGTGAATTCGGGCGTTTTAAGGCTAAGGCGAACTAAGAAAAGGAGGCGACGGAGTTAAAGTGGACTCACAGTCCGATGTGAAAGCCTTGGATGCAATCGGAAACGCCGCAAAGATGATGAGTCTATATCTGTACTAAATTTCATTCAAATTGATTCAGTATTTTAAACGTGAAAGTTCAACAGACACAGAATTACTTTCGCATTAGTATAAGTACTTACTCTCTTTCCTGTGCAATGTTTGTGGGGTTCAAGAGTTTTGGATCTGTAAAGATAGAATATAATTTTAGTGTCGTATCTTTTAAACGGCTCACCCTATTTTCATGAGATTATGCGTTTCATTAGGTTCCGAGGTGGTTTATATTCAGAACAAAATTCAGTGAATTTAAATCTAGGTTAAAATTTTTAGCAAGGAACCCACATGCTTTAATATGAAAGAAGCATAAATTAGGCTTATTAACAACTAGCTGACCCATCCCGGCCTCGCCCGTGGCGTATTTCGAACCTCGATGCACCCTTTGTAACTCACATAATATATGCTAATAATTTATCGGTTTTCTTAAAATGTATGGGAATCTACCGGAATTGTTCACATTTATGCTTATTGCTCCGCTCTCTTGGGCAGTAGCGTGATGATATTCAGCATATGACATTCACGGATAATGTGGCTTTCTATTCAAAAGTCAAAGAATTTTTAAAATCGGTTCAGTAGATCCCGAGATTGCCCCTTACAATTTAACAAATATACGAACACACAAACTTTACTTCTTTATAATATTAGTATAGATCAGCTATCTATAAGTGAAGATCGCATCAAAACGAAATTTTTGTCTGTTGGTTCAGGATGGACACAAAAACTAATGAACCGAACTTCAAAACTCGCAAAATCTGACGTCCACGCGAGCGGAGCCGTGAGTGTAGGCTAGTTAATTTTATAATTGTTAATGCAGTTGTTGGAGAAGTGGTAATTTGTGGCTTTGTTGTTGATGGTTGTTTAAACTGCACTTGTTAAAACTGTTGTTGGACAAATAAAATCTCATGATAATAATACTTACCACCCTGATGAGCATGCCCATGGCCTTGTTGATGTTGTTGTTGTTGGGGAGGTTGTTGTTGCGGAGGTTGTTGTTGTTGTTGTTGGGGAGGCTGTTGTTGGTACGTTGGTGGCGGTTGTTGGAACTGCGCCTGTTGAGGCGGTTGTTGAAATTGCTGCTGCTGTTGCGGAGGAGGCTGGTATTGCTGTTGTTGTTGTTGATACTGTTGATAGAAATTTATTTGTGAATGGTTATAATATGACCTAAATTTAATAATTTCTATGAGTATTACATGTACGGTTTTTTTTATACTACGTAGGTGGCAGACAAGCACACAGCCCAACTGATGGGAAGCGGTCACTGTGGCCTATGGACGTGTGCAACACTAAGGGTGTCACACACGCGCTGCCTACCCTGAAGGGAAGGGGACGTATGATACTGCGGACAGAACGCGCTGTAAACAATACCAGTATAGCCAGTCTAGTAATTTTTGGAATACGGATATACGAAAATGGTGCGGCCTGAAAGAGAATGTTGTAACGAGAATTGAAAAGGGTATGCTAAGGTGGTTTGGGCACGTGGAGCGAATGATACACCAAATATGTAAGGCACATGTAAGTGGGCAGGCAAGCCGGGGTCGACCTCGCAGAGTATACACTGACCAAATTAAGGAGTTATTGCAAAAAGGGCAGGTCAAAAGCACTCGAAATCGGCGGGCTTGCATGAAAGGTTTAATGACAGTAGAGGAAGCGCGTGAAGTATGTCAGGACAGAGGCAGGTGGTGGTCTGTTGTCTCTGCCTACCCCGGAGGGAAAAAGCGTGAGCGTATGAATGTAGTAATATTTGGTGAAGCCGTGATGGTTGGTCGTTAGAGTGACAGTAGTGGATACCAAGCTTACCTGTTGTGGCGGAGGTGGAGGTGGAGGTTGTTGATAGTTCTGAAAATAAATACAATAAGTATAGATTTGATTATGAATTGATTTTAATGTGATTTTAATTTGATTTTGATTTTAAATTGATACTTATTTGATTTTAATTTAATGTTCGTGTTATTTTGCAACACTATAATTTATATTTCAACGCCACGCGGCAGAGTATGCTGTACTTAAAAATATGTACCTAATACCTGATGATGTAACCATATTCTATGAAATAAATTTGAATTGGAATTGGAATTGGAATTGGAATTGGAATTGGAATTGGAATTGGAATTTGAATTTGAATTTGAATTTGAATGTTTACACCATTTACACCGCCGCCAAAAAAAGGAGTGGTTCTAATTAGGCTTCGAAGATTAGTCCCATACTAACAAACAACAGAGCAAGTTAATAAAAGCTTGCAAAAAATCAACAAACACAATAAAATATTTAGTGTCCATACATTATGTTTAAGTGTATGACTAAATTGATTTATTCGCGCATAAAAATGTTATCACCTTAACCGTTACGGTTTTATTATTATTTTCAATTAGGTACTTATTTATATACACACATGGAGGTAGGACACGACGGTATCTCCCGTCTTAACTGAGCAGTCCGACTGGGGTAGTACCTCCGCTCTACAGAACACCGCCCCATAATAACCATAGTGTTGTGTTCCCCAAGGTAAGTAGGGTAGTCAGAGTTCACAATCCTCCCATCCCCCAATCCCCATCTCCAACCTCCCAAACCTCCCCCCTCCAGGGTCGGCTGCACGAGTGTGACGCCCCTGATGTTGCATACGTCCATAGGCCATGGTGATCATTTCCCATCAGGTGTGCTTGTCTGCCACCTAAGTAGTATAAAAAACTAACATTTTCTGACGGACATCACATCACCACAATATCCAGAACATGAACATTTATACATATTGTATGTTATCTGCTTTTTTTAATTTGCTACGGCCGACCAGCGGGATTGACTTGTCTATTAACCAGAAAATGTACTTATATGCAGGTGTAGTGGGCTTGGGATCCGAAGATTTTAGTTTTTTTTATATGGGACAAATCAACATGACTTCACCTCACCTGATAGTAAGCTAAAGTCTCAGAAACAGGGGTCACCACTATATACATCGATAATACTACAGTAGACCAGTGGAATTCAAATTACATAATAAAATGACCAACAACTACACATCTGATCCATTTATCAGCATAATTTGAATAAAAATACTAGTTTAGCAATATACTTGTTTAAGTTAAACTAAAATTTGCATTTTTGCAATTTTTACACATAGGTTTTGTAACAGTTGTGTTTAGCATAAAATTAAATATGCATATTTAGCATAAATATATAACATACATTTTTCCTATATAGGCAGAGATAAACATAGCATAGGGAAACAGGTTTACATAAAACTAGTTGATTCAGTCATTTTAAATCTATCCAAGACCTTTCAAAGAATAAAACCGTATCAAAATCTGTTCAGTAGTTTTTACATCAACATAACAAACAGATAAGAATTCCAAATATAACATGACCCATGTATTTGTTTTAAATATCTTCAATGTACAGAAACAGCTACATTACAATTTTATGATAGTATGTTATTCATGAGATTCCTTTAAATATAACCTCATCTTTATAGAGGTTTGTTAAAAGGCTGTCAGGGGCCAGATAGTCCGTCATCTTTCGTCATTAGATACTATCTTTACTCCAATCACTTTCTCTTTCAACTTTTATGAATGTAAACTGCTCTAAAACCACAGAAATATTTCTAATTTTCTTTCTTCACATAATTAATTACCTGATAATTTTGTGGAGGTACTCCAGGGGCCACCTTCTGTTGGTATTGTTGAGATATGGTGCACTGCAGGAATGCAGCTAAAATTAAAAACCTCAACATTTTCTCTGAAAAAAATATATCGCCAAATAAAACCACACAACCAACAATCAAGCAAGCTTATTGAGTATTGACTGTAAAACGTTTTTTTTTAATTAATGCATACCACAAAAGGCACAGGTATGTTGTAATTCACTTTTGTATTCGACTTTTTAACTTTTTAACACGGTGTGAAGGTAACGTATGGAAAATTAATTTTACCTGTGAATGTAAACTACTGACGTGGAATACGGGTGATAATGTGCTTATCGAATCGTAGTATTGATAATAAAACCAGTGTATTAAACGCACTTATGGCGATATTATTTCGCAAACGTTTTCAAAAAGCTGGCCGACCTACACGTCACGTCATTCACGTTTTGACAGTGACATTTGCGTTTTGTTATTGCTTTCACTTTTTTATTGTAATGTTGCTATCGTTTATTTTTCATCGTTTTTGTTTGTGATGCGTTTAATCTAAAATATTTTTTCTTCTCAAGTGTGTAATTTCTACCTATCTTTATTTTCATTCTCTTCGCATCTTAACGGGAAAGTGTTGTAAAATTAAAGATAGGTAGGTAGGTACAAAGATATTTTGTCCACAGAACACGTGTTGAGATATTTAGTATGAGAATGAGGATCAGTCACTTTTTTAGCTGAGTATGCAGTTTTATAGACCTAAAAAAAACAATAAATTCTGTAAAAAAATTATTTGAATCGGATCAAAAATGACGAAGTTATAGCCATTTTAGTGCGGTAATCTCAAAAACGCTCGCCACCGCGTAGAAATACCCTGTGACGTCATCGCTCGCCTCGTCGTGCGTCGCCGCTGCGCCGCGCCGCGCCGCCATGGAGAATATAGGGCTATTCGGATAAAACATTTGATGATTTTTTTTAAATTATAGAATTAAGTATTTTTTCTTTTTTTTATACTACGTAGGTGGCAGACAAGCACACGGCCCACCTGATGGGAAGCTGTCATCGTGGCCTATATGGACGTGTGCAACACCAGGGGTGTCACACGGGGTGTCACCAGGGGTTCTGCCGGAAGGGGTGGACGGAGGGCGGACTAGGAAGGGGTGGAGAGATAAGGATAAGGATAAGGATAAGGATAAGGATAAGGATAACGATAAGGATAACGATAAGGATAACGATAAGGATAACGATAACGATAACGATAACGATAACGATAACGATAAAGATAAAGATAAAGATAAAGATAAAGATAAAGATAAAGATAAAGATAAAGATAAAGATAAAGATAAAGATAAAGATAAAGATAAAGATAAAGATAAAGATAAAGATAAAGATAAAGATAAAGATAAAGATAAAGATAAAGATAAAGATAAAGATAAAGATAAAGATAAAGATAAAGATAAAGATAAAGATAAAGATAAAGATAAAGATAAAGATAAAGATAAAGATAAAGATAAAGATAAAGATAAAGATAAAGATAAAGATAAAGATAAAGATAAAGATAAAGATAAAGATAAAGATAAAGATAAAGATAAAGATAAAGATAAAGATAAAGATAAAGATAAAGATAAAGATAAAGATAAAGATAAAGATAAAGATAAAGATAAAGATAAAGATAAAGATAAAGATAAAGATAAAGATAAAGATAAAGATAAAGATAAAGATAAAGATAAAGATAAAGATAAAGATAAAGATAAAGATAAAGATAAAGATAAAGATAAAGATAAAGATAAAGATAAAGATAAAGATAAAGATAAAGATAAAGATATAAAGATAAATATAAAGATAAAGATAAAGATAATGCGGTTTTAATCAGTTCGATTCAAACATAAAACGCCCCGGTTGGGGGTGTTTTTATATTTGTCAGTCCGCCGAATTGACTGCACCCCGCCTGATGGTAAGCTGAGGTGCAGTCCTCAAGTAATGGACATCATTTCATCGAAACTTGAACACTTTCCCAAATAACGGATGACTAGGTATACAACCACTCTACCCTTATTTGCCCCCTTAGGGGTGGATTTTTGAAAAACCGCGATTCCGGGGTACGTTTATTTTTAACCAGAAGCAGCTGTATCAAATTTCGTGCTTCTTACTTTCAAAATAACGGACTTTCATGCAACCAGCCATCGCCTATTTTACGCCTTTAGTGGTGAAATTTTGAAAACGCTGGTATACATGTATATTTATTTCTAATCAGAAGTAGGTATATGAAATTTAATGCGTCTAACATTGAAAATGAAGAACTTTCATATAAAATGTTTATGCCTTATTTTGCCACCTTAGGAGTAAAAATTCTAAAAATCCGTTTTTAGTGGATTCCTACAACATAAAAAGCATCTACTGTCAAAATTTCAAGTTTGTAGGTCCAGCGGTTTAGGCTCTTCGTTGACGTATCGGCCTGTTTATCATAGGGCATCGCACACGAGGCGAGCCATGACGTCATCGACAAAAATCCAGCGAGAGTGTGCGTTTTAAAACAGCCGATTTTAAATCTTCGATAACTTCGTCATTTCTTGTCGGATTTTAATCATTTAAAAAACAAAATGCTTAGAAATTTGTAGCGCATACGTTTCATTAATTAAAAATTAAAAGTTCTGTTATGTGACTGATCCTCATTATGAGACTTGAAAGTCAGGCTGGGACTGTCAGCGGCGATCGATCGATCAATGATTTACAATATGCATAAGCTTATAAAAAAATAAACTTATCTATATATTAATAAACCAATCACTGATCTGTATTATCTAAACCAATAAGTACATAATTACATTGGTGAATCATCTACCTTCTTTTTGAGGTCAGTAGGCGCAATATCATTTCACTCTTTTACATACTTGTCTGTCAGACTAGGTGTATGAGGTCCCACTAAGATGTATGGGGTCAAAGCCCACCCATTCATTAAACCGGCAGTACTGGCACATACACCTATCGATTGACGGGAGAGGCCTGTCCTTCGGGATTGGAAGGTTAGATGGCAGTTGCTTCCGTGAAAGCTAAGAACAACCAAATAAATGATGGAAAGGGAGACTGAACCTTGGAGTTTATAGATACCTAGGTACATGTAACCAGTATTGGAGCTACGATGATGATTTTTCTGTCAAAATGAAAAATATTTAGACAGGAAAAATATTTATATTTTCTCCTATATTTTTCCTGCAGAAATTCCCTTTTTTTCTGTGCGAAAATCTGTTTCGTCGCATTTGGTCCATTTTGCATTTGGTCCACTTTCCTCATGGATACCCACCTCGCGGCCAGCGGGGCAGTTATGTCGGACTCTCACCGACTAGAACCGCACGCCGCCTAGGGTCTTCTGACGTCAGGGTGTAAGGTGGCCCATAGAGCATTTCCCTCGCATCCCGGCTTGACCCGGGCCATCTCTGGATTCAAGATGGCCAAAAAAACTCTTCTACTCAGAAATGAAATACATATTATGATACAATACTTTAATTATCAACTAGACTACTAGACAATAAGATTTAAAAAAAACTATATGTACAGTCAACGGCAAAAGTTTATGATGATTGTACACATTTCAAACTTAAAAATTCTAATCAAAATGTTTCATTACATTGTATTCAAAGTTTAAAAGTATTGTCAAACGGGGTGAATAGGGACTAAGGGGTGAATAGGAACGAAATGGTCAGATAAATTTTGCAGTTATTCTCTTCTTTTGCGAAACTATAAACCACTTCCACGTCATGATGAAAAGTATAATCGAATATCCGGTTAAATACTTGAAAATTTCTAGAAGAAATTATTTAAAAAAATTTAATGACATTTTATTCCTGTTCACCCCTTCATTCCTATTCACCCCGCTTGACTAATTCAATAGAGCCAACTAAGTAATAAACATCATTTTCATTGAGAACCATAAGTTATTTTGCTCAAAACTAATATTCAAAATCTGAAAATGATCATAGATCTTTGACGCTGACTTGTACCTATATGGTCATGGTCAGTGATGGGTGTATGCCCTTGTATTTAGGCATTAATCTTGCATTTATTTAATCCACCCCAAAACGCCAGTGAATAAATCCATCCAATTATGAGTTTATGCCTTGGAATTTTGGGTGGCAATAATGAACGCCCGATTAGGCGCTTTAGGGTCCTTTCACACAGACCGGCTTGGAGAGGAGAGCAGATTCTTATCACGTTGAAAACAGAGCTTTTAGTATTTGTAGTAAGGTTTGTTTTTGCATCTGCACTGCTTTTGTCATTATGAAAATCATTTGTCAGTGTGAAAAGAAAAATGCGCGCCGATGCTCTCCGAGCCGGTCTGTGTGAACGGACCCCTATACTACCAACGCACACGTAGTGCAAAAAGATCGCCCTGGATCGCCTCGGATTCCCTTCGCACTATCGTTCGCCGTGAAATTGACTGGCCTGGCCCGCCTGCCGTCTACAATGCGCCTGAAGGTGCGTTCACACACACCGGCTCGGAGAGCATCGGCGCGCATTTTTCTTTTCACACTGACAAATGATTTTTATAATGACAAGAGCAGTGCAGATGCAAAAATAAACCTTACTACAAATACTAAAAAAAAACCTAAAAATTCTGTTTTCAACGTGATAAGAATCTGCTCTCCTCTCCGAGCCGGTCTGTGGGAACGGACCCTTATTGCCCAAAATGCCCGAGCCTTAACCCATCACTGGTCACGGTTACGTCACTAATACTTATGTTAAAATTACACTTATAAAGTAATAAAATTTAACAAGATCAAGAATATACTGTTAAACATTTATAAAACCTTAAACACGGACGGGTCTTCAGTCCGCAGCAGTCTGCTAAACAAACTATCTGGACCTGTCAATTTGACATGTGACATCTGTCAAAATGACATCTGTCAGAATGAACACGATTAGGTGTAACACATAGCATTGGCACTTGAAAAGTATAATAATTTGTATGTATGAGCTTGGCTATAAATTTCTAGGTATAAAAAATATAGCCCCTCACGTTTTTTTCACTTAATATCATTTGACTAGTCAAAACTAGTGTATTTTAATACTTAATGTAGTTAAAAAAAATGTCAGTCAAGGATTCGACAGACAAATAGACTATACATCATCACTACAGTATAATCTGAATCAGTCACACAAAATAGCTCGCTCCCTATAGAATCAAATACATTATTGTGCAATTATTTGATACAAGATAGGGTCCAAAGAAATACAACTAGCCAACTAGGCATAAAAGGTTCCTAACTAACGCAGGCGTAGTCCCGGGCCACAGCTAGTATTATAATAAAATGACAGATGACGTTAAATGTCAAACTGTCAAAAAACTGTCATGACCAGTCATGACTCATTTGTATGCATGAACATATTATTTGCATTGCTCTGGTTCTAGGCTTAACATAGTATATTTACAAAGGGATATCTATGTATCTATATAAGTATGTTTATCCACATTCTAGAACCCATATTACAAACTTGTAACCATTTCTTTGGATCCAGACAGCGCTGTGTAGTATATTATAGTATTATTTCCGTACAAATATTAAAATATAAAAAAATAACAATGTGTATTTCATACACAATAGCCAGAATTTAAAAAATATGAGGTTCAATGTAATGATGACCCCTTTTTCTTTAGGTTACCATCAGGCGAGGTAAAGTTATTTAGACATGAGTTTTTTTCTTAAATTTAAAAAAAACTACCCTGTATCCAATATTCTCGAAGCCTAAGGGTCAATTTATACTAGCGCAGAGTCGAAGCGCATCGAAGCGTCTATCCAAAACTGAACATAACAAATTCAACCTTAACTCCACAGCTTAACGCTCACATTACTTCTGCGATTATATCAGCGTTGGTCACGCGCAGGCGCGAGAATTCCGAAGAATGCGCGCGTCTTTTTAAAATCTCAGAAGTAATGTGAGCCTTACGCTGTGGAGTTAAGGTTGAATTTGTTATGTTCAGTTTTGGCTAGACGCTTTGATGCGCTTCTTTTTTTTTATTTTTATACTACGTAGGTGGCAGACAAGCACACGGCCCACCTGATGGAAAGCGGTCACCGTGGCCTATGAACATGTGTAACACTAAAGTGTCACACACCCGCTGCCTACCCTGAAGGGAAAGGAGGAGAGCTGGGAAGGGGTGGGGAGGCTAGGAAGGGGAGGGGGAGGAGGGGTACAGTGAGCTCTGGCTACCCTACTTACCGGCGGGAACACAACACGATGGTTAATATGGGGCGGTGTTCTGTAGGGCGGAGGTACTACCCCAGTCGGACAGCTCATTTCGGACGGGAGATACCGTCGTGTCCTACCTCCTTGACTTCGACTCTGCGCTAGTAAAAATTGACCCTAAGTTAACCTCACCTGACACGTAGGGACCCGTCACGTACATGTCAGATGGTTTTGATAATAGACACCTTTTTTCTCTTACCCTCTCCATCCTCACTAACAATTATACCTTTAAATTGCCTACTCAAATCTTTAATACAGTCAATTTCACTTCTCGTCAAACCGGTCGGTAGATCAAACTTGGCATATTCGTCTCTGCCTGCCAAATCGTTACACATTTCTTCGACACTATCTTTAAATTCATCATCAACGTTATACACAACTTTTTCTTCAACGATCTCCTTCTTAAACGCTTTCTGCCACATAATTTTCTCATCCACCGCAGATTTTTTAGTTTTCTCATCCAATTGTGCAAGCGTGGCTCCAATTTCCATGTTCTTCGGTTCTAATTTCAACGCTTTTTTATAATATTTGATAGCCTCTTCTACCCTACTTAGCATTTCACACGCCCTGCCGAAGTAAAATAGCCCTTTGCAATGAGAATCTATATCGATATATCGGTCAATATTTTCACACATGGTTATAACATGTTTTGGTTTACCGATCTTGTAGTAGCAAACGGCTAAGTTAGTAAATATTTTGACTTTGATATTTCTTATTTCAGTCTCTTGAGTCTCGTTTTCGGGCTGTGTGAGGCGTATGATAGATATAGCATGTTCATAGCTCTTTATAGCTCGCTTATATTTGTGTTTTTTGAATAGATCTTTGCCTTCCTCTCTGATGTCCTTGATGGCATCCATTGCAACGTCGAATTTGGCTTGAACAGCTTCGGGTAAGTCGTTGAATCTATAAGAATAGATTTTTATATAAAAAACATAACATAAACTCACGCCTATATCCCCAAAGGGGTAGGCAGAGGTGCTAGCACCCACATTTCGCCAGTTTATGTTTAGGTCCCAATGTAATAGATGGCGAACCTATTGCCATTAACCGGGCACTTATAAACCTGCGATAAATACACACATAACTTCGAAAAGCATCGAAAAGTCATTGGTGTGTGCCATGGTGAACCTGGGATCGAACCGGAGACCTCGTCTCAGCTTTTTCATTTTTATTTGTTTTATTTATATTGAGAATATTATAAAATAGTAAAATACCTATGTCTGTATATTGGAGATATTTAAAAAAAATCTTAGGTTAGACAAGACAGACAAGAATACCAAGAAAAAAAATTTTTTTTTTGGAATACTAGTATACTACTATACTACTAGTATACTACTGAATGGATTTTGTTGGACAGGTCTTGGACAGATCTAAAATCTTACGCATGTTTGATCTTAATGGGTTGAGTAGAACCGGAGATATAGACAAACAAACACAAAAACCACAACAGAAGACAAATATTTATACTGAGCGGGAATCGAACCCGCTCCATGTCGTAGCAGTCGAATGCACTACCGCTACACCACAGAGGCCATCAAACTGTTATAAAATAAGTTTGCAATGAATGATAAATTAAAAATTTTCAAAACAGTGTCTATAACAACTTTTTCTTTATACCACATACTAGGTGGCAGATGAAGCGGTTACCGTGGCCTATGGACGAGTGCAACACCAAAGGTGTCACACACGCGCTGCCTACCCTGAAGGGGAGGGGGAGAGCTAGGAAGGGGTGGGGGGAGGAGGGGTACAGTGAGCTCTGGCTACCCTAATTACCGGTGGGAACACAACACGCTGGTTATTATGGGGCGGTGTTCTGTAGGGCGGAGGTACTACCCCAGTCGGACTGCTCATTTCGGACGGGAAATGTCACTTACAAATGTCTATAACCTCACCTAGCAGCCGCCTGTAGATTCCTCACATCGTACAGCATGACCACAAACAGACAGGGCTCCGAAGGCCTGATCCTGGGCGGCACCCCGCAGTCCATGTACGCCACGTTGGGCTGCAGCAGCAGATAGAACCTGGCTGTAGGGCCCCGGACGTTCAGAAAACCGAAAGTCATGCCTGGTAGCATACCCATGCCTACTCTTTGGCGCTGGAATGAAAATTACACTATAATATGTGGTATTATTGGACATATGTATACTAATATTATAAAGAGGAAAGATTTGTACCTATTTTTGTATGTTTGTAATGAATAGGCTCCGAAACTACTGGACCGATTTCAATAATTCTTTCACTTATAGAAAGCTACACTATCTGGGAGTAATATAGGCTATATATCATCACGCTACTACCAAAGGGAGCGGAGCAGTGAGCATTAATGTCAATAAATCGGGCAGATTTCCATACATCTTTACTAATAGCACGAAAAAATGTTGGAACAAAATCCGAATTCCACGCGGGCGGAGCCGCGGGCAACAGCTAGTGTATGTATAATAGTACATACATACGCCATGGAACACCTGGTATATTTTTTTTATATAAGACACGTCAAAATGACTTCACCTCGCCTGATGGTAAGCTAAAGGCAAAGTCTCAGGAATGGGGTCACCACTACATACACCGGTAGTGCTACAGTGGCGGCCCTCAGCTTGATGGCCTCATCAAATTAAGGGTCCTTTGAGCGAGCCGTGAAAAAGCATTTGATGAGGCCGTCAAGCTGAGGGCCACGATTGTGACACTATCGGTGTTTGCAATGGTGACTCCAATTCCAGAGACTTTGCCTTTAGCTTACCATCAGGCGAGGTGAAGTCATGTTGACGTGACCGACATAAAAAAAAACTTTCTGGCAAACATAGGATGAACGTCTAATGATGTATAAAAGCTATAATTACCAATGGCTCCCCCCTGTTCATAGTGAGGGTGGAATCGAAGGGCAGCTTAGCCCCTTCCCAGTAAGCGGCGTAATGATACGTCACTTCAGCGTCCAGGGATATCAGTGGACCCTTGCCTGGAAAATTAGAAGTGTTTTTTAAACAAGGATATATTACACAGCGCCATCTAGCTATCTAATCAAAACCTGCCATGTGGGTTCTAGAATCCAGATAAGCATACTTTTACGTGAATAAAAACAATTATACGTAGAAATACCCTGAGTAATCCAAACATACATTAATTGCAATGAGCGGAAACCGAACCCATTATTATTTACAACGGAGACGCGTCGGGCAGATGATCAGTCATACCCTTTTTTTTTTTTATCATGCGGAAATCCCCATGGATACCACCCCCGTCGGCCATCGACGGCCACAGGCGGCCGTCCTGTCACCCAACCGTCGGCGCGCAGACAATCAGCTCGCCCCTCGCTCGTTCCCCACTGTGCCATCTGCTAGTCAGAGGGACACGTGGAGAGCCTCGGAGCAGCCCTCTAGAGGACCACTCCCACCCCGCCGGATTGGCCGCAGGCAGCAGCGTGTCCCGTGGCGAGTGGGAGGCGCTGCTCGCCTCCGTTGCCCAGGTGCACCACATGGAGGTTCCGGCCCGCACATACCTAGGGGGGCTATTTCACCCATTTATCCTCCCTGTTGGGGGGGGGGGACGTCAATCTAAGCCATAGGAACACCCGGACTTATGCAAACATACATTATTTGCAATAAGCAAGAATCAAATCGAAAGCGTAAACTCTAAAATTTCATACAGATCCGTTCAGCCGATCAGCAGCACACTACTAACCTTCCTCGATGATCAGGATCTTGACACCGCCCGGGGGACACACGACGTCCGTCATCTTGCTAGTGAACTGCTCAAACGTGTGGTACTCCGGAGACGACAGCAGCATGCTTTCCACCTGATCTTCTATGTTGCCCAGCACATCATCTCCATCGTCACTACTGAAATATTTTTTTTACCACTATTATGGCATAAACATACCTATAAAACAACTGCTTATGGTTCAACAAAAACCGATCGCATGTTGGCAACTACATAAAAAAAAAAAAAACACTATTATGGCAAAATGTTCATAACCATAATCAACTGCAGGGATTATAACTTACTTTATAGTATAGCAAACTATTTGCCACATACATAATGTCGCCTAGCTGTTTGTCTTGTGATATACTGAATTGGAATTATTTGCCGTATACTGAAGGAAGCAGACTATTTGCCACTTACAATACAAATTTAATTATTACAAAAATTATTCAATTTTAGTTCCACCCTCTCCATTCCTATACAGAAAAACACGTACAAGACATCACCCTCATACCGTGCAAACAATTCCAAGAACCAAGCGGTTCGGTGCTTCTTTTTAGACCTGGAATTCTTTACCAGTCCACGTGTTTCCTTCCTCCTACAGTCCCGGGTCCTTTAAGCAGGGTGCGAAAAAGCATTTGATGACACCATTATGGCACTGTCGGTGTATTTAATGGGGACCCCCATCCTGAGACTTTGCGTTTAGCTGACCATCTGGCAAGGTGAAGTCATATTGACGTGACCGATATAAAAAAAATATCATACCTATCATCGTCTTCCAGGATGTTGATATCATCAAGATGATCACCGATGAGGGCTCCTTTATTCTTCTTGAAGTCAAGCTTCACTTCATTGGGCATTGTCAGTAGTTTCCTGCAAAACAAGAACATCCTGTATATATCTTGTTTATGATGTCAACATCTATATACAGGGTGTACTACAGCTATACCATAAATGAACAGACGATCAGTTCTTATATATAAATAAAAAAAATTTACTACGAGAAAATTATATTTTGATTGAAAAAAACTTTAAAAAACTGGTTGTTGAATGAGATTCTGGTTTAAGCGTCCTTTCTTAAAGAGTGTAACAGCAGTCGCTCTCATAAAGGCCAAGGTAAACAAAATAGGAATAGTATGTGTGTTTTATTTAGTACTAGCTTCCGCCCGCGGTTTCGCCCGCGTGGATGTCGGTTATCGCGACCAAACATAGCCTATGTTCATTCACGAGGTCTAATCTACTTCTATACCAAATTTCATCAAAATCGGTTCAGCGGTTCAGGCGTGAAAGCGTAACAGACAGACAGACAGACAGAGTTACTTTCGCATTTATAATATTAGTATGGATTAAATATTTTGTGGCCTGAGTCAAATATATGGACAATATTTAACAATCAAATTTTAGTAATATGAAAGATTGACTGGCCTCTGTTCCCGTGCTAACTGTTATTAAATATTACAGTTGGAATCAGATTTTAAAAAAGGTACAAGTATTAAAAGTAGCCTACTTGCTATTCCAGACTATAATCTATCTCTATGCTAAATTTTATTCAGATTTGTTCAGCCATTTTTGTGTGAAAGACTGATAAACACCTTTGAAATCATATTGAAACATCAAAAATTCTATGGACCTGTCCTTCTGCATGAATATGAACTTAACCTTCATCAGACTAATGTTTCAATATTGCAAACTAAACAAAAAAAGTATAAATGTTAGGGATGTTAGGTAGGTTGAATTCCAAAGTTAGAGAGTGACAAAACTTTAATTAATATTGTCGTAATTATGTGCTTGTATTTTGTGGTCGATTATATTTACCGTAGATTTATTCCCTCCGAAAAAGGTATAGGTTTACTAAATTCTGGCTCCATTGTTCTGTTATTTTATTTAGCACCACAAAAATCCTCGATGGGATGTCCTCCTCATGCACGACTGAGTGGCACGAGATTCAAATAAATTGTATAAATCTGTCATCATTGTCAAGTTCAAAATTCAAAACCACAGACTATTTGGAAAGGGTATGTTCTGGGAGCTAGCTTTAAATGCGAATGGTTCACCATCGCTTAATCAAGGTAATCACTCACTGTAGTCACTCACTGCACTGCACATCTTTACGTGATGGTATCATTATCATGGTTCATGTCATTGCATCGCTGCCTTGTAATTGATTCGATTGTTGTGAATTCCTCATTAGACAAAAGCGCTCTCATTATGCTAACTCTCGAACGTACTTTTCGAATCTACCCAAAGAAGAAATTCATGACATTCATGACGTTGTCAATGTCATTCGAAGTCTGATCAAAATAGAGATGTTATAAGGTTCAATTTCAAATTATTCTGGTACTGAATATACTTAACAGATAACAGGATAATCTACCTATTACCTAGTAATAGTCATTGATTTGCTAGGTAGGTACCTACATAATGTGTATTAGTATTCAAACGACTACTTTTATTATGCTATGTAATACCCAGGTAAAGTCAAATAATAGTCACTGAGTCGTTACCTAAATAAGTTATATTCATGACTGAATGCCCAAGGCGGAGGATTGGGATCTATGGCGTTTATAGGGAGAGGCGGAGGCCTATTATGTCTAGCAGTGGACTCTGGATTGAACATTAACATGGAATAGTAAATAACTTTTTCATCATACATTGAAATGCGAATAAATTAAACTTTCAGGTTTTTAGTAAATAAATACATATTATTAAATATAAAAACATCCACACCAAGGCAAATATACATAAATCTGCAAAGTAGGTATTCTTTTTTGTCATGCGGTAATCCCCATAATGCTATAGTTATGTATACCCGTATATTTGTATTATCTATGTGTATGTCGGACTCGAACCGACTGAAACAGCATACTGTCTCGGGTGTCTGTAAAATAATCATGTTTTAGTTAATTTTGTATTTATTTATTCAACAATGGTAGCTAACATAATGAAGGCCAATAACAATGAGTTAAATGTTATAAATTATAATATAGGTACCACCGTTGTATTATGTTACTGGTACCTGTTATTGTTATATTAGTATCAACTCTAGATCAAACAAAAACTTTAGAGAAAGTATCATAAATTGCGAAGTCTTCGGAAGTGGAAGTGGCGCCTCATCAAATTCAAATAACCTCTGACCGCCGACCAAAAGATTGATCAAAAAGAAGAAACTATTCCATTTTTAAACAAAATATAAAGGCGCAGAGAAGAAAATAATAGATAGGTAAGCGATAGCGGAATTTGTTTACATTAATTTTGCGAATGGTGAATTCTTATACGAAGTTTTCGTATTGGAAATTTGGCGGGTAGGAACAGCGGTGTTATAAAATTTAACTGTATAAATAATTTGGAGTCTTACGAGTATTGATTTAATTAAATAGACGCAAGTACAGGTATATATCTTGCAATAGAATAATCTTTAGTTATTAGAAATTAGTTATTGCTATTTTGGCAAGGTTATTTTTTTTTGCACGAATCACTACTAAGTAAGTTTTCTAATTAGATGTGCCTAGTATAAGTAGTTCATTTGATGATGAAGCGTTATTTGATTTTCTTCTCTGTTTTATAAGTAGGTGTATATAGTATTCATTTTATAGAAAGATTTGGGAATAGTTTTTTTTTTCAAAAATAGGGTAAGTATATAGCACTTAGTTATTTTTTTCTTTGTTTAAGACCTATTATTATCATATTACCCAATAAAGGGAAGAATACAGCCCATTTTTGATTATAATGGCTTCCAATTTCACAAGCTTTTATTTAGTTTCACCCGTCCCGTTGTCTGTAATCAAGTCTTGCAAGCCATTTTTCGACCACTTCTGGTTATCCGATTGAGCTGAAATTTGACATACTTATGTTAGTCCCATGACAATGTAATATTGTAAATAAAAGCTTGTTTTTAAAAAGGTTTTTTTTTTAAACAGCAGCTTGCTTAGATTTGTTTTGTTCCACATTTAGAATTTATTTATGCAGGTAGGGTGTTTTCAACAAAATGTCTAATACTGTAGGTATTCAATATTCTTATTAGAATTATTAATGTAACTTAATTTTATTTTATTTTAAACTAGCTGTGCCAATGACTTTGCCCTTAAGGTTTTATTTTTTCTGCTGAACCATATTTTTTTTTAATTAAGGTAGCCTGTGTTACATCTTATAACATTACTTACCTATTTTCTTACATCAAAATATGCTCAGCCGTTCCAGCCATTAATATACAGACAAAACATTTCAAAATTGCCTCTGTCCCTATTCAACATTATCATGTATAATGTCCTGTTTATTTTTATCATAACAGTTTTTATAGTGTTTTTATGGGTTATCTATATATTTTGAGACTACCCACATTAATGGTAAAAAAAAAACATATGATGCATGGATGTATTGTTCAAAGATTCATTTAGTGAATGCTAAGAAGACCATTAGAAGGTTGTTACAGTGTGTGTGAGATGTCCTTGGTAGGGTTGCCAACCGTACTTTACAATAAAGTATTTTATCTGGTAAACTTTTGGTACTTTTTTTACCCTCTTTGAAATCAAATATAATACTCTATTTCTTTTAAAAAAAGTTGGCAACCCTAGTCCTTGGTGTTGCACTCGCGGCGTACAAGGTCAACTCGCACTTTGTTTTATTTTAACATATAGGTACTACCTACTTTGTTGTGTATGTTAGGTTGTTAATGTGTCAAATCTTGGAAGACCTAGTAGACATAGGTCATGACCTAGGTACCTTGTTGCCATTTCCCGCCACCCTGTGTGACCAAACGTCTGTTCGGGATGTACCTACTTCTTGTCAAGTTTTCAAGTATTCGCAGCAGTTATAGCGTAGTTCGATAGATCCGAATCTACTGTGCAATTCTACCCCAAAAATTGGGAGATTTGTTAAAAAATTATTAATCTAAAAATAAGTACGTAGGTATTTGCCTTTTTTCTGTCTCTAAGTATCTATAACTGTGCACACACACATTCCTACCCACTGTGCGATACCAGTTTGAAATTTTACCCCAAAAATTTGGGAGATTTTTTTTTAATAAAATTAAATAAGTAGGTACCTACTTACCTTTTTTCTATCCCTATCTAGTGAGCGCTATCTAGAGACAATATAGACACAAAAGACCTATAAAAAGAAAAGTTTTGATCTACCTACATCTATAACTATTGTAAAATTGTAAATGATGACATAATAACCATCGTGGTGTGTTCCCGGTGGTAAGTAGGGTAGACAGAGCTCACTGTACCCAGCCTCCCCTCCGGCACACGTCCATAAACCACGGTGACCGCTTCCCATCAGGTGGGCCGTGTGCTTGTCTGCCACCTACGTAGTATAGAAAATATATTTTAATGCTGGTGCTTTCCGTATGGTCCCATATCAATTGGCTCCAGTTGAAGTAGTTTTTTTTTAGGACACGTCAATTTGACTTCACCTCGCCTGATGGTAAGCTGAAAGTAAAGTCTCAGGATAGAGGGTCACCATTACATACACATTACATACCTACATTTTTGTAAGAATTATTAAATTAATAAATTATTTATTTCTTGTCAGATTAAACTCTAAAAATGGAACCGAACCCCAATGACCTGGTCACCTGCCCGTACAACAAGTCTCACCAAGTCGAGCACTACAGGATGCACATCCACCTGCAGAAGTGCCAGAAGCAGCACAGCTCCGTCAAAATGGTGTCTTGCCCGTTTGACTCGACACACTTATTCACCGAGGTGGAGATAGATGCAAGTATCTTTTATATTTATAACATATAACATAAACGCCTATATCCCCGAAGGCGTAGGCAGAGATGCTAGCACCCACATTTCGCCAGTTTATGTTTAGGTCCCAATGTAATAGGTGGCGAGCCTATTGCCATTAACCGGGCACTTATAAACCTGCGATAAATACACACAACTTCGAGAAGCATCGAAAAGTCATTGGTCTGTGCCATGGTGAACCTGGGATCGAACCCGAGACCTCGGCTCAGCAGTCCATTACCCAGACCACTAGGCTATCGCGGTTACACTTTATACTTAGGTATAACATTTTTATTATATCTATACTAATACTAGCTGTTGCCCGCGGCTCCGCCCGCGTGGATGTCGAAATCCGTTTCAAAAACTATCCTATCTCTCAAGTTGGATCGAACTGCACATGGTGTGCGAATTTTATTATAATCGGTTAAGTGATTTAGGAGTCCATTGAGGACAAACATTGTGACACGAGATTTATATATGTTAAGATTAAAGCTGAAGAGTCTGTTTGTTTGGTTGAACGCGCTAATCTCAGGAACTTACGACACGCTCACTTTCTACTACTACTACTTACTCACGGGCAGGTTATGTCGGACTCTTACCGCCTAAAACCCGCACGCTGTCTAGGGTCTTCTGACGCCAGGATGTAAGGTGGCCCAAAGAGCATTTCCCACGCACCCCGGCTTGACCCGGGCCATCACCGGATTCGAGATGGCCCCCTCGAACCACGTGGTTCCCGTCCTGCCCCCGTAATTGGGGGGGGGGGGGGGGGGGAGGCGCTGTCGCGCGCCGCCGCTTTGGCCTGCTTCTGCTAGGCTTTTTTTTATACCACTTAGGTGGCAGACAAGCACACGGCCCATCTGATGGGAAGCGGTCACCGTGGCCTATGGACGTGTGCAACACCAAGCGCGTTACCCACGCGCTGCCGACCCTGAAGGGAAAGGGCGGGGCTAGAAAGGGTAGGGAGGAGGCGTACAGTGAGCTCTGGCTACCCTACTTACCGGCGGGAACACAACACGATGGTTATTATGGGGCGGTGTTCTGTAGGACGGAGGTACTACCCCAGACGGAATGCTCATTTCGGACGGGAGATACCGTCGTGTCCTACCGCCATCAAAAAAAATAATTAGAAATCTATATCTATACTAATCTATACTTCGGGATCTCTCAGGATCTACTGAACCGATTTAAAAAATTCTTTCACCAATAGAAAGCCACATTATCCGTGAATGTCATAGGCTGAATATCATCACGCTACTACCCAAGAGAGCTGAGCAATAATCATAAATGTGAACAATTCTGGTAGATTCCCATACATTTTAGGAAAACTGATAAATTATGAGCATATTATGTGAGTTAAAAAGGGTGCATCGGGGTTCGAAATACGCCACGAGCGAAGCCGGGGTGGGTCAGCTAGTATGGATTATTTTTATTCTGACGAGTGTTTTGTTCCACAGTTCCACGTGGCGAACTGCCCCAAGCGGCACATGCTTGACGCGCAGATGTTCGTGGTGGATGATGACCATAGGCGTGTGGTGCCGGTTCAATCCAGCGCTTCAAGCAGCGCTGAGCCTACTGAGGGGCTGTGGGAAGACGTGAGTCTATATTATCTATACTATTACTATCTAAGCTGAAGAGTTCTAAGGTTCGATTCCCGCTCAGTGCAAATATTTTTTTACATGAATATGTCTATTTGCGTTGGTCTGGGTGTTTCTATGTATAATAAGTATGTATTTACAAAAAGTATTTAAGTATGTTTATCAGCATTCTAGAACCCATAACACAAGCTAGTGAAACTAAGCTTACTTTGGGTCTAGGGAGCGATGTGTAGAATGTCGTAGAATATTTATTATTATTATTATATTTATAGATATTCTATCTCACGAAGGCGGGTGAACAATTAAATAGTAGTACCTGTGTCTTGTAAATACGCGTACATGTGTGTGCGAAAGTTCATGTCACGTCACAAGAAATTCATGTAGCAGTTAGTAGAACAATAATTGCAGTAATTCATTTTTAAAAGCAATGTGTATAATATGTTTTACTACAATGACAGCTAAACCGCCTTCGTGAAATAGAACATCTATAGTTTGTTTGTTTTAACGCGCTAATCTCAGGAACTACTTATCCGAATTGAAAAATTATTTAAGCGGGAGTTGGGTAGCGGGCGGAGGCGATAGGCTTTTTCAAAACACGTACGTTGACATGTGCTCAGGTTCATGAGCAGAATAAAATTAGACTGCCTTTATTATCTTAATACAAGCTTATATACTAACTAGCGACCCGGGACCCGGCTTCGCCCGGGTGTAAATTCCAGTTTTCTTATAAAATTTAGCCTATGACGTCACGAATGTCGTGGCTTTCTATTGGTGAAAGAATTTTTAAAATCGGTTCAGTAGATCCCGAGATTACCTACCCCTTACTAAATTTAACAAACACACAAACTTTACCTCTTTATAATATTAGTATAGATTACATAACAATGGTTCCTTGAGTACAGAGAGGCTCTTGTGTCGTCGAGTCCCAGGAAGTGGTAAAGTTTATCTTAATGTTCCTATTGTTCTAATGGCCACTGTGTATGGTCGAGATAAGAGCCGTGGTTACATACCTCGGGGCGTGAAAAAACATTTGATAAGGCCATCAAGTTGAGGGCCACCATTATGGCACTGTCGGTGTATGTAATGGGGACACCCTTCCTGAGACTTTACCTTTAGCTTACCATCAGGAGAGGTGAAGTCATATTGAAGTGACCGACATGAAAAAAAATATATAAAAATACTTTTTGAGTTGAATGGCCTGTTGGTAGGTTAAAGTATCAGGGCCTCGATTCTGCTAAAGACAAACCACTGTAATACCACTGACACCCTAAAAATGCTATTTAATTGTAGACTTTACTGTTATACAGTTAAAGTCTAAAATCAAATGAAAATAATTCATTTAACTTTTTCATTGGCTCTACAAAATATCATTTAAATTTAGACTTTAACGTGATAACAATAAAGTCTACAATTAAATGGCAGTTTTTAGAGTGTCGGTGGTATATCAGTGGTTTGTCTTTAGCAGAATTGAGGCCCAGGACGGGTGGTCACCAATATATACACTGATAGTTTCATAGTGGTGGACCTCAGCTCAACGGCCTCATTAGATGCTCTTTCACGCCCCGTTTAGAGAAAGGAAACACGTGAGCTGGGCCTCGAAGCCACTGACACTTAAAAAAATTCCATTTAATTTTGGACTTTATTATTATCAAGTTAAAGTCTAAAATGATATTTTTTAGAATGAATCATTATATTATATTATTTTTAGACGGCCTCTGTGGCGTAGCGGTAGTGCATGCGACTGCTACGCAGGGGGCGCGGGTTCGATTCCAGCTCAATGCAAATATTTGTATGCATAAATATGTCTATTTGCATTGGTCTGGGTGTTTCTATGTATAATAAGTACCTATGTATTTACAAAAAAAAGTATATAAGTATGTTTATCAGCATGCTAGAACCCATAACACAAGCTAGTTAAACTAAGCTTACTTTGGGTCGAAGGAGCGATGTGTTGTAGAATATTTAAAAAGTTTAATTAATTCTTTTCTTTTAATGATTTTAGACTTTAACTGTATTATTGTAAAGTCTACAATTGAATAGCATTTTTTAGAGTGTCTGTGGTATGACAGTGGTTTGTCTTTAGCAGAATCGAGGCTTTGGTAAAGAATTACAGGTCTTTATGGTGCGACAAAGTGAAGAGGCACCGCACCGCTTAGTTCTGGACCTGTTATTTATTTTTTAGATTTCAGTAAAAATATTTTTTTTTTACAGGACAATGTTCAGTCGTATAAACCGGACCCCACGAAAAAAGGTTCGCATATGATCGTGAAGATCAAAGGAGCCACTCCTTCTGAACGTCGCAAGGCCAGGATGGAAGGTGTCAAGAACTACCGTCCGCAAGAACCACAATAGAACTAATTAGTCGTCCTAATATTACTAGTAGGGGAGCCCAGGAGACTGGGAAATCTGGGAATTCTGGGAATTGCAATGGTGACTCCCATTCCAGAGACTTTGCCTCAGCTTACCATCAGGCGAGGTGAAGTCAGGTTGACGTGAACTATAAAAAAAAGTACTCGAACGTGGTCTATGAAGATTATTATCCTAATAATGTAAATTGTTTTATAATATAAGTATGACTCTTTAAAAAATTATCTATCCGATAAACCTATTTTTTTTTACAATTTTGGAGTGCTTATTATCTTTAAGTTAAGCACAAATCGTTAGATTAGTCAAACATACACTTTTCAATAATTAACACTTCTAAATTTGACGCGCTCGAGTTATACAATATTCGTATTAGTGGGGGTACAATAGGGTTCCCCATATGTTTCTCAGCCATGTTAGGGTCCCAAAATCTCTTAGGACTTCCCTACTTCAACATTTTGTATGTGACATTGTAAAAACGTGAATATAATCTTGTATCCTTTGACGTTTAAAATTTAGTACATCGGTAGTATTTCCTTTGACATTCTTTAATTTTTAAAACATAAATTTGTATGTGTTGTATTATATTATGTACATTGTGTAGTTCTAACAGACTAAATAGTTTTTGTACCTCTCCGGCCAATTTGATTTTATTTTTAAAACTCTCTTTGTACTTATGTGATGTTAGTCATTTGATTTTACTAGTGTAAGATTAATTTGCTTGCGTGATATTGCTCGGCCGATATTACTAGTGGCATATTACACGTTTAATTTTTGCTCATGTGATATTAATATCAAATGAGTGATTATTATTTGTGTGATATTGCATGTTTAATTTTGCTTATGTGATATTAGTTTCAAATGAGTGATTATTATTTGTGTGATATTGCACATTTAATTTATGTTCATGTGATATTGATGTTAAAAGGGGTGATTATTATTCGTGTGAAATTACACGTTTGATATTTGCTCATGTGATATTGATATTAAATGAGTTGTTATTATTTGTGTGATATTACACGTTTAATTTTGCTCATGTGATATTAATATTAAATGGGTGATTATTATTCATGTGATATTGCATATTTGATATTTGCTCATGTGATATTGATATTAAATGAGTGGTTATTATTCGTGTGATATGCTAAAGTGATATTTACCGATTTGTGAACATGAACATTGGTGTTCTGTGATATTTTTGAATGATATTACTGGTGTGATGTAATAATATTTTTTGATATTATCGCTATCGACTTGTCATTTAGATGTGATATTCAAGTCAATATCATTGTGAGATTTTGTATGTGATATTGTTTTCGTGTAGACGGATAAAATCCAACAGGTTACGCATAAAATGGGTATTAGTCATAAGAATTTGAAGGTTGACATCATCTGTAGAAACTTACTCATTAGGGGCCATCAATTAATTACGTAAGTTTGATTTCGATACGTAAGCTTTCTCTAACTTAAGATTATTCTATTTAGTTCTTCAGAATAAAATGTTTTTTCAGAGACCCTTACGTAATTAATTTATGACCCCTTGGCCGTTCCCTTTAATTCGTCTATTAAGTGCAGGGGTTGCAAACTCGGATTTTACAATCGATTGATATTAATAAAATTGAGTTGATCGCGGCAAGGCCAATAATAATACTTAAATATGTACCTATTTAGTAATTTTTTAGTTATATTTTCCCTTACATAAATATTTAACTTTATTTTCTTGGCGCACCATAAAAACTTGGAATTCTTTACCAGCGCACATGCTTCTTTCCTTATAGCCCTCGGTCTTTTAAGCGGGGCTTGTAAAGCGTCTGATAAGCCATCAAACTGAGGGCCACCACTAGCATTTTATTTGCTTCCCCTTTAGCTTACCATCAGGCGAGGTGAAACTACATTAACGCATCATACAAAAGAATAACTAAGGTACATATTTTAAGTAACTGAATAATGGAATCGCTTCAAATTGAATTCGCAAAAATCCAAAATGTATGAAAATAATTAAAGGGAAGAGTTTATTGCCAAAAGGGCCGGTCAAAAGCACTCGAAACCGGCGGGCTTGTATGAAAGGTTTAATGACAGTAGAGAAAGCGCGGGAAGTATGTAAGGACAGAGGCAGATGGCGGTCTGTTGTCTCTGTCTACCCCGGAGGGAAAAAGGTGTGAGCATTTGTATGTATGTGTGATAAGACCTGTCGTCTTGTATGGAGGTAGACCTAAGAAAAGATGGATGGAATGTGTGCAAGACGATATGGAAAGGAAGGTAGTGATTGAGATGATATCGGACAGGAATGTGTGCAGGAGAATGACATGATGTTGTATGGGAATGAAATTATTACGTGTCAACAAATAATGTCACTCATACATTTTGGACTTTTGCACTAGCGGTATAGCCATGTAACTTTTTCTAGGTATGTGAAATTTTAAAGCGAGTCCCAATCCAGTTGCAATCCTTGATTTCTACTGTATAACTATTCAAAACGAAGCATTAACAACGAGACCGTTTATATTAATCTATAAATAGATAAGTCTAAAAATATGTTGAACCAAATAAATTTTCATTTCGTTTAAAACAAAATATTATAAAATTGTTGTAATCAGAGTCTAAACACTAATGATATGTATGTATTAACTATATGTGAATCTAAATACGTGATAGAATAATAAAATTGATGTATATAACTGTGTATTCTTGTATGTCCGTATAACCACGGAACAAAAAACTGCATTATCGCAGGTTTATAAGTGCCCGGTTAATGGCAATAGGCTCACCACCTATTACATTGGGACCTAAACATAAACTGGCGAAATGTGGGTGCTAGCACCTCTGCCTACCCCTTCGGGGATACAGGCGTGAGTTTATATATGTAACAAAAAACCTCTACAAGTAGAAGTAGCCAGGGGGCAGAGCTGCGTTGCCAAAAAGTTAAGTGTAGATACACTTGACTGAAGGACTCGCGCATTTGAAGGGATTAATAATTATTATATACATAGATAATACTTTTTTTTTATCGTACGGAAATCCCCATGGATGCCACCCCCGTCTGCCATCGGGGGTGGTTATGTCGGGATCGAACCGACTAAAACCGTACGCCATCTCGGGCCTTAATTACCGGGGTGTAAGGTTACCTAATGGGCATATCCCTCGCACTCCAGCTGTCCCCGGGCCATCTACGGTTTTAAGATGGCCCTCGACCCCCCGAAAGGGGGGGTGGGGCGAACATCGCACCACTTCGGCGCACTTTATACGCGGCGCGCTGCCCGCCTCCATAATTGACCAGTTTCTAGTACCATTATGGTTGAAAGGCATCCATAGGAACTTTGGAACTAAATAAAAAACCAATCAAGTTTAGGCTCATTTGTTTTGTCTTCACAAATACTCTGAAGCCAGGATCAGGAGCCATTTTGAAGATGCAGGAAGCTGAATATCCAGGGTCTGAAGTGGGCGGTAAGTGGTGATATGAACTTGTGACCTAAACAAGATAAGCCCGTCATGTTTGGGCTCATTTGATTTGTGTGGCTATGTACTACTAGAAAGTTTGTTTTAAGATTATTAACTTATGTTTAAATGAAACAAAGTATTGATTTATGTTTTTTAATCATCTTTCACATAATCTTCATCCATTTTAGCGAATTTCTCTTTCATATCATCAGGCACTTCAACTGTAGAAAAATCTTCGGTACCAACTTCTTCCTCTTTCTGTATCAAGATATCTATAACGTTTTCACAAGCAAGCCGCACCTTCGGATCTTTCTCCCACTTGTGGTACTCTCTCAAAATATAATAAACACCGTTATCTCTCAAAAATTCTCTCCCGTTTTTCCTCATACACAGTTTATTTAAAGTCTCTAAAATCATTCTTCGTATATCAATATCGTTGTCCCTTTTCTTTTCTTTTGGTAGATACTGTAACGATATCGGTAGCATATCCATTTCTTCATCAATATATTCTTCGTTTCCCATTAACGGAGTTAGTATATATGTCAGCAGTTCCAAATCATTACTGAGTAAGAACTCGTGGAATTCCGGGTCGAATGAAAGATTTCTTAACGTACCAATCGCAGCACCTCTACGTACATTTGACAGTTCATAATTACAGAATGGTAATATTTTTAACAATGGAATGTGTGGGTATTCTTCTGTCAGCCATTTTCTAACACTGTGACAACACGACAAGTTTGATAATATAGGTCCTATATAATTTAGATTTGATCCTTTTTTGTTGTAGTCCGTGTTCACAAATGCGTATAAAATAGCGCTTAAATGTGGTTTAAATGTCGCTATAATAGTATCTAACTCTGATTCTACACGAGTTATATTTGAAAGTACCATACAGGCGGCATCCGCATCTCGTTTATCTGGGTTCAAAATATAACCTATAAGTAATTTGATGATGTTTTTCTGCTCGTCCGATTTAAATTGAAGTAATTCTGTCACTCCTTTAGCACTAGCAGTAATATTCACTAATATTAGAAGTGCGTTTTTGGCGATTTCGTCGACTTTATCATCAGTTAGACCGATGATACTTTGAATAACTTTTTCCTTCGATAACAAAGTGTTGATTCCATCTTCAGTGCCCGATAAACCGACCAAGTGGTCCACAGATATATGTTTTAGATCAATCCGAGCATCTGGCTGTAGAAATTGAACTAGTTCATCTAGTGGGTCTGCTGCCATAGTTAATATTATTAAAATAAAATTGCAAAAATATAACCTCTACGCAATGTAGTTTAACGTGATTCTGTTCTGACGTTTCCATGATTGTCAAATGAGCCCATCAACATCAAAGATGTTTTTTTGACGTGTCGATTGCCATTGCCACCTCGAATAAATCCAGTTTTGTCAACTCGATGATAATCGGGTGTCCTAAATTCATTTTTTCTTTTAAAGGATATTTATTTTCATATTACTATAAATCACATTCACGCTTAATAAACGATATACCTAATAATGATTTTATTAAAGTTATTAAGCTTATTATTATTCATTCAACATACTGCCATCTAAGGGTACGTAGCAGTTAGATTGGTATCACTTAGTATTAGTAAGGCACTAAAAGATGGCAGCACTAGGTCTGATTTACCATAGTGCCATCTAGGGGTCATCATCATTCTCTGAACCTTTTCCCAACTCGGTTGGGGTCGGCTTTCCAGTCTAACTGTGATGCGGCTGAACTTCGATATTTTACGTGGAGCGACTGCCATGTGACCTCCACAACCAATGGCGATATCGAAGTTCCAAGTTAGACTGGTTGGACTTTTGAGGGCTCCAACTACCCGTAACGACTGCCATAGATGTTTGTATGGCAACCGGGACCGACGGCTTAACGTGCTCTCCGAGGCAATAATAAACCTGCGATAAATACACACATAACTTCGAAAAGTGCCATCTAGGGGTGAAAAGCAAATAAGTGGGTCTTATTTAATATTGGAAAAGCACTAAGAGATGGCGACACTGGATCTCAGTCAACATGCTGCCATCTAGGGGTGAGTAGTAGCTAGATAGGTTTTACTTTAGTATCAGTAAAGCACTAAAAGATGGCAGCACTAGGTCTGATTTACCACAGTGCCATCTAGGGGTGAAAAGCAAATAAGTGGGTCTTATTTAATATTGGTAAAGCACTAAAAGATGGCGACACTTTATCTTAGTCAACATGCTGCCATCTTGGGGTGAGTAGTAGCCAGATAGGTTTAACTTTAGTATCAGTAAAGCACTAAAAGATGGCGACACTGAGTTTCAACATACTGCCATCTAGGGGTGAGTGGCAGATTTAGTGGGTAGTATAACTTAATATTACTAAACCACGAAGAGATGGCGGTACTAGGCATACTTTTTATCCATTTGTGAGTATTTTTTTTTTAAATAATACAGCTCTATCTCTGTAATTTGACAGTAAATTCGAACTTCATAAATACTAAATGCACGGCATCTAACTTGGCAAGATTTTGGAGTAAGTAGTGTGGGCCCCACTACTTCAAAACCTTGCCAAGTTAGATGTCGTACACTATACTTGTTTAAATGCGACGCATTTTGCCATAAACAAGTATAGCGTAATATAAATACCTACATCATCTGTAAAAATTTTGGTGACAAACAGATAGGCGGAATCTTAGTAATAGGGTCCCATCTTTACCCTTCATCTAAAATGAAAGAACCAAAATGGATCGAAATCCACCCTAAAGTGTTCTAAATATAGCCGCTCATTACGGGCCGTATACGCAATCTTTATTACGTCATCTATTGCGTCATTAATGTGACTTTAAGTGCCCAGACATAGTATTACGTTGCTGGTGTTACGTGTGTGCCTAATTGTGCCCGTAGTTGCATACTAATGGGCGCATGCGACTTTAGTTACTTTATTACAAGCTCTTATTTAACTTGCCATTTTTCGAGGTTACGCCCGTGACATACTGTCCTACTTCGTCCCCTGGTATGTCCTACCTCCTGTAAAAACTTCTGTTAGGTATCTATATGTACCAGATAAATGTTTAGAAGTGTCTCTCGCGCAAACTGTTCTGTTTAGAAAAAAATGATGTTAGAAACCTCAATAGCATTTTTGAAGACCTATCTATAGATACCCCACACGTATGGGTTTGATGAAGAAAAAGAAAAAAAGCTTAGTATGGGAGCCCCTAAAATACTTATATAGTTTTTTTTTCTATTTTTGTATGAAATTCTTAATGCGGTTCACAGAATACGTCTACTTACCAAGTTTCAACAGCATGGGCCTTATAGTTTCGGAGAAAAGTGGCTGTGACATACGGACGGACAGACGGACAGACAGACAGACATGACGAATCTATTAGGGTTCCGTTTTTTTGCCATTTGGTCACGGAATCCTAAAAAAGACTAAAAATAATTACTACGAATTTGACAAAATATGGCGATTACCAATCAATTATGTTTTGTAGCTGTGTCTGTAGGTACATTGGAGATAATTTTAAAAATAGCTTGGGTTGTGTTATGAACGATTCAGCAAAAGTACTTTTTTTGGAATTCTTGCCTGTTCGTCTGCTTGTTCGCGAGTTCACGACGCAAAAACACGTGAACCGTTTTTTTATTAGAAATGTTTTGGACAGAATTAAAAACTTTACAAAAACTTGTATAAGTTTTAATTCTGATTGATGATGAATTAGTATCTAGTACTGGAGATATAGTCAAAAAACGCAAAAGCCGACCGGATCCACGGTCACAGACTAGTATTTTTGTATAGATGGAAGTTTATTACACAAAAATGGAGGTTTAACATTCAGATACTAAGAGATAAGGCTAAAAATAATTACCAAGAATTTGACAAATGGCGATAGACTGATACGAATCAACCAAAGAGCTAGCATTACAGGTTAAGCACCTCTACCAAGTGTCTCACAAATAGCTTGGCCTAAAAATAGGTGTTGCGAAAACGTACGCACTGACCAGAGCTGCAGAGGTCAAACACGCACTTTTGACGTCATAGATGATGACGTCATTATTTGTGACGTAGATAGGGCTATGAATCAGTCTCTCCATAGATTTAAAGCTAAGATACAGGCCTCGGAAATTAGCACCCTCTACGCACGCCAGAATTTCGTAAAAAATCTTATAGCCCAACAAACTTTCCGCCGCTAATCTCGCGTTGTGCTCACGTGGATGTCGCTTATCTTATATGGAAGGATGCGTGCTATATCTATAGCACGCATCGATGGCCATTAAAACTAAAACCGCACGCCGTCTTGGGTCTTAATTACCGGGGTGTAAGGTTCCCCAATAGGCATATCCCTCACACCCCAGCTGACCCCGGGCCATCTACTGTTTTAAGATGGCCCCTCTCGACCCTCCGAAAGGAGGGAGGGGGGGCGAGCATCGCGCCACTTCGCTAACGGTAGGGTGTAGGGTGACAGGCGGCCGTCCTGTCACCCAACCGTCGGCGTGCAGACAATCAGCTCGCCTCCCGCTCGCTCCCCGGCCGGATAGGCCGGAGGCAGCAGCGTCTCTCGTGGCGAGTGGGAGGCGCTGCTCGCCTCCGTTGCCCAGGTGCACCATGTGGAGGTACCGGCCCGCACCCTCGCACATCTATCTCTCATATTATTGGTGGAAATCTAAAATGGTCACATATTTTCGTAGCGTAGTGTTTCATCTTCGCAGCACATTTCTTGTGGAAAAGCACCCAAACAGCGCGTTCTAAGGCTTTCACCTTTTCATACCTTCTTCCCCGACAATGCCGGTATCGCTTATGAGTAAGCCAAACCGAACACGGTTTGATTATGTTATAATTATACCACTATGAAACATACTTTGATAAAGAAGTGATTACATTTTCATTACTATCTACATTGTTTTACGACTTTTAACCTGATAAATATGGACGCTTATCGAAATCAAAGACTGTCTCGTTGATGCGGGTTATAAACTGAGACCAAAGACGATATGATAATTCGTATATCATATCGTCTTTGCTGAGACTGAAGGTCCAAAGTCCGAATTTGTGATCGTTACTAGGAGAGTCGCTGAAGATAGACCCTATCTGACAAACGGTTGAGATAGGTAGGTATATTTCTTAACCAACTTTGAAAAATGAGGAGGTTCTCAATTCTACCCGGAGCCGCGGGGGCTTCGTTCGCATGTAATTCTGTTCCCACTACCGTAACCTGTTCCCGGGATAAAAAAGTAGCCTATATGTCATTCCAGACTCTATCTCTGTACCAAATTTCAGCCCGATCCATTCAGCCGTTTTTGCGTGAAAGAGCAATAAACAACAATAAAAATCCAGACATACATTCTTACAAACTAAAATAGATATGTGTTCGGGTGTAACTCTGTCACGTTTACGGTTTGGCAAACCTCCTTTTTCGAAGTTGGTTAAAAAAGAAAAATTATGCGGTTCGAGCGGATTCCATCACCTTAGTAACACCTTCGAGAAGTGTATTTCGGTCACCTCAATATAACTTCACCTCGCCTGATGGTAAGCTAACACCTTCGAAATGTGTATTTCAGTGACCTCAATATGACTTCACCTCGCCTGATGGTAAGCTAAAGGTAAAGTCTCAGGAAGGGGGTCCGTATTACATACACCGACAGTGACATAATGGTGGCCCCCAACTTGACGGCCTCATGAAAGAAGAGGTGATTGCTGCTAATTCTGTTGTTACATCTCTAAACTTAAAATTGTCTAAAATTTTCTAATTGCATCTGTTTCTTTCATTATCAGATAGAAAAGGACAGATGATTTATTTTAAGTTTAGAGATGTAAGAACAGAATTAGCAGCATTGTCGTCGCAGCACTGCGTTATATGAATCAGCAATATGCAAACTGTCTGTCTATCCATGCCAATACCAACAACTGTCCACTAACATTGTGTATAGCGTGAGTGAAAACAACGGCCGCTGATAACTGTTATCAGCAGCTGCGCTGACTTACGCGGGAGATTAACCGATTAACCACCTGTGTGATTTTGTCATACTGTGATACACTGATAGTGTGTGTGTGTACACAGGTTTAGGAACTTATAGACTTGGCACCTTTTAACCATAACTTTCCTGCCTTCGTCCCAATTATTTGTGGTCGGCGCAACATTGTCATTCTCCTCCATACATTCCTGTCTGATGCCATCTCCTCAGTCACTCTCTTCCTTTCCATTATCGTCTTTCACACTTTGCCCACTTGGCACCTTTTAACCAAGTTCTGAAAAAGGTGAACTTATTTTATTCCAAGCTCTTGGTAATTTAAATTCATTGCATTGATTGTATAATCAACTAGATGTGCCCGACGGCTTTACCCGTGACATATTTCGTTCTCGTGGCATGATAAAAAGTATCCTTTATCCGTCGCCTAGTTCTAAGCTACCTTCCCATCAATTTTCAGCAAAATCGGTCCAGCCATTCACGCGTGATGCCATGACCAAGAGAAATAGTAATTCATTTTTATATACCTATGCAGATTTGTTAGTATGGGTCAAATCTTATTTATCTTATCAAAGATTACCAGGGCTACCAAAGGCTGCCTGCGGTAAATGTCAGCTGAGCGGGAGTAGCCCTCTAGAGGGCTGCTCGAAGCTCTCAACGTGACCCTCTGACTAGCAGAGGACACAGTAGGATGCAGGTGGGAAGTATGGTCTTGTTCTCCGAGTGCAGACGGGGTTGACAGGACACACCTTTGGCTAATCACATGATTTACCATCTGCTGACGGTGAAGGAAAAACATCGTGAGGAAACCCACATGTCCTAGAAGAAATTCTAAGGACATATCCGATCCACCAACCCGCATTAGGCCAGTGTATGTGGATTTAGGTCTAAACCCTCTCAGCTCTCTCGTTAGAGGACAGAAGATCCGTGCAGCAGTGGTACATAAATGGGTTGCTATCTACCAGTCGACTGCTGGACATATGCCTCTCCAAACTGGGTAACCTTACACCCCGGTAATTGAGACCGAGACGGCGTGCGGTTTTAGTCAGTTTCCGACATAACCACCGCCGATGGCCAACGGGGTGGTAACCACGAGGATTATCGCATGGAAAAAAAGAAAAAGTCATGATGACAAGTCTATATATTCATAAGCTATATCCCCATTAAGCTATCTCCCAAAATATTTGTTATCGACATTTAGATTAATACCTGCGTCCATTTTGTGATTGTTGGGCCTAACTAATGTGTGTCTAGAGTTTAATTAGCTCGAATAGTGTGTTGGAAAATGTGGTTAAACAAATACGTTATATTTTTAGGTAAGTTCTATTTTAATAATGTCAAATAACTTCAGCTCGTATGATGGTAAGCTTAAGGTAAAGTCTTGGGAATGGAGGTCACCATTATATACGCCGATTACAATGGTGGTGCTCAGCTTGACGGTCTCATCAGTTGCTTTTTCACGGCCCGCTTAAAGGACCCGGGACTGTAGGAGGAAGGACACATGCTCAGGTTGACTACACCCCGCCTGATGATAAGCTGAGTCAAGTCCAAAAATGAGTGGCCAACATTACCAGGGGTTGTCCTTAGAAATGTATACATACATACATACAAATCACGCCTTCTTCCCATTGGGGTAGGCAGAGACAACATCTTTCCACTTGCTACGATCTTGGCATACTCCTTTCGCTTCTTCAACTTTCATAATTGTTTTCATACACGCACGCCGTTTAACGATGCAAGGGGGGCTAGCGATGACGTACTTAATAATTTCCACACATCCACACATCCCTACAAACTTCCGCGCTTATGATATTTGTATGTCCATCTTGCAGGCTGTCTCATCCAATCGCAGTTGGTGCAGTCATGGATCTCATGTACCCTGGACAGTGAGTGCATCGACGCTCAGGGCGCTGTCTGCGTGGCCGGCAACTGCGCCTGCCCTACAGGACAGCAGCTAATCTTTGGGAACAGCTTGTGTGCTGTTGGTAAGCATAACCAACAATTTTTTTTTCCTTACGGAAATCCTCATGGATACCCACCCCGCGGCCAGCGGGGCAGGTTATGTCGGTCTCTTACCGACTAAAACCACACGTCGTTATGGGTCTTTTGACGCCAGGGGGTAAGGTGGCCCAAAGAGCATTTCCCTCGCACCCTGGCAGCATAACCAACCCTGAATGGATCAGAGATTTGACTACTGCAGTCTAAATCAACCTTGCCTGGGCCTCGATTCTGCTAAAGTAAGACACTGTCATGCCACTGACGCTCTAAAAAAATGCCATTTTTTTATACTACGTAGGTAGCAGACAAACACACGTCCTGATGGGAAGCGGTCACCGTGGCCTATGAATGTGTGCAACACCAAGGGTGTCACACACGCGCTGGCTGCCCTGAAGGGGAGGGCATTTAATTGTAGACTTTACCGTGATACAGTTTAAGTCTATAATCAAATGAAAATAATTCATTAAACTCTTTCTTTCACACTACAAAATATAATTTAATCTTCTTTAACCTAGCGTTAATACCAGTTGCATCTAAAGCTTTCACCTCGGAGTCTGGGGTCTGCTTTACCAGTCCTAACTGCGGATTTGGCTGGACCTCGATATTTTCCGTGAAGCGACTGCCATCAGACCTTCACAACCCAACAAAATATCATTTAATATTAGACTTTAATAGCATGATAATAAAATCCAAAATTAAATGGCATTTTTGAAGTGTGTGTGGTATGAAATTAGCTTGCTTTAGCAGAATCCAGACCCTGTTATCTGGTCCTCATCCTCCGAGTCTTTTCCCAGCTCAGTTGAGGTCAGTCTTTTTCAGTCTAACTGCGAAGTGGTCGAACTTCGATATGTTCCGTGAAGCGACTGCCATCTGACCTCCACAATGCACCGGCGATATCGAGTAGTTAGACCAATTGTTGGACTTTTTAGGGCTTGAAAGCACCCGGTTGTGGTGTGGCTTCATATACCCCAATAAAGTTTCTGGTATCGCGGTAGTGCATTCAACTGCTATGATGGAGGATGCGGGTTCGATTCCCGCTCAGTGCAAATATTTGTATGCGTGAATATGTCTATTTGCATTGGTCTGGGTGTTTCTATTTGCTCATAATATAATGTATTTACATAGGTACGTACATACATACATACATACATACATACATACATACATACATACAAGTCACGCCTTTTTCCCATTGGGATAGGCAGAGACAACATCTTTCCACTTGCTACGATCTTGGCATACTCCTTTCGCTTTTTTAACTTTCATAATTGTTTTCATACACGCACGCCGGTTGCGGGTACTCTTGACCTGGCCTTTCTCCAAAACGTCCTGGATTACCGTCGTGGTATGGCTTCGTATATGAAGCCATTAAACTGAAAAGGTTAATTTGTGTATTTCAGCGCCAGCATATATGGGATCACCGTGTTATGAGAACCATCAGTGCTCAAGGCTGGTCACCAACTTTGAGTGCAGAAGGACGGGAACTGGCCCTGGAGCAGCTGAGGAGCAAGGTAGGTCTTTCTAGCTGACTGCGGCGATACCACATGTAACAAATTCAAATTCAATTTATTTCATGAAACATGTTCGGTGTAATAAAAAATTTACCTTATGTTTAACATGTTGTACCTATTCACCCTATAAGGATTTTTCTTTGTTCTGTGCCCTATATATACCAACCAATGCCATCTAGCGCTGTGAAGCTGAACTTATGTGAAATTAATGACTCTGCATGGCGCAATCGAAGTTTTCGTACTGAATAGCACATTTTATACAATATGCCGGCTGAAACCATCTGAAAGACCATCCATATATTGATACATCCATAGCCTCAACTTTCGCGTTTTTAATATTAGACTTGTTGCCACCTAAGTGGCATACATTTTCTTTTTAACCGACTTCAAAAAAGGAGGAAGTTCTTAATTATTTTTTTTGTATGTATGTTACGCGATAGCGGCGCCAGTTATAGATGGATTTTGATTTTTATTGCTTGTTTGAAAGAGGCTACTTCTGAGGTTTCCCGTATCCAGGGTATAAGGATCTGATGCTGGGATCTTGGGAAAATCGAGGGGAAATCATCAAATTTACGGCAAAAATTCCGTTTTTGATGTCTTTGTACATAGTAAACCTCATAAATAGGTACTTTTCTATTTCTGTACACTAAAAAGTAAATAATATTAGTTTGTGAAGTCGGTTTTTTAAACGTAGTTATAATTATTGTAAAATATAGCAACACGCAGACGAATGCAAATAATACCTACAAAATATACGCAGAGCGGTAATCGAACCCGCAACCTCATACTTAACAGTTGAAACCATTCCATAAATTTGTTTTTATATTACAGGAGTATGCTCCTGCAGATCTGGTTTCCACTACCTAAGCGGACGCTGCTGGCGGTCCATTGACTACGGGAACGCCTGCGTCAGAGATGAGGAATGCATGGGCATTATATGGGATCCCTTCAGCATGAGCTGCAGTGCCACCACCAGGACCTGTGAATGTTCCCCTGGATATTACTTCAGGCAGAGGGGAGAGTGCAGGAGAATTGGCTTCGGTAAGACCTACGCATTTTAATAGGACCGTGGTTTTTAAGGAGGTAGGACACGACGGTATCTCCCGTCCGAACTGAGCAGTCCGACTGGGGTAGTACCTCCGCCCTACAGAACACCGCCCCATAATAACCATCGTGTTGTGTTACCCAAGGTAAGTAGGGTAGCCAGAGCTCACTGTACCCATCCTCCCCCCCCCCTCTTCCTAGCCTCTCCATTATTATTGTCCAACGCGTATCTTTTGAATTAGGTCCAGTTATTTTTTTAATACCTGGTTTTAGTGGTCTAGAGGTTTATAAGGGCCCGGTTAATGGCAATAGGCTCGCCACCTATTACATTGGGACCTAAACATAAACTGGCGGAATGTGGGTGCTAGCAGCTCTGCCAATCCCTTCGGGGATATAGGCGTGAGTTTATGTTATGTTATGTTTTAGTGGTCGGTTTAATTTTTTAATCAAAATTTTACTTATAAGTAGTTTCAATCGCTTCATATAATGGATTATAATCCATTATAATCCATTAAATGTAAAATTAATTTAGTTTCTGTTGGTTCCAGCTGTCGGTGATTCCTGTGTGATAAACGAGGATTGCCGTTTCGAGCGAGGAGCCTGCAATATCAACACGTTTCGATGTGTGAGCGGTACAGGTGAGCAACTTCACATTCATCAGTTATATTATTACTCGTATATTATAATGGTCGTGCCTCGGAGAGTACGTTAAGCCGTCGATCCCGGTTGCCATACAAACATCTATGGCAGTCGTTACGGGTAGTTGGAACCCTAAAATCCATAAACAGGCCTCGATTCTGTTAAAACAAGCCACTGACACTTAAAAAAATGTCATTTAATTTTGAACTTTATTTTTATAGTATTTTGTAGAGCGAATGAAAAAGTTAAATGAATTCTTTTCATTTGATTTTAGACTTTAACTGTATAACGGTAAAGTCTACAATTAAATAGCATTTTTAAGAGTGTCAGTGGCATGACAGTGGTTGGCCTTTAGCAGAATCGAGGCACTGGTCTAACTACAAAACTTCGATATCGCCAGTGGGTTGTGGAGGTTAGATGGTAGTCGTTTGACGAAAAATATCGAAGTTCGATCATTTCAGTTAGACCAGAAAGCCAAGTTTTTAGTATCATTCCCATAGCATAATCCGAAGTTTTTAATTATCGATAATGTACGGACGCAGCTTATTTACAACTAGCTTCCACCCGCGGCTTCGCCTGCGTGGATATCGGTTATCGCAACCAAACATAGCCTATGTTCATTCTCGAGGTCTAATCTACTCCTATACCAAATTTCATCAAAATCGGTTCAGCGGTTCATGCGTGAAAGCGTACCAGACAGACAGATAGACAGACAGACGGACAGACAGAGTAACTTTCGCATTTATAATATTAGTATTGATTTAACATAGCATAGAATTTATTGTAGTTCATTTACTTTCAGCAACTCAAAACGGAGTAGCAGAACCTATTGTAGCGGTACAGGACAGCAGAATAGAAAACAGGATACAAAACAAAATAATCAGCAGAATACAGAACAAAACAGACAGTCTAACACATGCTAGAACAGGCAACAGAGAAGGCAGCCAGCATGGGGTCGCGTGTGACGCACAAAATGTCTGCCGCGCGCCTTTCGTGTGTTCCAATTTTGGCGCTTGTATATGTCCCGATGGCTACTACGGATTTGATGACAGCAATATATGTTATGCTGGTAAGTTTTAATCCATTCCATCACCAAACGACCAGGGTCTCGATTCTGTTAAAGGTAAACCACTGTCATGCCATTGACACTCTAAAAATGCTATTTAATTGTTAACTTTACCGTTATACAGTTAAAGTCTAAAATCAAATGAAAATAATTCATTAAACTTTGTCATTCGCTCTACAAATTATCATTTAATTTGAGACTTTAACATGATAACAGTAAAGTCCAAAATTAAATGATAATTTTTTTGAAGTGTCTACCTGCCTTGGTCCCAATCATTTGTGGTCGGCGCAACATGTCATTCTCCTCCATACATTCCTGTCAGATGACATCTCCTCAGTCACTCCCTACCTTGCAATATTATCCTCTTTCACGCAATCCATCCATCTTTTCTTAGGCCTACCTCTGCACTTAAAGCCCTCCACATTTATTAACCTTTTTAACAACATTACTTTCATCTCTTCTCATAATATGTCTACACCACGACAGTCGCTCGCTTCTTAATTTTTCATTTACTGGTGCAACTTTCAAACTCCCTCTAATACGAGTATAGTCATTTCCTATTCTGTCCGTTCTCGTTACACCGTTGGAACTTATTACAAAATTAAGACTAATTAATGTACTTGTTTCAGAGCTCGGTTCTCCGTCCACCGCAGAACAATGCTTAGGATTTATGGCAGAAGTGAGAAATGGAATCTGTACCTGTCAAATCAAATCAAATCAAATCAAATCAAATAATTTTATTGTGAAAATGGGTTACAATGTGAAGTAATAATAAGATTTAGTTTCTCCATTCTCCGCCTCTAGGCATACAATAGCATTTTACTTAATTAAATAATTAAAAGTACAGAACTAATAATAACGAACAATTTAAACCTTCATGAGTGAGAGTCAAAAGTATTATAATGCGTTATAATGTCATTAAAATTACAGGCTAAATATATTATCATTATACAAATAAATCAATATTAAAGGTGGTGTTAGTCTTTGTCTTCTAGAAATTCAGTTACACTATAGTAGGTTTTGGCCAACAGATATAATTTCATCTCATGTTTAAACTTATCTAAAACACTTACATCCAAGATAGCTTTAGGTACATTGTTATAGATCCTAGGGGCCATACAGAAAACGCTATTATCCATCAATGCACTTTTATGTTGAGGACAGCACACCTTATGATTGTGGCGCTTACTTGTATAGCGCTCAAACAAGTCTATATTGGCTCTAACAAATACCACTATTTCATAAATATATAAACACGGCATAGTTAAAATGTTCAGACTCTTAAAGTGAGGTTTACAACTGTCTGTTTGTTGGAGGTTGCACATTGCCCTTATACATCTTTTCTGAGATTTGAACACTTGCTCCCTTTCAGTACAATTGCCCCAGAAAATAATACCATACCTCAGTATCGATCCCACGTAACCGTGATAAGCCGCTAGCACAGCCGGTTGGTTCAATTTCTTTGTTAGCATATAAAGCGCGTATGACTGTGAATTTAGTTTTGAGCACAGGATCTCTACATGCTTTTTCCAATCTAAATTTGTATCTATAGTCAGGCCTAAGAATTTAGTTGTTTCTACTTCGTGGATCATTTCACCTTCATAGTTAATGTCAATATTTGTGTCAAATAATGGAGTTCTATTTTTAAACGTCATTAAATGTGTTTTGCTTAAATTAATTTTTAAATTGTTCGATGTCAACCATTGTATTATGTCCCTTAGAGTATTATGTATGTCAGATTCAAGAAGTGTCCTATCTTTGCCCGTAAATATAACTGTGCTATCGTCAGCGAACAGAATAGTGGGATGTTTTGTTATATTTGGCAAGTCATTAATGTATACGTTGAATAAAAGCGGACCCAAAACACTGCCCTGCGGGATTCCACGAGTAGTTGCTCTGTATTCGGACAAAAAATTTATTTCAGTTTTTAATTTTGGACATATACGTGTAATTTGTGTGCATTGCTTTCTGTTACACAGATATGACGCAATCAGATTCAATGCATTGCCCCTTACTCCATATGCAGCCAATTTGCTTAGCAGTATGTCATGGTCCACACAATCAAAAGCCTTTGTGAGGTCCATGTAGAGTGCGCACACGGGTACCTTCTTATCAACACAGTCCGTGGCAATTTTTAAAAAGTTGTATATTGCTAAATTTATACACTTATTCTTTCTGAAACCAGCCTGCTCCTTTGCGAACAGATCATACCGTTCAAGAAAAGTATAAATTCTATCATGAATGACCTTCTCAAAGATCTTAGAAATTGTAGGTATCAATGCAATGGGTCTATAACAATTCATCGAATGTGGATCGTCTTTTTTAAACAATGGTTTAATTATTGTGAGTTTTAATCTGTCGGGAAAAATCCCATAAAAAATGCACTGATTAATTATATGACTCAAGACACTACATATTCCATCACAAATCCGTTTTAAGATTATTGTAGATACTTCATCATACCCAGTACTGTTACAGTTTTTTAAATTTAAAATAATTGTACGTATTTCACCTGGTGAAGTTGGGCTCATGAATAGAGAATTCGTGATATAATTTAATGGACAAGGGGTGTTATTAGGCGACTTATATTCACCTACCTGATCAATGAAGAAGTTGTTAAATGACTTGGCTATTTGGAGTGGTTCATTGATAATAGATGATTCATTCACTTTAATGTAATCTATTTCATTTTTAGGTACATTAAGTCCTTTGTCATTGATCAACTTCCACGTGGCTTTGCATTTATTTTCAGCTTTACGTATATAGTGATCGTTTTGGGCTCTTTTTGTGAATTTTATTATACGATTAAGCCTAGAGGACAACGCGTTAAATTCATTTTTATTTTTTTCTGTGCGTTCTTTCCTGAACTGCCACAAGAGTTGCCTTTTACGTTGACAGCACTTTCTAATACCCTTTGTGATCCACCTTGGTTGTCTTTGTGTTTTAATTTTAATCCTAATTATGGGAAAACACAAGTGGTAAAATAAAAGAAATGTGTCATAGAAACTGTTAAACGCCATAATAGGGTCACTATTTCCTAAACATTCGCTAAAAGTCAATGAGTTAACACACTCCCTAAATTTCTTAATATTATCTTTATGTATGTCGCGTTTTTCAATATACCAATGTTTGGTGGTGACGTGGGCTTGAACTGGGCATGTAAACAATTGAGCTGTGTGGTCCGATAGCGCAAATTCAATTACTCTCGCTTTACATCTTGGAACATTATATATAAAATTATCGAGACATTTACCGCTGACAAGACGCGTAGGTTGGTTAACGGCTAATTTCAAATTATAACTGGTTAGTAGATTAATAAAGTTTGTGGATTCTCTTGTTTTTACGAGTATATTAATGTTAAAATCACCGCAGAGAACCACTTTGTACGTATTGCGACAGTACTTAGAGAGCAGGGATTCAAACTTATCAAAAAAGACATCATAGTGTTCCCTAGATGTTTTGGGAGGTCTGTATATGCAAAACACTAATAGTTTATGGTCTATAAGTTCTATCCCTGCGACTTCTATCAAACCCTCCACACAGAAGCACTTCAATCCACTGATAGGATTGTACTTATGAGTAGCCTGAATTAATATGCATGCGCCACCTCGGCGATCTTTACGGAAAAAACACGATGCAAGTGTGAAGTTTGAAACACTTACTATTTGAGCGTCGGGTGTGACCATATTGTGTTCCGTTATGCACAAAATATCTATTGCATTCCTATTACCCAGTGAGTCTAGAGATAAAGTTAATAGGTTCGATTTACTGCTTAGTCCATTTAAGTTTTGGTGTAAGATATTTATTTCTTTAGACACGAAAAAAATCCTTAGAGTTATCATTTGAGCTAGTCTCACATTCCGCGTTTAAGACGCTATGTTGAGAATCAGTTTGAGTTGACTTATTACTACTATGGCAAACAAGTAACTTGGACTTATGGCAGCTCGCAAGCTGTTTTTCGATAGTATATTTTTCGAATTGCGATTTATATAGTATACGTAGAGTCTCTTTAAGAACTAGTTGAGATATATGCACTGAACGAGAATTGTATTTGGGCAAATGTACAGAGTAATTCATGTCAAGATATGTAACGTGTTTATAATATGAACAAATGAATTTCAATTCATAGTTTAATTTATTTTCATTTAATTGACGGTTATAAGGTACTTCAGAAATAATGATATTTGTGTTAACAACTGAGTTAAGAAATGTTTTTAAATTGAATTGAAATTCAGTTGGATTCGCATCATTTATACCTCCCAGCACAACAACAAAGTCGTCTTTATTGAGCTTAGAAATGTCATTTTTTTCTGAGAGAAGCACCTCACTCAGCGACGCACCAGATTTCCACATGCATTGTACAGCGTAGCTTTCACCAACCAGATTCTTCAAAGTTTTTTGAAGGTTTCTGCCCTGCTCATCGGCTATAATAATGATTTTCTTTCTTTGGTGCACATCTTGGTTTTTTTGCCCATTAGGATGGAGAAGTGGAGCAGTATTCACCTCTTTGGACCTGACTTGGGTAGGAACCACATACGACGTCGAGTCTTGTGTACCAACTACAATTTGTGCCATATCCATAACGCTACATTTTTCCCTGTTACCGTGATTTGAGGATTGTAAGCTAGGAATATTTTCCAAGAGCCGGCTGTATTTTGGGGTTTGAAAATTGACAGTATTCGCAGTTAATTCACGTGAAGATGTTCTCGGTAGCCCAACTTTTATGTTAGGAGACTTAAAACGTCTGTGGTATTGTGGCGAGTAGAACCTCAATGGGGTAACGTTATAATATGAGTTGCAGGTTTCCGTTATGCCAACTGACTTAAATATAGATATTTTCTGTTTATAGTTGTTTATCTCTGTTTTTAAATTGGTATTCTCTATGTTTAAATTTTCAATTTCTGTATTCGCTACTTGTAGATCGATAGTTAACTGTGCAATTTGACATTTTAAAGGTTCTACATCTTCAATATAATTTTTACAGTTCGGCTGACTACGGAATGATATATCTGCATCCAAATCAAATTCACTGACATTGAAGTCCAGACTTCGTACTATTTGACGGCGTTGGGTAACGTTTTCAAAATCGGATTCAGACATTTCGTATAATCTCTTCTGATAATATAAGTCAAAACTCAGTAGAATAAAGAAAATAATATTTCTGAATTCGAGTTTCTTATTCCCCACATATAATATTTTTCCCACAAATAGCGCTCAGTTCATATATGTGGCAACCCGAATCCGTAACTATTTATTTTTTATCACTGGCAGCATTGAAGCATATGTGTCAACTGATGAAAATTTTGTTCAGCTATTCAACACGAGATGGCGCTAGTAGTCTTTTTGTTACGATAAATAAGTAATTAGTTCAAAAATTTCAAATAAAATTTTCAAGTAACCGCTTTTTGAGAATATTTTTTTTGAAAATACTTCACAATCCGAGATATATCTATTTCACTGAGTCTAAACTTTCTTCTTTATGTTTAAAGTTGCACATTTCACTGTTTAGAGTTAAATTTGGTGTTTATATAAAACGTTTATGGATCTTTAGTATTGAATTTTTAAACACTGGTGTATATTGTCTTCTATTTACTGTTATAAGCTACAAACAATATCACATAAACAGATCAATTTCTACTTCTATTTTTGCACTAGATTTACACTTTTTACGTAATATTTACTATATTTAGAGATTTTAAATACGCGGGCGAAGTTCACTACTCGAGTGTTGCCACCCCTCAACCTTCTAACTTCTTCTTTGCAGAAGATTTGAGAGGTTGTGTCAAAGGTTAGTTAAGTGTTTATTACTATTCGATTAAATTTTTATGGTGTTATATTTTTTTAAACTTGGGTACGGCAGAAAAAGCATGAAAGTAGAGTGAATGCAGTTGAGATGCGGTCTTTGCGAAGTTATAATATGTGGAGTAAAGTATGACCAAATATGTAAGGCACATGTAAGTGGGCAGGCAAGCCGGTGTCGACCTCGCAGAGTATACACTGACCAAGTTAATTTATTGGAGAAAGGGCAGGCCAAAAGCACTCGAAAATGACAGTAGAGGAAACGTGTGAAATATGTAAGAACAGAAGCAGATGGCAGGCTGTTGTCTCTGCCTACCCCGGGGGGAAAACGGCATGAGCATATGTATTTATGTATGTATGTATTTTTTACGGGAACCTTAATTATTTTTACAAAGTTAAAGTAGCTTATGTTACGCCTTATAATGTTACTTATCTGCCAAAAGTCCCGTCCAACAAATCGACTCAGTCGTTCCAGAGATTACATCATTCGCGTCTGATCAGTCGGATCAACCAACAGGCAAGAAATTTTCCGCATCGTCGTCGGTGGTACCAACTGGAAAATAGCGTCCACGTCGTCCGATCAGTCGGAAAATCAGATTACGCGGCCACCTCCATTCAAACAAGCAGGAAGACAGACAGACAGTATAACTTCAGAGAATATAGTACATTAATTTGTTTCCTTATCTGCAGTGGCCCGCACCATGACTGACTCCTGTATCTCTGACGAAATGTGCCACACTTTTGGATCAGCTGTGCGTTGTAAAGAACCTGGTGAACCTTGGCCCCTGAGGAGTTGCGAGTGCGACTCGGAGCGCTCCCTGTGGGACGATACCAGAAGCATATGCAGAATATATGTTGGTAAGTTAATAAATAAGTTATTAATTTCAAAATCAAGCTTTCTAGTAAGTGCATAACCAGACAAATCAGATGAGCCCAAACATGACGGGTTTATCTTGTTTAGTTCACAAGTTCCTATGACCTACCGTCTCCATCTTCAGACCCTGAATATCACGTAGCATCAGAGTATTTGCCAAGACAATACAAATGAGCCTAAACTCGATTAGTTTATCTCGTTTAGTTCACAAGTTCCTATGAATACCTTCCAACTCCATCGTCATATCAGCTTTCTAGTATAATATTATCGTATTATCATCGAATATACGCAAGTATACCAAATTTGAGTCCCATCTGACGTCAGGAAGTGGTTCTAATTGGGCTTCCAAGATTTGACCCAGGATACATACTATTATGTATTCTGTGCACTGCACATACTAACAAACTAACAAAAAACAGAGCAAGTTAAAATAAAGCTTGAAAACATGCAAGTTCTCATGTCAATTTTAGTAAAATTGTAATTTCTCATGTCAGTTTTAATAAAATTGCAAGTTCTTATGTCAGTTTTAGTAAAATTGCAAGTTCTCATGTCAATTTTAGTAAAATTGCAAGTTCTCATGTCAGTTTTAGTAAAATTGCAAGTTCTCATGTCAGTCTTAGTAAAATTGCAAGATCTCATGTCAGTTTTAGTAAAATTGCAAGTTCTCATGTCTGTTTTAATAAGAATGCAAGTTCTCATGTCAGTTTTCAAATAAGTTATGTTGCTTTAGGCATTGGTGAGCCGTGTCAATTGGATAGTGATTGCTTGGCCGGGGACCGTGAAATTGAGTGCGCGATGACGGGCGGGCAAGGCGTCTGCAGGTGTCCAGCTAACACCGTCCAGGCGGAAGGGCTGTGCATCACCGTTGGATTGGGTAAGCGTTACTTAATAAAAACACAGTTTATCATTCTTTTTGACTGGTATTCCATTTGCACCAGGCAAATTTTTGCACAGCTAGGCGGGAGCTAACCTAATCAATCCGAGTCGGGGTACTCTGAGTCGGGATGTTAAAAACAACTTTTGACCAACCTGTTCAGTCAAAATTACTTCTGTCTATTTTATTTAGTTAAAAGTACTTTTGATTGGTTAAGAGTTTTGACTGCAAGCTTACGGTTAAAAGTATTTTTGACTGATTTTGCTAGTTAAAAGTACTTTTGACTGGTTATGAGTTTTTACTGCAACATATACACAAGTTCTGACTGTTAATACTAAGATTTTTTATTATATTGAAAACTAATTCTATCTATTAGGAGCTAATATTTTTTTAAACTAGGTAATACCAAAAATTTTGTATTGTTTTACTTTTTTTCACAGAATTGGATGACGATTGTCAAGTGACTCAAGAATGCACGGGGACCCCAAATAGCGTCTGTCACGAACGCAAGTGTGTCTGTGGAGAAGGCTACTTAGAGCTGGACGGAACCTGTGTTCCAGGTAATTTAAAAAAAAACATTTAAACCGGTAAAAGTCAACGGAACATGAACCCGTGACCAGTTCCTCTAATTTTTTATTAGAGGAGGTAGGACACGACGGTATCTCCCGTCCGAACTGAGTAGTCCGACTGGGGTAGTACCTCCACCCTACAGAAGACCGTGGCCATAATAACCATAGTGTTGTGTTACTACTCTAGACTACTACCAGAGGCTACCCTACTCACCGCTAGGAACACAACTGGAGGGATTCTATGCAAAGTCTCCTGCGTTGTCAGGAGAGAAACACTCTCAACTAACCCCACCCTTTTTCCCTCCCAATCCTCCCTACGAGTGGGCAGCGCGAGAGTCACGCCCCAGGTGTTGCATACATCTGCTTTTCATCAGGTGGGCCGTGTGCTTGTCTGCCACCTAAGTTGTATGAAAAAATAATATTTTCTGCTACCTAAGATGTAAGTATAAAAAAAGTGTTTTTGTAGGTATTGGCGGAGTTTGCACTGATAATGAAGAATGCACGTTAGCCAACAGCGTGTGCGTGGCTGACGAGGAGACGGAGACGTCGACTTGCAGGTGTAACACCGGCTTTATACCGGTGGGTGAACAATGCATTAACAGTGAGTTTATTTTACTTATTACTATTTGAATAAACTGGCCTATGTTTCACGCTTTTTGACTATATATCTTGTTCATAACCATAGGCCCCTGGGGCCTTACTCTGAAAATCGAACATGAACGTTTCGGATCGAACGAAAACGGACCATTTGTCAAACAACGACAGCGAAAACGTCAAATGTATTTTGGGAGTAGGAGGTGTACTGATAACGATCGACAACCTCAATGTCAAACGATCGAAGACAGATCCGAAATCCGAAACGAAATACTTTCGGGGTAGCTAAATGGTCAAAACGTCAACGGATACGAATATAATCGTTTTTCGGAGTAAGGCCCCAGGCAAGTGAAATGACTCCCACTCGCCACGGGAGATGCTGCTGCCTGCGGCCAATCCGGCCGGGGTGGAAGTGGCCCTCTAGAGGGCTGCTCCACGTGTCCCTCAGACTAGCAGAGGGCACAGTGGGGAGCGAGCGGGGGGCGAGCTGATTGTCTGCGCGCCGACGGTCGGGTGACAGGACGGCCGCCTGTCACCCTACACCCCACCGTCGGTGAAGTGGCGCGATCCTCACCCCACCCCCCATTCAGGGGGTCGAGGGGCCATCTTAAAACTGTAGATGAGCCGGGGTCAGCTGGGGTGCGAGGGATATGCCTCTTGGGTAACCTTACACCCCGGTAGTTAAGACCCGAGACGGCGTGCGGTTTTAGTCGGTTCGATCCCGACATAACTACACCTGATGGCCGACGGGGATGGTATCCGTGGGGATTTCCGCACGATAAAAGAACCTTTTCCGCCGCTCAGTGAAATTATTTGTGTGCATAAATTAAATATGAATATTTGCATTGGAGTTGGTGGGTATTTCTATTTATAATAAGTATATAGCTTTTGCCCGCGGCTTCGCCCGCGTGGATGTCGGTTATCGCGACCAAACATAGCCTATGTTCATTCTCGAGGTCTAATCTACTCCTATACCAAATTTCATCAAAATCTGTTCAGCGGTTCGGGCGTGAAAGCGTAACAGACAGACAGACAGAGTTACTTTCGCATTTATAATATTAATATGGATTATAATGTATATGTTTATATAAGTTTATACGCAATCTAGAACCCATAACACAAGCTAGTTAAACTATGCTTACTATGGGTCTAGACACTGCTGTGTAGAATGTCGTAGAATATTTATCTACATCTACTATATCTATAAGTACTAATATTATAAAGAAGTAAAGTTTGTGTGTTTGTATATTTGTTAAATTGTAAGGGGTAATCTCGGGATCTACTGAACCGATTTTTAAAATTCTTTCACCAATAGAAAGCCACGTCATTCGTGAGTGTCATAGGCTATAATTTTTTTTTGGAAAACTGGAATTTACACCCGGGCGAAGCCGGGTCCCGGGTCGCTAGTAAGTTAATATAAACCATTTTAAAAAAAATTCTTCCATTCCACAGCGCTAAACAACACAAGCAGCCCCTGCAGCGTGACGGAACAGTGCGTACATCTCATGGGCGATGACAGTGTATGCGAGGCAAATAGGTGCTGGTGTACCCCGGGACACCACCTGAGGGATGGCAGGTGCTGGGTACAGACTGGTGAGTAGACCACAGAATTAGAGGATAAGGAAGATGGGAGTAACATAACATCAACATAAACTCACGCCTATATCCCCGAAGGGGTAGGCAGAGGCGCACACATTTCACCAGTTTATTTTTAGGTCCCAATTTAATAGGTGGCGAGCCTATTGCCATTAACCGGGCACTTATAAACCTGTGATAAATACACACAAAACTTCGAAAAGCATCGAAAAGTCATTGGTGTGTGCCATGGTGAACCTGGGGTCGAACCCGAGACCTCGTCTCAGCAGTCCATTACCCAGACCACTAGGCTACCACTAGGCTAAGATGGGAGTAATGACCACGAACACCGATAGGACTATCTGATGGAAAGCGGTAACCATTATGGACGTGTGCAATATCTGGATGGGGGTTGAGGAGTTTGCGGGAGGTTGGAGTTTTTTATATCGGTCACGTCAATATGACTCCACCTCGCCTGATGGTAAGCTAAAGGCAAAGTCTCTGTAATGGGAGTCACCATTGCAAACACCGATACAGCTAATGTCATTAATATAGGCTTAAAATGAAATATATTGTCGACAGATTTGTTCCACGACTGTGCGAGGACAAGTCAGTGCTACTTGGCGAACATGTCGGAGAGGGTGGTCTGCAGGAACAGCCTGTGTCAGTGCGCCTTCGACTACCCCTACTCGGAGGAACAACACACGTGCTGTAAGTATTCTCCTTTATAACAAAGATATTATATAAGTAAAAAGAGGCAGATATGTTATAAGAGCGTGCCTAGTGAAGACACGAAAACGTCCCAATTGGGACGTTTTGTGTTTAGTACATGTCTGGCAAACGCCAAGATGACACGCGTGTAATTGTGTAAAGCGCATAATAAAATTGCAACAAAAATGCCATCGTGTGTTTTAAAAACTGTACAAATTACGACACTAATATTAATAAAATACAAGGGATCTCCTATCACATGTAAGTACATACAATATTACCGATTTATTAGTGTATTTTAATTAAATTAGTTAAATAATATTTTTAAAATAATGGCGGCGGCAAAAAGAGATAAAAACGAAACAGAGATACTTTTTATGTGACATGACAAAAGCGCAAATATCCGAATTATAGCTATCCTTTTTACTCACGTGCTTATTCCATCTTTCGTACTACTTATCGCTAATTGACAACTATTGTGCACTTTATAGTTATGTCATAGACAGCGGGATCAGATTTGTGGAGTCAGTTACTATGAACATAACATATCTTGTGTATAAAATATCATTGCTTTATAATGTCTCTCGATACTATTTGTTGGTGTATCTATATAGTCAAACGGGGTGAATAGGAATTAAGGAGTGAATGGGGATTAAATGGTCATTAGAATTTGTTATAATTTCTTTTAGTTTTCAAGTATTTAACCGGATATTCGATGATTCTCTTCATTGTGGCGTGAAAGTGGTTTATAGTTTCGCATAGAAGATAATAATTGCAAAGGAGGTGTTTTACAAATGTATTGACCTTGGGCCCGATAATTGTACTGTACACTACTTAGAAAAATAGCTGGGCAATGTAGTTTTCATTTTTCATAATTCAATTCTTATAATATTGCCTCGTATTATGGGCGGAATCTAACTAAATTACCACTTTCTTGCAACACAACAAACATGGCGGACTAAAACTATAAAAATGTACCTACACATATTTTATAAATTTATGCCCTTGAATTTTGGAGTCGAATAAATGTAATTGTATTTTTGCCAATAACCGGTATTATTTCTTTTTTTTTTTCTGTATAGTGTACAATTAGGGGGCCAAAATGAAACATCTCCTTTAACTGACCATTTTGTTCCCATTCACCCCGTTTGACCCGGTATCTGTTTGCAGTACCATTTTTTTTATATCATGTCATATGACTTAATGATGATGGTAAGCTAAAGGTAAAGTCTTAGGATTGGGGGTCACCATTACATACCTACACCGATTAGATAGTGCTATAATGGTGGCCCTCAGCTTGACGGCCTCATCATATATTTTTCCACTGCCCGAGAGTGTAGGAGGAAGGAAACACGTGCGCTGGTAAAAATTCCAAGTAATGGAATAACTCCTAAACGGATGGACCGATTTTAATGCAGCTATGGTTTTATTTGAAATCGGATGATGCGTTCATGACGATTCTCAGGGCATCTTGGATTATTGAATATCACATAATTATTTCATTGATTTGATTCTCACAGTGTAAATACTTAAATGTATATAAGGAGAGTGACATACCTTATGTATAACCTACATAAGGTATGTCACTCTCCTTGCATTGGTGTGGTTATTTATGCGCATTCTAGAACCCATATCAAAAAATATTTGTGGTCAACATAGATCTGTGTAGTTTGTCCCAGAATATTTATTAATTGTTTTTTTTTATTACAGTATCGGCAGCTTCAACGACAATGGCCAGTGTTGCCACCATTCTAATAGCAGTATACTATGTGTTGTCACGCTAAAATAAATAATTTTAAAATGGTAGTATTAATTGTATCACTGGAAACGCTGATTTGTTTATTAGAGGAAGTTTTGATAGCTTTTACTAGCTAGGAGGTGTACCTACAGGACGAACGCCACTAAGGCTGACTATTGTGACGTCATAGTAGGCCCAATAGTCACAGTAGGTACATAGATAGACAGATAGATATTAAACTCTTTATTGTACACAAACCTTAGATTAAAACAATATTACATAGATCACAATCATTTCAGTTAATACAATGGGCGGCCTTATCGCTAAATGAGATTTTTTCGAGGAAACTTTAGGATGAAAAAAAATAACGAACGTTATGATGTCGTAGTTGTAATAATCTTATATTTATTTATAAATAAAAACTAAATGCTAATATGACTCAAAATTGCATACTTAGGAGTTATTTAGGTTATTAGATTATAAGGAAGTATGTTGTCGACATAAATGATAAGTTATTCTTTTTTATCGTACTGTACATGTCTTGATACAAATATATTCATTCTTACCTACTTCAATAAACTTAAAATCACAATGCTCTGTAGATATTTCTAAGCAATCATCATGACCATCTATAAGAATAAGAAATAAAATGCTCAACAATTAATTTTTCTTTTTATTTATTAGGGGAAAATATTTCCCTTTATCTAAATTACTTACCATGTTTCTTAAGATAGATTTGTGGGGCGAGCACGAATTTTCTTTCGAATCGAGTTCGTAACGTGTGCGATAGAAATTGTACAGTTCCTTTTACGCACGATAGGGACGCTGTACAAATTTCATACAATTTTTGTCGCACACGTTACGAACTCGATACGAAAGAAAATTCGTGCTCGCCCCATTGATCCTTATGATTGACCATTTCGATTGACCATATTGATTGAAGTACAGTATGCTATTTTTCCGATTTTAGCAGGTTTGTTTACCGAGTGTTGTAAGTGAATTTTCAAAAATCTTTGAATGCAGTTTAAATTGTTTTTAAAATCAAAATGAAGTCTTCTTCCAGTAAAATTGTCTATCTACATTATTTGAAGTACTTCCCGTCCAAGTGGCATCGACGTGGGACACCCTTTATATACTGCAATATCAGTTTATGTAATGGTGACCCCCTTCCTGAGACTTTACCTTTAGTTAGCTTAACCTCAGGCGACGTGAAGTAATATTTACGAGACTGTTAAAAAACACTTACTAATAAGTATAGTGCGAAATAGCACTGACAGGTTAAAATATAAAATGGCGCGCACACTTAGCCTAAACCTACATTTAATTGTACGTATTTTATAATTACTGTGACTCAGCTGAAAACTTACTTCAAGTAAAGAATATACAATTGTACAAGTTACTTTCGATATTAAATACTCTAGACTATTGTTCATGGCACCAAATTCCTGATATTTGTGTTCACAAGTGTCATTACCCGGCTAACTTCAAATAAAAATAATAGTGACTGGTGTATAAATTTTGTTAATATAAAGAAATATATACAGGTTGTTCTGTGATTGATGTGCGGAATAACGCATAAGAAAAGCGTGAGGAACTCCGGCAGATTTCATGTCCGTGACACCGCAGATAAAATGCAGGAAAGTTTTTTTATCAGTCACGTCAATATGACTTCACCTCGCTTGATGGTAAGCTAAAGGCAAAGTCTCAGGAAGGGGTCTCCACTACATACACCGACATTGCCTTAATGGTGGCCCTCAACTTGACGGCCTCATCAAATGCTTTTTCACGCTGTGCTTAAAGGAAATTTGCCTTACTATGAGCTCTTATAGCAATTTAAATGCAATGCAGCTCAACTCAGGGAGAGAGACGGAGCAATACACCGTAGATAGCGCCATCTCTCTCTCTCTCTGAGTTGAGCTTCATCGTATTTGAATTGCTATAAGAGCTCATATAATAATAATAATAATATAATATATCATTTAATCCAAGTGACCAAGACTCATTTAGGTGTATACATTGGAAATTAGGAGCTTACAGTCACATTGTAATAATAATCATTAATCATGTCAAAAATTAAGTGTATCCATGTCAATCAAATTACATTATTACTTCAGATCATGTATGTCATCAATAGAATAAAAATAAAAATAAAATTTAAAGATAATGCATGTCAAGAGTAAAAAATAAATAAATAAAATCAAATCATAAATCAAACTATACATAGATACACAATTAATTTCATTGTCAATCATTAAATAAATTGCATGATTATCTCAGTCAACACATAATATTCATAAACAACCTTCGACACCTCAGTCCCTGTGTACATGTAGGCAACAACAATGACTTAGGTATGGGCAGTCGAGCCTTGCCGCAAGCGCAGCCAGCATGGTGTTGTGGCTCCCCCGCACGCGTCCTACTAGTGAGGTAGCCCGCTTGCGCATTGTGGTGTAGAAACAATCTACACGCGCCTCCGCGAACATAGTGGACGCACTGCAAAAGCGGGGGAGCCCCATCACCATCCTGAACGCATTGTTAAACTGGACGCGAAGGGCGCCGTACGATTTTTGCGCATAGTCAGACCACATACTACAGGTGTAGAAAGAGGTGCAGTAGGCTCTAAAAAGAGTCATAGTATGGGGCCTGGTCGCTCAACGACCTCCATCTTCCATGAGCATAGGCCTGGGGGTGATAGCCATCACCCTAGCAGAAGCAAGTCGAGAGTAAGACGTGGACACCGTGGTTGCTAAATCTGAAGAGTCCATCTTGAAGCTGGAGATGGCTCGTGTTAGCTGGGGTGAGAAATAAAAGCCATTTGGGTCACCAGAAACTCCAGCGTTTGAAGTCCCAAGATGGCGTGCGGTTTGCGTTTGGCGGTGTGGTGGCTATGTCAACTTGCACCGGTTAAAACCGCACGTTGTCTCTCATTAGCCTTGTGGTACGTGGAATCTGAAGACCACGTGGGCGATTCATACCCTGGTTTCAAAAACCGAACGCAGACATTGTCTCTGCGCGATTCGGATCCTGGTACGAATATACCGTGGTACCGGTTTAAATAGGGTAAATAGGGATCAAGGGGTTGAATGGGGATAAACTGGTCTTTATAATTTTTTTCATGATTTTTTTTCGAAAATTTTAAGTATTTAACCGGATATTCAATAATTTAGGTACTACATTGTGACGTGGAAGTGGTTGATAGTTTCACATAAAAGATAATAACTGCAAAATTTCACTGATCATTTTGTGTCTATTCACCCTTAATCCCTATTCACCCCGTTTTCCTGTATAACTAAACACCCATTTAAGGAACAGTCTGTATAACAATATAACTGCTAATTGCTCTTTAATAATGTTTAGGCACGAAAACATCAAATTACAAGTGAGACTATTATTAATTTAAATAAAAAAGTGTATTAAAAATATATTACGACGATCGCTTAGAAGTGATAAAATATTGTTTTATTATAATAAGTTTAAAATGGCGTGGTAGTTTTTTTTTATTGTATGGTAACACAGACAGTTCATGTTGAATTGAAGTGGAAAATAATATGACCGAGTCAGAATAATGATCAATTAAGAAAAGAATATAATTGAATAATAGTTAAAAACCAGCAATTAAATAAAGCAATGCTCTAAAATTTTCATCATTTTAGAGACGGAACCTACTCGTATTTGCAAATACTTATAAACGGAAAGGAAATATATAATTATACTTACCATTTTATAAAAAGTATTTATGACAATTTTATATTTTTGTAATCTCCTAAATTACTTCAATTTTCTACTCAGTTTACTTGATACGTTTGTCTGTTTGTTCCGGGTGATCTCCGATGTAGCTAGGCCGATTTTGACGGGATTCTTACTGCAGATAACTGGCTTTGTAAGGCATAACTTAGACCTTTATTGTACTAAATGTTCATATGTCTGAACTACCGATGTTTCGACCAGCTTGCACTGCCCAAGGCTAGATAGTTCAAAGGTCCCATATACCTACATAAATACCTACAGATATAATATATTATATGCCGTGAACGCGTTTTCCCGTAAACATAAACGTAATTATACGTAAAGGTTTTGTTTCTTGCTAAAGGTTCGTTGCTATAAGACAGGGTTTCTCAAAGTGGGGCATGCGTACCCCCAACCCAGGGGGTCATCTCGAAGCCCTACTACTAGTAATACTTAACTACAGTCGTAATGTATGAAACGCATGCGGCAAGTCCACATTGACCTCCCACTACAAATTTGCTGAGTCGACCGCATATTATATTATTGTATAGCATAAGATCAAAGATAGTACAGCGCAACAAAATATTAACAGTGCAGATAGCTGCGGTTCTGGTATGATAGTCCATAACATTAATAATGTGGACACCACAACTAGAGTTAAATGACAAATCATGCGCTACTTTCCCCCAAATTCCACAGACTTGTGAATGCGGTAGAATAAACTCACTGCGTTGCATCATAGGGAAATGCACGCTAAATTAGCCCTTTCAAAAAATAACCAATATTATCTACTTTCATAGTTTTAGTGATTATTTACCTTGTAAATATATAACATAACATAAACTCACGCCTATATCCCCGAAGGGGTAGGCAGAGGTGCTAGCACCCACATTTCGCCAGTTTATGTTTAGGTCCCAATGTAATAGGTGGCGAGCATATTGCCATTAACTGGGCACTTATAAACCTGCGATAAAATACACACATAATTACGTAAAGCATCGAAAAGTCATTGGTGTGTGCCATGGTGAACCTGGGATCGAACCCGAGACCTCGTCTCAGTAGTCCATTACCCAGACCACTAGGCTACCGCGGTCTTGTAAATACAATATATTATAGCTACAAAACCAAAAATATCACGTAATCTCACACATAGCGCAGCAAATAAAATCTTTAGAACATACGCAACGGGTTCATTGTTGTCTTACAGATCTAAACAAATTTATTCAGGGGTACATGAGCTAACACTTTGAGCACCACTGCTCCAAGGTGTCAGGACGACAAAGATAACCTCGAAACGCTATGATCCTCTCCCCGCGCCCCTCAGCCCTCGGGCTTAAGGCCGCGACCTCTTGCGTGCCGGCGAGCGGCAGCGTTGCGTGTTGATAGCCATCGGCTAATCAATCTGGAGGAAGTGCCAGGACTGTTATAGCTAATCCTGGGGCTCGGAGGCGAGAACTGTTCAAAGTGTTTTGGTGCTAAATTGTACTATTTTGACGTGAATACGTCTCTAAAGCCTGTATTAATAGATGACATTTACTTCTGAGATATGTCTCAAGCACTTGAGACGCTATGCGAATTAGGAACGAACCCAGTTGAGTGGCTTTTGTAAATAAACCAAACTCTACACTCAAGAGATCTAGCTCTATATTTGAGTGCGTTCAGACCAGCGCTCAATATTTTTTATTAATTATTGTACCTACCCAAAAGGTAAAAACAAGACAGATGATGTATTTCTGGTGGCCGCTAATAACAACAAATACTAAAAACAAAATAAAAGGGTGTTCTTTTTTATTGGTAACTAGCTGTGCCCGTGACTTCGTCCGCGTGGAATGTAATAAAAAAAAGTAGCCTAAGTTACTACTTATTAGGTACATAAGCTATGTGCCAGTGGAAGTCCCGTCGAAATCGGTCTAGCCGTTCCAGAGATTAGCCGGAACAAACAGACAGATAGACAAAAATTTTAAAAATATATTATTTTGGTATGTGTACCGTAAGTATATATATTCATAAATAATTATGCATGTAGTAGAAAGGTGTCAGCATTTCAGGCAGGTGCAACCGCGGGTAACAACAAGTTATAAATAAATCTAATACTATATAATTCAAAGTCCTGACAGGCTGATTGACTGATTGACTGACTGATTGATTGACTGATTACAACGCACAGCCTAAACCGCTGGTCGTAGAGACTTGAAATTTGTAGGGAGTGTTTGTTTTGATGCGTAGAGGTGTACTAAGAAAGGATTTTTTGATATTTAACTCCTAGGTCGGTCAAAAGTGGTAAAACCGTACTTTTTTATAAGTCAAGAACGGCTGAACAGATTTCCGTGCTCTTTGATTTTTTGGATTTGTCTCCGCCTCGAATAGCATATAACATAATTAAAAATATATGATTCATTCAGGAAATTTAGTAATAAAAAGAAAATTAGCTGTTGCAAACGTTTTTATCGCCATCTATAATAGTTGTCATAGCAACAGGAACTAAAATTGACTTCGTCTAAATTTTCATAGAGTAATATCCTTTACTTCTTTTTCCTCAAAAGTAAATAGAATATATTAATTTTTAGGGTTCTGTGCCTGATTAGGAAATTCTGTCTGTCTGTCAAGACCTCTTCTTAAGAACACGTAGAGGCATCAAGTTGAATTAGATCAAAGGAATATTGCGGATAATGCTTGGCATTAAACGAAGCGTAATATCCAAACTGTGGTCTCACCGACTAATAGGTGGCTTGACCTACCATATCCAGGCCTGCACTCATGGAGGACGGAGGTCGTTAAGTGACCTTCGGTGACGTTATTGAGCCACCTGCAGCGCAACCGGAGAGTTTTAGGAATCTGTACCTAATTTTTCGTGCGGAAATCCCTACGGATCTCTCCCATTCCCTGGCCAGTAGGGACGTAATATCGGACTTGACCAAAATCGCATTCCGTCTTGGGTCTACAGGGATTAAGGTGGCCCATGACCCTGAGCTATCCAAGGCTCACTGATGGGTGACTATTTTGGTGAGTTCCTGCATTGTGTAGGCCGGGAGACGCCCGAATGCCACTGTTGCCGGGGCTGCTCCGTGGATATAGCGTGGCGCCATGTCCTCGAATATTTAAATATTTAAGTAATTTTCTCTTTTTTTTCTTTTTGGAATGCCACCGCTTTTTTGCGAGGCATTAATGCGCTTAGAAGTGGCGGTGGAAAAGCAACGGGAGAGTCAAATCAAAGTCAAGTCAAAGTCAAAATTCATTTATTCTGTATAGACCATTTTAAGCGGCTATTACAAAACGTCTTAATTATAAATATTTAAAACTAGAAGCAAATGGACCACCGGTTCGAAACGCGGCCCAGACCTGAGAAGACTCCGGCAAGAAACTCAGCGAGCTGTTTTTTTTTTGGTCTATTTACAACAATTGTCTTACTTAGAGAGATCCAGCACTCCCCTGTGGCGATGAAGGCGCACCGGGTGGCATAGTTTGCAAAACCATCTCCGTCCTCCATGAGTGCGCGCCTAGGGTGACGGTCGGGGCTACCCGTTACCCACGTTATGTTTCCACGCGTGTTTTTTATAAAGAAAAGGGGTTTAGATTCCTAATAACACGTTGAGGTCGCCAGTGCTGGTGGCCGGAGTCAGCCAAGGTTTCTGGGATATCCTTTCTAGGACACACCAGATTCCTCGGTCACACAGGCCGATGTGTCAGTAGGAGTCCGACATACCTACCTTTCTGTTGGCTCCGTTGAGGTGAAGCCCGACGGGGGTTTCGCACGAGAAAAAAGAATGGATACTTCCCTTTGGGCTAGAATCCAGATATTTTGCAGAAAGTAAAATCTTACAGCATGAATAAAGGTAAAAGTCCTGAAATCGTAAATATTACCCACATCACCAAAAAGAATCTGTATGGCTGTCAGTCAAGACAAGAAACGTTGCAGCAAAGTTAAGTTCGTCCCTCAACCCAGTGTTATCCAGAACTCTGCGAGCACGAGCCCAATTTGCACTTGACCGGTTTTTATAATTAAATACTCTTTCTTTAGTTTCATGGACTTTTTGAATGTTAAATCAGTTTGTCAAACGTCAATGTCTGTAGCAAGATTTTAGTAATAAATTTTCGCAAAATTTTCGGAAAAATAATGTTTAACTAATTTATTTGAAATAGTGGACCAAATGTGAAAGTGCAATGCAAATATTTATGGTGTAATGTAAAGGTTTATCAAAGGGCCTTTTTCCGAGTCACACATACTTTGGGGAAGCCAGCTATCTAATCCCCATAAAATCTAGAAGACAATGAAAAAGGACAATGATGGTAAATAGACTGGCTTTGGCCGCGATGCACGGTACTGTACCTTGAGGGTTAGATAGAACTCGAGATGAAATGAATACGTTTAGCTGCAACCACTGTTTGCCAAGGAATAGACATTGAAAGTTAGTACAGACAATCCCTCTGCTTAAAAGAGACTTGGTGGCGAAAGCCAACATTCACGCGAGCGGAGCCGCGCGCGGGTAAGCTAGTAATAATATAAATTTTTGAACTATAGCAATTATTTCATATTTTACTACTGCAAAAGTTTTATTAAAATGTCCATTTTGATAGTTTATTGCGTTTTGTAGCTAGATAAATTATTATATCGTTATCATAATACGTAAATATATACGAGTACACGCAGGCAGCAAGAAATTTGATTTGAATTAACAAAATTTACATAATAAAAAAAGTAATGAAACGAAAAATGTTTAAATCAAAGGCTTTTCACAATACCTCTATTATTTTAAAGGGGCAAAGGACTTGTGTATTGTACACTGGAGTCTATTGTAATGGTACCAACCTTACGAATTATATCACGCTGAAATAAAAAACGCGTCTACGACGATAATAATTTATCGTAGCTAAAAACTTCAGTGAGGATTTAAATGATTTTCATACAACGTTATAAATACGAAAGTAACTATGTCTGTCTGTATGTTATGCTTGTAGGCCTAAACAGCTGAATCGATTTTGATGAAATTTAGTAGGTACAAAGATAGGCTGGAAGTGGACATAGGCTGCCTTTTGTCAAAAGGCAAATAAGGGATGAAACTTTGTATGAAAGTTCGTAATTTTCGATTATATCGCCATTGCCATATACTTCAATAGTTACCTACCTGGCAATCATTGTTTATGCGCGGCTTTTGTCACCTCAATAAATAGATTACGAAAAAATCTTTTTTAAGTTAAACAGTTTTAAATTGTATTGTCATCAGAACTAAAGACTTCTGCCAAATATCAGACCAATCAGACAACTGTAAGGGGCTCAAATTTCAATTACTAGATTTGACCCAAACAAACAGGTCGAGTTAAATAAAACTGTTTAAAAATATATATGCCTACCTAACTTAAATAATATGTGTATTAATTTCACGATGTAACTCCTGAAACTTTAAAGTTTTATGGACATTTGATAAGAAGTATTTGTATGTATGTTTGAAGGAAGGAGGTAGGACACGACGGTATCTTCCGTCCGAAATGAGCTGTCCGACTGGGGTAGTACCTCCGCCCTACAGAACACCGCTCCATAATAACCACCGTGTTGTATTCCCGCCGGTAAGGTAATGATGATGGTAAGCTAAAGGTAAAGTCTTAGGACTGGGGTCACCATTACATACACCGATAGTGCTATAGTGGCGGCCCTCAGCTTGATGGCCTCATCAGATGCTTTTCACGGGTCGCTTAAAGGACCCGGGAGTGTAGGAAGAAGGAAATACGTGCGCTGGTAAAGAGTTCCAAGTCTTGATGGAATAGCTATTAAACGGATGGATCGATTTTAATACAGCTATGGTTTTATTTGAAAGCTGATAACGCAATCATGATGGTTCTCAAGTAATCTTGGACTGGAATAACACATATTTCATTGATTTGATTCTCACAGTGTAAAATATTTGAATGCATGAAAGTATCTGTCTGTCTTTTTTTCTTTGCATTGGTGTGGTTATTTATGCGCATTCTAGAACCCATATTAAAAGCTATTTTGGGTCTAGATAGCGCTGTGTAGTTTGTCCCATTTTTAATTGTTTTTTTTTCGTTACAGTATCGGCAGCTTCAACGACAATGGCCAGTGTTGCCACCGTTCTAATAGCAGTATACTATGTGTTGACACGCTAAAATAAATAATTTTAAAATGTAGTATTAATTGTATCACTGGAAATGCTGATTTATTTATTAGAGGAAGTTTTATAGCTTTCGCTGTTGATGATTTTATGGTTGGAAAATGAATCACAAAGAGGGTATACAAAGGTGCGGTAATTATATTTCTCTATGAAAATACGCATGACACTTTGCGGGGGTGAGGGTATGGTGAAGAGGGGTTAGATTCCGCATTCCCTTATTTTCCATCTACCGGTTAATAGCACAACTATACCTTGTCAAATTTAGGATGATAATAATGACAGTTCATGTCTATGAAGTATCGTATTTTTTTATACAAAATTATACCCCTAAAATTATTGTAATACATAGACAAGCCCCGCCCACTTGTCATAGTGAAGCGTCTTGCAAGAATATAGCACAATTGACTTTACACAAATGAATCGAATGAATCGAATTCATAATAGGTAATTTATTGAAATTATTAAGTACTTACACTACTAAAATTTTTGTGATATAATTAGCTAAATATGATACGAAATATAAATACTATACCATAAAAATTCTTTTTTGTCATCCTGAAGTAAGTTACCTAAAATAATAAAAAATAAATGTTTTTGTATTTTTGTAACTATCGATTCCATATTCTATGGGAATGATATTCGAAAATCGAATGAATAATTTTCGATTAGGTATACTATTTGGGGTACCCTACTTGGAGCTGTCAAAATTATCATCCTAAATTAGACAAGGTATACTTAATTCATTCTATGTCAATGTCGATATTAATGTGTAGTACAACTTTCTGACACTAGATGTCACTAAATGTAAATTAATAACTAAATGCTATACAAAAATTGCATAGAAGTTATTTAAGTTATAAGATTATAAGGAAATATATTGTCTACATATATAATGATAAGTTATTCTTTTATTGTACTGTAATGTCTTGATTCAAATGTATTTTCTTTCATGCCGCTACAACTCAAATTCAAAATCATAATGCTCTGTAGATATTTCTAAGCAATCATCATGACATCTATAAGAATAAGAAATAAAATGCTCAACAATTAATATTTTCTTTTATTTATTAGGGGAAAATATTTTCCATTATCTAAATTACTTACCATGTTTCTTAAGATAGATTTGTGGGGCGAGCACGAATTTTCTTTCGAATCGAGTTCGTAACGTGTGCGATAGAAATTATATATTATGAGATTTCTACAGTTCCTTTTACGCACGATAGGGGCGCGGTACAAATTTCATACATTTTTGTCGCAAACGTTACGAAAGAAAATTCGTGCTCGCCCCATTGATCCTTATGATTGACCATAGGTATCGATTGATACCATAAAACTACAGGATGCAATTTTTACCGATTTTAGCAGTTTTGATTACCGAGTGTTGTAAGTTAATTTTCTACAATCTTTGAATGCAGTTTAAATTGTTTTTAAAATCAAAATCTCTCAAATCTACATTATTTGAAGTACTTCCCGTCCACGTGGCATCATCGTGGGACACCCTGTGTATACTGCAATATCAGTTTATGTAATAGTGACCCTCTTCCTGAGACTTTACCTTTTGTTAGTTTACCCTCAGGCGAGGTGAAGTCATATTTAAGAGACTGTTAAAAAAACACTTACTAATAAGTACCTATAGTGCGAAATAGCACTGACAGGTTAAAATATAAAATGGCGCGCACACTTAACTAGAACCTACATTTAATTGTACGTATTTTATAATTACTGTGACTCAGCTAAAAACTTACTTCAAGTAAAGAATATACAATCGTACAAGTTACTTTCGATATTAAATACTCTAGACTATTGTTCATGGCACCAAATATCTGATATTTGTGTTCACAAGTGTCATTACCCAGCTAACTTTAAATAAAAATATTACTGACTGGTGTATAAATTTTATTAATATAAAGAAATATATACAGGTTGTTCCGTGATTGATGTGCGGAATAACGCGTGTGGAAAGCGTGAGAAACTTTCCGTATTTACACCGCAGATAAAATGCAGGAAAGTTTTTTTTACCGGTCACGTAAATATGACTTCACCTCGCTTGATGGTAGGCTAAAGGCAAAGTCTCAGGAAGGGGGACCCCATTTCATACACCGACAGTGCCATAATGGTGGCCCTCAGCTTAACGGCCTCATCAAATGCTTTTTCACGCCCCGCTTACGGAAATTTGCCTTACTCTGCAATACACCGTGTATAGCGCCATCTCTCTCTCTCTGAGTTAAGCTGCATCGCATTTAAATTGCTATAAGAGCTCATAGTATGGGGCCTGGTCGCTCAACGACCTCCATCTTCCATGAGCATAGGCCTGGGGGTGATGGCTATCACCCTAGCAGAAGCAAGCCGAGGGTAAGATATGGACACCGTGGTTGCTAAATCTGAGGAGTCCATCTTGAAGCTGGCGATGGTCCGGGTTAGCTGGGGTGCGAGATAAAAGCCATTTGGGTCACCAGAAACTCCAGCGTTTGGAGATCCAAGATAACGTGCGGTTTGCGTTTGGCGGTGTGGTGGCTATGTCAACTTGCACCGTATAAACCGCACGTTGTCTCTTATCAGCCGTGTGGTACGTGGAATCTGGAGACCACGTGGGTGATTCATACCCTGGTTTCAAAAACCGATCGCAGACATTGTCTCTGCGCGATTCGGATAATGCAATGGTACTAATATACTGGTGGTACCGGGTTAAACAGGGTGAATAGGGATCAAGGGGTTGAATGGGGATAAACTGGTCTTCAGAATTTTTTTGATAATTTCTTTTCGAAAATTTCCATTATTTAACCGGATATTCAATAATTTTCTTCATTGTGACGTGGAAGTGGTTGATAGTTTCGTATAAAAGATAATAACTGCAAAATTTCACTGATCATTTTGTGTCTATTCACCCCTTAATCCCTATTCACCCCGTTTTACTGTAAACTAAACACCCGTTTAAGGAACAGTCTGTATAACAATATAACTGCTAATTGCTCTTTAATAATGTTTAGGCACGAAAACATCAAATTACAAGTGAGACTATTATTAATTTAAATAAAAAAGTGTATTAAAAATATATTACGACGATCGCTTAGAGGTGATAAAATATTGTTTTATTATAATAAGTTTAAAATGGCGTGGTAGTTTTTTTTAATGTATGGCAACACAGACAGTTCATGTTGAATTGAAGTGGAAAATAATATAACCGATTCAGAGTACCTAATGATTAATTAAGAAAAGAATATTAATTGAATGATAGTTAGTTAAAAACCAGCAATTAAATAAAGCAATGCTTGCAAACTTGTGTTGATCATTTTAAAGACGGAACCTGATAGTAGGTATTTGCAAATATAAACGGAAAGAAAATAAATATCATTTCATAAAAAATATTATGACATTTTATATTTTTTTAATTTTCTAAATTACTTCAATTTTCTACTCAGTCTACTTGATACGTTTGTCTGTTTGTTTCGGGTGATCTCCGATGTAGCTAGGCCGATTTTGACGGGATTCTTACTGCAGATAACTGGCTTTGTAAGGCATAACTTAGACCTTTATTGTACTAAACATTCATATGTCTGAACTACCGATGTTTCGATCAGCTTGCACTGCCCAAGGCTAGATAGTTCAAAGGTACCATATACCTACATAAATACCTACAGATAAAATATATATGCCGTGTACGCGTTTTCCCGTAAACATAAACGTAATAATACGTAAAGGTTTTGTTTCTTGCTAAAGGTTCGTTGCTATAAGACAGGGTTTCTCAAAGTGGGGCACGCGTACCCCCAACCCAGGGGGTCATCTCGAAGCCCTACTAATAGTAATACTTAACCACAGCCGTAATGTAAGAAACGCATGCGGCAAGTCTCCATTGACCTCCCACTACAAATTTGCTGAGTCGACCGCATATATTTTTGTATGGCATAAGATCAAAGAAAACACAGCGCAAGAAAATATTATGAACTGTGCAGATAGTTACGGTTCTGGTATGATAGTCCATAACATTGATAATGTGGACAACACAACTAGAGTTAAATGACAAATCGTGCACTACTTTCCCCTAAATTTCACAGACTTGTGAATGCGTTTTTTTTACCCCACGGTAGAATAAACTCACTGCGTTGCATCATAGGGAAATGCACGCTAAATTAGCCCTTTCAAAACCAATATTATCTAGGTACTTTCATTTATTTATTTATTTATTTATTCATTTATTGTTAGCAAAATAAGCTTACAGTATACACCAAAGCGCTTATATGCTGTAGATTCATAGTTTTAGTGATTATTTACCTTGTAAATATATAACATAACATAAACTCACGCCTATATCCCCGAAGGGGTAGGCAAACAGAGGTGCTAGCACCCACATTTCGCCAGTTTATGTTTAGGTCCCAATGTAATAGGTGGCGAGCCTATTGCCATTAACTGGGCACTTATAAACCTGCGATAAATACACACATAACTACGAAAAGCATCGAAAAGTCATTGGTGTGTGCCATGGTGAACCTGGGATCGAACCCGAGACCTCGTCTCAGTTGTCCATTACCCAGACCACTAGGCTACCGCGGTCTTGTAAATATAACTATATATTATAGCTACAAAATCTAAAATATCACGCCATCTCACACATAGCGCGGCAAATAAAATCTTTAGAACATACGCAACGGATTTGTTGTTGTCTTACAGATCTACGCAACTTTATTCAGGGGTACATGAGCTAAAACTTTGAGCACCACTGCTCCAAGGTGTCAGGACGACAAAGATAACCTCGAAACGCTATGATCCTCTCCCCGCGCCCCTCAGCCCTCGGGCTTAAGGCCGCGACCTCTTGCGTGCCGGCGAGCGGCAGCGTTGCGTGTGGATAGCCATCGGCTAATCAATCTGGAGGAAGTGCCAGGACTGTTATAACTAATCCTGCGACTCGGAGGCGAGAACTGTTAAAGTGTTTTGGTGCTAAATTGTACTACTTTGACGTGAATACGTCTATATTTTTTTTTTATACTACATAGGTGGCAGACAAGCACACGGCCCACCTGATGGGAAGCGGTCACCATGGCCTATGGAAGTGTGCAACACTAAGGGTGTCACACACGCGCTGCCTACCCTGAAGGGAAAGGGGGAGAACTGGGAAGGGATGGGGAGGCTAGGAAGGGGAGGGGGAGGAGGGGTACAGTGAGCTCTGGCTACCCTACTTACCGGCGAGAACACAACACGATGGTTATTATGGCCGCGGTGTTCTGTAGGGCGGAGGTACTACCCCAGTCGGACAGCTCATTTCGGACGGGAGATACCGTCGTGTCCTACCTCCTTCCTTCAAACATACATACAAATACTTCTTATCAAATGTCCATAAAACTTTAAAGTTTCAGGAGTTAGTACATCGTGAAATTAATAAGTGGAAAAAAATATTCCTAATTAATAACCGGTTATGAACAGAGAAAAAAAATGCATTTTCGTTGCTGGTTATGAACCATGGTTACCAAAACGACAAATATATTCTGTTTTTGTAACTGGTTATCAAACCAGAAAAAATATCCATATTCGTAACTGGTTATCAAAGATCAGTTACGAATGTGGAGTAAAGGTATCGCTCAGTGGCGCCAATGCGCACATTACCGACGCATTTTCTTCCAACTTTAACCGAAGGTTGTTCCGTACGGAATACATACAATAATACGTGATCAAATGATAATTTATTAAATTTAGCATGCGTAAAATGTATGCATGCACAATTTAATAAATTAGACATCTCTGATGGCTCGGTTGTAATCCGAAAATGTCCGATTATTAATCATCGATTATTATAATAGTGATGACGGAAGTGCCAATTGTGAAATCACAATAGCATTGACGGTTTTGGGACACCCCCTTTCATGAATACAATGTTATTAACTATTTGACAATAGAAGGTTGCATAAATAGAGGTTTGTTATGTTGATGCGTAGTTACATTGCTTTCAAACTTCACCCACAGAATATTTAAATAGGTACTTTATTCGCAGTCAACTTTCCTCCAAATTTTTCAGAAAAAGCAAATTCTAAATTGTATTTCTTTATTTCTTTTGATATTTACTCAATTCCTAACATAACTCCCGGTATTTTAGCGCCATAATACCACACCAAAATTCCTAATTAGTAACTAAAGGGTACACACGCATCGCGTGGCATGAAAGAAGGCCAGTTAAAGAAAAACCTCCTTGGTTGTACAGCGCGATACTAAACTCTATATTAGCTATGGTAAGTTTGACAGTTGTTTGCGGAAGGTTGGTTAAGATTTACTTTTTTAAATTGGAGTTAGTGCAAAGCATGTGTCGTGTTATGCCAAAGGTCAAATAGTTAAACATACTGTGCCCTTTCTTAGTGATGTGGAATGAATATTTTGCGTCTAAAATGTAGGCTCTTTGTTGTGTTTTGTGATTTCAAATTGTATTTCTTCTGATGTTATTATTATCACTTGAGACCTTTATTTCAAAGTTGGTTTGTCCTTTGACTAAAAGGTCTTATAACTCGCATTTAGGGATGCAGCAGAGGGCGTCCACAGTGCGCCCCTATCCCTTTTTTTCGTGCGTGAATCCCCACGGATATCGCGGAGGTGTTTATGTCGGTCTTGAACCGACTAAAACCAAACCGTCAAAATCAGCTGATCCGTTCCAAAGATTTTCTCATTCCAACAGACAGAAAGACAAACACAGACAATATTTTTTAAATAGTTTTTTTTTATAGAATGAACACTTTGGCATGCATTTATTCAAAGCCTGTGATTGTAATGTTAATATTATATAGGTATAATACTAGCTAATGCCCGCGACTTCCCCCGCGCGGATATCGGTTATATTTTCTTTAGTCATATCTCCGGTTCTACTAAATCAATTGAAATCAATTGCAATCAAACACACGACAGATTTTAATTCTTATTAAGACCTTTCACTAGCTTTGTGTAGTAATTAGGATGTGCTATCGGCAGGAGTCATGCCACCGCGGCACTGTTCGGTTAATTAACCGTAAGGTCATAAAGCGGTTAACCAAAGAGTTTACGGACCTTTAGATTAACGTCCGCCCTCCGCCGACGTTTCGAAGCACGCACTCTTTCAAAATAACTTCCGCCCGCTTGGGTTCGTTCGACTTATATCGGAGAGTTATGGCGGGTAGGATTATTATAATTCTCTATGGTTTATAATTAGTACATTAGCCTGTACCCGCAGCTCCGCCGTGTCATAAACGATTGTGGAACATGCGTCAAGACTTGATATATTTTGAAGGAGGTAGGACACGATGGTATCTCCCGTCCGAAATGAGCTGTCCGACTGGGGTAGTACCTCCGCCCTACAGAACACCGCGGCCATAATAACCATCGTGTTGTGTTCCCGCCGGTAAGTAGGGTAGCCAGAGCTCACTGTACCCCTCCTCCCCCTACCCCTTCCTAGCCTCCCCACCTATTCCTAGCCCTTTCCACTTCCCTTCAGGGTAGGCAGCGCGTGTGCGACACCCCTTAGTGTTGCACACGTTCATAGGCCACGGTGACCGCTTCCCATCTGGTGCTTGCCTGTCACCTACGTAGTATAAAAAAAAACGATTATGGAATATGCGTAAGATTTTAGGCCTGTCCAAGACCTTTGAAACAAATAAAATAATTAAATACTTATTACACGGCATGAGGCCGTCAAGTTGAGGGCTATCATTATGTCACTGTCGGTGTATGTAATGGGGACCCCCTTCCTGAGACTTTACCTTTAGCTTACCATCAGGCGAGGTGAACTCATATTGACGTGAAAATTTTCAAAAATTAAAAAAATAACCTGTAACCTGGTATAAAAAAGGATGTAAATAGGTACTGTATGAAAGTTGAAAAAAGCTACGTATTGATGTTACTCCAATAGTGGTTTTTCACGATACCAATTTTTTGTACCTTATAGCCAGTAGTAGGTAGTATGTATAGTCCAATTTTTAATTAAACGATATCAATATTGACAGTAGCTAATGTCACTTCGTCAAAAAATGTTGCTATATTCAGTAGGTACCTAATAGTGATGCAACTGATGCATTCAGTTCCCGTTCACTTGTATGAAATGAATGATAAGGGATAAAAAAAAGGATGTGTCTTATGGACTACTAACTGTCATACTTTCTTTGTTCTGTGGTCATACCATATTATTGCATACCAAGGACCAAGGTTATTGGCGCCAAAACTAACATTGACAACGCATTACTTCAACATTACTAAAAATAAGTAGGTACCTACCTATACTTCGCATATGTAGGTAGTTCCTTCCGTGCATAGCACACGGCCCTTGTGTTATTTCATTCAGTTAAAAGGTTACAAAATGAATTATACTTAGGTACCAATGGTTTGCACGCCGCCATCTTGGATCACCCGTCAGCTGTCAACCTTTCGCTCCAACTGTTTAGTTTTTAATTAAAAAGTGATTGTATCGTGAAGGGTAGTTACATTGATTATATTGGTACTATTGGGTAAGAAAACTGTTTTTAACTGACTTCGAATGAAGAGTTACTTGATATGGATGTGTATTTTTTGTCTGATCGGGCGTTCTTTGCAAAATTCTTCTTTTGTTAGACAGACATTTATTCCGAAATAGTCCTATTTAAATTTCGTAAAGATCTGCTGACAAGTTTCGGAGACAGACAACGGAACTCCTCAATAAATGCCAGCAAATCATCCGCGATTGCTGCGATCGTACATTTAGGCATTGTTTATGCAAATTTATAACATAACTAGCCTATCCCCGGCTCCGCCCGCATGGACGTCGGTTTGCGCGTTTTTTTGGCTATATTTCCGGTTCTACTCAAACCAAAGTCTCCTGTGTCGTGAGCGCAGAAACTTTCTCCCCTTCGGCCACCAAAATCAAAAATATGGTCAAACGCGAGCCTTCCTTCTTCAACCTAGCGTTAATCCCAGTCGTATCCAAAGCTTTCACCTCGGAGTCTGGGGCCGCTTTACCAGTCTTAACTGCGGATTTGGCTGGACCTCGATATTTTCCGTGAAGCGACTGCCATCTGATCTTCACAACCCAATGGTGACATTAGGCGATATCGAAGCATTGCAGTTAGACCGTTGTTGTTAGACTTTTTAGGGCTCGCAACTACCCGTAACAACTGCAATAGATATTTGTATGGCAACCGGGACCGATGGCTTAACGTGCTCTCCGAGACACGACCAGACCAATGCAAATATCCATGTTCATGGATACATACAAATATTTGCACTGAGAGGGAATCGAACCCGCGCCTCCTGCGCAGCACAAACGCGAGCCTATTACAAAAAAAAACCCCAATCCAGGATCGGCAGCGCGAGTATGACGCCCCAGGAGTTGCACACGTCCAATACGTCCATAGGCCACGGTGACCACTTCCTACAGGTGGGCCTTGTACTCGTATCTGCCACTTAAGTGATATAAAAAACATCATAACCAATAAATATAATACCTAACCCCGCCCCTTCCCTTCAGGGTTGGCAGCGCGTGGGTAACGCTTTTCTGGTATTGCACGCGTCCGTAGGCCACGGTGACCACTTCCCATCAGGTGGGCCGTGTGCTTGTCTGCCGCCTAAGTGATATAAAAAAAAGAAAAAAAACAGTGAACATCCAGAAGGGACTTGAACCTAAGACCAAGTCCCTTACAGGAGGAATACTCGGACCAATCTTGACCTTGGTGGGACTTTTTTCGATCTGAATCATTTTGTTAGTAACTTTTGTACCCAGGTTTTGATTAGATTAATTTAGAAGAAGCGTGAGAGTGTGGCATCATTGCATTGTTTCGGTTTTTATATAGGTACAGGATGTAATTTTTTTCCTTTTTTTAGGACATAAGATGGCTGAGATTGTATTGTCTTGGTATACCTACAGGATGGAAATGATTTATATTTCCTTATTTGGAGGGAGAATATCTACCCTAAATACTGTAGATAGTAAATTCTACTCAATGAAAACATTCCTTTTATTTTAAAGAAAGGATCTGCACCCAAAGATTTTCGAACACTCACTTACCAAACTCCGTAGGTAATCGTACCGGCTGAAATCGGTAAAATAAAATACTGTTAGTAAATCAATAAAATTGAGTTTTTTTTTGTTTTTTGTTTATAAATATAATTATATAGTATTTCGGTTCGTACCCATAACATGTCAGAGAGATTGATCCAGTTAAGGGTTCCCTGACATAAAGGCGCGATCATTGAATCAAAATTAAAAAAAAATACCGACACAAAAGACCTCCAAAAAACAAAAATAAAGCTTATAACTTAAATGTAACTAGTTATAGTACCGGCTTGCACCGGCGCGAGCCTCATGCATTCCACACTACGGTTCTTTCATTTTAAACACAATATATCTTCTTTATTTCACGTAGTAGGTTAACTAACAATAGGCGATAGCGTAAGAATTATTTACCCCCCTCTTTGACCCCCCACGGCCCCGAAACGTTACGTAGGATATAATATAGTGGGTGGTACAACCCCTAATTTAATACCACGTAAAGGGTGTTGTTTTAGTTGCACTTTTGAACGTAAATCACTTCACGTTACAAAAGAAATAATAATATGTATGCATTTTATTGCGTTTAGTGAGTAACATATTGTAATAGGCACAGTTTATTTAATTATAATAAGTCTATCTACTTTATGCGATCTTGACACACACATTTCGTATTATTTACTAGGTACTATCTATATATATAAAAATGAATCCATGTTTCCCTTGGTCTCGGCATCACGCGTAAACGGCTGGACCGATTTTACTAATTCTTTTTTTATTGTGTTTGTTATTGTCAGGAGAAGGTTCTTATGAAAAAAAAAGCTAAGAAAGTTGCGCGGGACATTACAAAATTTAAGAAAACTTAACGACCATAATATTAACTTTTCTAATTCAACCTTCTTAGTGCTTTTGACAATAACACTTTTCTATTGTAACCTCATGGCGTACTTAACTGTCATGTCAATTGTTTTAAAATCTAGCTGTCAAAGTTCAGTTTAATATGAAGTTTTGGTAATTAAGGTTGTTGGTAGTCAATGGGAGTCTCAAGGGACCAATTTGAACTCACTATTCGTTGTTACACATTAAGACAGGACAACACCTGTCGGGTCAGCTAGTACTATTATAAATTGTAAAGTAGCAGTGTCTGTATATTGGAGATATTAAAAAAAACTTGGGTTATGTTGTATTAACGATTATAAACACGAAAACTATTAAATAGCACAACGGCTACCTTTTTATCCAGGGAATATGTTTGTGGGTTTTCGCGAACAGAATTAAGTATTTCACGCGGTTGAAGCCTCGGGTCATCAACCCGTATGTTATATCAATATACCTACTTAAAAATAGTTCTAAGTTTATAACTTCCTCATATAAACCATTAGCAAATCGGAAAATAAAATGTATTTTAGCTATAATAATTTCCAAGAAACGGGTTCCACATTTGAAACAGCCTGTACGTCAAGAAACTAACCTTGCCTGCCTTAAGCCTTGGTTAGTACCGCGTCAAACTTCGTCCCACAACCACGAGTACACCGTGCAACCTCTTAGCAACCATTGTAACTAATCCCAGTCTTATTCTAACCACCGCAACGTTGTGACAAAAACTAAACCTAAAAGCCAATGTTCTAAAGTATCTAGTTAAAAAAAAAGTTTGTCTATTAAAAATGGAATACCAAAATTAAAAACTACTTATTAAATTACTTTTTTTAAATGACGCCGCACGCTTTTGCACAGATTATAATTTTGGTTTTGCGAACGAAGTCTGTTTCTTGAATGTGTGTTTGTGTAAGTATTAACTTAAGTTTGTGAAATTACATACATTTTATATTTAAAAGAATAAAATTACTAACTATTTAATCAACACAAAAGTGTAGAGAAACAGAATTCTAACAAAATAGTTGTTATTTTGATACAATGTACAACAATGTGTAAAAGAATTTACGAGTCGAATTTTTCCACGATGTTGTTTGAACTAAAAGTATTCAGAATTTGCTGTTTTCATATTTTAATTACTACGCTTCACACTTAGAAATAAAAATAATGTATTTCTTTGTTCAACAGCAGGAATCTTTTATTCTAAACAATTTTATGCTTTTTTTAAATATATAATCACAGCAGCCTTTCTCACAAAGTAATGAAATAGTATTTTTAGCTATGGCTGATCGACATTCTATTGATAAAGATTAAAAATTCGAAATTCAAATAAATTAATAGGTATTATTTCCATTTCGAATTTTGAGAATAAACAAAGATGGCATATTTCGTATTTGGCAAAGTTTTTTTCTTTCACGTCATATTATTGTAGATTTTGTTAAACTTACTATTAGGCGGAGTGCTATCAATCCGACGGACTTATAATAATATTAAAAAGACAACTTGTTATGTACAGTTTAGTTCTCAAAAGATGTTGAATCATTATCTTTGCATTGAAAAAAAAAATGTTTGTACTCATATATTTTTAGAAAAAACGTTTAATATACCTATTTAATGTGTTGCACACGTGACCGCTTCCCATCAGGTGGGACGTGTGCTTGTCCTGCCACCTACGAAGTATAAAAAAAGCCTTTTATTATTTTATAAAATAGTCAGAGCTAAAGATGGTAATATGTAGCTAGAAATATAATAATACAAAATTTAACATTATTATAATGTCAAAACTGTCAAAGTTACTTAACATCGTAGCAATAAGGTAGCAATATTAAAAAAATTCGATCAACCATAGTTGAATTTTTTTACTTACATATAAGCCCGGTATTTAGTTTTTAAAGTAATATTTTACACGTAATTAGTATAAACTATTACACATTGAATTCAAAATTAATCAAAAGAGCTGGCTCCGTATTTTTGCGAGAAAACTTATACCTACATTATAGGACACATACAGCGCTCTCTAAACCTAACCTAAATATAATTTTTAATGTGGGTTCTAGTACACGAATAAATATAACGAGGCACATTTTTTTCCATAAATACACACATTTTATACCCAAATCAAAGTTAACGTACGTAATTGCACTAAACTGGAATCAAACCAGCGATGTCTGATTCCAACAAACGCTCTTACGTCACGGAATAGATCACATTACTATTATCTGTGACATGACATCAACACTATTATAAAATTGTAAGATAGCTATGTCTGTACATTGGACACACTTATTTAAAAAAAAAATGGATTATGATAAACGAACGATTCTGAAAACAAAAATATTCTTTTCTGTCTGTCTGTTTGTTTGCGATGGACACAAAAACTACTGAAAGGATTTTGATGCGGCTTTTTTTGTTTGAAACGTCTTCGTCTGATTTAAAATCTTACGCATGTTTGATCACAATCGGTTGAGTAGAACCGGAGATATTGTTAAAAAACCGACGTCGATACGTCGTATCTTTAGCACTTCCTCTTGAATTTATATTCCGTGCCAAAGATAGAACCTGGGCCTCGATTCTGCTAAAGACAAACCACTGATATATCACTGATACTCAATAAAATGCCATTTAATTTTAGACTTTATTGCTATCAGGTTAAACTCTAAAGTCAAATGATGTTTTTTAGAGCGAATGAAAAAGTTAAATGAATTCTTTTCATTTGATTTTAGACTTTAACTGTACAACGGTAAAGTCTACAATTAAATAGCATTTTTGGAGTGTCAGTGGTATTACAGTGGTTTGCCTTTAGCAGAATCGAGGCCCTGTTTACCTGCGGAGATAACATTATACGAACATAATAGTCTACATCATCAGCGTTAGTCGAAGCTTGCATTTTGGAGCTCGAGGTCATTTCCACGTCGATATAATTGATTTGACTTCTTGGCTTTTATGAGAGCGATTGCCATCATACCCCTTCCATTGAGTTGTAAAACCTGCGCCAGAGTCTAGTCTGTTAAGTTTACTGGCTTACAACTTAATAGGGCCTGTACTTTGCGTTTGCGGAGCGGTTCGGTGCCTCTTTTCTTTGCCGCACCATCAAAACCTGGAATTATTTACCAGCTCACGTGTCTCCTTCCTCCTACAGTCCCGGGTCCTTTAAGCGGGACGTGAAAAAGCATTTGATGAGGCCGTCAAGCTGAGGGCCACCATTTGGCAATATCGGTGTTTGCAATGGTGACTCCCATTTTAGAGACCTTGCCTCAGCTTACCATCCGGCGAGGTGAAGTCATATTGACGTGACCGACATAAAAAAAAAAGTGAAAAAGCATTTGATAAGGCTGTCAAGCTGAGGGCCACCATTATAGCACTATCGGTGTTTGTTATGGTGACTCCCATTCCAGAGACTTTACCTTTAGCTTACTATCAGGCGAGGTAAAGTCATACTGACGTGACCGAGTCAATAAAAAAAAACTTAAATCATTCACGATTTTTCTATATTTTCTATATATTTTTTTCTATATTTGTGCCACTTTACACACATTTAAAGATCCGAAACAGCTTGCGGTTTTAGTCGGTTCGAGTTCAACATAACCGGGAGGGAGGTGCCTCCCCAGAGGAGGGGGTATATTTTAAAGTCACAGGACTTTAAATTCGGGTCGGAAATCGCTACGTGCTAATCTCAGGAACTGCTGGTTAGAATTGAAAAATGTTCGATAGCCCATTTATCGAGAAAGGTTATAGACTTTATATCATCACGCTACTACCCAAGAGACCAGAGCAGTGATCAATTATGTCAACACATCGGGAAAATTTATATACATTTATTGTAGAACTAATAAAAAATAGGTACCACGGGGCGGAGCCGCGGGGGACAGCAACTGAATCATAAAGTTCAGGTATATTCGCTTGGAAGTTGCTATAATCTCTTACTAATCAAATCTGTGGCTAAGACATCGCCGACTCGAAAAAATAACCTATACTCCGATTTTTAATTCTAGGCAAGAAAATGACATTTGCAGTGTTGCAGGTTTTTTGTATCAAATAAATAGTGATGTGGTTGAATCGAGTTTTCCAATTATAAGTTAGTCGTGAGTCGAGATTATAATTCTTTTATTAAATATATAAATAAAATTCTTATATAAATAAAAATATGTAATTTACGGTAATTAAACAGAAAACATACACAGTAAGTAATTAAATCTATATATTATATAAAATCAATTGCTGTTCGTTAGTCTCGCTAAAACTAGAGAACGGCTGGACTGATTTGGCTGAAAATTGATGGGGAGGTAGCTTAGAACTAGAAGAAGGACATAGGATACTTTTTATCCTGCCACAGGGACAAAGTATGCCACGGGCGAAGCCGCGGGACACAGCTAGTATTCTATAAAAAAATATTTCCGTCGTGTAATGTACTAGGCGAGCATAAACTGCAAAGAGGTTCATTCACTGATAAAAATAAAGAATGACTAAAGTATCTAGTCTATTGATTGCCGAACATCACTATTGTAGCGGGTCACCCTTTTTTGTATCAGTGACAGTTGCAGTTGTCATTTTCTTGCCTAGAATTAAAAATCGGAGTATAGACAATTAATATAATATAATTATACTTAATAGACGTCGACACACAAACACACACACACACACACGCACACACATACAAATGAAACTAATTAAAAACTACCCCGTTTTTAGGCAAAGGGGTTTAAAGATGAATGTTCTGCACTCGCAATAAATAATTCAAAGGCTCTTTTGATTGATTGATTCGTTTATTTCCTACAATTAATAATCTCTATGTACATAATGTCACCATTAATCACCATTTTCATTATGTAATCATTCATGCTCGTTACAATTTATTATTCTGACAGCCAAAAATGTCTATGACATGAAACCATAGACAAACAACTGTGTTTACTATGTTTTTAATATGACCATAAAGGAGAGACAGTTGGCGGTATTTATTTTTGTAAAATAATAATATTAGGTACAAAGGACAATAATAAAGTAATGAAAAGGACACTTATTTAATTTTGAATCGTAGGTACTAAAATGATTCCATGTAACCATGGGATCATTTTGGTGTGATTTAGATTGTTGCGCTAAATGGAATTCAACTTCAATTCTTATTTTCATTCGAGCGCCTACCGCCATTTAAGTCATGTCAAAATTCATTTATCTGCATAGACCATTAAAACGGTAGGTACCAACTTACAAACAAAAAAAAAAGAGCCACCATTTTGGCACTATCGGTGTTTGCAATGGTGACTCCCATTCTAGAGACTTTGCCTCAGCTTACCATCAGGCGAGGTGAAGTCATGTTGACGTGACCGACATAAAAAAAAAAAAAACTTAACCGGTTCGAAACCGGCAAAAAACTTAGCGAGCTGTTTTTTGGTCAATTTACAAACGTGTTTACTTAATCTAATTACCTACAATTTTTTTGTTTGAGTAGCATACTAAGAGGGCTATCAGTTCATATCCAAACTTGTTTGTCGTCTAAATATTCTTGAATTTTATAATCTTCTTCTTCTTCTCTTCTATCTTTCTTCTTTCTCTATCTCTCATCTTCTCGTCCAACCATCCATCAAAACCATTTAAAGCCCGCACTTTAAAACCCGGAGTTCTCTCTCTTAGTCCCTCTTTCCATAATTTGGTTTATTCGATAGCAACGAATCAGACTACCAAACTCCTAGTAATTATACATTCCCAGTCTTTTTATACCTCTTAGGTGGCCGAAAAGTACACGGCACACTTGATGAGAAACGGTTACCACGACCTAAGGACGTGTGCTACACCAGGGGCGTCACACTCTCGCTTCTTGAAGACCCCATATTGTAGACGCTAGGGAAAACCACAGCAGGAAGGTCAATCCACAGAGTGAGCGTGCGCGGCTTAAAGTGCCTTTCATACATACGCATCGTTTCCGGATGAATTTCTTGTCTTTGGCGAGCAGTGCGATGATAGAATGTAGCCGTGGGCATCATAACAAACAATTCTTTAGAAGACACACAACTGTATCGAAATTAAAATTTGTCTTTAAATCAGGTAGGACTTCGGTTTATCCCCACACGATTTAAGGGCTGTGAGAGAGTCGGGAGGGAAGAGGGGGGGGTGTACAACCCCCCTTTTGAAGGATAAGTTGAGAAACCCCCCCCTTTTTGAGATACGATTTTTTTAATATTCTAACCTAACTTTCGTAAAAACAAGATTTCTTGATGTTTTAAAAAAAATACCAACCTAACCTAACCTAACCGAATCTATCCGAGTCGGGATGTTGAAAATTTCGTAAAGAGCAAGATTTCTTGGTGGTTTAAAATAAAAATACTAACCTAACCTAACCTAACCGAATCTATCTGAGTCAGGGTGCTAATAAAGTTAGTGTTGTGTAAAAAAAATGTGAACTCCGAACCCGTGTGGGGATAATCTAAAGTTAAGCCTTAAATCATACTATCAATAAAAAATAATGAAAATAAAATGGAAGGTTCAGTGTGGAATTAAAGTAGATAGCAGGTACCTACGTGGAAGGCTGTCAGAATAATAAGCGCGCCAAATAACTTTCAAAATTAATCACAATTATTCATTTTTCTATTTCCAACTTTTTTTGTAAATATTACATTACCAAAATTATTATCACTTTCAAAAACAATTTGCAAATTACAAAACTCTCGCCGATCATAACCATTAAGTTGTTTGACGCCAAAGGAAATCAAATCGCAGTTCCAAATTCAAAAACCAAATCATAAACAAGGACTTAGGACGTAACTGTCAAATAGAGATTTTGGATTGAGAAAGTAAATTGTTACGATTCAATACCGAAAATGTTTGGAATTTTCGAGATGTGCCGGAAGCAGGTCGCTGCGGTCATTCTGCCTCTGGTGTTGGCCTCCTTAGCGGGGTATTCTTCGGAGGCGCTCAGTACTTTTGGAGTGCCAAACACGAAGCCACCTTCTGCGGCACCAACCACACCACCTGGTAAATATTTTTTATATAATGGGACGTTCACACCGCACATTAACATTACATTGGTTATGATTAGAATAAAAAAATAACACAAATTTTTCACTGCTGCGTCTTGTTTTAAAATAGCAGATGACACATTTTTTTTACTACACGAGTGTGATTGATGTTTTTAAATGTTGCTAGTAACAATAATGTTTGAGCATTACAGGTACATACAGAGGATACTTTTGTCCCATTATATAAAAAAATGTTTACCAATCGGCGGTATTACAGGACGAAACATAGACAGCTTTTATGAAAAGTTAGGTACGTGTTCATTTATATTAATAGACTACAATACAAAAAAAAACTTTTGTTCATATTGTGTTAAACGCTTTCTTTCAAAAAATAATAAATAAACATTTTGTAAATAATGTACAAAGGGTTATTGTTACGCTGTTAAATAACAATCAAAATTATAAATTTATAGAAAAAGTTTTAAAAAAATGTCGCAAAAAATTCATAGTTTTTTGCCAGTTTTTGTCACGTTATGGATGATTGGACAGTCTTTTGGCGCATTCAGTCCTACTTTTGGTGTAATTAAAACCGAAAATCCACTCAGAGCACCTAGACCAACGCCGTCGTCCGGTAAGATATTTTTTATATAATGGGACCATTTATACTTTACTTATCAATTATTCTAAAGCGAAACTAAATCTATTTGTATATAAAAATAAACCGAATATAAACATTTAACATTTTGATAATAAATTAGCTTGTACATACGCAAATTTTCTTTTCTAGTGTTTACTTTTTATGATGTATTTGTTTGATAATTGTTATTAATATTATAACCATTAGTCAAAGCTGAATTTATATAATAAGCTATAACTATGTGGATTTTCTTTGCGTTATCATATTAAAATATCATCTTCGTACATACAAGAATTGTCAACGGGAATAAGGAATGATCAAATAATGTACACTTACAAACGAAATATGCAAGCTATAAACAACATAAACTCATGATAATTATACACATGATGTATCTGACATGAAAACAAAAAAAGACTACAAAAAATGTTTTAGTACGCATAATTTTTGTATGTTCACACATAAACTACATACGAAAGTCATACCTACTCATAAAAACATACATTTCATTACATTCATTGTGTATCCAAAAATACGGCACTAGTCAAAAAGACACTAGCTATATGCCTCAGACACACTGCTTCACATAAACACTTACTGATTGCAAAACACGAATTGGCGCCATAATTACGCCATTTTATCCATCCATAGACAATACCATTTTGCTGTAGAGTTTTTTTCAATAGTACGTGTGACTTTGACACTACCAACACAAGGGTAATTTTTTGAGAAGGCCCAATTAACAAGTGGTTATAATGATGAATACGCAACAAGTAGTAGTTCTACTGTCTATAATTACCGTCGGCTGGCTGACAATCCAACCTGCCGACGGTTTTGGCATATCCTCGTTCGGGAAGGCGAACACTGACGCGCCAAAACCTGCAACGACCACAGTATCCCCTGGTAAGAACTAAACAATATTTAGTATTTAACAACTTCATACAACTCATACAGAATGCGAACACTCTCGTACACTCACATACATACGCACATGTGTTTATAGATAAGATAAATATTACATATTTAAAGCTTTATTTACAAATCGTGACAACGAACGGTAAGAAACGCACACGCTAGGGTAGGTATTATGACAGACAGTGTTTATTTCAGAATAGCCCAGGCGATTACAAAATCTTTAAATTGAAGCTAATAATCTTTAAGGAAATCTAAAGACTGTTAATGTAGCAAAAAACCGAATTCGGACACAAGATCTTGTAGAGAAACCTAACTTACATAGGATTAAAAAATAACATCATTGCTTTTGGACATGCGATTTGACTTGAATTGCATTTCGTATGAAAATCTCATTATTTTCGTTTAAAAATAAAGTAGTACTTTACAATGAGATGTTTGCAAAATATTTGATAATAATTTCAAAATTACTACTCGAAATTGAAGTAGATATTAGATAGAACAACGTATTTTCATTCTGTTGAAGATTAACTATCATTATTTCACTAGAAATCAATTTCAAATTCGTAAATTCTACATTGGTATTTAGTCTTTCATATTATGTCAAAATTCACATCCTAAATTAAAAAGACTTCGAAAAATATTCAAAAAAAAACAAATTGATTTAAAAAAAGTGCAAAAAAGGAAAAAAGAATGCGCATATTTTCGCGCGTTGAGATGTGCTGCCGGCTCCAAACGATGGCGGCCATCTTGCCGCTGTTACTCCCAGCCTGGTTGAGTCCAACGGCAGCTTTGACGACGTTTGGCAAGCCCGATAGCCCTGCGCCCAAGGTCACTCCCACATCGCCGCCGGGTATGTCTAAATCATTAGTTCGAACTATAATTTAACGACATCAAAACAATCTGACAACTAGAGATAATACCTAGTACATAATCCTGTAAAACTTATGGATGAAACGCGTTGAAGAATATAACTGAAGACTAGAGTCAGCCCATACATTCTGACATACTAGTTACCCACTACGTGGTAAAACGTCATTCGATTCAGTCACTTTAAGTACGGTCATTTTGGGTAACATTGAATCGCAGTGTAACTTTGAATAAAGTTGTGAAAAAGATTTAAAAATTTATTTGATGCAAATGTTTTATTGTTTCAATATTATAACTGCCTAAACGGATCGCCATAATGTTTTTTAACAAACGTAACGTAAAACATTAAGCTTTCAAAATCCTAATTTTGTAATTTAACCGCTTTTTTCGAGTGAAGTTTTTAGCAGTGTTTGTTAGTTGAATTTAATATCGGAATTATTTGTACAAAACTTGCTGTAAACAGGTATGTTTAGTGTTTATCTTTCAAATCTACTAAAAAATTATTATTTTTAAATCGCTGTCCGTACATGGTGTTACATAAATTGTCTAAAACTGATAAAGTTGTAACGACGATTAAAATCGAAGTGATTTGGGTAACATTGAATGGTTCAAAGTTATTCGTGTCTTATAAAAAGTTTCAGTTCTAAGTATGAGGACCCCTAAAATTGATTGCTTTTTTTCTATTTTTGCGTGAAATTCTTAATGTGGTTCACAGAATACGTCTACTTACCAAGTTTCAACCGCATAGGCCTTATAGTTTCGGAGAAAAGTGGGTGTGTAACATACGGACGGACGGATGGACGGACGGACGGATAGACAGACAGACAGACATGACGAATCTATAAGGGTTCTGTTTTTTGCCATTTGGCCCTAAATAGGTGGAAAAATTCGTATTGACGATGATATTTTGTTCATGGAAAGGGGTGATTAGTTTTCTTTAAAAAATAAAATGTCCAGAAAAATTATTAGCAGTCATTACGATTTTGATCTCATCTGATAACCAAATAAACATATAATTTATTATGTTGTGCACTACGTTCCTACTTATCTTACTTTATTAGAAAATATAAAAATAACTATGTTTTTTTTTCCACCAAATTGGTCCGCCTTATTTCATATGGCAAGACCTCGCTATTTTTCACAGGCAGGTACGTCAAGTTAGTCATGATTTTCATAGATTGGACTTTTTTTACAAGAATACATCATTCAATTTTATCCAAATCTTTAAATGTTTGGATAATAAAGGTTTTAAAATCCAAAAAAAATATATTCAAAGTTACCCAAAACTCGTGCTAACTTTGAATGTGAGTTTTGGGGCAAATTTTGGGCAGTCTTTGTGTTTTTTCCATAAATTTGTGGGTTTAGAAACATAAACCAACTCAAAAGAACACTATTTAGTCGATAAAATAAAGATGTAATAAATATAATCAGTGATTAAACATTAATAATCCGTTAAAAATGTTCAAAGTTACCCAAAATGACTGTAGCGAAAAAAATTAAAACTAAGTAGGTACCTATAGCATGTCTTGTGTAATGAAATGGTGTAAAAACCGTAACCGCAAAAAATATATCCAGGAATCACATGTCAATCATATTTGGGTAACACATTGCAACCCAAAATTCACTCAAATCGATAATTTTTGTAACATAGTCTCGTCTTTAACGCGTTCCATCCATAGGTTTTATAGGTTACCAAACGACCTATTATTTTTTCTTGATAATCATCACTTCGAAAAGTTCGAACTAATATTCTTTTTTATACATTTTTTCTTATAAAGTTTCTTAATTATATTTTTGCATGTATTTATCACCAAGCTTAGATTTTAAGATCTCATTAATAAATGAAGACTTTACCTTTGCATTAATTTTTTTATGAAATGTCATTTTTACTACTTTAATTTGTCTATGGTCAATATTTTTATCTGTATATACTCTACTCTAACTGTCTTGTGTATCTTTTAATATTTTTTTTTCTTTTAATAAGGTAAGTACTATGTAGGTACTTTTCATTACCTATACTGTGATTTTAGTATTAATATTGTGTTTGTATTTTCTCAATTATACTACTTATTTATGATTAAATCAATCATAATCTAAACGATAAATTATACTTGCTAAATAAGTATCCGACTAAAATTATAAACGCGAAAGTTTAAAGTATGGATAAAGGAATCATTTTTAATTAACGCAATAACGGCTGTACGAATTCAACTGAAATTTGGTACAGGAATAGATTATAGTCTGGAATAACAAATAGGTGACTTCTTTTCCCAGGAATAGTAGGCAACAGCCTACAACAGCCAGTATACCGTGGACTAATGCGCAGTGCTAAACAAATACCGGTTTTAGCTAAATCATTGTTATGGCATTCGGAAACCAGTATTTGTGTATCCTATCTGTATAATTAGATCGCCAGTAAAAACTTCGACAAAAAAATTCGGCAATTAATGTCTAGGTATCTTCTATACTAAGTATTATAAAATTGTGAAGTAGCTGTGTCTGTACATTGGAGAAAAAAAAATACAATGTGTTACTTATGTTATATGAACGATTCCGAAAAAAAAATTTTTTTTTTGGTATTCTTGTCAAAAACTACTGAACGGATTTTGATACGGTTTTTTACCCGACAGCCAATAGGTCTTAGTCAAAATAATATGGTAAAATCAGCCATAATGAGTAAAAAACGATAAACGCCCTCTGTGCGAGCGGTACCACAGGCAACAGTTAGTAATATTATTGTTATAGACAAGCTCTTGTAGGAGGATAAATAGGCTTTAAAAACTAAAACTAGAAATAAATGAATTTATAATCTATGGTAATAAAAAATGTGACGGTCAAAAAGCGCGCGGCAAATGTGAGACAACGGAAATTATAGTTTTTGCTTTAAAGTTTTTACTTTTACGAAATTGCATTCATAACATAACATCACGCCTGTACGCGCTAAAGTAGCTTACAGACGTATGCGGTCAGTTCTAAACCCGTCATTAATAGACCTATACTTACAGATACCGGCACGTAAATTGGCCAGACGCGTCATATGCGCAAAGGTCGATTTTTAGGTCCCCTTTGAGGTATGAGCGGGTCGCGGGAGACGCGGTTGCGCCGTCGCGGACATATGATTGGTCCGTCACTTGACGGACCGATGTCTCCGAGAGACGTCTTGTAGCGAATCAACGTTCCGTTCGTTCGCACTTTGAATCATTTGATTGACTCAAAGTGCACGATGTGCGAACTTACCCCAAACCTGGCCAAGTTACGTGCCTGTATCTGTATCACTAATGCTTTTGAAACCAGTTTAACATTTCATCAAAAAGTTCTCAATAACAGATTTTATTCAAAAGTTAAACGAACAGTTCAGGTGTAATGGAGTTAAAAATAACAGTTTCCAATCGTACGATTGGCGTACGTTTCTATTATTAGCGTTAGAGTGGATGACCTGAAGCAAAACTATGAAGAAACTATGCAAAACTCGCCATTAATCTGGAGCTAACGACCGCAAACTTCAAATCCATACCATGTCGATAAAGGTATTTAGTCACAGGGCTTGTAAAAAGGTCTTTAAACCTACGACAGAATTTATGCCCTTTATTTTTCATTTTTATTTTATACTATGTAGGTGGCAGACAAGCACACGGCCCACCTGATGGGAAGCGGTCACCGTGGCCTATGGACGTGTGCAACACTAAGGGTATCACACACGCGCTGCCTACCCTGAAGGGAAGGGCTTGGAAGGGGTGGTGAGGCTAGGAAGGGGTGGGGGGAGGAGGGGTACAGTGAGCTCTGGCTACTGGAGAGATTCTGTGCTTTTAGCGAGGAGACTAGTTTCCTGCATTGTCAGCACAGAAACTGTCTAAACCTCCTTCCACAATCTCCCCACAATCCCCCTCTATCTTTTTCTCACCCTCTAGGGTTGGCAGCGCGAGTGTTGCACACGTCCATAGACCACGCTGACTGATCCTATCAGTTGACAGTTGAGCCGTGTGCTTGTCAGCCATCTAAGAAGTGGTATAAAAAAAACTTCAGTACTTAACTATTTTATCTCCATCAGCACATGTCGTGTCTCAATGATATTAGGTACAAAAGTCAATGTCAACGAAAATCTTACGACATCAATAAACTTAGACCTCTTGAGGGCATATCCCTCTGGTACGGGAGGGCACCAAAGAGATCGCATGTCACCACAGATAACGAAAGAATATCATAAATAACTGTTCAATGTTTTTTGCGATATAAAATAGGTTTTATTCGAAAGACTATGGTATCTTTTATAGTTTGTGGTCTATAGAGTATGTGGAAAGGTTAGCAAAGGAAAGTATTTTGAATTTCTTATAGAAATTTATATCTGGGTGGTTTAAGCCTGGGTTATAATTATTTAGACTAGGTTTAAATAGACATAGTTTTTTTAATATAAAAATATTCTACGACTTTCTACACAGCGCTATGCCCAAGTAATCTTAACTATCTTGTAATATGGTAGCTAGAATGTGGATAAACATACTTTAGATATATCTTCAGGGGCCTTACCACAAACTCTTAAGGCCCCTGTACATAATTCATCTGTACTAATATTATAAGGCTTTGTTTCTTTGGTTAAGTTCTTTAATCTCAGTAACTAATAAATCGAATAGAAAAAATATTTAAAACGATTATATCGCGGTACTATCCAGGGAAGCGGAGCAGTAATCATAAACGTCAAAAAATCGCTCAAATTGTCATATATATTATTGTAAAATAAATAAATTACGAGCATGTATAGGATAAATGAGTGCCCGGAGACGAAGTATACCACAAGCGAAGCCGCGGGGTACAACTAGTGATATATAGAAATACACACACACAAATAGATATTTCATACAACATACAAATATATTTTTTGCACTATGCAGGAATCGTTCCGCTACGACGTAGCACTATTGTAACACAGGACTTACAGTAGTGCTACGTCGTAGCGGGCTACCGTTTATCCTGTTGACGCTACGACGTAGCCTTGCTGTAACAGTTAGCTTAGCTAATCTTATCTATTATATAAAAATGAATCCCTATTTCCCTTGGTCACGGCATCACGCGTGAACGGCTGAACCGATTTCGTTAATTCTTTTTTTGTTGTGTTTGTTACTGTCAGGAGAAGGTTCTTATGAAAGAAAAAGTCAAGAAAGTTGCGCGGGACATCAGGAAATTTAAGAAAACTTAACGACCATATTAACTTATTAGGAGACGGACATAAGGATACTTTTTATCCTGCCACGGGGACGACGTATGCCACGGGCGAAGCCACGGGGCACAGCTAGTACATAATATATTGAAGTGTCTGTTTGTGATATTAAAATTAAGGGTTTTATATAAATGCATATGAGTGTAGGTATGTACGATACAATGTAATAAAATAACAATTTTTAGTTTTTGTCTGTCTGTATGTCTGCCCTTATATCTTTTTGAATGAGAAAATCTCTGGAACGGCTGGTCCGATTTGGATAGGAATTTCGCGTAGGCTACTTTTATTTTACTTTGCGCAAATGGTCCCTTACTATTCTTATAAGGTAAGATTTGTTATACTAGCTGTGCCCCCGTCTTTACTCACGTGAATTTAGATTTTTAAGGTTTTTTACGCGAGTCTTTAATTATTATTCCAAATTTGAAGTAGCCTATGGTACGCCTTATAAAATTAACTATCGGCCGGTAAAAATCACGTCCAAATCAGGCCAGCCGTTCTGGAGATTATCTCTGTCAAACATACAGAAAGACAGACAGACAAAAATTTTAAAAATTAATATACGAACAAAATTTTATTTCTTTGTATAGATTTGCTTTATAAGTGACTAGGATTCTAACCTGGGACCTTAAAATCGTAAAACCGACTCTTTAACCGTGTACTGAGCTGAGCTACCGCCGCTTAAATGCTTCTTGGTAACCTTTGCCGGCCCTTAGCGACCCGGGTACTTCAAATAATGAATATATACATGAGTTAGTATCGACCGTCATAACTATTTAGGGCTATTGTGCCTTAAACGCAACACCTTGCTTTTCGCAAATCATTGTACATAATTAAATATGTATAAAGTGATGGAAAATATGTTTATTTTAGTCGTAAAACAACACTTTATTAAAGCATCTATACTATTATAAAAATGTAAGGTAGGTACGTTGGAGATATTAAAAAACAAACTGCTGTTTACAAAAACCTTTTTAGAAACAAACTTTTTTTAATTACAATACTGCATTATCATGGGACTTACATAAGTATGCCAAATTTCAGCTCAATCGGATAACCTGAAGTGGTCGAAAAATGGCTTGTAAGATTTGATTACAGACAACGGGACAGGTGAAACTAGGGGTCCAGTGGGCTCGGGCTACCCTACTTACCTGGGGCAACACAACAGGATGGTTAATATGGGGCGGTGTTCTGTAGGGCGGAGGTACTACTCCAGTCGGACTGCTCAGTTCGGACGGGAGATACCGTCGTGTCCTACCTCCTTCAAGATGGTGAGACGTACGTAAATCTACTGAACGGTTTTTGAATCTTGGTCAGACTAAGAATTTTACGTGTGATTGATCACAATCGGTTGAGTAAAACCGTAGAAATAGACAAAAAATGTGTCAAAACTGACGTCCATGTGGGCGGTTAGGTAGCATTATAAAGCCAGTCCAAAATAACTTTAGATTAATAACAGCAATTGTCATAAAATTAAAGAGAAAAAAAAACTAATCGCCCATTTATGTCCCACTGCTGGGCACGGGTCTCCTCTCCTCTAACGAGAGAGCTGAGAGGGTTTACACCTTAATCCACACACGCTGGCCTAATGCGGGTTGGTGGATCGGACATGTCCTTAGAATTTCTTTTAGGACATGTGGGTTTCCTCACGATGTTTTTCCTTCACCGTCGCTAAATGGTAAATCATGTGATTAGCACATATAAATTCCACAAAGTGAAATTCACATTGGTACTGTCCGGCCGGATTCGAACTCGATACCTCTGAGTAGAGGCCGCGTTCTTATTCATTCAGCTACCATCGTTTTGATATTAGAATTGTTTTCAAACGTTTGATTTAAATACTATTATAACCAAGGTGTTATGTTATATTTAAGTTAAAGTTTTCAACACCAATTATGCAGATAAAAATATGTTTAAACTGAAAAACTACTTGGGCCATTAGGTACCATAAACAACGAGCAATTTTTTTAATAACATTCGTTTTTATTTTAGCTAACTACCCACAAGTGTTTTATTGTTGAAAATTAGGTACTCAAGTGAAAGAAAATTTATATGTATGCTTCGCTATTTGCGGTTTGGTTTTTACGTAGATTGTATTACACCACGGTGCTTGAAGACCAGAGACAAAGTGCGTTAAGATATATATATATTCTTACTTAATTCATTGACAGACAGACAGACAGACAGACTGACTTTATGTTTACACAGATTATACTCAACACAAAATAAAAGGCCCGTTTTGACGTTTGTCCTCGTGGCGTAACTAGTTATGTACCTATACGATTCGGTATTCGATACTCCCCATGAATCGAATCCAGTTTGCATGGAGATTTAATCGATTTGAATATGTATGTAAACTGCATTGGATTAAAGTTCTGATTAGAAAAATTAGCTTAACTTTTGATTTTGTAGGCATTTTAAAACATTACAATGTTATTATAGGTCAATTTACTTATATTTAATATTTTTTTTACAATAACGTTCACTCAATCACAAAACAACAAGAATAATTAAATCAGTCTTCAGAATCTAAACACAAGTATTAAAATAAATAAAAATAAAAGTGCGCGTCGGGCTTGAAAAAAAATATCTCACTCGATATTATCTTTCCTTAACTGATTATTAATAGTCTGTGGACTAAATGAAAAAATCGTTATGCACAGCACTTAGCCGAGTGGGCGGTACCTGTCAATGAAAAATGTAATTACCTTTAGAACATTTCAATTGATAAAAAATTAAGAACTTCATGGGCATGAACTGTCAAAGTGGGCCTTTTATTTTGTGACAAATATAGTGTTTTTGTGGTTGTCTGTCTGTCCTTCTGTCTGTTTTTACCAAAGGTATGAGGTAATCTCTGAAACAGCTTGACTACTTTTGACGGAATTTCGGTTGCAAATATCTTCTTCTCTCGTGTCGATTTGATATCAAATTTTGTTTGCACAAATAGCAAATATTATAGGGTAAAACATAATATTATTAAGCGTTAGGAATCCGCTCAAAAAAAACCTTAGAAATCGGAATCCACGTCGGTTAAGTTGCAGGTACAGGTAGCAACAAAACTTGAGATTTTATATCGTTCAAAATACATTATACGCGTCCATGAATTTAAATTATACAGTAACCCAGTTCTCCTACTCGGCGAGAGATGGCGCTGTCAGATAGGTTTCGGAAGCGGTTGGATTTACACGAAGCAATTACCAGCTTATCTTGATCTTTGAACGGGGCTGCTCGTAGCGGATGGAGAGGTCATACTTAAATAGGCCGGACTGCCGTGCGGCCACTGTATCTGCTGTTTGAAATTTCAATCGGTTTTACAATGAAATTTAATGTAGTTCCGACTTCCATGTTGTTATAATGTTATTATTCCATTAAATTTAAGACCTTATTTTCGTCAATTAATGTGTTAGGATATATACAACTAGCTGTATATATATGGCTTTACCTGTACCGATTGCAGAATTTATTTTTCTCTTAGAACTATAATTTAACTGTCAGTGTTTTTTTCCCCTACTTTGGCAAATATTGTATGAATGCCAGAGTCAAGTAATTTGATAAATCAAGTTAGAATGCAATATTATGTTGCAGCGTTTTCGTCATTTTAGTCACAGTCAAGGTCAGTCAATAGTCAAGTCAGTCTTTGCCCCAGTAAAATAGTGGAGACTTTACTAGAGGCTTCTATGGAGTTTTGGAATCAACGTTGAAAAGCACAATTTACGGTACCTAATATACCACTTTCCCAAACTTGTGCACGTTGTCGAAGATGTTGTTTAAAAATCTAATTTTAAACATAAATTTAAAAAACACTAATTTTAGAAATTATACAATAGCCCGATGTGTATTTTTCTGCGTTGGCGCCAAAACTCCAACACTGTCATTGTTAGTGTCAAACGTAATTTTGAACGTAAAAATGACTTTGTAAAAAAAAAGTTATAGTAATATTTTATAACCCATGCCCTACCAGAAAATAAACAGCCAACTACAGAAGTAAAAATACATTAAAATATTTACAAACCTTTCTTACATTTTGGTATCATTTTGGGAATTTATAACTTTGTGAATTTGTCCTTTTTGAAATTTGTCATTTTGTGAATTTGTCATTTAGAGAATTTGTCCTTTTTGAAATTTGACATTTTGGGAACTTGTCCTTTTTAAAAATTTTCATTTTGGGAATTTGTCATTTTTGGAATAGACTTTTTAGGAAGTTATCGTTGTTAGATTGGCAAATGTTAGAAGCATTTTTATCAATAAGTACCTACAGTGGTTTCCAACATTACCCCAGACATGAATAAAACTCACAAAATTCACCCTCTCTCTTTATATAATTTGTATAGAAAGTGCGTTTTCCGACCTCAAAGTCCATCCACTTTACAAACGCCATAGCATTCTATAAATACCCCATAGCGCGTACTTCCACCTAATCTGCCGCATTAGCATCACAGTACGAAGACGGGGGCTATGTAGTTGGAGGAAAAACGCTGACTTGTACTAAAGCTTGGTGTAGTGTAGCAACACCATGATATAGTAGGGTTTAGGATATGTCTTGTTCGTGTTGATTCTGTTGAGCAAATCACTAAACTTAACTAAAATCTCTAAATTTTATATTGACTTTAAAACCATTTCAAACGCGTTGCGTTGTTGTGTTTTCAAAATCGGCAAAAATGATTAGTTTCAGGCCGTGGTAATATTTAATGGTTTAAAAAAGTTCAGAAATAAATCGAGATATAATTGAAATTGAAATTTAGCAGGCACGACAGAATCACCACCAATACTTTTTGTGTATACTACTAGACTGACTGCCGATATTTTGTCAATAATGTATATTTAGTATTTACAAAAAAAATGTTTTTAAATATGTATATTCGCATCCTAGAACCTAATAACACAAGCTAGTTGAACTATGCCTAGTTTGGGTCTAAATAGCGCTGTGTAGAATTTTGTAGAATATTTATTATAACTGTCGAAATTCATATTCAGTACCCGCGACTCACAGGAACCTTTTCCCGGGATATAAGTAGGTAACCTATACGCAATTCCAGACTATAATCTATATCTGTACCAAATGTTATGCTAATCTGTTCAGTAGTTTATGTGTGAGTAACAAACAGTAGTAACTAATAGGATTACAGTGAGCTATGGCTACCCTATTTACCGGCGGGAACACAACACGATGGTTATTATGGTCGCGGTGTTCTGTAGGGACGAGGTGCTACCCCAGTCGGACAGCTCATTTCGGACGGGAGATACCGTCGTGTCTTACCTCCTAGAAGTCTACCTAGACAGACGTAATAAATAGTGTCCTACTTTCCATAGCAACATGGTCACCCTCGTAACCTTTATACAAACTGTCATATATTATACTGGCCCCGGTGATTTGCATATCGGAGCACGCGATATGTTGGCCTACTGACTCTGGCCTGCAAATGTTGGCCGCCAATGTTTGGCTATTTATTTACTACGTGTCGCTTACGGCTTCACCTGTGTAAAACCTTTTATTAGCTTTTATTATAATAGCCATTGCACACGTCTATAGGCCACGGTGATCGCTTCCCATCAGGTGGGCCGTGTGCTTTTCTGCCACATAAGTGGTATAAAAAGTTGAGACTATGTGCTATTCCAAGCTTTTCCAGTGCCAAAGTTTTGTAACCTTTTATATTGGACACGTCAACATTATTTCACCTCGCCCGATGGTAAGCTTTTCTAAAAAGTCGCTACAAGATTGTTTACCTTTAGGTAAGTACTTAACTAAATGGAGTATAATATGGTTTATGCTGCAGTTTAAAAACATAATATTAGATGACTTTTCATCCCCTACGTAAAAAAGAGGACAGACACAGTGTAACAGACAGCTCACTGTACCCCTCCTCCTCCCCACCGCTACCTAGCCTCCCCACCCTTTCCTACCCCCGCCCCTTCCCTTCAGAGTCGGCAGCGTGTGGATGACGCCCTTGTTGCACACGCCCATAGGCCGCGGTGACCACTTCCCATCAGGTGGGCCGTGTGCTTATCTGCCACCTACGTGATATAACAAAAAAAAAATCAGTAAGTGGATCTGGAAGAAACTCGGGTCCTTTAAACGGGGCGTGAAAAAGCATTTGATGAGGCCGTCAAGCTGAGAGCCATTACTGTAGCACTATCGGTTTATGTAATAATGACTCCCATTCTAGAGACTTTGCCTTTAGCTTACCATCAGGCTAGGTGAAGTCATATACGTGACCGACATAAAACAAATAGGTACTATTCGTATATATTTTAAAACTAACTCCTTCCTCCATCTCCAGCCCGACAATGCAGCCGCCAGCCGGAGTGCGCCGGCATCACCGGCAGTTCCTGTGTTCGAACCCACTACGACCCAGTGACAAGGTGCCTCTGCGGGGAGAACCAGCCACCCGTGAATGGACAGTGCGATGCTCAACACAAAAGTATGTTCAATATTCAATAAAGCAATTAGCGTGCTAACTATTCCTTATGATTTTTGATCTGAAAAAGTGATCATCTAGTACGGGACTTGAACCCGTGACCAGTCCCTTACAGGGGGACTGCTCTGACCAACTGAGCTATCTGGACCCGTTCTAGATGTTCCAATTTCTACGATATATTCTACGGCATAACGGCCAAACTTGAGGGTAGAGGTGAGGTGAGCGTTACGCCAAGAAGTCAGTATTTATTCCGAAATGGTCACATTTAAATTTCGTAAAGATCAGATGACAAGTTTCGGAGATAGACAACGGAACTCTTCAATAAATACCAGCAAATAATCGCACCTGCATACAAACAGACAAACAGACAAGATAAACCAATTATTTTTTAAAGATACATTTACAGTTACAATTTTATTATACTTTTAGTAGATATAAATATGATTTTGAAGGTTAGGTACTATTTATTTGATTTTTGTCACAAATAAAAGATTTTTGTGACAAAGTCGCAATAGTACGCTAGCCCATTATAATTTCTTCCTCCAATAACTAGTTTCTATGGCTCGCAATAATAATTGGTCTTTCACAAACAAATTATACTTGGACTTAACTCAAGCGCTGTTTTAATCTGATAAAATCTTAATTCGTGAGTAACACGTGAAACTTAGTTAAGCTTTGTGTCACGAAGTTGTACTGCGGATAATTTAACGGTCAACACTGTGTCGACTTGTGGGAATGCAAAGATTCCGTATGTCTAAACAACGTAGAAACAAGATAGACCAAGAAGAAAAGGTTTAGTCCAGGTATTTTTTTTATACATCTTAGGTGGCAGGCAAGCGCACGGCCCACCTGATGGGAAATGGTCACCGTGGCCTATATGGACGTGTGCAACACCAGGGGCGACACACACTCGAGGTGCGGGCCGGGACCTCCACACGGTGCAACCGGGCAACGGAGGCAAGCAGCGCCTCCCAGTCGCCACGGGAGTGGCCCTCTAGAGGGCTGCTCCGAGGCTATCCTCTGACTAGCAGAAGGCACAGTGGGGAGCGAGTGGGGGGCGAGCTGATTATCCGTACGCCGACGGTTGGGTGACAGGACGGCTGCCTGTCACCCTACAACCCACCGTCGGCGAAGTGGCGCGATGCTCGCCCCACGCCCCCTTTCGGGGGGTCGACGGAGCCATCTTAAAGCCGTAGATGGCCCAGGGTCAGATGGGGTGCGAGGGATATGCCTATTGGGTAACCCTACAACCCAGTAATTAATACCCGTGATGGCGTGTGGTTTTATATAGATGTAGGTTTGTATGTATGAATAGACATATTCATACATACAAATATTTGCACTAAGCTGGAATCGAACCCGCGCCCCCTGCGTAGCAGTCGTATGAACTACTGCTACGCCACAGAGGCCGTCATTTCGGACATTTCAGAGGCATTTTGACGTGTCCTATATAAAAAAAAGATAATAAACTCGTAGATAGATAGAGAGAATTATGTGTTATCAATGGTTCAATGTGTGATATCAATACGTGAGCTTAATAAGCGGGCAGGCAGGCCGGGGTCGACCTCGCAGAGTATACACTGACCAAATTGGGGAGTTGTTGAACAAAGGGCAGGTCAAAAGCACTCGAAACCGGCGGGCTTGAGGACAGAGGCAGATGGCGGTCTGTTGTCTCTGCCTACCCCGGAGGGAAAAAGGCGTGAGCTTATAAATGTATGCATGTATAGTTCACGGCATCTAATTTGGCAAGATTTTGTAGTAGTGTGGGCCCCACTACTTCAAAACCTTACCAAGTTAAATGCTATACACTATATTTGTTTATATGCGACGCATTTTGCCACAAACAAGTACAGTGTACATGTACTGTATGTATTGTACGTGAGGTTATAGTGTTTATAAAGATTACGGAACCCAAAAAATCAAGGCTTATTATAAGGATTAAAAGGCCAACGAAAAACAAGTGAATTACTATTTTATTATTATGGATATAAAGTTATACGACGCACGCAGAGCAAGCGGCCGACCACAGATCGCGTCGATAACAATTTGTGACCACAATATAACTGTTTTTGTGGAACCATGATTATAGATATTGTTGTGAAGCTTATCGACTTTATAATAAAGCATAATAAACTATTTTAGTCCAACTAGGGTAGTACCTACCGCACTACGGAAGACCGCGGCCATAATAACCATCGTGTTGTGTTCCCGGCGGTGAGTAGGGTAACCAGAGTTCACAAACTCCCCCGTTCCCTTTTCCCCTAATCCCCCCTACAACTCCCCTAAACTCCCCCCCCCCTCCGCCCTCTAGGGTCGTGTGACCCCCCGGGTATTGCAGACGTCTATAGGCCACGGTGACCACTCCCCATCAGGTGGGTCGTGTGCTTATCTGCCACCTAAGTAGTATGAAAAAAAAATAGATTTCACACGCAATTTTGTACGTCTTTAACGATTTTTTAGCGATTTGCATATAGCAAAGTTGTGAGTTGGAATTAGCCCTTTCAAGGACGATATAGGTACACAGTCTAACAGCCTTCGTCCGTGACATAGTTCTTCCTTTTTTATACTACTTAGGTGGCAGACAAGCACACGACCCACCTGATAGGAAGCGGTCACCGTGGCCTATAGACGTGTGTAACATCAGATGTGTCACACTCGCGCTGCCTATTCTGGAGGGGAAGGGCGTTGAGGAGTTTGGTGGGATTAGAAGGGGGGATTGGAGAGTTAGTGAGGGGTTTTATACCTAAACAATTGAGCATCTTGCGAGACAGACGTACGATTAGGTGAGCGGTCCCCGGCGAGACAAACTGTTAGTTAAAAATATGAATACGTAAATAATATAGCTACCTATGATAATAATAAAGGTTTAATACTTAGGGTAGATAGGTCATAATATAATAGTTATTTTTTTTACTTTTTACAGGTTTTTTATTGTTCTTTTTTGTGAGTCGGGGGTTTTTTCCCAACTCAGTTGGGGTCGGCTTTCCAGTCTAACTGTGATGCGGCTGAACTTCGATATTTTCCGTGGAGCGACTGCCATCTGACCTCCACAACCAATGGTCATTATGACCAATGGCGATATCGAAGTTCCGAGTTAGACTGGTTGGACTTTTGTGGGCTACCCGTAACGACTGCCATAGATGTTTGTGTGGCAACCGGGACCGACGGCTTAACGTGCTCTCCGAGGCACTAATAAACCTGCGATAAATACACACATAACTTCGAAAAGGATCAAAAAGTCATTGGTGTGTGCCATGGCCAACCTGGGATCGAACCCGAGACCTCGTCTCAGCAGTCCATTACCCAAACCGCTAGGCTACCGCGGTTCTCTATTTTTATCATCATATCATATATATTATCTATCAGTATAGATTTTATTCTATTCTTTCAGCTCTCTACCACGCGTGTTCTAACAGTGACGAATGCAACGATGGCCTGATCTGCGGCGTCCCCAACATCACGGGCACCGCCCCTCTGCATCTCAGGGTCTACGCCCCCACCGATAAGATCTGTCTCTGTGACAACGAGAATGGGTTCGTGGAGAAAGAACACGCTTGCAGTGGTAAGGAATAAGTTATTTATTTTAAAACGTCTTTTTTAAAAAATTGTGAAAAAATCTTTTTTAGTTAACGGTTTTAAATTGTATTGTCATCAGAACTAAAGACTTCTGCCAAATATCAGACCAAAAGGGGGTTAATCTTCAATTACTAGATTTGACCCTAATAAATAGGTCAAGTTAAATAAAACCGTTTAAAATCAAGTCCCTCTGACTAGCAGAGGGCACAGTGGGGAGCGGGCGGGGGATGGAAAGAATCTCCGCGCGCGGACGGTTGGGTGACAGGACGGCCGCCTGTCACCCAACCATTACCACTCCTCTTTGTAGCGCAGTCGGGTAAAAAGGGTTCACATTTCGAATGACTTTTCAATTTTTATATTGTGAAATTTTTTTTTATATTTCCGCAGACGCCGATATCGTGAAAATCTCGCTGTTCGCCATATTCATCGTGTCTTGCATAAGGAAATTGCTACCGTATTAAATCGTTACACTATAAAGATTTTAAACTTCATACAATTTCGTGTACTTATATCCATTCATATGAGCATTTGGAAAGAATCAGCTGTAGTTTATTTGGAAAAATGATTATTGAGTATGGTAGTGCGAACGCCAAGTCCAGCAAACGGCAACAAGGGCAGCACGGCTATCATCATTTCTTGAAACTGTACGCCATTTTCAACTGTCCGCAAACCCGTTGTGGATAAAATAATAGAAATCCGTATTTTTAATAACCTATTGTATAAAACAAATATTAATTATTATATTATTAATTGATAAAGGGGAAACTCAATTCTGGACCGTACATAAAAAAATTCTACAATTTACATATTACCGTATATTAATCCTTCAAAAATAAAAAAAATGTATCAGAAAACAACGTAAAAATTAACCTAACTCTGATTAACATAAACGATGCAAGATTTTTTTTCTATACCACTTAAGTGGCAGACAAGCACACGGTCCACCTGATGGGAAGCGGTCACAGTGGCCTATGAACGTGTGCGATACCAGTCTTCAACTTTTCTTCACTTATTTAAACGATCCGTCAAGAAAGTAACGGAGTTTGTTAGTTTAAATAAAAATTGGGTTTCTCGTTTCAAAATTGGGGAGCACGGTAGTGCGACCGCCAAGACGAGATATATAAATTTAATTTATTTCTGAGTAAGCTGGTTCTCTAAATGCATTTAATAGTTATAAACACCGTTTTCTAGATATAACTTAAAAATAATATATAAAATTAAACAATAAAATTGTGAAAGCTAAATGTTATATTTGCGATATATTTTATTTATTACACCGAAATCTAGTACAAATCACGAATATTGACGCTTACCTAAAATGTATATTGAAATGTTAATTCAAATATAAAATATTAAATATTAATAAATTCGTCCATTAATATTAAGTATTAATTGTAAATAGATTTAAAATGAAAATTAGATTTATATTTGAGTACGAATTTCATACAATGCTTTTTCATTTTAATTATTAAAATTTATTATTAGGACGCAATCGCTATTCATGCATTAATACTTTTATGAAATCTCAATATAAATAAATATTTTGAGTGTTTGTAAAAATGCAGGTAAAAAAATATATTTATCTAAAATTTTTTAACTTTGCGATATTGTATATTCATGTTAATTTAATATTCCTGGTACAGAGGATGGCCATCACAATCCAGCGTAGAAACGCAGCGAGTGTGATAGGCACTTTTGCACGGGAAATGGTCAGGAGCGAGTATTTCTGGGCACTTTTGCACCGGGACTGATACTTAATAATTAAAAGTCTCAAAATGTTATTCATATTTTAACATACTTATTTAAATTACACCACATTTTGACGTAAAAAAGTCATTGTGTTCTCACATGTTTCTGACTACTATGATTTTATAAATTCTTTTATTGAATAGAATTTTATTTAACATTTAAATAATGCTACCACAATATTATCACAAAATGATTGGAATAATGTAAGTTGCATCCTAAAATTATTAACATAATGTAAGATTGATGCATGCTAAAATTATTAACATTAATGTAAGTTGCATCCTAAAATTATTAACATTATGTAAGTTGCATGCTAAAAATTAAGTATTTCAGTATTTATAAACTAATAAATTGAATAATAGAGGTGAAATTAAACTAGCTCTGTGTATTGTGAAATAAATAGTATAGTTATAAAGTGACCTATATTTGAAAAAGTAGAAGAATTTTTAGATATTCATAATGTAAAATGTTTGAGATTTAATAAAGAATTTAAAATGGATTTGTAGTTTTTTTAAGTAACCTGCCTGCCTTCACTTCGTTTCAGACAAACAAAGCAAGTTGACAGCTTCTGTGGTGTAGCGGTAGTGTATTCGACTGCTACGATAGGGGACGCGGGTTCGATTCCCGCTCAGTGCAAATATTTCTATGCATGAATACGTCTATTTGCATTGGTCTGGGTATTTCTATGTATATATAATTATGTATGTATTTATAAAAAAAAAGTATAGTATGTTTATCCGCATTCTAGAACTCATAATACAAGCTAGTTACACTAGGCTCACTTTGGCCACAAAATATATAATAGTACTAACGTACAGGGCCTCGATTCTGCTAATCAAACCACTGTAATACCACTGACACTCTAAAAATGTTATATAATTGTAGACTTAACCGTTATACATTTAAAGTCCAAAGTCAAATGCGAGGAATTCATTAAACTTTTTCATTCACTCTACAAAATATCATTTAATATTTTAGACTTTAAGCTGTTAACAATAAAGTCCAAAATAAAATGGCATTTTTTTGAAGTATCAGTGGCATGACAGTGACTCGTTTTAACAGAATCGAGGCCTGGCGCCCGTAGCCAAGTGGCACAACTCTAATTTGCTAACGAATCGAATAGATTAGGTCGACCAATCACACTGCTCGTGATCCCGCCGGCGACGAGCTTGTATGTGATTGGTCGACCTAATCTATTCGATTCGTTAGCGATTTACGCTGTAACACTTGTCTACGGGGGCTGAACGGAAACTCACCTCTTCCCACCAATATCACGATTGCTTTGTGTCCAGATAACGCTGTAGAAAATTAAACTACTAATGTTTCAAAAGGTTTTATTATTGTCCGGGCCACACGGTTTGCTCGATCCAGTCCAGGTAGCTCGAGACCCTGGTGTACACGCCAGGCAACTGGGCACACCCCTTGCCAAACGACGTGACTCCCACTATATAGAAAATGCACTGATTGCCTTTTGATGTGAGTTGTATTGGAGATCCGGAGTCACCCTGCAATCATGGAAAAAGTTATGGAAAAATCTTACCTAAAAATTAATATGGATCAATTCACAACCTCCTGGAACCTCCACGCGGTGTACCCGGGCAACGGGGTGGGAGTGGCCCTCTAGAGGGCTTCTCCGAGGCTCTCCACGTGTCCCTCAGACTAGTAGAGGGCACAGTGGGAAGTGAGCGGGGGACGAGCAGTCCACGCGACGGTTGGGTGACAGGACGGTCGCCTGTCACCCTACACCCTACACCGGCGAAGTGGTGTGATGTTCGCCCCACCCCTCTTTCGGCAGATCGTGAGGCCATCTTAAAACCGTAGATGTTCCCGGGTCAGCTGGGGTGCGAGGGATATGCCTATTAGGTAAACTTATACCTCGATAATTAAGACCCGAGACGGCATGCAGTTTTATTCAGTTCGATCTCGACATACCTAACCACCCCCGATGGTCGACGGGGGTGATACCCATGGGGATTTCCGCACGATAAATAAAGGGTCATTTCACAATACCATAAACAAAAAAAACGCGTCAATTAGGCGAAGGTGACCGCTTCCCGTGTGAAAAAAAAAAATTTGTACTTCTTACCTGACAGGTATCTTTGTTCCCGTTCTTGTCACCAGCACACATCTGGGAGTCCCGGGTTCCATTCCAGTTCCTGTTGAATTCCAGCTGCGAGTCGCAGTAGCTAGCATCAAATATGCTTAGGGCCACCTTCCTGAGGTCCTTGGAAGGTACGCCTGAAATAAGATAATATTTTTTTAGGGGGAGGGGGGGAAAGCAAGAGCTTTTGACTTCCATCGCGAGAGCGATAGACGTCAAAAGTACTGAACGGGTTTTGATGCAGTTTTTTATTAGAGGGGTCTTGGTGAGACTCAAAATCTTAATATAGTAAAAAAAAACGCAAAAATCGACGTTCACGCGGGCGGAGCCGCGGGCAACAGCTAGTTGCGAATAAATATTGTTTTAAACTCACGCGCTTCAGTAACGCCCCACCCAGTGGCAATGACCTTATCGTACCCAGGGAAGGTGGGCTTGGTCCAGAGGCAAGCGGCTCGGATGTGTGCCCTGAAGGACACATCACTCGTCAGTTCCAGCAGTGCGATGTCGTGGTACTTTACAGGCGCCTGGTACTCGGGGTAAAGATGCATTTGCTGGATCGGCACCTGCAATGGTTTATCACATACAATAAACTCAATGCTGCTAATTCTGTTGTTACATCTCTAAGCTTAAAATTCTCTAAAATTTTCTAATTGCATCTGTTTCTTTCATTATCAGATAGAAAAGGACAGATGATTTATGTTAGTGAATACCTGTCAAATTAAGTCGGCGCCTTGTTGGTGCGTAGTAAGTTAAGTCGCATGTTCGTAGATGTCGACTAAAATTGAAGAGTACCGTCAAGACGCCGACTTAATTTGACAGGTGTTCACTAACATAAATCATCTGTCCTTTTCTATCTGATAATGAAAGAAACAGATGCAGTTAGAAAATTTTAGAGAATTTTAGGTTTAGAGACGTAACAACAGAATTAGCAGCATTGTCACTCAATTATGGTTGTTACCAAAATTGAAATAAGGTTTAATCTTGGGCGACAATAGGAGGTGTTAGAGTTTTATTTTCGTTACGGAATTTCTTGACTCGGTCCCCTCAAAGCCCGTGATAAAAGCTATACAATAGCTTAAAACTACAACGCCACGGAGGCCGTCAAATACTCACATCAATTGGACTGGCTCCATCTGAGACGCTGTTGTCTATGTTCTGGTCTCCGAGTCTTACAATCACAGGCTCCGGGCTCTTGATCAGCCTGTTACCGTTGAAGGTACAATGAGAAGCCGTCAAGACAAACTTGGGACTGATGAGGCTCCCCCCGCAAGCGAAGTCGTATTCATCATCAACGCGCACCCATCCTATAGCAGCCTGGAATAGATGAGCATCTTGGTTAATGACATGGTCAATGATCTTCTACACAGTAAATAAAATTTAAGTGTATATAATACTAAAATATTATACCTACCTATATAAGATCCTATGTCATAAAGCAACTAACAACTAAAAAGAAAAAAACAAGCACTTAGATTAATGTCCGGTGGTCTAGAAACAAGCCGTTCAGCGGTTGGTCCCGGTTGCCATACAAACATCTATGGCAGTCGTCACGGGTACTTGGAGCCCTAAAAAGTCCAACAACAACGGTCTAGCTGCAATGCTTCGATATCGCCTAATGTCACCATTGGGTTGTGAAGGTCAGATGGCAGTCGCTTCACGGAAAATATCGAGGTCCAGCCAAATCCGCAGTTAAGACTGGTAAAGCGGACCCCAGACTCTGAGGTGAAAGCTTTGGATACGAGTGGGATTAACGCTAGGTTGAAGAAGGTACTAGAATACCTACCACTATAGCAAGACGTTTATCATGCGTACTGCTAAGAAGTGGAATTCCCTGCCCGACTCTGTGTTCACAGAAAGCTATAACCTGGGACTCTTCAAGTCACAAGTGAATAGGTTCCTTATAAGCAAACGTGCTCCATCGAACACCATATATTCACCTACCATCAGGTGAGATAGTGGTCGAACGCGGGTCTATATCGATTATAAAAAACCCTTACCATGTGTGGGAATTCCCCAACCTCAGTTTTTTGGCCCCCAATGATGAGCCCAACGGTATTGTAGTCACACTTGGCAGTTGATACCGATAAAGTCTCTGGCTCCAGGAGGAGAGCAATGTATTCTACCTTCTCAACCACTCTACTTGTATATTCTTCACATTCTGAAAAAGTTATTAATTAAAAAAACAAACTCATAAACTCACGTCTATATCCCCGAAGGGGTAGGCAGAGGTGCTAGCACCCACATTTCGCCAGTTAATGTTTAGGTCCGAATGTAATAGGTGGCGAGCCTATTGCCATTAACCGGGCACTTATAAACCTGCGATAAATACACACATAACTTCGAAAAGCATCGAAAAGTCATTGGTGTGTGCCATGGTGAACCTGGGATCGAACCCGAGACATCGTCTCAGCAGTCCACTACCCAGACCACTAGGCTACCGCGGTCACGGTAATTAAAAAAAAAGCTTTTTAAAAACAAACTTTCTAGTAAGTGCATTAATAGACAAATCAAATGAGCCCAAACATGACGGGTTTATCTTGTTTAGTTCACAAGTTCCTATGACCTACCGTCGCCATCTTAAGACCCTGGATATCACGTAGCATCAAAGAAAAACAAATGAGCCTAAACTCGATTGGCTTATATTGTTAAGATCAGAAGTTCTTATGGATACCTTCCGACATCATAACTAGGCCTGCTTCATAGTACCATTTTTTTATACTACGTAGGTGGCAGACAAGTACACGGCCCACCTGATGAGAAGCGGTCACCGTGGCCTATGGACGTGTGCAACACTAAGCGTGTCACACTCGCGCTGCCTACCCTGAAGGGAACGGGGGAGGGCTAGGAAGGGGAGGGAGGGGTACAATGAGCTCTGGCTACCCTACTTACCGCCGGGAACACAACACGATGGTTATTATGACCGCAGTTTTCTGTAGGGTGGAGGTACTACCCCAGTCGGACAGCTCATTTCGGATGGGAGATACCGTCGTGTCCTACCTCCTCTCACCATATTTGACCCCAGTGTCTGACGTCAGGAAGTGGTTCTAATTAGGCTTCCAAGATTTGTACCATACCACACAACCTCACCCAGGAACTGTTCCAAAATTTTTATACCCGTCTAGTGTACTTAAAACTCACTGAAAAATCCGACTGCCAAAGAAGGGTTATGTTTTACTCACTTCTTTCGCTCACTCTCTTGGTGTTACGATTACCACCACCCCAAACAGGACGGCTCCTGCAAAGTAAGGGATTGACACCAGTAAATACATGAGTTTTACAATATCTCATCCCTAAAGAGGTAAAATAAAACCATGTCTTTTAAAGTAAGAAGCACGATTTTTTTCTGATTTTGTTACTTAAATCAATATTATTACCAACTATTATTTATTATTAACTACTAGTAGTAACATCGATAATTTCTTGTATATTGAAGGTTGTTAGAATAGTAATAAAAATTGGCCGTACTAAATTGTTAAAGTATCATAAACAATCATATGGCTGAAAGGACAATGCTCCAGTCCTTTACTCATTTATCTTCCCACTTTTCCGCTCCTACAATTCAATGCGCCTGAGTTGGCAATATTGCACTAACACTTCCGCAAGAAAACTCGTGGTGTCATGGCGAACTTTCATCTCGGCTCCGCAAAATAATTCATAACTCCAGAAAAACAGTGACTAGTGTGTGATAAAGTACTATAAACATATCAGGGACGTCCCAGACAACATTCAAATACAAATTCAGTGCAGCGCCAGTGGAACGAGCAGCGAAATTGCATCGTAAGTACCTACTCATTTCCATCGTTCCCCGTTGCACTTTCAGCCATTACCCCTATTTCAAATACAGTCCACATCGAAGCACATACCCATTCCACCATAGATGTATGGTAACATGCAGCCATACATCTAACTTCTACTAACAATAAGTATGTAGAAAGGCCATGAATCATTTTTATAAAAATAAGTCAAATATAAAAACCTTACGTAGGCTTGGAGGGTCTTTGCAAGATATTGGATTTGTCTCTACAACAGATAAGCGTGTTAGAGTCGAACGCCGAGTGCGAACAGAACGTCGGCCTGATACCACCTTGTCTGAAATCAACAAATACATTATTACCAACTCTGTTACTAGCTGTTCCAATTAATCCCGCCCCCTCCTTTCCTATACAGAACAACACGTGTCAGGCTGAGGTATCACCCTCACACAGTACAATCAATTTCATCAAGAACCAAGCGGTTCTGTGCTTCTTTTCTTTACCGCACCATAAAGACTTAAAATTCTTTACCAGCGCATGTTTCCTTTCTCCTACAGTCCCGGGTCCTTTAAGCGGGGCGTGAAAAATCATTCGATAAGGCCGTCAAGCTGAGGGCCACCACTGTAGCCCTATTGGTCAATGTGATAGTGACCTCCATTGCCGAGACTTTACCTTTAGCTTACTATCAGGTGAGGGGAAGTATGTCCACGTGACGAAAAGGAAACAAAAAAAAATGTATTTATTTTATATTTCTTTTATATTATGTATATTATATTATTATGTAGCTCTCTACTTCACAATCTCCTCTCGCAGGTCTGCTGGAAGACATTTCTTGTAGAAATAAGCAGAACCTCTGTACTCATCTTTCTACTTAATGAACTACTATGTGTACATAAATAAATAAATCATCATCATCATCATTCTCTGAACCTTTTTCCCAAATCAGTTGGGGTCGGCTTTCCAGTCTAACTGTGATGCGGCTGAACTTCGATATTTTCCGTGGAGCGACTGCCATCTGACCTCCACAACCAATGGTCATTATGACCAATGGCGATATCGAAGTTCCAAGTTAGACTGGTTGGACTTTTGTGGGCTCCAACTACCCGTAACGACTGCTATAGATGTTTGTACTGCAACCGGGACCGACGGCTTAACGTGTTCTCCGAGGCACTAATAAACCTGCGATAAATTCACATATAACTTCGAAAAGCATCGAAAAGTCATTGATGTGTGCCATGGTGAACCTGGGATCGAACCCGAGACCTCGTCTCAGCAGTCCATTACCCAAACCACTAGTCTACCGCGGCTACATAAATCTTATACTATATAATTCAAAGTCCTGACAGGCTGATTGACTGATTGACTGATTGACTGATTGACTGATTACAACGCACAGCCTAAACCGCTGGTCGTAGAGACTTGAAATTTGTAGGGAGTGTTTGTTTTGATGCGTAGAGGTGTACTAAGAAAGGATTTTTTAAAATTCGAACCCTAAAGCCCTAAAAAGGGCTAAAACGTGCTTTTCCCAGAACTCAAGAACGGCTGAACAGATTTTCATGATCTATGATTTGTTGGATTTGTCTCCGCCTCGAATAGCATATAACATAATTAAAAATATATGATTCATTCAGGAAAATTAGTAATAAAAAGAAAATTAGATGTTGCAAACGTTTTTATCGCCATCTATAATAGTTGTCATAGCAACAGGAACTAAAATTGACTTTGTCTAAATTTTCATAGAGTAATATCCTTTACTTCTTTACTTCTTTTTCCTCAAAAGTAAATAGAATATATTAATTTTTAGGGTTCAGTGCCTGATTAGGAAAAAAACCCTTATCTCTTCGTTATCCGTCTGTCTGTCTGTCAAGACCTCTTCTTAAGAACACGTAGAGGCATCAAGTTGAATTAGATCAAAGGAATGTTGCGGATAATGCTTGGCATTAAACGAAGCGTAATAGCCAAACTGTGGTCTCACCGACTAATAGGTTGCTTGACCTACCATCTCCCAGGCCTGCACTCATGGAGGACGGAGGTCGTTAAGTTACCTTCGGCGACATTAGTGAGTCACCTGCACCGCAATCGGAGAGTTTTAAGAAGCAGTACCTTATTTTGCGTGCGGAAATCCCCACGAATCTCTCCCCTCCTCTGGCCAGTAAGGACGTAATATCGGACTTGACCAACTAAAGTCGAACTCCATTTTGGGTCTACAGACGCCGAAGTTTAAGGTAACCCTTGACCCTGAGCTATCCAAGGCTTACTGATGGGCATGGCTGTTTTGGTAGGTTCCTGCATTGCGTAGGCAGGGTGCTGACGTTTGAATGCCACCATTGCCGGGGATGGTCCGTGGGCACACCACCTCTTCATACACTGGTAGACACACATGTCCTTGAAGCAGACGTCGGTAGGGTAAGCCTCATGGTGAGGGCCCTGGTGCCGACCATGGTCACCATAGAGAGTATGTGGAACGCTACCGCTTTTTTTGCGATGCAGTAATGCGCGCAGAAGTGGTGGTAGAAAAGCTACGGGAGAGATCTAGCACTCCCCCGGTGCCGATAAAGGCGCACCGGGCGGCGTAGTTCGCAGAACCATCTCCGTCCTCCGTGCGGTCCTAGGCTGACGGTCGAGGCTAACCGTCACCATAGCAGAAGCAAACCCAGGGTGGCAGGGTGTTATATTTCCACGGGCGCTTTTTTATAGAGATGGGGGATTTAGATTTCTAATAACACGTCGAGGTCTCCAGTGCTGGTGGCCGGAGCCGGTTGGGGTTTCTGGGATATCCTTTCTAGGACACACCTGATTCCTCGATCACACAGGCATTGGTAGGATTCCGACATACCAACCTCTCCGTTGGCTCCGTTGAGGTGAAGCCCGACGGGGCTTTTGAGCACGAAAAAAAGGGGTATTTACCTTTGGGCTAGAATTCAGATATTTTGCAGAAAGTAAAATCTTATAGCATAGGTACAGGTAAAAGTCCGGAAAGCGTAAATATTACCTACATCACTAAAAAAATGAATGCCTGTCAGTCAAGACAAGAAGCACTGCAACAAAGTTAAGTTCGCCCCCTTTTTTTATCGTGCGGAAATCCCCCTCAACCCAATTTTGTACGGAACCCTGCGTGCACGAGCCCAATTCGCACTTAACCGGTATTTATTAGTATATATATACTCTTTCTTATATACTCTTTCTTTACTTTCATGAACTTATTGAATGTTAAATCAGGTTGTCAAATGTCAATGTCTGTAGCAAGATTTTAATAATAAAAAAATCTGATTTTCGGATATAAATAATGTTCACTAATTTGAAATAGTGCATCGAATGTGAAAATGCAATGCAGCTATGATGAAAGGGTTTTTCAAAGGGCCTCTTCTAGGACTCCGCTACTGAACAATGAAAAAGGATAATGATGGTAAATGGACTGGCTTTGGCTGCAATGCATGGCACTGTACTTTGAAGGGTTTGATAGAACTTGAGATGAAATGAATACGTTTAGCTGCAACTACTGATTGCGAAGGAAGTAAGGGCAGTCCCTCAACTTAAAAAGACTTGGTGGCGATAGCCAACATTCACGCGGGCGGAGCCGCGCGCGGGTACGCTAGTAAATAAATAAATAAATAAAATCTAAAATGTTTTCTCACTCAAAGTCCCGCTTAGCCGATTCACACAGATACGCCTTCGTACATATGCCCGCCGTGAAAGAATACGAATCCTGACAAGATTCTCCTTCTATAAACATAAACACCATTATTAGTTTAGCAACTAATGGCACTTGCCACGGATTACTGACTATACGGAAGTTAAAGCCATGTTGCGTGGTGCCTGGATGCGGGCCGGAACCTCCACGCGGTGCACCCTTTCTTTATCGTGCGGAAATCCCCATGGATACCACCCCCGTCGGCCATCGGGGGTGGTTATGTCGGGATCGAACCGACTAAAACCGCATGCCATCTCGGGCCTTAATTACCGGGGTGTAAGGTTACCCAATGGGCATATCCCTCGCACCCCAGCTGACCTCGGGCCATCTACGGTTTTAAGATGGCCCCCTCGACCCCCCGAAAGGGAGGGTGGTGCGAGCATCGCGCCACTTCGCTGACGGTGGGGTGTAGGGTGACAGGCGGCCGTCCTGTCACCTAACCGTCGGCGCGCAGACAATCAGCTCGCCGCCGATGGCCGACGGGGGTGGTATCCATGGGGATTTCCGCACGATAAAAAAAGGTGGGCCATGTGCTTGTCTGCCTCCTAAATAATATAAAAAAGGGTCTCACCGCGCTGTCCGCTGACTGCTGCCACGAGGACCAGACAAAGTCCAATGACATACATGTTGAATTCTTCACATGAAGTGATTTGCCCGCATCGAGGTTGATACCTACAAAGATAGCGCTAATTGAAAAGGATTGAGGAAAATATAAAAACCCGACTTTGAAGGTCGTATTATTGTAAAATTAACATTATGGGTAAACCAAATCTATCTATAACTACATAATAATAAAATGGTAATGGTGATTCCGATATAAACACACCCGATGGCCTAGGGGGTAGGGTATCTGTGGGGATTTCCGCACGATAAAAGAAAAGGATACTCCTAATCCAAGCAATTTAGCTTAGGAAGGGTTAGGGGGAATACTAGTAGGTACCTAATTTCGTTTACTACATAATATAACAAAAACAATTATACACTCATCATTCTCTGAACCTTTTCCCAACTCAGTTGGGGTCGGCTTTCCAGTCTCACTGTGATGCGGCTGAACTTCGATATTTTCCGTGGAGCGACTGCCATCTGACCTCCACAACCAATGGTCCAATGACCAGTGGCGATATCGAAGTTCCAAGTTAGACTGGTTGGACTTTTGTGGGCTCCAACTACCCGTAACGACTGCCATAGATGTTTGTATGGCAACCGGGACCGACGGCTTAACGTGCTCTCCGAGGCACTAATAAACCTGCGATAAATACACACATAACTTCGAAAAGCATCGAAAAGTCATTGGTGTGTGCCATGGTGAACCTGGGATCGAACCCGAGACCTCGTCTCAGCAGTCCATTACCCAAACCACTAGGCTACCGCGGCTGGTCAAAACCAATTATACACTACACAACATAAAAAAACTAATTTTGAATAATAAAAAACTTAAATTATTACATTTTTGAAGCAAGAATCCCAAAATTTAACAGCAAGGTCTTTCAAAAGTTGTATCCGGAAACTGTATTTAAATATGTTTAGCTAAATCACAAAAATACGACTCAAAACTTTCATTTTCAATTTGGAGATCCACCTCCATAGCATCTCCATCTCCAAGTTACGAAGGGTCTGGTTGAAAATCAGCGCTAGGCACCTGTCTGACAACGGGCCGGACAGGGGTCCGTGCCGTAGATAAATGTTGAAACACTTGTTGCGCGAGTCCGTCGCATAACTGACCGGTTTTTGTAAAAAAAAAGAACACTAGTATTTCCCCTTTTCTTTTTTCCAAGCGGAAAACCCCACGGACACGTCGTCGCCACGGGGGTGGTTATGTCGGAATTGAACCGACTAAAACCGCATGCCGTCTCGGGTCTTAATTCCCGGGGTGTAAGTTTACCTAATAGGCATATCCCTCGCACCCCAGCTGACCCCGGGCAATCTACGGTTTTACGATGGGTCCCTCGACCGGCTCGACCCCCAAAGGGCGGTGGGGCGAGCATCGCGCCACTTCACCGATGGTGGGGTGTAGGGTGATAGGCGGTCGTCCTGTCACCCAACAGTCGGCGTGCGGACAATCAGCTCGCCCCCCGCTCGCTCCCCACTGTGCCCTCTGCTAGCCAGAGGGACAGGTGGAGAACCTCGAAGCAGCCCTCTAGAGGGCCACTCCCCCTCCGGCCGGATTAGTCGCAGGCAGCAGCGTCAGGCAGGCGCTGCTCGCCTCCATTGCTTGGGTACACTGCGTGGTGGTTCCGGCCCGCACCCCACCCCAACTTACCCGGGCCATCTCTGACTTCGAGATGACTCCCTCGTGAAATTGCACGTGTTAGCAATATCTAGGGCATGTACCTATGTCCAGATAACTCATTCAGAGTATTCCCCCTTTAAGGGACTGGTCACGGGTTCAAGTCCCGTAGCACAAGTTAGCATACTCATTGCTTCATTCGTTCATTGAACTAACCTGTTATGTAAGGTCACACCGGTCGGACTTCAACTATAAAATCTATTCCTAGGGAACCGGATAGTTGTGTGATCATACCTGGATCATACGTATACTACACACAGATAAACAAACGCTTCGCATGTTGCACAGTTAGGTGAATTATGGTTGGAATTTTATTATTTTACAAGCTGTTGCCCGTGGCTCCGCCCGCGTGGATGTCGAAATCCGTTTCAAAAACTATCCTATCTCTCAAGTTGGATCGAACTGCACATGGTGTGCGAATTTTATTATAATCGGTTAAGTGGTTTAGGAGTCCATTGAGGACAAACATTGTGACACGAGATTTATATATATTAAGACTATATTGTATTCTAGCTTCCGCCCGCGGCTTCGCCCGCGTGGAGGTTGGTATCGCCACCAAGTTTACTTATAGTGTGAAGCTAGCTTATTAGCATGGTTTAACATAATAACAACATTCAAATATGCGTCGTTAGATTATACGTTGTTACAGAATGCGTTGAAGGAATAAAGGTACACTGCTCGTTCCCCGTAAGTGATAGCGTGATAACATGTAGCCTATGTGTTGACCCGACTTCTTAATAATATTCGTGCTAAATTTGAAGTAAATCGATACAGTACTTTGTGAGTTTATCCCGGACATACAGATAAACAGACAAAAAAATCTAAAAACTATAATATATAATTACTAGCTGTTGCCCGCGGCTCCGCCCGCGTGGATGTCGAAATCCGTTTCAAAAACTATCCTATCTCTCAAGTTGGATCAAACTGCACATGGTGTGCGAATTTTATTATAATCGGTTAAGTGGTTTAGGAGTCCATTGAGGACAAACATTGTGACACGAGATTTATATAATATTAAGATTTGGCTTTGTACCTATCGATTGTAGATCCCGCCCCAAGTATTCCTTTAAAAAAATATTTTTGTGTTCAGAATCGTTCATTTAACATAACCCAAGTATGTCCAATGTACAGCCTAGCTAACTATACAATTTTATAATAGTACCTATAGAAAAAATTTGCGTATAGGTACATTTTGAACGCATTTCATCCAGGAATCTTACGCATTTGATCACAATCGGCTGATTAGAACAGGAGACCTAGTCAAAAACGCGAAAATCGACGTCCACTTGGGCAGAGCCGCGGGCATAAGCTAGTTTTATTAAAAAAATATCTATAACTCACCTATCGTAACAACTAATTTGCGACAAACACACACTGTGAAGCTAGAACACGTTTATCCTTGTCCGAGGTTGGCATCAGACTGGTCTCAAAACCGGCTCGCTGTCTGCCAAATGACATTAAAAAAACTTAAGCGTAACACTCACTTGCGAATTTGTGAAGAATAATTTTTTTTTTATATCGCGCCTCGGAGAGCACGTTAAGCCGTCGGTCCCGGTTGCCATACAAACATATCTATGGCAGTCGTTACGGGTAGTTGGAGCCCTAAAAATCCCAACAACAACGGTCTAGCTGCAATGCTTCGATATCGCCTAATGTCGCCATTGGGTTGTGAAGGTCAGATGGCAGTCGCTTCACGGAAAATATCGAGGTCCAGTCAAATCCGCAGTTAAGACTGGTAAAGCGGACCCCAGACTCCGAGGTGAAAGCTTTGGATGCGACTGGGATTAACGCTAGGTTGAAGGTTGATGAGATTTGTTTTTTATATCAGTCACGTCAATATGACTTCACCTCGCGTGATGGTAAGCTAAAGGTAACGTCTCAGGAAGGGGACCCCATAACAAACACCGACAGTGCCATAATAGTGGCCCTCAACTTGACGGCCTCATCAAATGCTTTTTCACACAATATTCGAGTTTTTGGAATGTTCTTTGAAAGGAATGAATTCTTTACGAGCGTATGTGTTTCCTTCCTCCTATAGTCCCGGGGCCTTTAAACGGGGCGTGAAAAAGCATTTGATGAGGCCGTCACTCCGACGCAACGGGGTTGGAGGGGAGGATTGGGGAGATTGGGGAGGGGGGAGGTTGTGACCTCTGGCGACCCTATTTACCGTCGAGAACCCAACACGATGTTTATGATGGGCGGTTTTCTATAGGGATACTACCCCAGTCGGACTGCTCAGTTCAGACAGGTAATACCGTCGTGTCTTAACTCCTACCCCAGCGATCAGTGTATAGACTGCCTTACCCGAGAACAGTGTACAGCAGTAAGGAGTAATATTATTCATACACGCGTCATCGCGCTACTACTTCCAGTAGTTTTCCGGTTTGGTTAGAAAACAAAATAATGGCTTTATAAATGCCATTTATTTGGCAAAAGTTTTGTCAGTGTAGGCGTCTAAGAATATAACTTGACTAGCTGACCCACTCCGGCTTCGCCCGTGGCGTATTTCGAACCCCGATGCACCCTATTTAACTCACATAATATGCTCATAATTTATCAGTTTGCCTAAAATGTATGGGAATCTACCGAAATTGTTCACATTTATGATTATTGCTCCGCTCCCTTGGGCAGTAGCGTGATGATATTCAGCCTATGACATTCACGGATAATGTGGCTTTCTATTGGTGAAATAATTTTTAAAATCGGTTCCGAGATTACCCCTTACAATTTAACAAATATACAAAACCACAAACTTTACTTCTTTATAATATTAGTATAGATGAAAAAGTGTTTAAATAATTTAGAAATTAAAAAACCCGACTGCGTAAAAAAAAACTAAAAAGAAAAAAAACAAGCACTCAGATGTCCGGTGGTCTAGAAACATAACAACTTAACAGTCGGGATCCACTATTCAACAGCCAATCTTATTTTTCAATGGATCCCGACTGTTAAGTTGTTATGTTTCTAGACCACCGGACATCTGAGTGCTTGTTTTTTTTCTTTTTAGTTTTTTTTTACGCAGTCGGGTTTTTTAATTTCTAAATTATATTTTTTTATTTTATACTTTTTAGTTATAAGTGTCCTAGCCAGCTATTTACCCGATTGGACTTTCTACTGTCTAATAAAAACCTATGAACTGTTGTTACGCAACTTTAAATCGCTATAGATCCTAAATGGTCAATGGAATCGAAAAATGTTGAAAGGAAGCTAAAAATGATTTTTAAATACATATTCAACGATACCCCACTTGACATAGTTTGCTGACTTTCATTTTTTTAATTTTCACAATACGGCGGCCAGTAGTCGCCATATTGAATTTTCACTGACGTCATGTCTTTAGTGACACTCGCCGGACTAAGAGGAATCGATTGACGTGTGAATCATGAAAATCGGCGCAGTCGTTTGGTCTGTATAGTGCTTCAAAGGAACATACAAACATACATACATACATACATACATAGGCTGTTAAACACATTACCACTCCTTTGCGTTGCGCAGTCGGGTAAAAAACAAAACCCCTATTTTTTGAAGTCGGTCAACCCGGTGGAGTAAATGAAAAAAAATCTCTCCTTATGGCTAGGTGGATGGAGAACACTGATCTGTATTATACCTAACACTGGAAGTGGATATCAAAAAGCCCTCTTCATTCTCGCCATTGTGGCGCTGAATGCAGTAGCGTTGGTTCAGAGAACTAAAATTAGTGATGTGCCAAACTTTCTTAATGTGACGCGTATCGATAGATTCAGCTAGTAAATAATAAAAAAATGAACAGTTTAATAAATATATTTATTGTGTTTTCAAGAAGGAGTTGAGTGAGGCGATGTATTGCTTGCGCGAGGCCTGCAGGTTCAGTTGCCAGAAGTAGGAGAGGTTGGACACGTCGGCCAGCTCCTCCGGGGAGAGGCCCAGCGGCGGCCGCGTCCACTCCTGGAGGTGCTGACATATCTGTAACGATGGACATTACGATAAATTATTTTATCTATATCTACAAAAATGAATCGCAAAAGTGTCTGTAAGCGCATAACTCAACAACGCTTGGATCTATTTGGCCAATTCTTTTTTATAAATGTTCGTTGAAGTCCAAGGATAGTTTTTATGGCGGAAAAAATTATTAATTCACGAAATATAGTAATATTAAGAAAAAAATATTCGTAAGAAAGCCTGAACGCCATCTATATTGGTTGTCATGGCGATGGGAACTAAAAGTGCCTTGTGTAAATTTTCATTGTCTTAGAGTAATAAAATCTTTGTTTCTTTTTGCTCAAACACAAAGTTTACCTGATTACGAAAAAAATATCGGGTCATTTACAGTTTTAATGGTGCCCTCGGGTGTAGTAACCACGGTGTCCTCATCTAATTCAAATAATAAGGCAACTAACATATCTTGATTGTAAGGTGGAACGAAGTTTGCCGGGAAAGCTAGTACTTTTAACAAAACTGTAGAGAGGATTATAAAGCTGAAGAGTTTGTTTGAACGCGACGGTATCTCCCGTCCGAACTGAGCAGTCCGACTGGGGTAGTACCTCTGCCCTACAGAACACCGCCCCATAATAACCATCGTGTTGTGTTCCCCAAGGTAAGTAGGGTAGCCAGAGCTCACTGTACCCTACCCTTCCCTGAACCTAGCCTCCCCACCCTTTCCTACCCCCGCCCTTTCCCTTAAGATTCAGCAGCGCGTAGGTGACGCCCCTGGTGTTGCACACATCCATAGGCCACGGTGACCGCTTACCATCAGGTGTAGGTGTGAATAACTCATTTATCGAGAAAGTTCCCGATGGACGCAAAAACTACTGAACGGATTTTGATGCGGTTTTTTTATTTGAAAAGTATTGGTAAGAATTAAAATTTTATCTCTTGAGATATAGTCAAAAAACACGAAAACCGTCATCCACGGTTGTCCCGGGCCATCTCCGGTTTCGAGATGACCCCTTCGGATTTGGAAACTACGGTATCCCCGTCATGACCCCCGGAAAAGGGAGGAGGGACCTTTGTCCAACACAGGAACAAACCAGTAAAGATATTCTACTCACCAACATAGCCATGTCTCTGTTTTTGGATGGGTAGTAGACCGCGGCGTCCCGTTGGATACCCTCGGTCAGGTCCATACCCAGGAGCACGGCCACGGAGCACCCCTCACGGGCCAGGGCTTCGCTCACGGCCGGCAGCGCTCCAGGCTTTTTGAGGAACTCCTGCAATACAGTTAGTTGGAATGAGGGAGACCCAGGGACTTCGGCCCGCCGTAATAGACAGTCCCATAATCTGTCAGTGATGCGTGGCAGCACAGAATCCCCCCCCCCCATCCTCGCCTTCTTGAAAGGATAGCTTAGATTAGTGTTGCCGATTGATAGTTGTTTATCGATAGTTAATCGATAGTCTATCGATAGCCAACAAATCACTCAACTATCGACAGCTCACAACGAGGCATTTCTATTGAATGACTGCAATACTGTCGATAGTATTGTTGCTCGTAAATAACAAACTCGATCGTAAATAACGAATATCGATAATCCAGAACTATCGATACTATCGATAGTTCTGGATTATCGATAGTCTGCGACGAACAATACTATCGATACTATTGATAGTCGAGTGTTGCACACGTCCATAGGCCAAGGAACCGCTTCCCGTCAGGTGGGCCGTGCGCTTGTCTGCCACCTAAGTTAAAAAAAAAACCGCCACGATTTCTAAACGCGTTCCGTTCTTAGATTTTATAGGTCCATGTTTGTACCTTGACGAGGAATGGAAAACTCGGTACAAGTATATAGCTGACGACTTTGACGTCCTTCTTGAGCAGCTGGGCGGGGTTCAGCCTGGAGACGTCACTCCTGGCTGCCACCAAACTGTCCAGTACTCGTTCCCTGGAACACCAAATCATACTTATAATAAAACTGTAGAGAGGTCAATTCTTCAACCTAGCGTTAATCCCAGTCGCATCCAAAGCTTTCACCTCGGAGTCTGGGGTCCGCTTTACCAGTCTTAACTGCGGATTTGGCTGGACCTGGATATTTTCCGTGAAGCGACTGCCATCTGACATTCACAACCCAATGGTGACATTAGGCGATATCAAAGCATTGCAGCTAGACCGTTGTTGTTGGACTTTTTAGGGTTCCAACTACCCGTAACGAATGCCATAGATGTTTGTATGGCAACCGGGACCGACGGCTTAACGTGCTCTCCGAGGCACAACCAGACCAATGCAAATACCCCCCGGCTTGACCCGGGCCATGTCCGGATTCGAGGTGACCCCCTCGGGTTTGGGAATCACGGTGTTCCCGTCATGACCCCGGAGGGGAGGGGGGCGCCGCCGCCTCGGCCTGCTTCTGCTAGGGTGACAGACGGCATCCACCCGTCTACCCGAAACCCGCGACCCCAGTGTAGCAATCGAATGCACTACCGCTACGCCACAAGGTGTTCAGAGGAATGAAAAGTATATTCACCGTTCCCCTGTGTAGTCACTGGGCTTCAGCAAACTTTCTAGAAATTGTATAATCTCTTCGTCATGTGGTCTCGCCTTGTTGACCTCTTTAGAAAAATTCACTGTGTCCAAAATAATGGTGGCTGTAAAAAAAAACAAAAAGTATTCGTATCATACGTCACATAATTCCTTTGTGTGTATTAGATAATGATGAACATGATGATGATGATGATGATGATGATGATGATGATGATGATGATGACAATGTAGATGATGATAAATATGGTGGAGATGATGAAGATAATGACGATGATGAACATGAAGATGATGAAGACGACGACGATGAACATGAAGATGATGAAGACGATGATGATGAACATGAAGATGATGATGATGAACATGAAAATGATGAAGACGATGATGATGAACATGAAGATGATGATGATGATGATGATGATGATGATAGTGGTGGTGATATTGATGATAATGAACATGATGAGGATGATAAAGATGATGATAATGATGATGTTGATGACGAAGATGAAGATGATGAAATATTGATGCAGACAGCTATTAAACTCACCATACAACAGTTTACTGCAAGTCGGGTAAGCGTTGAAGAAGTCCACGTCCTTGGCCACAAGACAGCTGAGGTTCTTGATTCTCTGAGCGACGAGCGTGCAGCAGGACCCGACCGTCTCTATCGTAGACCGGGTATCATCTTTGTAAGGCCAGTCGGACTTCTCTAGTGGCCTGACAAATTAATTTTTATTACCAACTAGCCTTTTATTTATCGTGCGGAAATCCCCATGGATACCACCCCCGTCGGCCATCAGGGGTGGTTATGTTGGGATCGAACCGACTAAAACCGCTCACCATCTCGGGTCCCAATAGGTCGGTACCCAATAGGCATATCCCTCGCACCCCAGCTGACCCCGGGCCATCTACGGTTTTAAGATAGCCCCCTCGACCCCCCGAAAGGGAGGGTGGGGCGAGCATCGCGCCACTTCGCCGACGGTGGGGTGTAGGACGGCCGCCTGTCACCCAACCGTCGGCGCGCGGACAATCAGCTCGCCCCCCGCTCGCTCCCCACTGGTCCCTCTGCTAGTCAGAAGGACACGTGGAGAGCCTCGGAGCAGCCCTCTAGAGGCCCACCCGGCCGGATTGGCCGCAGGCAGCAGTGTCTCCCGTGGCGAGTGGGAGGCGCTGCCCGCCTCCGTTGCCCGGGTGCACCACGTGGAGGTTCCGGCCCGCACCCTATTACCAACTACCCTATGTTCTTTTTATTAAATGCTTTTATTTATTCTACGTTTACAGGCCGTCCTGTCACCCCCGCCACTGTGCCCTCTGCTAATCAGAGGGACATGTAAAGAGCCTAGGAATAACTGAACACTCTAAAGGGCTACTCCCACGACAGCCGATATTTGCCGCAGGTAGAAGTGACTCCCCTGCGAGTGAGAGCCGCTATAAAAGCACCCAAAGTGTAGAAACATACCTATGGTCAATGATTTCGCTGACAAGCGGTACCAGAAATTGGTCTCTCTTGGCCAGCACATGGTGGTCTACTAATACCACTTTCGTTCTTGTCCGGCTGATCAATGCTTGTAAGTCATGGTCATCTCTGAAACAAAATAATTATATTCAATGAAAGGAGATGTTTCACAAATGTATGGACCTTGGGCCCGATAATTGTACACTACTTAGAAAAATAGCTAGGCAATGTAGTTTTCATTTTTCACTATTCAATTCTTATAGTATTGCCTCGTATTATGGGCGGAATCTAACTAAATAAACACTTTCTTGCAACACAACGAACATGGCAGACTAAAACTATAAAAATGTACTCATATATTTTATTAATTTATGCCCTTTTCGGAGGCGAAGAAATATAATTGTATTTTTGCCAATAACCGGTATTATTTCTCTTTTTTTCTTAGGGGGCCCACAAAATGAAACATCTTTAAAGCAATTGGTATGCTAACTATTTCTAATGATTTTTGATTGGAAAAAATCCTTCCCCCCCCGGCCCCCTCCCATCAGTTGGGCTGTAGCTTGCCACCAAAAAACCTCCCGCCCTTTATAAGGCACCGCTTCCCATCAGGTGGGCCATTGTTTACCATCAAAAAAAACTCTCTCGCCTCCCACCCCTTATAAGGCAACCGACTTACCTAAATATCATATTACTCTCAGATATTCCATTCTTTCGCAATAGGTACGCCACTTCAGTCTTGATTTCATAATCCGATCGGTCAACATTCAACATAGGTAGAAATATATCGTCCTTCACGGCCCCCGGCCGGGCCTCTCGGGTACACACTTTACATTTAATCTGGTTATATTGCCAGTTCAAAAATACCGCGTACACTATAGAGCTGACTGACGAATCTAGGTCACAACTTTCGTTGCCTAGTACAATTGTTAGTTCGTTATAGTTTTGAGTATTCTGAAAACAAAATGTTTGAAAAACTTCGCAAAAAATAGTATGTATATTGGTATTCTAGAATGTTTGCATTGGTCTGGGTATTTCTGTGCATTAGAGAGAACACTAAATGGTTAGTTCCAGTTACCACACGAATATCTATGGCAGTTGTTACCCTAAGAAATCCAACAACTAGTCTTACTACAGAACTTTGATAACTGGGGTAGGCAGACTACATGTTATCACACACCTTTCACTTCTACTTTTATAACTCGCCGGTACCATGCTTTAAAATATAAGGTATGGCATTCCAGAGACACAGCGTTCACACGGCGATCATTTCCCTCGCACTGCGGCTAATATTCCTAACATTTTTCATGTGAAAAGAACGACAATTTAAATGGTTTATATATATTTTTGAATAGATTGGTGACTAAAACTTGCATGCTGCATTTGGTAGCTACGTATGGTGAGATATTACAAAAATACAACATCTTTTGAAACCTGTACATAGCAATCGCTCCTGGAATGGCAGACCTTATTTCTTAGACCATGGCCGCTACTATAGGCAATCATTTTCTAGTACCTATTAGCTGTAATCATGTAGTTGGTATTGCACATGATGGACACGAGCATGGAGGGGGATGTCTTGCTGGGCTGGGACGTCGACATGAGCGTGTACTTGAAATCGAGCTTAGAATTATAGCGAACACTAATATCACAAAAATTACCAATTTTGTCAAAGTTGTAATGAAATATTCGTCCATTTTGCTGTAACAATTATTGGTTATGTGTCAATATGTAGATGGAAAATAGAATTTCAGTAGATTTAACCCATTTTTTTGTTATGAAATTTTTTGCTTACTAAAACGCCAAAAATTTTGACGTTTTGAAAAAGAAAAGAAAAATACATAAACGTCAAAGTCAGAATATTTTTTTATTTATGTTTTGGTTATCGGTCTTTTGTCTACCCAATAGAAGAAGGTTTTCTGTTGAGTAGCCAGCAATTCTGTCACCTGATAGCCCACGCTATAAACAAGGATATTTTATTTATAATGTTCTTGTAGTCCACCATCAAAGTCAACTCTGCGCATTATCTCCATTAATATCGAAGGTTTTTCGCCAGACAAGAGAGAAATACCTCGCAGACAACCCACCGAAATGCTAGCCAGAGCCCAGAGTAGACAACCTCAGACCACAGAACATGTTTTTCTTTGTTCTGGGGAGCAGACCATACATTCTTATGCCATCGATACGATGGAAGAAGTATGATAATTGATATTAGGAAGGCTTAATCAAAACTGTTGTATAAATGTTGTTTAAGATTTTTAATTATTAATTTTCCAAGCGCGCCAACTACAGTCCATTACTTGATATTGCTCATGTCAGTCTTGAAATTTCATTTAGAATGGACATCTTGGATCTGTGAAAGATAAAAAAACATAATGACTCTCTCAGAAACTAACAGAACCGTTTCATACGGTACCTACTGCGGGGTTAACATCAGTTAACATCCTTTTGGACCCTTGACACCAGACCACATCGGTGCCCGCTTGGGTTCAAACTGGTTTAGACCAGTTCGAAAGCGGATAGTTAGGGCTTGCGTAGACGAGGGATTTTTGTCCGCGGACTTTTTTGTCCTCCAAAATATGTCGCTTATCTATGTTAGAGGACAAAGTAGTCCGCGGACAAAAATCCCTCGTCTGTACAGGCTATTAAGGCGTGTATCGATAGCAATATGAGATATCGGACGTTTAGGATCTGCATTGCGTTCAGCGTTCAGACACGCGTGTGCATCGTACACTTGAAGGATTAGGTACGCACCAAGTCTCCTCAGCAGCCCTAATGAACGACACTTGATAAAACTTAGTACTTTGTCATCTCCGCTCTTCTCTATCGCCTTTCCGCTTGCCAGAACACCCGCGTTCGCTATATATGGAGCTGACTGTATACAAGGGGACCTGGACACCAGCTCCATGACTGAAAAAGTAAAAATCAGGGAAAAAATAAGCACACAGTCACCGTCTATGCGTTCAACCTTCTACTCACAATCCTGGGTCTATTATACGGGGCGTGAATAAGCATCTGATGAGGGCATTGAGCTGAAGGCCAATATTGTAGCCGTACAGGGCCTCGATTCTGCTAAAGGCAAACCACTGTAATACTACTGATACTCTAAAAAATGCCATTTAATTGTAGACTTTATTGTTATCATTTTAAAGTCTAAAATTAAATAATATTTTGTAGAGCGAATGAAGAAGTTAATTTTCATTTGATTTTAGACTTTAACTGTATAATGGTAAAGTTAGTCTATAATTAAATAGTACTTTTTAGAGTGTCTGTGGTCAGGAATGATTCATAATTCCCATAATGTTTTAAATAGGAACTATTTATAATAATTCCTAATCTTATATATAATCTTATAAATAATATAATTTTATGTAATTGACAACATCTTCTATCTACCTGTGACAAACAATAATTAAATGAATTTGAATTTGAATTTGAATTTGAATTTAAGACTTCGTAGTGAAATTTTATATTATTATCTCCATCCCGGCATGGCACCTAACTTAATTGCAACGGTTCTAAGATAGCCCGGGGTCAGCTGGGGTATGAGGATATGCCTATTGGGTAATCTTACACCCGATTAAGACCCGAGACGGCGTGCTGTTTTAGTCGGTTCGATCCCGTCATAACCACCCCCGATGGCCGACGGGGGTGGTTGGAGATTTCCGCACGATAAAAAAAGGGCCAACGCTGTGGTGAAAACTTACTTTCGTCCGAATGCTTGCAGCTGAACATCCTCATGTGGCAGCTTGACACGAACGTCTTGTAAACCCCGTGCTGACATTTGCCGCAGACCATTTGGATTCGCATCGGACATGATTGTGGACACATCTCACCTTTGTCGTCAGCTGTGGACCAACATCATATCATACAACTTATAAATACAAGCCAACATCATCATTCTCTGAACCTTCTCCCAACTCAGTTGGGGTCGGCTTTCCAGTCCAACTGTGATGCGGCTGAACTTCGATATTTTCCGTGGAGCGACTGCCATCTGACCTCCACAACCAATGGTCATTATGATCAATGGCAATATCGAAGTTCCAAGTGAGACTGGTTGAACTTTTGTGGGAATGACCGCGACGTTCTCTTATTTGTACGATTATAGGGTTGTATTTGTCCGCGCAATATCATGTCACTTGTCAGACAAACGCGGGCTAAATGCGATCTAATGATAGTAATAATAAGAGTGCGTCGCGGTCATTTTGACCGCCCCGCACCTCCGTCTGCTTATCACCTTAAGATTCACGTTGAAAGTAGTGTGAGGAGTGAGTGATTTTATACTTGTTCTTACCTGAACCAGTGGTTTCCTCTGAAAAACAAGAAAATATGTTTTCAATCACATTATTATTCTAAACGCAAACCAAACCCCTCCTTTGTACCCCAGCTGAGTCCGGGCCATGGAGCTATTAGGTATAAAGGTCCATGCCATCTGTGGTTTTAAGATGGCCCTCTCGAACCCCAGAAAGGGTAGTGGGGTGCCGCCTCACTGACAGTGGGGTGTAGGGTGACAGGCGGCCGTCCTCACCCCCCTATCTGCGCTTAGTGAACCGCCCCAGTTACTTCAAGCGTTTTTAAGAAAAATAAAATGGTTTCTCTTACTCTTGCGACTGTCTATGGTTTCTTTGGAGAACAGAGGGAACAAATTAGGATCTTGGTTTCCTAGTAGTTTTGCGACGCCATTGTTAATTGGGACTGAAAAAAAAAACAAATTAATTTTAATTTTCCACGGAAAATATCGAAGTTCAGCCGCATCACAGTTAGACTGGAAAGCCGACCCCAACTGAGTTAGGAAAAAGGTTCTGAGAATGTTGACCCTTTCTTTTTTCCTTCGTGTAGGTAAATCCCCACGGAACTTAAAGCGCGGGCCACACTGCCAGCTAACGGAAGGAGCGGGCGGAGCAGACGACATCGTTTCACCTCTTTTCATACTGGGCTCACACCACCAACTAAATATATCGGACACGTCAAAAATACTTCACCTCGCCTGATGGTAAGCTAAAAATTTCATTTCATTCATCAATTTCAAAAAGATGTAAATTACGTTGCACTATTTTGAAAAATAAAGAAATTGAAATTGAAATTGAAAAAGGTAAAGTGTCAGGACTGGGGTCAACACTACCGGCCCTCAGCTTGACGGCCTCATTAAATGCTTTTTCACGCCCCGCATAAGCATAATAAAAGCACTCCTATAAAGGACCCGGGACTATAGGAGGAAGGAAACACATGCGCTGGTAAAGAGTTCAAAGTCTTTATGATGCGGCAAAGAAAAGAGGCACTGAACCGATTGGTTCTTGGTGAAATTGATTGCACTGTGTAAGGGTGATACCTCAGCCTAGCACGTGTAGTTCTGTATAGGAGACTAAAAAAAAAATATTTTGTCTCTACTCACTGTATCCTCCATACGCCATGTTTATGCTAACACCTGCGCCACCATTTCCAACTAAAAAATAATAATACCGAAACCAATGAAATCATACAAGGGAGTATTTTTTCTTAACCAGTTAAGAAAACATACAGAAAGGTGTTTTTTCTTAACCAGTTAAGAAAAAACAGTTATGAAAGTGGCCGAAACCATATGTTCAAGCACACTATATTTTAAACATATTCTATAAAACCTATGACTCGTTGAAGACGAGACTGTGTTGCAATAAATTATGTAAAATAAGTTCCTTTTAAATTAAACGTTTTTATGCAATAAAACCGGCCATATTGGATTTTTTTTTCACAGTGAAATATATTCTACTATACTATGCGATTCAGGTAAGTTGATAACTGTCATAATGACATTTTGATTCCCGTTGCTTACTTCATTGCATAAAGTAAGGTCAGCAAATACATTTTTTTACATCACTATTCCATCTGAGATAAGTACATACAATGATAAATTACGAAATAAACTATCGGTTCTTTTTTATATTTATTTATTTTTAATCGGGCGGTAACACTTCGAAGCCGCTTATTTTATCCTTTGCACTGTTATCGGAGCCGCACGAACAATTTCACGTGCTCGTGAATGTTCCACTGTGCCTTCCCTACTCATTTTAATCAAATTTAACTGTACCTAACAAAATAAACTTATCAAAACAATAACAAAAGTCTTTATCAAACACAATGTAACAACAAAAGTCAACAAGGACGCAACAAAATGGAGAAAATCGGAAATATATATCAATGGCTTTGGAAGCGTAGCTAGCGGCACACTATGACACCAATCAATTATGAACTATTATTATAAACTATTACTAAGAAAATATGTTATGTATTTAAGGAAAAAAAATAAAAATCAAGTCGTTGTTACCATAACAGGTATGAACCTATCCGACGCGCCGTGAAAATTTTGTTGCTAGCTGTACAATTTTGACGAGTACGGAATGAAGTTGGTGTCAACGCGATTATCTTCTTACTTGAATCGCATAGTACTCCGATTTTTAATTCTAGGCAAGAAAATGACATTTGCAGTGTTGCAGGTTTTTTGTATCAAATAAATAGTGATGTGGTTGAATCAAGTTTTCCAATTATAAGTTAGTCGTAGTCGAGATTATAATTCTTTTATTAAATATATAAATATTTTTTTATACAAATAAAAATATGTAATTTACGGTAATTAAACAGAAAACATACACAGTAATTATTTAAATCTATATCACTACATAGTATAAAACAAAGTCGCCTTTTCTGTCCCTATATCCCTATGTGCGCTTAAATCTTCAAAACTACGCAACGGATTTTGATGCGGTTTTTTCCAATAGATAGAGTGATTCAAGAGGAAGGTTTATATGTATAATACATGCATCATATACTAAGGCAACATTGCTAATTTTAGAGGTTTCTAACGTGATGTCGTAAATTAACCTATTTTTTTGGGCTTATTTAGTAATTTAGCAAAAACGCTGCCTAAACCCTACGAGTTAGATCAAATTAATGTACTACAGTATTGTACACCATAAAAAGGTCTACAAAAAAGTCCGTGATGGTACCTATATGTTTATCTTTTAGGGATAACCCACATTAACCATTTTTATTGTTTACTTTTTACGTGAAAAAATGTCTTATTTACGAAGCTATTTTAAGCAATACGGCATTAATCCTTATCGAATTAAGTACCTTAAATACAGTGTGCAATTAATATAGATCAATATGGTTCCTTACAGCATGTAAATTAAACAAATATTTTCGGAGATATTACAAATTTAAAATTTGCGTTTGCGGCGGGCGGTACCGGTCGGACGGGGCAGTGCGGGGAGGCATGCCCGTGCAAAGTTGGAGCGGGCTGCTATGTTTTTATATACAACGTTCATAGTTTTTCTGTAGTGTATTTAATTTAGTATCAGCATTGCACCCGTGCGAAGCCGGGGCGGGTCGCTAGTATTATATAAAATCAATTGCTGTTTGTTAGTCTCGCTAAAACTAGAGAACGGCTGGACCGATTTGGCTGAAAATTGATGGGGAGGTAGCTTAGAACTAGAAGAAGGACATAGGATACTTTTTATCCTGCCACGGGGACAAAGTATGCCAAGGGCGAAGCCGCGGGACACAGCTAGTATTCTATAAAAAAGATTTCCGTCGTGTAATGTACTAGGCGAGCATAAACTGCAAAGAGGTTTATTCACTGATAAAAATAAAGAATGACTAACGGCCGGTTTCTGAAAGGGCTGTCAAATCATTGATCAACTAACACTGCTGTTAATTAAACATAGATGTCAAATCAATTTGAGTTTCTAGAACGTTGATCAGACCAAAATTAACTAATCTATGATTATTTTGATTTGACATGCGGTTTGTTTTATATTGTGGCCACACTGCTCATTGTTGTTCATTAGTTCATTCTTATCAGTCGAAAATGACAATATGCCTGGTTCCAAAGCGGAAAAAAAAAATTACGGACTGTCATTGCTGACAAAATACTCGGAGTGCGAATTTCAAATAACAACTCTCAAGTTCAAGTTTACCTAAGTTTACCTATATTCTCAAGTACATATTTTCTAACAACTCTGAAGTTCAAGTTTTAAATTTACCTACCTATATTCTCAAGTTTATATTTTCCGTATCCCGTATCCCGTATTTAAAATAAAACAAGAAACAATAATAAGCTTTAGCAAGATGTCCGAAATATACAATTTTTACAACTAAAATCGTGTAGGTAATTATTGCAAATAAACAAACATGTTAATGACATACCTTAATAATGTAGATTTGAAGAGAAAATGTAGATTCACGTAGAAAAACAATTTGTATTCATAAGTTAATTCACCGATAAGCACCGATTAGTTGACAAAACTTTTGACACGAGTATAATCTATGATCACGCCTTGACAAGCTTTTCAGAAACCCAAGAACATTAGAAATTTCCTTGTACTTAGCTGGACGTTTCATTTCGAACGAGCGGTTGTCTCCAGGATTTTTGAATCTCGGCCGGCGGTCATCTCTCTCGCACACTGCCTAAAATTGCCATGATACGTTAAAATTTCCCAATCCAAACCTGTCAAAGTCAAATTTACGCAAAGGCTGAGTTCTTCGGAGCTTCATTTTGATTCTAGTTGAGCTTTATGAAAATTCACAGAACACCGTACATATCAATTATTATTAATTGAGTAATATTCATAGAAATTAATAAAAAAATTGACACATATTCGCTGCTTAGATTGTGGGTGACAGCCATTTTAATAAAGAAGCAACACTGTTTACCAAAAATTCGTAAGGTGACCAACCATCCGTATTTTGCGGGATAGTCTCCTACTAGAAGCTCCTGCATTGCAATAAATACATAGCATAGTCCCACAAAACGTCAAATGCTTTCCGCACGTTTACAATATCCATCATAATATATTACAATATTAACTGTAGAGAGGTCAATTCTATACATCCATACTAAATTATTATAAATGCGAAAGTAACTCGGTCTGTCTGTCTGTTACGCTTTCACGCCTGAACCGCTAAACTGATTTTGATGAAACTTGGTATAGGAGTAGATTAGACCTAGATAATGAACATAGGCTATGTTTGGTTGCGATAACCGACATCCACGTGGGCGGAGCCGCGGGCAGCAGCTAGTTGAATATATTTAAAAAATAACTACATATTGGGAAATAATTAGTGATCGATACTAATGCAAAAAATGCAATCAGTATTTTTTTGTCTTTCTGTCTGTCTATCTGTATGTGCACGCATGGATGAAAAACTACTGGAGGGATTTTGATCAAACTTGATACGATTATAGTTCATACTTCTGGGCAACATATAGGCTACTTTTTATACAAGCTGATATACCCATGGCTTCACCCGCGCTTCGTTTTTAGGTCGTTTTTGGTCATATCTCCGGTTGTACTTAACCAATTGCAAGCAAACATACGATAAATTTTGAGTCTAAGTAAGACCTTTCTAATAAAAATTCGTTCAGTACTTTTTACGTCCATTGCTAGGAAGCTGGTCATATTAAGTATATAATTTCAACTTTGACGCTTATTATTTATTGCTTTCTAGACATAACCTATACCTACTCAAGTAGGTATTAAGTTATCGTTTCTAAAAACCACTACACTTTTTTATTTGTTCACGACTGTACATACTTAGACCACGGTAGTATAAACTTACTGTATACAGGTTGACTCAAAATATTATTATATATTTATTATTCTTCACATACAGACAGATAGAAAGACAAAAAATTTACTGTTTGCATTTTTTGCATTAGTATCGATCACCAATCATCCCCCAATAGCTATTTTGTAAATTTATATATGCAAAGAACAGAATTGACCTCTCTACAGTTTTATTATAAGTATAGATCATGTATTTGTCTTATTTTGTTCCTTAAATTTACGAAAGAAAGTATAATAATGGGACAGGGATTCACCTGACGATTTTTAAAATTCACATTATCTTTCAAGTCCGTATCGATTCATTCGTTTTAATCGACCTTTTTTAACAGGTCACCTCATTATGAATATAAAACTGACAAACGTCAAATGTTACCTATTAATGTGACGCTACTATAGGAAACACCCTTTTGTTGCTACTCTGTCGCATTGGGTTTGCCTGTAATGACACTGTATGTATAAAATAAATAAATACATAATCCTTCATTTAATGTCAATAATTTATTTTGTTATTACATGCTTACATAAGTAAGTCTCAATTAATAAATAAATAAGTTACAAAATTACTGTTACAAAATACCATTTATTTTCATGAGCATAGACGTAAACTACATCATATATCCCAACCTTGCAATTAAACATGGTCACCGCAAAGAAAGGTACGCAACCCAACCAACTAGATGGAGACACTGCAATGTATGGCCTTGCAGTATCCATTACTTTTAATATTCTTGCAGAAACCCAAAATGACGGTTGACATACGATTCTCGAGTCAAATTAGACAGCTATGTTAACTGACACGATGATCAAATTAAACTATTTAACCATGCTTCTAGCAACCCAATTACTATTTGACAAGAGATTTAACAGCCGATTAGTTAATTTTAGCGTTGATCAGCCTTTCGGAAACTGGGTGTATCTGTTTTTAACGTTGATGTTTTTTTTTTATATATATGACTTCACCTTGCCTCATGGTAAGCTGAAGGTAAAGTCTTAGGAATGAGGGTTACCATTACATACACGTACCATGTTAACAATGGTGGCACTCAGCTTGACGGCCTCATCAAAAGAGGATTGTCGTCGCCGCACCGCGTGACACCCACCGGTCCCACTAGTGCTGCGACCACAATCCCTCCTGCCCGGCTATGCACTTGCTGACCCCTGAACGTAATCCAACCGAGATTGGATTACTATGGAGGGTTTTTCGCAATCGTGCTCGGTGGTACCTACCCGGCCGAATTTTGTGACAAACTTGTGCCATCAAATTTCTACCACCAGTAGATGGAGGATGTATGGATGTTTGCCACTCTTTCACGCTGAAACGGCTAAACGGATCTGGATTAAATTCTATTACATTAGTTGCTCACCATTATAAATTGGTACTGAAAAAAAAAAACAAATTAATTTTAATTTTGCTCTGAATGTAAATAAGCCTAAGGCCACGTCAATCCATAGGTCCAATCTTAAGGATCAAACCTTTATAACAAACATGCAAATTAAATAAAAGGAAATCTATATAATTACATTAGGTAAATAATGTAAAATTGAATAACTTATTATGTATCAAATACGGCTGAAGCTTATTTACAGAAAGAAAAAAAAATGAACAATTTTTTTTCATGAAATCTTGAAGAGTATAAATTATGTAGCCCCCCCTGTGAAGGATGTATTTGAGTTGATAATTTTTTGTTATTATCTTTGATTCTACGATTATAAGTTACAACCTTACAACCAAAAATAAATGATTAAAAAATTAAAAACCCGACTGCTTTTGAAAAGCCTGAAACAAGTTTGATAGCAGGCGGTAATACCCATTAATTTTCTTTCGGTTTATCATTTGCGAAGCTCTCACTGGTGCTGCAGTCGGGTAAAAAGACTTAAGAGATGAAGAAAATTAAATTTACAACCTCTAGGTACTCACTATGTGGGTTGTAGTTCATATTTATGTCAACACCACCACCTGACACAGTAAAAAAATCAATCACACTATATATTTTAAATACTAGCTTTTGCCCTCGGCTCCGCTAGCATGGAAGTCGGTTCTCCGGTTCTACTCTACCGATTGTGATCAAAATCGTCATGGTTAGACTTGAAATTTTTCATTATAATCGGTTAAGTAGAATCGGAGACAATATTAAAAATCGATGATTGACGTCCGCGCGGACGGAGCTGCGGTTCTCCGCTAGTATTCAAATAAAAAATATTCCATAAGTTGCCCAAGAGGGGTCCAGTGAGCTCTGGCTGCCCTACTTACCACCGCACTTTCCACCGCAATTATTACCTAGGTGGACAAAAATTGAAAATCAATTTAATTGACACTGTAATTTTTTTCGCTTTCAAAGTCGCTGGAAAGGAATCGAGTCCCGCCTGCCACCACTGCGACTGCAGCGAGGACTCGGCGCAGCATACATTTACAGTCTGCCCAGCTTGGGTGTTGAAGCGCCGCGCGCCGGGACCTCACTGAAGTCATAGGGATCTCTCGCTGGCGGCCATCATTAGGCCTCCACTCGCTGATATAGCCACCAGCTAAGAGGCGACGATTGTGTATGCCTGGACGCCGACTAAATGAGAGTTCATAGCGCAGGTGCCAGCAACGGTACACTGCGGGCACTCGCTAGACGTGGTCACCATAGAAGTATTTTTGTATAGTTTCAGCCGGGTGGCTTGCTGGGTAGCAAGGCGCTGAATTTGGCACCCCGCAGGGATTTTAGTGTGTGAGAGCCACACACAACTGCGCGGTATGCCATAGGACATATCCCCTGACGAAACAAAAGAAAAAGTTTACTGTGACTTCTAAGTATGTATACTACTTAAGAAGAGACGAGCTTCCACCTGCTTGCCGAGTGCCCTATGTACTCGATGACACGATGGGAGACTACGGGGACAGACGTACTGACCGAAGAGGACCTGGAAGATCTAAAGGTGGACCAGGTAGTAAGACTGCGCAAGGAAACAGGTAGGTTCGGGGAGCTTCCATGATTGCCGGACAGTCTCTCATCCCAAGGGAAACGGGTGAAATGGCCAACAAAGGTGAGGCTGATCACCCGTCCGGCAAACCGGTATCCCAAAGTTAAATAATAATAATAATAATAATAAGTATGTACTAAACTAAACGGTACATTATTTGCTCACCCGCATTGTTAATCGGAACTGAAAAAAAATAATTAATATTAATTTGGCTCTGAATGAACATAAACATAAGGCCACGTTTCCACTAAAGATGTGCGAGGATGCGTAACGATGGAAAGTACATGTTTTTGCAGACGGTTTCAAGTTATCAGCGAAATGTAATCCAGTGATAAAAAACTTGCTGCCTCGCTTTTCTGCGCGGTCGGATAGACACCGAGCCGTTTGCAGGTAATAGGGACCCTGTGAGTGTGATGTGTGACGGTACATGGAGAAACAATAATATGAAAAATGTCGAAAATGTGCGGGTAGATGAACAACCGGCTACCTCACGGACTCGACGACGGAGGGCGTGCACAGCTGAGACAGTCAGCCTGTGACCACGGCCGGTGTAACCTGGTCGAAACGTCAGGCATTCCAAAGGTATGTATATACCTATACCATGATCGCGTTAATTCCCGTTTACATATCACTACCTATAGAATCACTTACCTTAGCTTCGTTCAGCACAGCTCTAGTGGACGCCGAACACCTCAGCGGAGCGAGGCTAGGTAAGCTAAGTAAAACTGGTTCCTAACAAGCACATCCTTCGCTACGCATCCTCGCACACCTCTAGTGTAATCATCGCCTTAATCATGAAATCGGGTCATTATGAGAAACTAGCTATCCCCGTGTCCATCTAACCCTAATACCCGTTTCATTTTGATTTTGAAATCCATTGAAACTGCATTCAAAGATTTTGACAGATCAATACTCTTTTTTTTTTTTTTTTGTTATGTCGGTCACGTCAATATGACTTCACCTCGCCTGATGGTAAGCTGAGGCAAAGTCTCTAGAATGGGAGTCACCATTGCAAACACCGATAGTGCCAAAATGGTGGCTCTCAGCTTGACGGCCTCATCGAATGCTTTTTCACGCCCCGCTTAAGGGACCCGGGACTGTATGAGGAAGGAAACACGTGAGCTGGTAAAGAATTCCAGGTTTTGATGGTGCGGCAAAAGAAAGAGGCACCGAACCGCTTGGTTCTTGATGGAATTGTTTGCACCATATGTGGGTGGTATCTCAGCCTTGCACGTGTTGTTCTGTATAGGAATGGAGAGGGTGGGACTAGTTGGTAGAGCTCGTCGGAACACTCCCCATGGTATATGCGGTAAAAAGCTGCCAAAGATGCTATATCTCTGCGCAATTGCAGGGGCTCGAGAGTATTGGTAACTTCGGGACTCCCAATAATACGGGCCGCGCGTCGCTGCAACCTGTCGAGAGCATCTAACAAGTACTGAGCAGAGCCATCCCAGAGATGAGAACAGTATTCCACGCCGGAACGGATTTGTGCCTTGTACAGAAGACACCGTTGCTCCGGCGTGAAAAACCGTCTCACCTTGTTCAGGACTCCGAGTTTCCGCGAGGCCGTTTTGATGATGCTCTCGATGTAGTTTTTATTATTCAGTTTGCAGCGAACATCCATGCCAAGTATATCTAGGTTATCCCGAAGTGGCAGTGGAGTGTCCTGAAGAGTAGGAAGTGGAAGGAAAGGAGATACCTTTGCTGTAAACGCACAAGCCTGCGTCTTCTTGGCATTGAACTCGACCAGGTTCTCAGAGCCCCACTGCGAAATGAGATTCAAGACCCGATCAAGCTCAGTGACAAGAAGCTGTCTTTTTTCCCCTACGTCAGCCCGCTTGTCCGCAGGTTGACCGTGATATCGTCCGTGCAAGGTGCTATCATCTGCATAACAATGAATGCTGCCTGCTGACAGCATGTCATTGATATGCAGAAGAAACAGAGTAGGCGATAAAACGGACCCCTGCGGTACACCTGCATTGATCTGCAAGAAAGCCGATGCCCGCCCATCACAGAGCACTCGGATGCGGCGCTCCTGCAGGAAGTTCTTAACCCAGCTGCATAATAGGGGAGGTAGACCAAAAGCAGGCAGCTTGGAAAGAAGCGACTTGTGCCAGACTCTATCGAAAGCTTTGGCGATGTCAAGACTGATAGCCAATGACTCGCCATGCTTGTCCATAGCTTCACCCCATAGATGGGTGACGTACGCCAGAAGATCACCCGTTGACCGTTTCGGCCTGAAGCCATATTGCCGGTCATTAATTAGGGAGTGATCCTCTAGGTGACGCATGAGCTGTGCGTTGATGATGTGTTCAAACACCTTGCACAGCACTGAGGTGACGGCTATGGGTCGATAATTGCCCGGGTCTGACCGATCCCCTTTCTTGGGGATCGGCTGCACATTCGCTTCCTTCCAAGCTGGCGGCACTGTACCCGAGGTGTATGAGATGCGGAACAGATGCGTAAGCATGGGAGACAACTCCGCTGCACATTTACGTAGAACCACCGCTGGAATTCCATCGGGACCACTGGCCTTCCGGACATCGAGTGATTGCAGCACTGCACGAACATGGCGTGTGAAATCAACATTCTGTACTTTTATGGCATCAATCCATAGGTCCAATCTTAGGCGATAAGCCGACAGTGGGGCGGGGCGGTCAAAATGACCGCGACGCATTCTTATTTTGTACGACTACAAGGTTGCATTTGTCCGCGCAATAGCTCATGTCACTTGTCAGATATACGCGGGCTAAATGCGATCTAATGACAGTGATAATAAGAGTGCGTCGCGGTCATTTTGACCGCCCAGCGCCTCCGTCTGCTAAACGCCTTAAGGATCAAACCTTTATGACAAACATGCAAATTAAATAAAAGGAAATCTATATAATTTTATTAGTTCAGGACTAGGTAATGTGCGCGTCAGCTGATCAACGTTCCTCAAGCTAAAAGCTCAAATGCAAATCAGAAAGGTATTCCCAATGATATTATATATGTAAAAATTAAAAAACCCGACTGCGTAAAAAACTAAAAATAAAAAAAACAAGCACTCAGATGTCCGGTGGTCTAGAAACATAACAACTTAACAGTCGGGATCCACTATTAAACAGCCAATCTAATTTTTCAATGGATCCCGACTGTTAAGTTGTTATGTTTCTAGACCACCGGACATCTGAGTGCTTGTTTTTTTTATTTTTAGTTTTTTACGCAGTCGGGTTTTTTAATTTCCAAATTATATTTTTTTATTTTATACTTTTTAGTTAGTGTCCTAGCCAGCTATTTACCCGATTGGACTTTCTACTGTCTAATAAAAACCTATGAATTGTTGTTACGCAACTTTAAATCGCTACAGATCCTAAATGGTCAATGGAATCGAAAAATATTGAAAGGAAACTAAAAATGATTTTTAAATACCTATTCAACGATACCCCACTTGACATAGTTTGCTGACTTTCATTTTTTTAATTTTCACAATAATGGCGGCCAGTAGTCGCCATATTGAATTTTCATGACGTCATATCTTTAGTGACACTCGCCAGACTTAGAGGAATCGATTGACGTGTGAATTATGAAAATCGGCCCAGGCGTTTGGTCTGTATAGTGCTTCAAAGGAACATACAAACATACTATGCGATTCAAGTAAGAAGATAATCGCGTTCGCGGCAACTTCATTCCGTACTCATCAAAATTGTACAGCCAGCAACAAAATTTTCACGGCGCGTCGGATAGGTTCATACCTGTTATGGTAACAATGACTTGATTTTTATTTTCTTTCCTTAAATACATAACATATTTTCTTAGTAATAGTTTATAATAATAGTTCATAATTGATTGGTGTCATAGTGTGCCGCTAGCTACGCTTCCAAAGCCATTGATATATATTTCCGATTTTCTCCATTTTGTTGCGTCCTTGTTGACTTTTGTTGTTACATTGTGTTTGTTATAGACTTTTGTTATTGTTTTGATAAGTTTATTTTGTTAGGTACAGTTAAATTTGCTTAAAATGAGTAGGGAAGGCACAGTGGTACATTCACGAGCACGTGAAATTGTTCGTGCGGCTCCGATAACAGTGCAAACGATAAAATAAGCGGCTTCGAAGTGTTACCGCCCGATTAAAAATAAATAAATATAAAAAAGAACCGATAGCTTATTTCGTAATTATCATTGTATGTACTTATCTCAGATGGAATAGTGATGTAAAAAATGTATTTGCTGACCTTACTTTATGCAATGAAGTAAGCAACGGGAATCAAAATGTCATTATGACAGTTATCAACTTACGTGAATCGCATAGTACATACATAGGCTGTTAAACACATTACCACTCCTTTGCGTTGCGCAGTCGGGTAAAAAGGGTATTCCTAAATTTTTGTGTAAGTATTTCACTGATCTGTATTATCTATAAAGTATTTGCGTTGATAATTTTGTTATCTTTGGTTCTACGATTAAAAGTTACCTACAACCAAAAGAGTTGCATAAAATTAAATTCACAACCTGTAGGTACTCACTATATGGGTTGTAGTTCATATTTATGTCAACACCACCTGACCCTGTAACAAAATATTTTCGATCATACTATGTTTTAAATACTTAGCTTATGCCCGTGGCTCCGCCTGCGTGGATGTCGTTTTCGCGTTTTTTAACTATATCTCCGGTTCTACTCAACCGATGGTTTCATTGTAATCGGTACAACCGGAGACTTAATCAAAAACGATGATTGAAGTCCGCGCGGACGGAGCTACGGGCCTCCGCTAGTAGAAATCAAAAAATATTCCATACGTTCCCCAAGAGGCGTCCAGCTTATTGCATCTAGTCTGGATTAATTTGTAATAATATTATATTAAATTATTATATTAAATTTGTATTAATACTGTATTAATATTATATTAATTAACATACACTAGCACTATGATAATGTAAAATGAGAACTGAGAAGGTCAGAAACACAGGTTTGTCATAAACCTAGATCAGGCTGGTCCCAGTTTAGTCAACTTGATCTACATCTCATTATATATATCTGACTAAATTACTAATGTGTAAAATGTAAATAAAATGTAAAATAGACCTTAAGATACAATGATATAAACTAACTTAATATACCTACTTACTGAATAATACTGATATAGATCGGGCAGCTATTAGTTTTGTACTCTACGTAATGTATCTAATGTAACTTACCGGAATGAAAATAAACATTTATTAGTGAGCTCCTGGCTGCCCTACTTACCACCGCACTGTCCACCGTCGCAACCTAGGTGGACAAAAATCAAAAATCAGAATCATTGACACTGTAATTTTTTTCGCTTTCAAAGTCACAAGGAAGGAATCGAGTCCCACGTGCCACCACTGCGACTGACTGCAGCGAGGACTCGGCGCAGCATACACTTACAGTTTACCCGGCTTGGGTATCGCAGCGCCGCACGCTGGGCCCTCACTGCAGTCATAGGGAGCGATCTCTCGCTGGCAGCCATCATCCAATCTACGGCCGCCAACGACAGGATTTCGCAGCCTTCTGCGAGGACGTCATCTCACAGAGGGCGCGGCGTGGATCAGGGAGAGAGATCCTCTCGCTGATCCGATGCGCCACAATCATTACATCAAACCGTTAGAAAAAATAAAAAATACCTCTGTCTACTTCATCTCTTGGGTTTTTGCCGTTTCCTGGAAATAAGTTTTTATTATTAAACCTTTATTGCAAACCACTATACATTTTATAACAATATAATAAAATTGGTGAGGGTTGTAGGTAAATAGGTATAAGTTATGAGGTGTCAGTGTGTCCCATAATTTGCCCAGGAGGGTTCCAGTGAGCTCTGGCTACCCTACTTACCGCCGCAGTGTCTATAATAATCGTTTTGTGCGAAACCAAGTACTTTTTAATGATAGAATCTTCTACTAGAGAAATATGAGTTTATTCAGTTAAAACAATGCACTGAATTGAATTCCTTTTTTTTACGATAAAATATGACCTTAAACATACATTTTTTTTAAGTTTTCTTAACGTATAATTCCAAATCTAATTAGTCATAAATACCTAAAGTATAGGATATAGCAATGTACAGCAAAGTGTTAAGAGATTCCTTATTTAGTATTTGGTATACCTACCTGTTTAAATTTTGCGCTTTTTTGTGGAAATTAAGTTATTTTCGTGTTTTGTTGTCTTCTGTACCTACTACCCCGATCGGACTGCTCAGTCACAGTATACCGTTGTACCCTACCTACAGTGGCGTAACAATAGGGTGGCAGGGGTGGCAAAATGCCACGGGCCCCCGACCCAAGGGGGCCCCGGCCCAAGAGGCCGCGAGCGTAAAAATATTTTTTAGCATTGTACCTGAGTATTTTATTTTATTTGAAAAGTATATATTTAAAATTTCTGGGCCTAGATTGTGCTAAAGGCAAACCATTGTCATGTCACTGATACTATTCAATTGTAGACTTTACCGTTATACAGTTAAAGTCTAAAATCAAATGAAAAGAGTTTATTAAACTTTTCGATTCGCTCTACAAAATATCATTCAAGTAATTTTAAACTTTAACCTGATAACAATAAAGACCAAAATTAAATGGCATTTCTTGTAGTGTCAGTAGTATGACAGTAGCTTGTTTTAACAGAATCGAGGCCCTGTTTAAAATCTAAAGTGAGACAACTAAAGACCATACAATTTCAAGTTAGTGGTTAAGCATTTCAGCCAATCTCAACAAAAAGATGTTGATTCATTTTTAGAGATGTACATTTGTACCTACATATTACCACCAGTGACGCGTAATTTCACTTATGACCGTCAAAAACCGTCAACCAAAATACCTGTAAATAGCACATTTATATTCATTTTAGAACGCATCCATAGGTTTCTATATTTTGTCGCAGTACGTTGCCGTGGGTAGCGCAGGCGAGCTAGCAAACACTATGTTAGGGGAATCCCGGGCATGGAGTGGAAGGACCGACTTGGAGTGGAAGGACCGACTTGGGCAACCAAGCGCGGGGCACGCCGTTGTAGCGGCGGTAAGATCCGTCATGGAGGACTGGCTGGAGAGGCCTCACGGGGGCCTCTCGTACCAGCTGACGCAGGTGATCTCTGGTAAGGGGTGCTTCGGGGATCACTTGTGTCTGATTCGGAAGGAGCCAACGCCCGAGTGCCATCACTGCGATGCGGGTGAGGACTCAGGGCTGCACACGCTGGCCGAGTGTCCGGCGTGGGAGGTGCCGAGACAGGCCCTCCTGGCAGCCCTCTGGGTGGGAGTCCTCACACTGCCGGTGCTGATCGCAGCGATGGTGCCGAGTGCGGAGGCGTGGTCGACCGCCGCCTCCTTCTGCGAGCAAGTGATGCTCGAGGCGGCGGAAAAGGTTTGGGAGAGGCTGCACAGAGCTCGCCCGGACGGCGGCGGGTGCGGACGCCGAAGGCGTCGGAGGTCTAACGAACTCCGTCCTCCATGAGCGCTGGCCTGGGGGTGATGGGTGGAGCCGCCTGTCACCCTAGCAGAAGCAGGCCGAGGCGGTGGCGCGCGAAAGCGCCCCCCTATTCCGGGGGCTTGACTGGAACCACGTAGTTCCCAAACCCGAGGGGGCCATCTCGAATCCGGAGATGGCCCGGGTCAAGCCAGGGTGCGAGGGAAATGCTCTTTGGGCCACCTTACACCCTGGCGTCAGAAGACCCTAGACGGCGTGCAGTTTTAGTCGGTAAGAGTCCGACATAACCTGCCCCGCTGGCCGCGGGGTGGGTATCCATGAGGATTTCCGCACGGAAAAAAATTAGGAATCCCGGGCATCCGGATTTTATATTTTTTATGAGAGCACGTGGTGCACCCGGGCAACGTAGGCGAGCAGCGCCTCGGCGCGAGAAAGGGTCAGCTAGGGTGCGAGGGATATACCTATTAGGCAACCTTACATCCTAGTAATTAAGACTCGAGACGGCGTTCGATCCCGACATAACCATCTCCGTGGTATCCATTTCCGCACAATAAACAAAGGGAAAAAACTGAGCGAAGAGTTTTGGCAGGTAATCAAGTGAATGGCGCACTGCATAATTTTATGAGCAGTCAGAACAGAAAATGTCTAAAGAGGCACGACTTGCTGTAAATAGAGGAGTTCTCGTTCCCACATCGATGTATGGGTATGTATGGTAGTGAATGTTGGGTGTGGCAGAAGAAGCATGAAAGTAGATTGAATGCTGTAGAAATGAGAAGTCTAAGAAGGATAGCTGGAGTAAAGCTGATGGACCGAATGAGGAACAGTGTGATAAGGGAACGTTGCGGTATAGTTGAAGATGTAGTGACCAAGATAGAGAAAGGGATACTTAGATGGTTTGGACATGTAGAGAGGATGGATGAAAGAAGATTGACAAAACAGATACCTATATGAGGTGAGGGTGAATTGGCAACCCGGTAAAGGCCGACCTAGGCGTACATATTTTAATCAGATCCAAGACGTTTTGGAGAAAGGCCTAGGTCAAGAGTAGGTACCCGCAACCGGCGTGCGTGTATGAAAAAAAATATGAAAGTTGAAGAAGCGGAAGGGGTATGCTAAGATCGTAGCAAGTGGAAAGATGTTGTCTCTGCCTACCCCAATGGGAAACAGGCGTGATTTGTATGTATGTATGTACCTATGTATGTAAAAAAGGGCTTTTTTTTTTTTTTTTTTTATGTCGGTCACGTCAACATGACTTCACCTCGCCTGATGGTAAGCTGAGGCAAAGTCTCTAGAATGGGAGTCACCATTGCAAACACCGATAGTGCCAAAATGGTGGCTCTCAGCTTGACGGCCTCATCAAATGCTTTTTCACGCCCCGCTTAAAGGACCCGGGACTGTATGAGGAAGGAAACACGTGAGCTGGTAAAGAATTCCAGGTTTGTATGGTGCGGCAAAGGAAAGAGGCACCGAACCGCTTGGTTCTTGATGGAATTGTTTGCACCATATGTGGGTGGTATCTCAGCCTTGCACGTGTTGTTCTGTATAGGAATGGAGAGGGTGGGACTAGTTGGTAGAGCTCGTCGGAACACTCCCCATGGTAAATGCGGTAAAAAGCTGCCAAAGATGCTATATCTCTGCGCAATTGCAGGGGCTCGAGAGTATTGGTAACTTCGGGACTCCCAATAATACGGGCCGCGCGTCGCTGCAACCTGTCGAGAGCATCTAACAAGTACTGAGCAGAGCCATCCCAGAGATGAGAACAGTATTCCACGCCGGAACGGATTTGTGCCTTGTACAGAAGACACCGTTGCTCCGGCGTGAAAAACCGTCTCACCTTGTTCAGGACTCCGAGTTTCCGCGAGGCCGTTTTGATGATGCTCTCGATGTAGTTTTTATTATTCAGTTTGCAGCGAACATCCATGCCAAGTATATCTAGGTTATCCCGAAGTGGCAGTGGAGTGTCCTGAAGAGTAGGAAGTGGAAGGAAAGGAGATACCTTTGCTGTAAACGCACAAGCCTGCGTCTTCTTGGCATTGAACTCGACCAGGTTCTCAGAGCCCCACTGCGAAATGAGATTCAAGACCCGATCAAGCTCAGTGACAAGAAGCTGTCTTTTTTCCCCTACGTCAGCCTGCTTGTCCGCAGGTTGACCGTGATATCGTCCGTGCAAGGTGCTATCATCTGCATAACAATGAATGCTGCCTGCTGACAGAATGTCATTGATATGCAGAAGAAACAGAGTAGGCGATAAAACGGACCCCTGCGGTACACCTGCATTGATCTGCATCGCATCGGGGATCTGCAAAAATGCCGATGCCCGCCCATCACAGAGCACTCGGATGCGGCGCTCCTGCAGGAAGTTCTTAACCCAGCTGCATAATAGGGGAGGTAGACCAAAAGCAGGCAGCTTGGAAAGAAGCGACTTGTGCCAGACTCTATCGAAAGCTTTGGCGATGTCAAGACTGATAGCCAATGACTCGCCATGCTTATCCATAGCCTCACCCCATAGATGGGTGACGTACGCCAGAAGATCACCCGTTGACCGTTTCGGCCTGAAGCCATATTGCCGGTCATTAATTAGGGAGTGATCCTCTAGGTGACGCATGAGCTGTGCGTTGATGATGTGTTCAAGCACTGAGGTGACGGCTATGGGTCGATAATTGCCCGGGTCTGACCGATCCCCTTTCTTGGGGATCGGCTGCACATTCGCTTCCTTCCAAGCTGGCGGCTGGGCTCTAGGTACTGACTGCGTATTCTTTGTGTAATTATTTTGACATTGGTTTTGGTTACATAATAAAATTAAACTGAGTACAACGTGACTATTTTTACTGATAGGGCCTGCGGGGGAGGTATCCATGAGGATTTCAGCACGAAAAAAAAAATAAAAAGGGCCCCATCCACAGAATTTGCCACGGGCCCCAGATGCTATAGTTACGCCACTGCCTACCTAGCCAAGTTAGCCAAATGTATGACACACTTTTTGCTCAGAATTGCTAATGGTGAAGGACGTGTATGTACCTATATAAAAGTCATTGCTGGCGACTGACTGCATAGTGGACAAAATCATTAGGTACATCAAACCGTTAGAAAAACTAAACAATACCACTGTCTATTTCATCTCTTGGGTTTTTGCCGTTTCCTGAAAATAAGTTTTTATTATTATTAAAGTTTTATTGCAAACCACTATACATTTTATAACAATAGGTCTTTTGCAATTTTGGTGGTGTCAGAGCGTTTCAAATTACATTTTGTTCGACTCCGAAATATAATTTTACATTATGACAACATTAAATATAAAAGTCATTGCTGGCAACTAACTGATCAGTTGACACAGTCATTAAGTAGGTACATCAAGGCGTTAGATACCTCTGTCTATTTCATCTCTTGGGTTTTTGCCGTTTCCTGTAAATAAGTTTTTATTATTATTAAACTTTTATTACAAACCACTACTTATACATTTTATAACAATAGGTATGTGTAGTACATTTTGGTGATGTCAGAGCGTGTCAAATTACATTTTGTTCGACTCCGAAATATAATTTTACATTATAACATTAAAATATATAAAAGTCATTGCTGGCAACTGACTGCACAGTGGACACAGTCATTAAAGCGTGAGAAAAACTAAAAAATACCTCTGTCTATTTCCTCTCTTGGGTTTTCGCCGTTTCCTGGAAATAAGTTTTTATTATTATTAAGCTTTTATTGCAAACCAGTATACATTTTATAACAATAGGTATGTGTAGTACATTTTGGTGATGTCAGAGCGTGTCAAATTACATTTTGTTCGACTCCGAAATATAATTTTACATTATGACAACACTAAAATATATAAAAGTCATTGCTGGCAACTGACTGATCAGTTGACACAGTCATTAAGTAGGTACATCAGGGCGTTAGATACCTCTGTCTATTTCATCTCTTGGGTTTTTGCCGTTTCCTGTAAATAGGTTTTTATTAAGTTTAGTATTATTAAACTTTTATTACAAACCACTACTTACTTATACATTTTATAACAATAGGTGTGTGTGTAGTACATTTTGGTGATGTCAGAGCGTGTCAAATTACATTTTGTTCGACTCCGAAATATAATTTTACATTATGACAACATTAAAATATATAAAAGTCATTGCTGGCAACTGACTGCACAGTGGACACAGTCATTAAGTAGGTACATCAAAGCGTTAGATACCTCTGTCTATTTCATCTCTTGGGTTTTTGCCGTTTCCTGTAAATAAGTTTTTATTAAGTATTATTAAACTTTTATTACAAACCACTACTTATACATTTTATAACAATAGGTGTGTGTGTATAGTACATTTTGGTGATGTCAGAGCGTGTCAAATTACATTTTGTTCGACTCCGAAATATAATTTTACATTATGACAACATTAAAATATATAAAAGTCATTGCTGGCAACTGACTGCACAGTGGACACAGTCATTAAGTAGGTACATCAAAGCGTTAGATACCTCTGTCTATTTCATCTCTTGGGTTTTTGTCGTTTCCTGTAAATAAGTTTTTATTAGGTTTAGTATTATTAAACTTTTATTACAAACCACTACTTATACATTTTATATTAATAGGTGTGTGTGTAGTACATTTTGGTGATGTCAGAGAGTGTCAAATTACATTTTGTTCGACTCCGAAACATAATTTTACATTATGACAACATTAAAATATATAAAAGTCATTGCTGGCAACTAACTGCACAGTGGACACAGTCATTAAGTAGGTACATCAAAGCGTTAGATACCTCTGTCTATTTCATCTCTTGGGTTTTTGCCGTTTCCTGTAAATAAGTTTTTATTAAGTATTATTAAACTTTTATTACAAACCACTACTTATACATTATATAACAATAGGTGTGTGTGTATAGTACATTTTGGTGATGTCAGAGCGTGTCAAATTACATTTTGTTCGACTCCGAAATATAATTTTACATTATGACAACATTAAAATATATAAAAGTCATTGCTGGCAACTGACTGCACAGTGGACACAGTCATTAAGTAGGTACATCAAAGCGTTAGATACCTCTGTCTATTTCATCTCTTGGGTTTTTGCCGTTTCCTGTAAATAAGTTTTTATTAGGTTTAGTATTATTAAACTTTTATTACAAACCACTACTTATACATTTTATAACAATAGGTGTGTGTGTAGTACATTTTGGTGATGTCAGAGCGTGTCAAATTACATTTTGTTCGACTCCGAAATATAATTTTACATTATGACAACATTAAAATATATAAAAGTCATTGCTGGCAACTGACTGCACAGTGGACACAGTCATTAAGTAGGTACATCAAAGCGTTAGATACCTCTGTCTATTTCATCTCTTGGGTTTTTGCCGTTTCCTGTAAATAAGTTTTTATTAGGTTTAGTATTATTAAACTTTTATTACAAACCACTACTTATACATTTTATAACAATAGGTGTGTGTGTAGTACATTTTGGTGATGTCAGAGCGTGTCAAATTACATTTTGTTCGACTCCGAAATATAATTTTACATTATGACAACATTAAAATATATAAAAGTCATTACTGGCAACTGACTGCACAGTGGACACAGTCATTAAGTAGGTACATCAAAGCGTTAGATACCTCTGTCTATTTCATCTCTTGGGTTTTTGCCATTTCCTGTAAATAAGTTTTTAGTATTATTAAACTTTTATTACAAACCACTACTTACTTATACATTTTATAACAATAGGTGTGTGTGTAGTACATTTTAGTGATGTCAGAGCGTGTCAAATTACATTTTGTTCGACTCCGAAATATAATTTTACCTACATTATGACAACATTAAAATATATAAAAGTCATTGCTGGCAACTGACTGCACAGTGGACACAGTCATTAAGTAGGTACATCAAAGCGTTAGATACCTCTGTCTATTTCATCTCTTGGGTTTTTGCCGTTTCCTGTAAATAAGTTTTTATTATTATTAAACTTTTATTACAAACCACTACTTATACATTTTATAACAATAGGTGTGTGTAGTACATTTTGGTGGTATCAGAGCGTGTCAAATTAGCCTCTCATTCTGAATTTCGAAGTTCAATATAGCGATGAACTGTAGCCCTAAAGCACCGAATGGCAACTTATCGTAGTGCGGAAGTGCGCCACATCGATACCCATAATTTCGAATGTTTTCCACCGCGAAGCACGGTAGTGCGAAAGTATTCCATATCTATTTTGGAAAAAAATACAACAAAATTCCAACTTTTGTAGGTTAGGTTAGAACTGTGACTACCATAACGCACGAGCCAAGCGAGCGAAGCGAGCGAAGCGAGCGTGCCGCGGTAGCAGCCGGCGAAGTGCCACATCCAAATTATACTTTCGAACTAACGTGCTTCGCGGTGAAGATCATTCGAAATTATGGGTATCGATGTGGCGCACTTCCGCACTACGATAAGTTGCCTTTCGGTGCTTTAGGGCTACAGTTCATCGCTATTTTGAACTTCGAAATTCAGTATGACAGTCGTCAAATTACATTTTGTTCGACTCCGAAATATAATTTTACATTATGACAACATTATTATATAAAAGTCATTGCTGGCAACTGACTGCACAGTGGACACAGTCATTACACCAAAGCTAAAAAAAAACTAAACAATACCTCTGTCTACTTCATCTCTTGGGTTTTTGCCATTTCCTGGAAATAAGTTTTCATTATTACTTATTAAACTTTTATCACTGGTGTGTGTGACCGCGGTAGCCTAGTGGTTTGGGTAATGGACTGCTGAGACGAGGTCTCGGGTTCGATCCCAGGTTCACCATGGCACACACCAATGACTTTTCGATGCTTTTCGAAGTTATGTGTGAATTTATCGCAGGTTTATTAGTACCTCGGAGAGCACGTTAAGCCGTCGGTCCCGGTTGCCATACAAACATCTATGGCAGTCGTTACGGGTAGTTGGAGCCCACAAAAGTCCAACCAGTCTAACTTGGAACTACGATATCGCCATTGATCATAATGACTATTGGTTGTGGAGGTCAGATGGCAGTCGCTTCACGGAAAATATCGAAGTTCAGCCGCATCACAGTTAGACTGAAAAGCCGACCCCAACTGAGTTTTGGGAAAAAGGTTCAGAGAATGATGATGATAACTGGTGTGTGTAGTGCATTTGGTGGTGTCAGAGCGATGAAGATCAGATGGGTACTAACCTCAGTGCGAATGCCGTTACATCGAATTTCGTCAATTCAAATACCGCTATGGTTAGACACAAAATCTACTATGTGTTGGACGTTACCATGTGTCAATATGAGATATGATCAAAAACGATGATTGACATCCGCGCGGATGGAGTTGTGGACCTCAGCTAGTATGAAAAATATCCCATAAGTTGCCCACTACTTACCGCCGCCGCCGCTCGGTCTATAGCAATCTGGGGAATTAAGGTGGGTAAAGATCAAAAACATTATCTTTAAAATTATAATTTTGCTACGTGGACACAAAGCGGTAAAAAAATTAAAAAATATCTCTGTCTTTTTATCTCTGGGGTTTTTGTCGTTTCCTGTAAATAAGTTTTAATTATCTACTTAAACTTTTAAACTTTTATTGCAAAGCACTATACCTACATTTTAAAACAATATAACTGGAGTGTGTCAGCGTGTCAATTACACTTTTTCGACTCCGAAATATAATGTTATAAGCATATAAAATGCCTGGCCCCGTAGACAAATGTCAGTGTATTCCGTAGCGTAAATCGCTACGGAATAGAAACGATTAGGTCGACCAATCACATCCAAGCTCTCGTCGCCGGCGTACGATGCGCGCGCCGCAGCGGAATCACGAGCTGGAGTGTGATTGGTCGACCTAATCTATTCTATTCGATACGATTCGATAGCGATTTAGACTTTTGCCACCTGGCTACGGGCACAGGACATTTTAATACATTATGACAACATTCAATACAAGATGGCTAACACCAGACGGCATACAAACTTACGTCGGTGCGAAAGCCATTACATCGAATTTCGTTAATTCAAATATCGTCAAAACTTAAAATCTGCCATAATGTTTGATTGCAATTGGTTAAGTAGAACCGGATACATGATCAAAAACGATGATTGACGTCCGCGCGGGTAGAGCTGCGGACCTCAGCTAGTATCAAAAATATCCCATAAGTTGCCCACTATACTTACCACCGCACATACTGCAATCTGGCGGATCTAGGTGGGCAAAAGTCTAAAATCAAAATCATTGAAATTGTAATTTTTAGCGCTCGTGTCTTAATTTTGAATGACACAAAGGAAACATGCCTGAGCCACACCAATCTTTAAAAAACCAAAGGCAAAGACACCCTTTTAAGAACAGCTAGTCGGGTACACGCTCAGTGTGGCCGCTAACTATAATAACGTACTTGCTACGAATAACATTATTCGTAGCATATTTGCATATCTCTGTGGGTTTTGAGCGAAACCAAGCTTGAAAGAGTTTATGTACTGACAAGACAACGGTGGAGACTGGTCTCCCCACTGACAACACAGAATCCCTCCAGTGAGCTCTGGCTACCCTACTTACCTTGGGGAACACAAAACGATGGTTATTATGGCCGCGGTGTTATGTAGGGTGGAGGTACTACCCCAGTCGGACTGCTCAGTTACAGTATACTGTCGTGTCCTACCTTACCAAGTTTGCTAAGGTTTACTGTCACTTCTATGTATGTTAGACTGGCTGTTCTCGTTCCCGCCTCAGGCCTGAAGTGTGACACACTATTTGCTGTGAATTGCTTGTCTGGTGTAGGTACCTATATAAAAGTCATTGCTGGCAACTGACTGCACGGTGGACACAATCATTAGGTACATCAAAGCGTTAGAAAAACTAAAAAATACCTCTGTCTATTTCATCTCTTGGGTTTTCGCCGTTTCCTGAAAATAAGTTTTTATTATTAATAAATTTTATTGCAAACCTCTATACATTTTATAACAATAGCTTTTTTGCAATTTTGGTGGTGTCAGAGCGTGTCAAATTACATTTTGTTCGACTCCGAAATATAATTTTACATCATGACAACATTAATATAAAAGTCATTGCTGACAACTGACTGCACAGTGGACACAGAGATTACATCAAAGCATCAAAGCGTGAGAAAAACTAAACAATACCTCTGTCTACTTCATCGCTTGAGTTTTCGCCGTTTCCTGAAAATAAGTTTTTATTATTATTAAACTTTTATTGCAAACCACTATACATTTTATAACAATAGCTTTTTTGCAATTTTGGTGGTGTCAGAGCGTGTCAAATTAAATTTTGTTCGACTCCGAAATATAATTTTATATTATGACAACATTATTATATAAGAGTCATTGCTGGCAACTGACTGCACAGTGGACACAGTCATTACATTAAAGCTAAAAAAAAACTAAACAATACCTCTGTCTACTTCATCTCTTGGGTTTTTGCCGTTTCCTGGAAATAAGTTTTCATTATTACTTATTAAACTTGTATTGCAAACCACTATACATTTTATAACAATAGCTTTTTTGCAATTTTGGTGGAGTCAGAGCGTGTCAAATTAAATTTTGTTCGACTCCGAAATATAATTTTATATTATGACAACATTATTATATAAGAGTCATTGCTGGCAACTGACTGCACAGTGGACACAGTCATTACATTAAAGCTAAAAAAAAACTAAACAATACCTCTGTCTACTTCATCTCTGTGGTTTTTGCCGTATCCTGGAAATAAGTTTTCATTATTACTTATTAAACTTGTATTGCAAACCACTATACATTTTATAACAATAGGTTTGTGTAGTAGGTACATTTTGGTGGTGTCAGAGCGTGTCAAATTCGAAGCCGAAATATGTTTTACTTTATGAAAACAACAAGATGTCTACTAACCTCAGTGCGAATGCCGTTACATCGAATTTCGTCAATTCAAATACCGCCATGGTTAGACGCAAAATCTACTAGGTATGTGTTGGACGTTACCATGTGAAAAACGATAGTTGACATCTACTTACCCCACAGACCACCTATCAGATCTAGGCGGACAAAAATCGAAATTCAAGATCATTGAAATTGTACTTACATTTTTTCGAGATCTATAAGTTTTATTTGTTTTCTCTGCTAACAAGTTTAGAACACATGCTTCTACTATAATACAGTTAAAAGCATGAAGCTATAGATAAACATGGAGGCCTCACTTTCAATACCTACTTGAAGCTCAGTCTGTATTTACTATCTTGCTCTCTGTGGGCCGACTTCTCTTTCTAAGTATAATAACCTTCTAAGCAAGAAATCACCATTTAAACAAGTTTAAACACTTACGCTTGGAATTTTATATCACATCCTTGACGCCACGTACTACCGCAACCACGCACTATACAATTTTGCACCATTTGTTGAGTTTATACTTATAATTATCTTTAAATATGTTAAAAACCGAAACAATAATAAACAACCGCCATATTGTTTATTGATAGTTGACATGTAGTACCAATGTTGCCACATTACGTACTGAATCCATAGACAATGGGAATTTAATTCACTGATTTCCTGATTCGACAACCCAATCATGCATAATAAATGGCATATAATTTTTCAATTTCCACATTAATAATCGTAGTCGAACTATAGAGTTATTTATAAATCATTTTACTTGCATTTTTGGTTAGTATGGTCTATTTCTATAATTTACTAGGAGATACTAATAAGAAGATAGCAACATTGTACAAATACACGAAAGAGAAGTTGGCCCACAGAGAGTGAGATAGAGACATGTAGGTATTTGACTCAAGCTGTTCTTCCCGGTTTGGCTTCCATGTTTATCTATAGCTTCATGGTTAAAAGGCACGATGGGGTTGGTCTTTATTGATAAAAACCGCAAGAAAAGATAAAAAAAACTATAATACCTTCGAGTACCCGCGGTGACGCCGGTTGCTCGCGCAAGACATTCTGATGCCGTTCTCGCGACCCAAAGGAACCTAATCCCGGGATAAAAAGTAGCTTTTATTTGTCCTATTTTAAACCATAATCTAGCTGTAGGTACCTACCAGATTTCATCGTAATTCTTTCAGCCATTTTTGTGTGAAGGCATAACAAACATTAGCACATCGATACATTCACACATTCATACAATCTTTCGTGTTTATAAATTTATAATTCGGACGATGAGAGAATGCGATCAGTCCTGACACCTGTCAATTCGTCATGACTAGTTATGTTGTACATAACTTTTACCTAGAACCGTTCTCTAAACCTGTTCCCAACTTACAATAACATAATAATAATCACAGTCAGCAATTGTGACAATTCGATTTAATTTTATTCTAATTTGGATATCTATCTGCCGTATTTGTTCTTCCAATTTTTAATTCTTAATTTAGTTTTATTCTTATTTAATTTTATGTAATGTGATTTTCTGTAGGGCGGAGGTAATACCCCAGTCGGACTGCTCAGTTGCAGTATACCGTCGTCGTATCCTACCTAGCCAAGTTAGCCAAGGTTTACTGTGACCTCTATGTAGACTGGCTGTTCTCGTTCCCGCCTCAGCTCTGAAGTGTGACACACTATGAATTGCTTGTCTGGTGTGGGTACCTATATAAAAGTCATTGCTGGCGACTGACTGCACAGTGGACACAATCATTAGGTACATCAAAGCGTTAGAAAAACTAAAAAATACCTCTGTGTTTTTTGCCTGATGAGTTCTTACAACCGGATTTTAGTCGCTCTGTAAATAAGTATTCATTATTACAGATAAGTACAGCCACGTAACTTGGCCAGGTTTGTGGTAAATTCGCGCATCGTGCACTTTGAGCCAATCAAATGATTCAAAGTACGAACGAACGGAACGTTGATTCGCTACAAGACGTCTCTCGGAGACATCTGATTGGTCCGTCAAGTGACGGACCAATCATATGTCCGCGACGGCGCGACCGCGTCTCCCACGACCCGCTCATACCTTAAAGGGGACCTAAAAATCGACCTTTGCGCATATGACGCGTCTGGCCAATATACGTGCCGGTATCTGTAAACCTTTATTGCCAACCCTAGGGTGACAGCGTTGCGTTCGTCGCTGCGACAGTGACGAACTGCTTAGGTGATAAAGTTCCGCCTTAATAATCGGGGAAAGTGTTGTGATAAAGCAACCTATCACGATGCGTTGCCCGATTATTATGGCCTGGAGCCACTGCTCCGTTTGATTTTACTTCTAATCTTTATCACATAAGTAGTTCTTCGCTGTCGCAGCGACGAACGCAACGCTGTTTCCTTAGAGAATAGCACTGCTGATGGTAATGTTATACAACTTATGCTATATAACACGCCCAATAATATATGTTATATAACTTGCACCATTCTAATAAAACATGTTACATAACTTTGTTACGCTATATAACGCTATATAAATCCTATGTCATTACCTTCATAAATTATACAGTGAAGAATTGAAATTTGGAACGTGAAATACGACGTCATGGTATTAGTACGAAACTATTCAGTTTGTACCAGCGCATACCAGCGCAAACCACTGGAGGTGCGGCGGAGAGCATTCTTAAGTCAACAATTTAATATGAACCTTAAATTACTTGATATACGGTCAATAATTGCATATCAAGAATTAAAAAAAAACTAAAAAGAAAAAAAACAAGCACTTAGATATGTCCGGTGGTCTAGAAACCATAACAACTTAACAGTCAAGATCTAATTATTCGTCAGCCAATTTAATTTTTCAATGGATCTTTTTTTTTCTTTTTAGTTTTTTTACGCAGTCGAGTTTTATCGTTGTATGGATGTATGGATGTTTGTTACTCTTTGTATCTTGTTTTTACGGGGTCGGCAGAGCGAGTGTGACGCCCCTAGTGTTGCACACGTCCATAGGCCACGGTAACGGCTTTCCATCAGGGCCTCGATTCTGCTATAGGCAAACCACTTTAATACCACAGACACTAAAAAATGCCATTTAATTGTAGCTTCTTGGTGTGACTCTCACTCCTACCCTCAACTTTAGTCCATAAATTGAGGCAAAGGCTCAAATAGCTGCTAAAAAGCTGGGTATTCTTTCAAAGGTGCGGCAATATTTCACACCGGAACAGCTGCTCAACCTTTACAAAGCGCAAGTTCAATCGTGTATGGAGTATTGCTCGCACCTCTGTGACGGCTCAGCAAAATACCTACCAACTCGAGGCACTTGAGTCAATTGAGAGAAGGGCCAAGAAAACTTGATAAAAATAAAGTCTACAATTAAATGGCATTTTTTAGAGAGTCAGTGGTATTACAGTGGTTTGATTTTATCAGAATGGAGGCCCAGGGCCGTGTGTTTGTCTGCCACCTAAGTGGTATGAAAAAAAACTCTTTCACGCCGAAACAGCTAAACGACTCAGGATGAAACTTTTTATTTTTATAGTACATAAGTTAATCACCGATATTGCTAATTGACACTGAAAAAAAAAACCAATTACATTAGATTGACATGGTCATTTGAATATAAACATTATGATGGTTGCCGGGATATTACTATGTACCACGGACATCGCCGTGATCCCTTGTTACCAACGGACCACTCAATATATCTACCGAGGTGGTCAGTTAGGAATTTCATTCTTCTCAAACCACCTGCTGTCCACCCCGACAGTAGGTGGTTTGAGATACGTAGACCATCATGCACCCTAGACACTATGTAACTGGCTACTCATGATTAGAAAAAGTAAAATTGTTAATTTTGAGGAATTAAATACATTTTTAATGCATTTTTATATTCTTAAATATTCCGAACTGACCCAGGAAAAACTGGTTGGTTACTTCAAAATATTCCTAACTGACCACCCATGTGGACAGTAGGTAGGTGCTTTGATTTGGAGGGGTTAGCGGGTTACTAGAAATGTCATTTCTTAATAATACTTAAAATAAATTAAGCAAAAAATGTTTTATGTTAAACGCTTTTATGCACTAAAAGCGACCAATTGGATTTTTGTGGTTTTTTTTCACTGTGAACTATATTCTATTTGTCAAGCCCTTTCATTTGATATCCATATTGCTTACAATGATACAGTATCTTAGATTAGCTTGTATTGTCACCAGAAACTAAAGATATGAGCCAAATATCAGAACAATCCGTCCACAGGAAGGGGGTCAATTTTTAATTACTGGGTACATAATTTGACCTAAACAAACAGGTTACGTTGAATAAAAGCGTTTATTAATAAAAGCGTATAGGTATAATAAAACCGTTTAATAAATGAAAGCGTTAAAAAATCCTTTCTTTCTCTCTACTTACTGTTTGGTCCATATGTCATGTTTATGTTAACACCACCGCCGCCACAATTTACTTCTAAAAAAATAATATTATGTTCAAGCACACTATATTTTAAACATCCATAATACATGCAATAAAATGATAGGAAAGTCAAAACTGTACATTGAATATTTTTTGAAAAGAATACTTGGAGTGTGATGTACAATCCATACCGAAGCCAAAAAAAGACGTTTGCCGCTTAGTGGTTGACTAGTGTGTGAGTGTGCCGACTTGTGCGTCAAGCAAGTGGGCCGACTCTAGAGTCGTCAGTTGTATTCTTCAACGCATTCCATCCACAGATTTTATAAATTCATTATTCCAAACGTGAAAGTTTATATCGTTGTGTGGATGTATGGACGTCTGTTATTCTTTCACGCTGAAACGGCTGAACGGATCGGGATAATTTTTTTTCGATATCTACGAGTATGTAACATTTGTTGATTACCATTTTTAATCGGCACTGAAAAAAAAATTACCAAATATTAATTTTAATTTTGCTTTGAACGAAAATAAGTAGGTACAAGGCCACGTTTCCACTAAAGATGGAAAGGACATGTGTATATTAAACAAAAAGAAATCTATGTAATATTTACATTATGGAAAAGTTTTCCTAAATTTTTATGTATTTGAGCTACCTAATTTTGTTGTATTTCGTTCTACGAATAAAAGTTACAACCAAAGTTGTAGGAAATTCAATTTACAACCTCTACTCACTATTTGGGTTGTAGTTCATATTTATGTCAACACCACTTAGTTTTTGTGAGTCATGCCCTGTAAAAAAATGTTTTCAATAATTATATAATTATTTTAATTACTTAATAGCTTATGCCCGCGGCTCCGCCTGCGTGGTTGTCGGTTTTCGCATTTTGAACTATATCTCCGGTTCTACTCAACCGATTGTGATCAAATACTGCCATGATTAGACTTAAGCTCTACCATATTATAATACATGTATGTCTTATTGTAATTGGTTGAATAGATCCGGAGAAATAATAAAAAACGATGATTGACGCCCTAGACCTCCGCCCTACAGAAGACCGCAGCCATAATAACCATCGTGTTGTGTTCCCGCCGGTAAGTAGGGTAGCCAGAGCTCACTGTATCCCTCCTCCCCCTACCCTTTCCTAGCCTCCGCACCCCTTCCTAGCCCTCCCACCTTCCCTTCAGGGCAGGCAGCGCGTGTGTGACATTCAAAGTGTTGCACACGTCCATAGGCCACGGTGACCGCTTCCCATTAGGTGGGCCGTGTGCTTGTCTGCCACCTACGTAGTATAAAAAAAACTATACTGTGTACTATTATTTCCTCCGAGTTACTTGTAGTGGTAGTGTCATAAAAGTCATTGCTGACTGACTGGTCATAATTATTACATCAAAGTGTAAGAAAATACTAAATAATACCTTTGCATTTGTTGCCTGTTGAGTTTTCGCAACAGCATTTTGGTCGTTCTGTAAATAAGTTTTTATTATTAAACCTTTATTGCCAACCCTAGGGTGAGTCCAGATAGTAATGTTATATAACTTATGCTATATAACACGCCCAATAATACATTGATATATAACATGGTGTTATTATAACTGGCTCCATTCTAATAAAACATGTTACATAACTTTGTTACGCTATATAACGCTTTACAAATCCTATGTCATTACCTTCATTAATTTTACAGTGAAGAACGATTCAGTTTAGGTTGGTTTTCGCAAAGTTTGTTGAAGTTTGGAACGTGAAATACGACGTCCTGGTATGAGTACGAAACTATTCAGTTTGTACCAGCACAAACCACTGGAGGCGCGGCGAAGAGCATTTTTAAGTCAACAATTGAATATGAACCTTAAAGGACTTGATATAAGGTCAATAATTTGCTAATCAAGAATAAAAAACTAAAAAGTAAAAACAAGCACTTAGATGTCCTGTGGTCTAGAAACCATAACAACTTAACAGTCGAGATCCAATTATTTGTCAGCCAATCTAATTTTTCAATGGATCTTTTTTTTCCTTTTTAGTTTTTGTACATTTTTTTTTTATATACTACTTAGGAGGCAGACAGAAACAGACAGACAGCACACGGCCCATCTGATGGGCTGCCTACCCTGAAGTCGGGTTTTATCGTTGTATGGATGTATGGATGTTGGTTACTCTTTGTGTCTTATTTTTACGGGGTCGGCAGCGCGAGTGTGACGCCCCTAGTGTTGCACACGTCCATAGGCCACGGTAACGGCTTTCCATCAAGGCCTCGATTCTGCTAAAGGCAAACCACTGTAATACCACTGACACTAAAAAATGCTATTTAATTGTAGACTTTAACGTGATAAAAATAAAGTCTACAATTAAATAGCATTTTTTAGAGTGTCAGTGGTATTACAGTGGTTTGTTTATTAGCAAAATCGAGGCCCAGGTGGGCTGTGTGCTTGTCTGTCACCTAAGTGGTATGAAAAAAAAACTCTTTCTTTAGGGTAGCCAGAGCTGTATCCCTCCTCCCCCTACCCTTTCCTAGCCTCCGCACCCCTTCCTAGCCCTCCCACCTTCCCTTCAGGGCAGGCAGCGCGTGTGTGACATTCAAAGTGTTGCACACGTCCATAGGCCACGGTGACCGCTTCCCATTAGGTGGGCCGTGTGCTTGTCTGCCACCTACGTAGTATAAAAAAAACTATACTGTGTACTATTATTTCCTCCGAGTTACTTGTAGTGGTAGTGTCATAAAAGTCATTGCTGACTGACTGGTCATAATTATTACATCAAAGTGTAAGAAAATACTAAATAATACCTTTGCATTTGTTGCCTGTTGAGTTTTCGCAACAGCATTTTGGTCGTTCTGTAAATAAGTTTTTATTATTAAACCTTTATTGCCAACCCTAGGGTGGGTCCAGATAGTAATGTTATATAACTTATGCTATATAACACGCCCAATAATACATTGATATATAACATGGTGTTATTATAACTGGCTCCATTCTAATAAAACATGTTACATAACTTTGTTACGCTATATAACGCTTTACAAATCCTATGTCATTACCTTCATTAATTTTACAGTGAAGAACGATTCAGTTTAGGTTGGTTTTCGCAAAGTTTGTTGAGGTTTGGAACGTGAAATACGACGTCCTGGTATGAGTACGAAACTATTCAGTTTGTACCAGCACAAACCACTGGAGGCGCGGCGGAGAGCATTTTTAAGTCAACAATTGAATATGAACCTTAAATGACTTGATATACGGTCAATAATTGCATATAAAGAATAAAAAACTAAAACAAGCACTTAGATGTCCTGTGGTCTAGAAACCATAACAACTTAACAGTCGAGATCCAATTATTCGACAACCAATCTAATTTTTCAATGGATCTTTTTTTTTAGTTTTTTTTTACGCAGTCGGGTTTTTATCGTTGTATGGATGTATGGATGTTTGTTACTCTTTGTATCTTGTTTTTACGGGGTCGGCAGCGCGAGTGTGACGCCCCTAGTGTTGCACACGTCCATAGGCCACGGTAACGGCTCTCCATCAGGGCCTCGATTCTGCTAAAGGCAAACCACTATAATACCACTGATACTAAAAAACGTCATTTAATTGTAGACTTTACCGTTATACAGTTAAAGTCTATACTCAAATGAAAATAATTCATTTAACCTTTTCATTCGCTCTACAAATATCATTTGATTTAAGACTTAAATAAAGTCTACAATTAAATGGCATTTGGAAGAGTGTCAGTGTTTGTTTAATAGCAGAATCTAGGCCCAGGGGGGCCCGTGTGCTTGGCTGTCACCTAAGTAGTGTAAAAAAAAACTCTTATGTACGCTGAAACAGCTAAACGAATCAGGATGAAACTTTCTATATCTATCCTACATAAGTTAATCACCGTTATTGTTAATTAGTACTGAAAGACCGCAGCCATAATAACCATCGTGTTGTGTTCCCGCCGGTAAGTAGTGTAGCCAGAGCTCACTGTATCCCTCCTCCCCCTACCCTTGCCTAGCCTCCGCACCCCTTCCTAGCCCTCCCACCTTCCCTTCAGGGCAGGCAGCGCGTGTGTGACATTCAAAGTGTTGCACACGTCCATAGGCCACGGTGACCGCTTCCCATTAGGTGGGCCGTGTGCTTGTCTGCCACCTACGTAGTATAAAAAAAACTATACTGTGTACTATTATTTCCTCCGAATTACTTGTAGTGGTAATGTCATAAAAGTCATTGCTGACTGACTGGTCACAATTATTATAACATCAAAGTGTTAGAAAAACTAAAAAATACCTTTGCCTTTGTTACCTGTTGAGTTTTCGCAACCGCATTTTGGTCGTTCTGTAAATAAGTTTTTATTTTTAAACCTTTATTGCCAACCCTAGGGTGAGTCCAGATAGTAATGTTATATTATAACTTATGCCATATAACACGCCCAATAATACATTTATATATAACATATGTTATATAACTGGCTCCATTCTAATAAAACATGTTATATAACTTTGTTACGCTATATAACACTATACAAATCCTATGTCGTTACCTTCATTAATTTTACAGTGAAGAACGATTCAGTTTAGGTTGGTTCGTTTGTTGAAGTTTGGAACGTGAAATACGACGTCCTGGTATGAGTACGAAACTATTCAGTTTGTACCAGCGCAAACCACTGGAGGCGCGGCGCAGAGCATTTTTAAGCCAACAATTTAAAATGAACCTTAAATGACTTCATATAAGGTCAATAATTGCAAATCATGAATAAAATACCAAAAAGAAAAAACAAGCACTTAGATGTCCGGTGGCCTAGAAACCATAACAACTTAACAGTCGAGATCCAATTATTCGACAACCAATCTAATTTTTCAATGGATCTTTTTTTTTTTAGTTTTTTTTTACGCAGTCGGGTTTTTATCGTTGTATGGATGTATGGATGTTTGTTACTCTTTGTATCTTGTTTTCACGGGGTCGGTAGAGCGAGTGTGACGCTCCTAGTGTTGCAAACGTCCATAGGCCACGGTAACGGCTTTCCATCAGGGCCCCGATTCTGCTAAAGGCAAACCACTATAATACCACTGATACTAAAAAATGTCATTTAATTGTAGACTTTACCGTTATACAGTTAAAGTCTAAACTCAAATGAAAATAATTCATTTAACCTTTTCATTCGCTCTACAAATATCATTTGATTTAAGACTTAAATAAAGTCTACAATTAAATGGCATTTGGAAGAGTGTCAGTGGCATGACAGTGGTTTGTTTTTAGCAGAATCGAGGCCCAGGGGGGCCCGTGTGCTTGGCTGTCACCTAAGTAGTGTAAAAAAAAAACTCTTATGTACGCTGAAACAGCTAAACGAATTAGGATGAAACTTTCTATATCTATAGTACATAAGTTAATCACCGTTATTGTTAATTGGCACTGAAAAAAAAACAAATTACGATTAATAGAGTGACACGGTCATTTGAATAAACTTTATGATAGTTGCCGGGATATTACTATATACCACGGACATCGCCGTGATCCCTTGTTAGCAACGGACTACTCAATCCGTCCACCGAGGTGGTCAGTTAGGAATTTTATTCTTCTCAAACCACCTACTGTCCACTGTCCACCCCGATTAGTTTCGTAGAGTTTAGTAGACACTATGTAACTGGGTAACTGGCTACTCATGATTAGAAAAAGTAAAATAAGTTAATTTTGAGGAATAATAATAAGAAGGTATACACGTATTTTAATTTTTTTACACGTTTTTATATCCTTAAATTTTCCGAACTGTCCCAGGAAAAAAAGGTGGTTGGTTAGGTAGGTACCTACTCTAAAATATTCCTAACTGACCACCCATGTGGATAGTAGGTGCTTTGATTTGGAGGGGTTAACGGGCTACTAGAAATGTCATTTTTTGATACTTAAAATGAATTACGCAAAAAATGTTTTATGTTAAACGCTTTTATGCACTAAAAGCGACCAATTGGATTTTTGTTTTTTTTTTTCACAGTGAACTATATTCTACTTGTCAAGCTCTTTCATTTGATATCCATATTGCTGTAGTTGTGGCAAAATACATAAGCCACCATTTTGTAGCGGCAACCATCTTGCATTTACAATGATACAGAATAGATTAACTTATATTGTCACCAGAAACTAAAGATATGTACCAAATATCAGAATAATCCGTCCACAAGAAGGGGTCAATTTTCAATTACTGGGTACATTTGACCTAAACAAACAGGTTAAGTTGGATAAAAGCGTTTAATAAATAAAAGCGTTAAAAAATTCTCTCTTACTCTCTACTTACTGTTTGGTCGATATCCCATGTCTATGTTAACACCACCGCCGCCACAATTTACTTCTAAAAAAATAATATTATGTTCAAGCACACTATATTTTAAACATCTATACATGTAATAAAATGATAGGAAAGTCAAAACTGTACATTGTACATTGAATATTTTTTGAAAAGAATACTTGGAGTGTGATGTACAATTCATAGGTTGACTGGTATGTGAGTGTGCCCGACTTGTGCGTCAAGCAAGTGGGCCGACTCTAGAGTCGTCAGTTGTATTCTTCAACGCATTCCATCCACAGATTTTATAAATTCATTATTCCAAACGTGAAAGTCTATAATATCGTTGTGTGGATGTATGGACGTCTGTTACTCTTTCACGCTGAAACGGCTGAACGTATCGGGATAAATTTCTTTCGATATCTACGAGTATGTAACATTAGTTGATTACCATTTTGAATCGGCACTGAAAAAAAAATTACCAAATATTAATTTTAATTTTGCTTTCAACGAGAATAAGTAGGTACAAGGCCACGTTTCCACTAAAGATGTGCGAAGATAAGTACCTAACTATGGAAAGGAGATGTGTCTATTAAAAAAATCTATGTAATCTTTACATTATGGAAAAGTTTTCCTGATTTTTTATGTATTTGAGCTACCTAATTTTGTTGTATTTGGTTCTACGAATAAAAGTTACAACCAAAGTTGTAGGAAACTCAATTCACAACCTCTACTCACTATTTGGGTTGTAGTTCATATTTATGTCAACACCACTTAGTTTTTGTGAGTGATGCCCTGTAAAAAAATGTTTTCAATAATCATATAATTATTTTAATTACTTAATAGCTTATGCCCGCGGCTCCGCCCGCGTGGTTGTCGGTTTTCGCATTTTGAACTATATCTCCGGTTCTACTCAACCGATTGTGATCAAATACGGCCATGATTAGACTTATCTCTACCATATTATAATACATGTATGTTTTATTGTAATTGGTTGAATAGATCCGGAGACATAATCAAAAATGATGATTGACGTCGAAGGCGGAGCTGAGGGCCTCAGCTAGTAGGGTAGGTCGGTCACCTCCACCCTACAGAAGACCGCGGCCATAATAACCATCGTGTTGTGTTCCCGCCGGTAAGTAGGGTAGCCAGAGCTCACTGCACCCCTCCTCCCCCTTCCTAGCCTCCGCACCCCTTCCTAGCCCTCCCCCCTTCCCTTCAGGGAAGGCAGCGCGTGTGTGACATCCAAAGTGTTGCACACGTCCATTGGCCACGGTGACCGCTTCCCTTTAGGTGGGCCGTGTGCTTGCCTGCCACCTACTTAATATAAAAAAACTATACTGTGTATTACTATTTCCTCCGAATTGCTTGTAGTGGTAGTGTCATGAAAGTCATTGCTGACTGACTGGTCACAATTATTACATCAAAGTGTTAGAAAAAATAAAAATACCTCTGTGTTTTTTGCCTCTTGAGTTTTTGCAACAGGATTTTAGTCGTTCTGTAAATAAGTTTTTATCATTAAACCTTTATTGCCAACCCTAGGGTGAGTCCAGATGGTAATGTTATATAACTTATACTATATAACACGCCCTATAATACATTGATATATAACATGTGTTATTATAACTTGCACCATTCTAATAAAACATGTTACATAACTTTGTTACGCTATTATAACGCTATACAAATCCTATGTCGTTACATTCATTAATTTTACAGTGAAGAATTATTCAGTTTAGGTTGTTTCGTTTGTTGATGTTTGGAACGTGACATACGACGTCATGGTGTGAGTACGAAACTAGGATGAAACTATCTATTTATATAGTAGGTACATAGGTTAATCACCCTTATTGTCAATTGGCACTGAAAAAAAAAACAAATTAGGAATATTAGATTGACATGGTCATTTCAATAAACATTATGATAGTTGCTGGGATATTACTATGTACCACGGACATCGCCGTGATCTCTTGTTGCCAACGGACCACTCAATACATCCACCGAGGTGGTCAGTTAGGAATTTCGTTCTTCTCTACACCTGCTGTCCACCCCGACAGTAGGTGGTTTGAGATACGTAGACCATCATGCACCCTAGACACTATGTAACTGGCTACTCATGATTATAAAAAGTAAAATAAGTTAATTTTGAGGAAAAATGCGTTTTTATATTCTTAAATATTCCGAACTGACCCAGGAAAAAAAGGTGGTTGGTTACTTCAAAATATTCCTAACTGACCACCCATGTGGACAGTAGGTAGGTGCTTTGATTTGGAGGGGTTAGCGGGTTACTAGAAATGTCATTTCTTAATAATACTTAAAATAAATTAAGCAAAAAATGTTTTATGTTAAACGCTTTTATGCACTAAAAGCGACCAATTGGATTTTTGTGTTTTTTTTTCACTGTTAACTATATTCTATTTGTCAAGCCCTTTCATTTGATATCCATATTGCTTACAATGATACAGTATCTTAGATTAGCTTGTATTGTCACCAGAAACTAAAGATATGAGCCAAATATCAGAACAATCCGTCCACAGGAAGGGGGTCAATTTTTAATTACTGGGTACATAATTTGTCCTAAACAAACAGGTTACGTTGAATAAAAGCGTTTATTAATAAAAGCGTATAGGTATAATAAAACCGTTTAATAAATGAAAGCGTTAAAAAATCCTTTCTTTCTCTCTACTTACTGTTTGGTCCATATGTCATGTTTATGTTAACACCACCGCCGCCACAATTTACTTCTAGAAAAATAATATTATGTTCAAGCACACTATATTTTAAACATCTATAATACATGCAATAAAATGATAGGAAAGTCAAAACTGTACATTGAATATTTTTTGAAAAGAATACTTGGAGTGTGATGTACAATCCATACCGAAGCCAAAAAAAGACGTTTGCCGCTTAGTGGTTGACTAGTGTGTGAGTGTGCCGACTTGTGCGTCAAGCAAGTGGGCCGAATCTAGAGTCGTCAGTTGTATTCTTCAACGCATTCCATCCACAGATTTTATAAATTCATTATTCCAAACGTGAAAGTCTTTAATATCGTTGTGTGGATGTATGGACGTCTGTTACTCTTTCACGCTGAAACGGCTGAACGGATCAGATAAATTTCTTTCGATATCTACGAGTATGTAACATTAGTTGATTACCATTTTTAATCGGCACTGAAAAAAAAAATACCAAATATTAATTTTAATTTTGCTTTGAACGAGAATAAGTAGGTACAAGGCCACGTTTCCACTAAAGATGTGCGAAGATAAGTACATAATGATGGAAAGGACATATGTCTATTAAACACATGGAAATCTATGTAATCTTTACATTATGGAAAAGTTTTCCTAAATTTTTATGTATTTGAGCTACCTAATATTGTTGTATTTGGTTCTAAGAATAAAAGTTACAACCAAAGTTGTAGGAAATTCAATTCACAACCTCTACTCACTATTTGGGTTGTAGTTCATATTTATGTCAACACCACTTAGTTTTTGTGAGTGATGCCCTGTAAAAAAATGTTTTCAATAATTATATAATTATTTTAATTACTTAATAGCTTATGCCCGCGGCTCCGCCCGCGTGGTTGTCGGTTTTCGCAATTTGAACTATATCTCCGGTTCTACTCACCCGATTGTGATCAAATACGGCCATGATTAGACTTAGCTCTACCATATTATAATACATGTATGTTTTATTGTAATTGGTTGAATAGATCCGGCGACATAATCAAAAATGATGATTGACGTCGAAGGCGGAGCTGAAGGCCTCAGCTAGTAGGGTAGGTCGGTCACCTCCGCCCTACAGAAGACCGCGGCCATAATAACCATCGTGTTGTGTTCCCGCCGGAAAGTAGGGTAGCCAGAGCTCACTGCACCCCTCCTCCCCCTTCCTAGCCTCCGCACCCTTCCTAGCCCTTTCCCCTTCCCTTCAGGGAAGGCAGCGCGTGTGTGACATCCAAAGTGTTGCACACGTCCATTGGCCACGGTGACCGCTTCCCTTTAGGTGGGCCGTGTGCTTGCCTGCCACCTACTTAGTATAAAAAAACTATACTGTGTATTAGAAAGAAAGAAGAAAGAAATATTACTATTTCCTCCAAATTGCTTGTAGCGGTAGTGTCATGAAAGTCATTGCTGACTGACTGGTCACAATTATTACATCAAAGTGTTAGAAAAAATAAAAATACCTCTGTGTTTTTTGCCTCTTGAGTTTTTGCAACAGGATTTTAGTCGTTCTGTAAATAAGTTTTTATTATTAAGCCTTTATTGCCAACCCTAGCGTGAGTCCAAAATGTTATGCACAATTTATGCTATATAACACGCCCAATAATACATTGATATATAACATGTGTTATTATAACTGGCTCCATTCTAATAAAACATGTTACATAACTTTGTTACATTATATAACGCTATACAAATCCTATGTCATTACCTTCATTAATTTTACAGTGAAGAACGATTCAGTATAGGTTGGTTCGTTTGTTGAAGTTTGGGACGTGAAATACGACGTCATTGTGTGAGTACGAAACTATTCAGTTTGTACCAGCGCAAACCACTATAGGCGCGGCGGAGAGATTTTTTAAGTCAACAATTTCATATTATGAACCTTAACCGACTTGACATACGGTCAATAATTGCATAATATCAAGAATTAAAAGAAAAAACAAGCACTTAGATGTCCGGTGGTGTAGAAACATAACAACTGGGCCCGTAGACAAGTGTCACAAGTCTAAATCGCTAAGGAATAGAAAAGATTAGATCGACCAATCGCCATCCAGCTCGTGATTCTGCCGCGGCGTGCGCATCGTACCCCAGCGATGAACTTGGATGTGATTGGTCGACCTAATCTGTTCGTTTCCTTAGCGATTTACGCTGTGACACTTGCCTACGGGTGCTGAACAGTCTAGATTCAATTATTCGACAGCCAATCTAATTTTTCAATGGATCTCTTTTTTTCTTTTTAGTTTTTTACGCAGTCGGGTTTTATCGTTGTATGGATGTATGGATGTTGGTTACTCTTTGTGTCTTATTTTTACGGGATCGGCAGCGCGAGTGTGACGCCCCTAGTGTTGCACACGTCCATAGGCCACGGTAATGGCTTTTTTCATACCCAATTGGTATGAAAAAAAAAACTCTTAACTAAACGACTCGGGATGAAACTTTTTATTTCTATAGTACATAAGTTAATCACCCTTATTGTCAATTGGCACTGAAAAAAAAAACAAATTAAGATTATTAGATTGACATGGTCATTTAAATAAACATTATGATAGTTGCCGGGATATTACTATGTACCACGGACATCGCCGTGATCCCTTGTTACCAACGGACCACTCAATACATCCACTGAGGTTGTCAGTTAGGAATTTCATTCTTCTCAAACCACCTGCTGTCCACCCCGACAGTAGGTGGTTTGAGATACGAAGACCATCATGCACCCTAGACACTATGTAACTGGCTACAACTCATGATTAGAAATTAGAAAAAATAAAGTAAGTTAATTTTGAGGAATAATATTTTTTTTAATGCGTTTTTATATTCTTAAATATGCCGAACTGACCCAGGAAAAAAATGTGATTGGTTTTTCCTAACTGACCACCCATGTGGACAGTAGGTGGTTTGATTTCTAGTGGTTAATGGGCTACTAGAAATGTCATTTATTAATACTTAAAATAAATTAAGCAAAAATGTTTTATGTTAAACGCTTTTATGCACTAAAAGCGACCAATCGGATATTTGTGTTTTTTTTTCACAGTGAACTGTATTCTACTAATCAAGCCCTTTCATTTGATATCCATATTGCTGTAGTTGTGGAAAATTACGTGAGCCACCATTTTGTAGCGGCGGCCATCTTGGATTTATAATGATACAGATTGGCCAGATTGCACGTAAATTGGCCAGACGCGTCATATGCGCAAAGGTCGATTTTTAGGTCCCCTTTGAGGTATGAGCGGGTCGCGGGAGACGCGGTTGTGCCGTCGTGGATATATGATTGGACCAATCATATGTCTCCGAGAGACGTCTTGTAGCGAATCAACGTTCCGTTCGTTCGTAATTTGATTGTTTCAAAGTACACGGTCCGCGAACTTACCCCCACTACTCCAAAACCTGGCCAAGTTAAGTGCCGGCATCTGTACAGTATCTTAGATTAACTTGAACTAAAGATATGAGCCAAATGTCAGAACAATCCGTCCACAGGCAGGAGGTCAATTTTCAATTACTGGGTACCTACATTTGACCTAAACAAACAGGTTAAGTTGGATAAAAGCGTTTAATAAATAAAAGCGTTAAAAAATTCTCTCTTACTCTCTACTTACTGTTTGGTCGATATCCCATGTCTATGTTAACACCACCGCCGCCACAATTTACTTCTAAAAAAATAATATTATGTTCAAGCACACTATATTTTAAACATCTAATACATGTAATAAAATGCTAAAAGTCAAAACTGTACATTGAAGATTTTTTGAAAAGAATACTTGGAGTGTGATGTACAATTCATACCGAAACCAAAAAAAGACTTTCCGCGTAGTGGTTGACTAGTGTGTGAGTGTGCCGAGTCAAGCAAGTGGGCCGACTCTAGAGTCGTCAGTTGTATTCTTCAACGCATACCATCCACAGATTTTATAAATTCATTATTCCAAACGTGAAAGTCTATAATATCGTTGTGTGGATGTATGGACGTCTGTTACTCTTTCACGCTGAAACGGCTGAACGGATCGGGATAAATTTCTTTCGATATCTACGAGTAGGTATATGTAACATTAGTTGATTACCATTTTTAATCGGCACTGAAAAAAAAATTACCAAATATTCATTTTAATTTTGCTTTGAATGAAAATAAGTAGGTACAAGGCCACGTTTCCGCTAAAGATGTGCGAGGATACGTAATGATGGAAAGGACATGTGTCCTATTAAACGAAAGGAAATCTATGTAGGTAATCTTACATTTTATAGAAAAGTTTTTCTAAATTTTTATGAATTTGAGTTACCTAATTTTGTTGTATTTGGTTCTACGACTAAAAGTTAGGTACAACCAAAGTTGTAGGAAATTCAATTCACAACCTCTACTCACTATTTGGGTTGTAGTTCATATTTATGTCGACACCACTTAGTTTTTCTGCGTGATGCCCTGTAAAAAAAAATGTTTTCAATCATAATGTCATCGTTATGTAATGTTGACCCCCGACCCTGAGACTTTGCAATTAGCTTTTCTTCAGGCAAGATGAAGTCATGTTGATGTGTACAATTAAAAAAAATGTATTTATTTTTTCCTCTACTTACTATTTGGTCCGTAATCCATATTTATGTTAACACCCCTACGGGCGCCATGGGCACGCAGCAATCTCACTGTAAAAATATGTACCTATTCAATCATTGATTTTATAAAACGCGTTGAAGACGACGATTAATATAAATTAAGTAAAAACAGTTTTAAGTTAAACGTAATCGGTGGTTAAACGCTTTTATGCACTAAAAGCGGCCATATTGGATTTTCTTTTTTTTTCATAATAAACTATTTATTCTAATAGTCAAGCCTTTTCATTTAATTTTGATATCCATATTGCAGTAGTTATGTGTACGTGTACCGCGCCCGCGCCCTACAGAACACCGTCCCATAATAACCATCGTGTTGTGTTCCCGCCGCCGCCGTCGGTAAGTAGGGTAGCCAGAGCTCGTCCCTCCTTCCCCCACCCTACCCCTTCAAGGTCGGCAGCGCAACTGTGATGCCCCCTTTTTTTTTCGTGCGGAAGTCCTCATGGATACCCACCCCGCGGCCTGCGGGGCAGGTTATGTCGGACTCTTACCGACTAAAACCGCACGCCGTCTAGAGTCTTCTGACGCCAGGGTGTAAGGTGGCCCAAAGAGCATTTCCCTCGCACCCCGGCTTGACCCGGGCCATCTCTGGATTCGAGAAGACCCCCTCGGGTTTGGGAACCACGGTGTTCCCATCATGCCCCCGGAATAGGGGGGAGATTGATACCCCTGGTATTGCACACGTCATAGGCCACGGTGACCGCTCCCCATCGGGTGGGCCGTGTGCTTGTCTGCCACCTAAGTATGTAGTATAAAAAAATGTTATATGAACGATTCTGAACACAAAAATATTTTTTTTTTTTAATTCTTGTCTGATTGTTTACGATGGACGCAAAAACTATTGAATTTTAATCGGTTGAGTGGAATCGGAAATATACTCGTAACTAGGAAATAGGCCTAGTGTGGAGCCACCGGCCATGTATAATGTAAGTGTTTTATCCCACCAAAAACATACCTATTTAAAAGGGGGCCAAGTTCCTATCGGCTAAAGGTTCGCTTAAAAAGGATTGAAATCCAATCCAATGCCAAGTTTAGATGCACTTTAAAATCGATCATAATCACCTAAATTTCTTCTAAATTTTAATTTGGCAGGTTAATTTAATTATACGATTAATCAAGTGTTACTTTCAGCACGAAAACCTGCCAAGCGCTTTGATAAGTGTTTTATGGTAATAAATGAATTATTATTTTAAAAAAAACTAAGTATATAGTCAAAAACTCATAAAAGTCATAATAATGCAATGTTTACTTACTATTATTGCTTTTTCGTGATAGTGGGGGGCGCTTTTTACTCAAAGACAACTTGTGGTCTGTAAATAATAATTATTGTGGGTAAAATTAAATAAGTAAATAAAAACCGGTCAATTAAGAGTTAGGCCAGTGCAGTTAACATTGGAGAGAATAATTTGATAACAGCATGAGAACTTTTGAAAATAAAAGGAAATATAATCAGCCCGCTCCCCACTGTGCCCTCTGCTAGTCAGAGTAGAGAGCCTCGGAGCAGCTCTCTAGAGGGCCACTCCCGTAAACATTACATAAATGTAGTAACATAGTTAGGGTTAGAATATGTACTATACTTGGGCACTTAGGCGAGTACAGTACCTATAATACTACTTATACTTGGGTACTTACGCGTGTCTCTTTTATTACGACTGTGACCTGTAATTCAATAAAATTATTTACAAAATGCCAACAGGATGTTATACCTATTATGATGATAGCAACCCATTAATGTCCCACTGCTGGGCACGGGTCTCCTCTCCTCTAACGAGAGAGCTGAGAGGCTTTACACCTTAATCCACACACACTGGCCTAATGCGGGTTGGTGGATCGGACATGTCCTTAGAATTTCTTCTAGGACATGTGGGTTTCCTCACGATGTTTCTCCTTCACCGTCAGCAGATGGTAAATCATGTGATGAGCACATATAAATTCTACAAAGTGAAATTCACATTGGTGCTGTCCGGCCGGATTCGAACTCGATACCTCTGAGTAGAGGCCGCGTCCTTATCCATTCGGCTACCATCGCTTTACCTATTATACACTGTGTAAAAATAAGTCGGGCCCTGGAGGAAAACTACCTTAAATATTTAAGTTGGCTCATTTCAATGCTTTTATTTTTAAAGAGAAACAAAGCTGCATTCAAATATTTATTATATAGCTTTTTTTCCACTCGAAAAAAAAAATACTATAGTGGTCGAACAAGACGCTTACCAGAATTAGCGGAGTGATTTGTCTTCGCTGTCATCGTCAAATTCTTGTGTCCGCAATGTTTCATTGACACAATTTTCGCATCGAAACCTGAAACAGTAGGTACCTATTTTTTGGAGGAGGTAACACACGACGCGCGACGGTATCTCCCGTCTGAAGTGAGCAGTCCGACTGAGGTGGTACCTCCGCCCTACAGAACACCGCGGCCATAATAACCATCGTGTTGTGTTCCCGCCGGTAAGTAGGGTTACCAGGGCTCACAACCCCCACCCCCATTTCCCCAATATCTAATAAGTACGTATTTATGAGGTTTATGATGTGCAAAGGCATCAAAAACAGAATTTTTCCCTTAGAGATGATTTCCCCTCGATTTTCCCAAGATCCCAGCATCAGATCCTGATACCCTGGATATGGGACCACCTCAGAAGTAGCCTCTTTCAAACAAAAAAAAATCAAAATCCATCCATAATTATTGGCGCCGCTATCGCGTAACATATCGCGAATTGAGAACCTCCTCCTTTTTTAAAGTTGGTTAAAACTCACCGTTAACACACGCCATGTACCTAATCTCACACTTGTTGAACACAATGATGTATATGGCCTTCCCGGCGTCCCCCTCAGGTGTAACTTTAACACATTTCGGATTTTCCCGGGTTGGACATTTTATATTTTTACAATTTTCGCTGATCACTGGCACAATAAGGGTCGCTTGTGACTCCGGCGCTTTGTCGCATCGCGCTGTCTTGTAAACTGAAAATAATTCGAATTTTAGCATATTTAGTAAAGATATAAGTGACATAGTATAATGGTGACCCACTTCCTGAGATTTTACCTTTCGCGCACGGACCATCAGCTCGCCCCCGCTCGCTCCCCACTGTGCCCTCTGCTAGTCAGAGGGACACGTGGAGAGCCTCAGAGCAGCCCTCTAGAAGGCCACTCCCACCCTGGCCGGATTGGCCGCAGGTAGCAGCGTCTCCCGTGGCGAGTGGGAGGCGCTGCTCGCCTCCGTTGCCCGGGTGAACCTAATATGTTAGACCTTATAAAATTACCTAGCGAAAGTCCCGTCAAAATTGGTTGATAGACAGACAAACATAATAGCTTTTTTGATCTGCGAGTATGTAGCGTACGAACTCTCATATGCATTTATTTAAAACATTTTACTTAATATTAATAAATGATAATGTTTTCAAGGACAATGCAATAATATGGAAGGTACTAAGTATACCTAAAGCGTCTGATGCTAAAGTTGGAAAGTGTCCATAGGAACTTGTGAACTAAACAAGTTAAGCCCGTCATGTTTGGGTTCATTTAATTTGTCTGATTATTAATTAATAACTTAATTAGACTCATACTTACTTATTAACAGAAACAGCACACGCGCGATCATTTCAAGATAACAAGTCAACGCGAGTATACAATTTTTATTATGTTTTACAACTTTATACAAAATCAATTTGGTAGAAGGAAATTAATTATACGGTATGCGTTTGCTAAGTATTTTTGCGTGTTTAATTTGTAGGACTAGGAATCTGTTTCTAAGTCAGACCAATGTGCGGTGTGCACACGTAGCGAATATTTTGAGTTAATTATTTAGATGGCTCGTTATAAGATGTTTTACTGAGTGGAAGAATTAAAATCAAGAATTAAATATAAATTACAAATCATTTTCTCTGAATTTAATATGAATGATTTATAAATGATGACTAATTTATTAAATAAAGTGATAATTTAACCAATATCATTGTACGAAAGATTCTAGCCAAGATAATATATACATTAAATTAATAATAAACAGAATACCTACATATCTACATGGCGTCATAAAATTCTTCCGCATCATCGCTGACTGGTAATGTGCCCAGAAGGCTGGCAGCATTGCCAAGCTGAATGGCAATGCTGATTCTTTGGGCAAGGTAGAGTCCAGCCTTCTTGTCACCTTAACCAAGATAATATGATTAATTAAATCTGATAGGTGTCTGTACATGGAAGATATTAAGTGAGGGAACTTGTGTTAAGGTGTGGGCCGGAACCTCCACGTGGTGCACCTGGGTAACGGGGACAGCAACGCCTCCCTCTCGTCACGGGAGACGCTGCTGTCAGCGGCAAATGCCAGCGGAGGTGGGAGTGTCCCTCTAGAGGGCTGCTCTGAGGCTCTCCATGTGTCCCTCTGACTAGCAGAGGGCACAGTGGGGAGCAGGTGGACGGTTCTCTAGCCCTTTAGAATTCGAAATATTGTTTAAGCTTTTTAATTAAGTATTTATTTCCCAAGTGGCGCCAAGTGCAGTCCATAACTTGATGTTGACATGAGTCAGTCTTGACATTTTATTTAGAACGGACATCTTGAATCTGTCAAAGAGAAAAAAATAAATGATTAAAAAATTCATAATCCCGACTGCTGTTGACATGAACAAAAATAGTTTTATAGAAGGTGGTACCCAAGAGGAAATTTCTAATGTTCTTGGTGGTACCCATTAATTTTCTGACGATTTATAGTTTTTTTTGCGAATACATACTATACATACGCGAGTATGCGCGAAACACATTACCCTCGCTGGCGCAGTCGGGTAAAATTGAATGAGTCTTCATCAGCAACTGACAGTAGAGACAGCTGAAAGCAGTGGATCAGTTTAAAATTGACCCCCAAAGATACATGAATGATACAGATGAAACTTTAACACATCTCAGGTCAGGTCTTCTCGGGTTAGACATTTTATATTTTTACAATACTCGCTGATTACTGGCACATACGGGTCGCTTGTGACTCTGACACTTTGTCGCATCGCTCTGTCTTGTGAGCAACACCTTTGAATGGGGTTGGCCCGTAGAGGGAGAATATACCTAGAGAAGTCATTGGCGTATACCCTATGAGATAGCGCTAATATGACATCGGTGTTACCAACTCACACCAAATGATTTTACCTGAGAATTCGGTAAATTCATATTAAGATACAATACCAGATAAAAATTTGGTATAGATGTAGCTAACACCCACCTAAGGCATCTTATGCTACTTTTGTAGTAGGAAGCTAATAATATTATAAATGCGAATGTCCGTATGTGTGTGTCTGTGTGAATTTTTGTATTGTAACACATAATAATATTATAGATATATTATATCTCTATAATTAAGTATCTGAATTTTATGATAGACCTAAATTTACGGAATATGGCTAACTTTTTTTTACTACCTACTTAAAAAAGGGTTAGAAGGTTAGGTTAAGGCTAAAGCAGGACTAAGCAGGAGTGGAGCGGAGCTAAGCTCCCGCATGAGCCTTCGTGGTTATTTCTTTAAAACCATTCAGAAATAGAATTTCCGCAAAGTTATGCTCAAACATTGACTAAGATCTATTTATTTCACACTTACCGGTAGAACTGCAGGTATTATATTTATATAGCTCTAGGCCTAGGTCAAAATCAAAGTCAAAGTTAAAATTAAAAATCATTTATTCTGTATAGACCATTAGATGGCACTTACAAAACGTCACGGTTTTTTCTGCATGTTGCTCTGTTGTCTCAAAGTTAGTTCCTGTGGAAACCTGAAATTAAATAAAACCATAGCTATAATTAACAGCTAGAATATATTTGGGTACAATTTACCAAACACTGGTAACACTGCCCTGAATATACTGACATTGAGGATGGTCCCCTAAACAACATGGCCGTCATAATGTAAACAGTGCTACATAAATCAGTCGGATAATACAAAAATTAAATTCGAGAATTATACTTTAAATTTACACCAAAGTATGTAAATCAGGGCGCAAAGATAGTGAATACTAATCTACGAAATAAATTATATAAGTAAATACATATAAAACAACATTAAATCGGCTTACTTACCGATGAAAGGTTATGTTCGGTTTTTTCCGTTCTGGACGATTTTTACACGATATTACAGAACAACGCCCCATTATTAGGGTATGGTTTACGCACAGGAGATATCTAAACAACTTCTAATTACACAAATAAGTCACAATCACCAGTTTTTCGACAAAATACTATCACAAGATGTTTGTTTGTACCCAAGTGAAAGAGGTTCCAAACAAATCAAACCGCATACGGCAGATGAGACAAAAAAGATGGCGTCTGTCTCGCTCACTCTTGTTTGAATATTATATGTGTATCGCTTTCACTCATTACTAAGATTATTTAGTGTCCTCTCTAGGTATTCTCCCTCTACGGGTTGGCCGGTGAAAGCTAATCGCAGATGGCGCTAGCGAGTTGGCTCCTTTGTGTACGACGGCCATATTCAGTGTCATTATTGTTTACAAAAAAAACATGCATTTATTATCATTTCATAACATAAAGAGGGACCTAAAACAGTATTAACTAGTAGTTTGTGAACTAATACATCATGTATTGTAACTGGTGAGTGAAGGAACTTAAAGATTAACTTAAAAAACGTGGTGCTTCTTTACGAGGAAAAAAAGCAGATCTTGTGGAAAGGTATATTGTTTTAAATAAATTACCACTATATTCACAAATTTCGTATTCAGAAACATTTTTGTTTTGAAGATACCATTACCTAAAATGTAACAGACTTGTAATACTTATGCATATAGTTAAACTATGGGGATAATAATAATATACATTCTTTTACTTTCAGGTTGGAGATTTATGACCAAAACTTCAATTTTGAACACCTATAAAGGGCTGATAACGAAGATCCTGAAATATAGTTACCATTGCCAGAAACCTATCATGATATTAACAGTAACACGGCTCTACTACCTCTTGATAAGACAATCATAAGGCATTATCTATGCTAGTAAGTAGTTTAAACTAAGTATAGATTTATACCTAATAGGAAACTGCACTGAGGTAGGATATAAACCAAAGTGAAATTTTAACTGAGACCCTAGCCCATTTTCACCATTACTTATTCACAACTATATTTTTTCTTTTCAGTACACAAAAAGAACAATATTGCTATGCTCCTGTATGAAACCCGTCATTTATTAATGGTAAGATCTTCTGTTGTTGGTAATAATACCTATATAAAGGGATATTGCAGAAAATCAATGAAAAATGTTCAATATGAAGTGGACATACATAATACTTGGACGTGAATAGGACACATGAAGCTTTTAAAAATAAAACACTTTATGTCATCTTAGTTTTTTATTTACAATACCTGCATCATCTGCAAGTAGTAGCTCTGTGGAAAATAATCTTAAGTATAGTGTACAGCATCTAACTTGGCAAGATTTTGGAGTACTGTGGGCCCTACTACTCGAAAACCTTGCTAAGTTAGATGCCGTACACAATACTTGTTTGTATGCAACGCATTTTGCCTTGCCACAAATAAGTATAGTGTACAGGATCTAACTTGGCAAGATTTTAGAGTAGTGGGGCCCACCGTTCACACTATTAAGTTAGAAGCCGTGAACTACCTATATATTAGATGCTTGAGTACTTCGATGAGTGTGGCAAGTTGTTGGTGTCATTATCAATCTCATGCTCTTGAGATACATTGCAAAATCATCATAATATACTATCACTATATTTAATGGCACTATGCCTTCACAGGATTGGTAAGTTGATGGCATTTCAAATAGTTATTTCCTCAGGTTCCGGACTCCCAATATATATTTTCTTGTTCTTGCTGTTTCTGATAGTGGTTAAGTGTTTCAAGGAGATATAGATGGTACAGCACTTTTCTTCATATATTTGTTGGTATTCAACTCCTAGAATATAGAAATGACTGTTATTATTAAGATTATAGGAGTAAATCAATTTGTATGTTATTTTATGTAGGTATATCAAGTACATATGTATTAAGACTACTAATAATGTTGAATAAGCAACACTCACCTGTGTATTCACCATTTTTTTATAATCATTTTCCACGAAATGTTTTCGACATAACCTCTAACTATTTTTAGAAATAAATTTTGTAGGCAAATGTCTTTCAACCAAAGCCGACGAATTTTGTGATCTTTTGGGATATGGTGTACTCCAAATTCTGAGCATTTCGCAACTATACATTTAGTCATCTTGTGTTTAAAAATTATTTTGTAAATAACTCCATACAAATGATCAATGTTTTAGGAGCCATCTACACTAGCGCCACTTTGACAGTTGCCAACCCCATTGAAATTTAATTTATTTAGTTTTTTTTTTTACATAGACAAGCGCATTATATTAATCGACTATAACTTTAATTAATGAATGGTACTTCACTAGGGCTTTACTCTATAGACCGGTATCTATTTCATGTTTGTCTTTGATCTATTTTGGATGTTGACATCTCACAGCTGTCAAATTACAAACTATTTTGGAATGGAGTGTTTACTTTCTGTATGAATATTAAGAATTTAATTCATCATATTCCTATGAAACTCCACGAATCTTTTGTTTATAACAAAATAAATACTTTAAATTACATATAAATTCCTTATAAAACTTTATGACATCACAATATTGAATAAAACCTTGCCACAACTATTTCAAGAGTACCATAATAAATTATTATCAATAAGTTTATAGTCTTAGCTAGTACTTTTACTGCTAACTTTTATATAGTTGTTTAGTGATTATCGAATATAAAAAAAATCGTGTTATTCATGATGAAAACATACGAATTCTAGTGATGTTTTTAAGTATAATAACCTATAACAAAATAAAATTGTATCTGTTTGAAATGAGAACGTCATATTAGACTTGGTGTTTACGTAAATGGTACAAAAGTCTATATATAAATATTGAAGAAGATGGAGAAGCTCTCAATGTGTAGGATCTGTCTAGCAACAGATCTGCGGATGAATCTAATTGTCAAAACTCACCTACAAGACACCTATGAGAAGTTGACTTTGAAACAGGTAATCCTCTAATAATGAATTGTATTTACATTGATCATGTATCTAAGAAACCTACGGACAGAACGTGTTGATCACTGTAGCACTACCGGTGTATTCCGGGTTCTTCCAGGTGGACAAACTATTTTGTCAAACTGATTTGACCACGAGGAAAAAAATTCCTGTTGGTCAAACTTCTTGGATTGAGTCCACGTGATCAAACTATTTTGTCTAACTGATTTGACCATGGGGAATAGTTTTTCCTCGTGGTGAAACTTGTTAAAGGAAAGTACAGTCATTTTGAAAATAGCCTTTGAAAATTCCCTTTTTTTTCTCCGTTATTAGAATTCAAAAACTGAACAAACTAGTCACCAACACCTTTTCAAATTAATGTCTATTCCGTAGACAAGAGTAAGAAATAGACGCGCTGTCAGAGTATACCCAAGAGTGATGGCAATAGTTTTTTAAAGTTTCCAGGTTATGAATTTGGATGAAGCTCCAGACTCCGAGGTGAAAGCTTTGGATGCGACTGGGAATTAACGACAGTATCATAAACTAACATTATCCGCATTAAACTGTGATTGAGTAACAAACATCCAAATATCTTTACTAATCTTCATATTTATAATATTTGTAGGATAGTAGTTAGTAGGAGGAACATAACTCAGGTGTTTTATTATATTATAGGTAGACACACATAAATTTATCTGCACTGCATTCTCAGTTCATAATTTGACAGTTGTATATTTTTAAAAGAATATTTGGGAACTTTAGTTTTTACATACCCAACACCATCTTGTGGTTATGCTAATATTTTTAATCGACCGTCCTTCTGGGCTCCGTTTCTTCTCATTTTAGTCATGTGTCAGTTTTTATATTTTGGAGTCCCCTGATACGCAGATAAGGACAACATATATTATATCTGTCCCGCTTACTCTTACTATCCATTTGTATTTGAGCATCCCTCTTTGATTGTCATTTTAATGTCTTATATTACTATACTCTATCTACGGTTCATTCAAAGTCAAAGTCAAAGTCAAAGATTATGTCACCTTACATTACGGGTAAAATTCATAACCTGGCAACTTTAAAAAACTATTGCTATCACTCCCGGGTATACTCTGACAGCGCGTCTATTTTTTACTCCTGTCTAAGGAATGGACATTATTTTGAAAAGGTTTAATAAAAATAATAAGTTACTAGTTTGTTCCATTTTTGAATTCAAATTTTTCGAATTCTATTATCGGAGAAGAAAAAAGGGAATATTGTTGCTATTTTCAAAATGACTACTTTCCTTAAACTTTAACAAGTTTTACCACGAGGAAGAACTATTCACCGTGGTCAAATTAGTTAGACAAAATAGTTTGATCACGTGTACTCAATCCAAGAAGTTTAACCAACAGGAACTTTTTTCCTCGTGGTCAAATCAGTTTGACAAAATAGTTTGTCCAGCTGGAAGAACCCTGTATTCCTGAGACTTTGCCTTTCGTTTACCATCAGGCGAGGTGGAGTCATTTAGACGTGTCCTATATAAAAAAAAAAAAGATCAAGAGTTTTGGCGCCAATGCGGAAAAAGACACATCGGTGTGTTGTATTATTTTCTAAAATTAGTGTAAAATGTAGTTATTATGTATGATTTAGATTACATCATCGACAACGTACACAAGTTTGAGAAAGTGGTATATCACCGTTAATGTGCTTTTCAACAACGTTGATTCCAAAACTCCATAGAAGCCTCTAGTAACGACGTGAAGGCTTTGGATAGGACTGGAATAAAACACTAGGTTCCTTCCTCCAACATAGTCAGTCATATCATGGTTTCCAACACACTCCTCGTAGACCACATCGTCACTTATCATCAGGTGAGATTGAGGTCAAACGTAAGCCTATCATGAATAAAAAAAAAAAACTCCTTCCATGAGTATCTTACGTCCATATTGTGGCATATGAAATTTCAACCAAAAATAACATTTATTTTTATTCACTATAGTTTGAAAGCAATGACAGCAGGCCCGTCAGAGTGTGTTACATGTGCTGCGCTAGGTTACAGAATTGCTACGAACTACGCCAGGCTTGCCTTCAGAGCGAGGAGATGTTTGTACAAATGCTGAACGACGATACAGTAAGTAATGGTTTAAATAATTCAAAGCCAGTTATTTAGGAACAAACAAAAAATACACTCGAATCGAAAACCTTCTTTTTTGAAATCGGTTAAAAGTACTTAATTTTTTTTTATACCATATAGGTGGCAGACAAGCACACGGCCCACCTGATGGGAAGCGGTCACTGTGGCCTAGGGACTCGTGCAACACCAGGAGCATCACACTCACGCTGCCGACCCCGCAAAAACCTTCTAATGCCCTTCTTGAAGAAATAAATAATAATAATAATAAATCTTTTTTATTTAATTAGGTTATATTTTTTTTTAGTATTTTCTTATCTTATTGGATGAAAACCTTCCCAATCGTGTCCATATTTTCCGATCTGAAAAAAAACTTATTGTATGTAAAATCAGGTTTTTTCGAGGGAGAGAAATAAATTGATGTACTCGTTTCAGTTGAGCACCATAAAACTACAAGAGGTCATTACGAGTCTCATCCTATTATGTGGTACAACTACACATAATAGGATGAGACTCGTAATGGCCCCAGTCGTTATGGAGTCTTTTGGAAATGAACTGGTTGATAGCATGGAGACGCCCCTTAACGATAGCCAACTTGAAGACATGGCAACGGTAGATGATGGTGAGTTTTTTTCTCTTTTTAATTTTTTTTTCTCTTTTTTTATTTTCTCTTTCTCTTTTTTTATTTTTTTTATATAGGACGTTTTAAAATGACTTCACCTCGCCTGATGGTAAGCTAAAGGTAAAGTCTATTTGCAATCAGCTTTCAGCTATTATCAGATTAGTGTTCCATTTTGTATTTTGAGTTTGTTCATCATCATTCATTTCTAAAACGGCTGGACCGATTTTGACGTGATCAATGTATGTTGTGGTGACCCCCAGTCCTGAGACCTTTAGCTTGCCATCAGGCGAGGTGAAGTCATGTTGACGTGTCGAATATAAAAAAAAATCACCAGATGATTTAACAAGCAGTAACTTGAGTATTGAAAAAGAATAGGGTTCCATGCAAAAAAAAATTAAAAACTTAAAAATCTAAATCGAACCAAAGCTTCCCTTCCTAGCCTCCCCTCCCATAAGCCGCAGTGACCACTTGCCAACAGGTGGGCCGTGTGCTTGTCCGCCACCTATGTAGTATTAAAAAAAAACCTAGTGTTAAATAAATAGTAAAGAAAATATTCTGCTTACAGTTCCTGCAACCGAACTGCCAGAAGATCCTATCAAAGTGGAAAATGGATCTGGAGATAACTCCTCAGCTGTAGACCCCGAAGACGAATTACCCCTGGATATTATTAAGCATGTTAAACTTATCAACGGTGGCCCGAGTAAGTTTATATAATACTAGTGACCCGGGACCCGGCTTCACCCGGGTGTAAATTCCAGTTTTCCAATAAAATATATAGCCTATGACACTCACGAATGACGAATTTTCATAGGAGGTAGGACACGACGGTATGTCCCGTCCGAAATAAGCTGTCCGACTGGGGTAGTACCTCCGTCCTACAGAACACAGCGGCCATAATAACCATCCAACCATCATTCATAGGCCACGGTGACCGTTTCCCATCAGGTGGGCCGTGTGCTTGTCTGCCACCTAAGTAGTATAAAAAATAAAAAACGTGGTGAAAGAATTTTTAAACTCGGTTCAGTAGATCCCGAGATTACCCCTTACAAATTCAACAAATATACAAACACACAAACTTTACCTCTTTATAATATCTAATATATAAAATTCTCGTGTCACAGTTTTCGTTGCTATACTCCTCCGAAACGGCTTGACCGATTTTGATGAAATTTTGTGAGCATATTGAGTAGGTCTGAGAATCGGCCAACATCTATTTTTTTTTTCATACCCCTTAGTGATAAGGGTTGTTAACCCTTAACATGCAAAACAACGTTTGCCGGGTCAGCTAGTAAGTATAATAGATTTTAATGTATGTCCGTCTATCCGCCCGTCTTTGCCTCTATCACGAAAAAAACTGGCATATTTAAAAAAAATAAAGCATGCCACTTAAGTGACAGACAAGAACACGGCCCATCTGATGGAAAGCAGTTGCCATGGTCTATGGACTTGTCCAGGGACGAATTTATTAATGCTATATCTAATAACCTAATAAAAGACCGCGGTATCGTAGTGGTCTGGGTAATGGACTGCTGAGACGAGGTCTCGGGTTCGATCCCAGGTTCACCATGGCACACACCAATGACTTTTCAATGCTATTCGAAGTTATGTGTGTATTTATCGCGGGTTTATAAGTGCCCGGTTAATGGCAATAGGCTCGCCACCTATTACATTAGGACCTTAACATAAACTGGCGAAATGTGGGTGCTAGCACCTCTGCCCTTTCGGGGATAGAGGTGTGACTTTATGTTATGTTATTTTATATATCTAATAAAATTGTTGTAGTATGTTAGCATGTGATTATTTTTGTTCCTAATAAATAAATAAATATATTTTTTTTCCATCTTTCACCAGTCACGCAGAGAGTGGAGCAAGATTCATCAAAAAGAAACAATAATATATTAAAAGAAGCGGCAATAGAAAAAAATTGCAAGTCAGGCAATGTTTCCCGTCAAACTGGGAATTCGATTTCAAAAAAAAAAAAATTGACATGTCATTTGTGTGGTGAAGTTTTTAAACACAAGTGGTTTTTAAAAAGACATATTCGCGCGCACACTGGTGATAAGCCTTTTGCTTGTAATATGTGTGTTAAAAGCTTTTATTGCAAAAGTAATTTGTACGATCATATGAAGTGTCAACATCCTGTCGGTAAGTTGATGTGTCGCTATTGTCATGAAAGATTCGGGATGAAAATACTCTTATGGAGACATATTCGGAAGCTGCACCCTGAAAAGAAACTAGTTAAAAAGCATCTACATTATAATGATATTGGCATTTTACACTGTCAGTTGATACCGAGCAGTCGGTTTCAAAATGACCCTTTACGCAGTGATTTGACATCTAAAAGTCGGTTACAAAAAGACCCTTTAGGCAGTAATTTAACATTGAACAGTTGGTCAGAAAATGAACCTTTACGCAGTGATTCGACATCTAAAAGTCGGTTACAAAATGACCCTTTAAGCAGTGATTCGACATCTAAAAGTCGGTTACAAAATGACCCTTTAAGCAGTGATTTGACATCTAAAAGCCGTTTACAAAATGACTCTTTACGCAGTGATTTGACATCTAAAAGTCGGTTACAAAAAGACCCTTTAGGCAGTAATTTAACATTGAACAGTTGGTTAGAAAATGAACCTTTACGCAGTGATTCGACATCTAAAAGTCGGTTACAAAATGACCCTTTAAGCAGTGATTTGACATCTAAAAGCCGTTTACAAAATTACCCTTTACGCAGTGATTTGACATCTAAAAGTCGGTTACAAAAAGACCCTTTAGGCAGTAATTTAACATTGAACAGTTGGTTAGAAAATGAACCTTTACGCAGTGATTTGCCATCTAAAAGTCGGTTACAAAATGACCCTTCAAGCAGTGATTTGACATCTAAAAGTCGGTTACAAAATGACCCTTTAAGCAGTGATTTGACATCTAAAAGTCGGTTACAAAAAGACCCTTTAGGCAGTAATTTAACATTGAACAGTTGGTTAGAAAATGAACCTTTACGCAGTGATTTGCCATCTAAAAGTCGGTTACAAAATGACCCTTTAAGCAGTGATTTGACATCTAAAAGTCGGTTACAAAATGACCCTTTACGCAGTGATTTGCCATCTAAAAGTCGGTTACAAAATGACCCTTTAAGCAGTGATTTGACATCTAAAAGTCAGTTACAAAATGACCCTTTAAGCAGTGATTTGACATCTAAAAGTCGGTTACAAAATGACCCTTTACGCAGTGATTTGACATCTAAAAGTCGGTTACAAAAAGACCCTTCAGGCAGTAAGTTAACATTGAGCAGTTGGTTACAAAATGACCCTTTATGCGGTGACTTAACATTGAACAGTCGGATACCTAATAAAAATAAAGGCAATGATTTCTTAATGAAACGTCGTATACAAAATGATAATAAACACAGTAATTTGACATTGAATGGTCGGACACAAAACGACGCTAAACGCAGTGCTTTGACATTGAACAGTCGTATACAAAATAGACCCAGTAATTTGATATTGAATAGTCGGAAACAAAATGACAATAAACCTAGTAATTTGACATTGAACAGTCGTATACAAAATAGACCCAGTAATTTGATATTGAATAGTCGGAAACAAAATGACAATAAACCTAGTAATTTGACATTGAATAGTCGGATACAAAATAGAGCCAGTAATTTGACATTGAATAGTCGGACACAAAACGACACTAAACGCAGTGCTTTGACATTGAACAGTCGGACTCAAAACGAATCTAAACGCACTGCTTTGACATTGAACAGTCGGATACAAAATAGACCCAGTCATTTGACATTGAATAGTCGGGCACAAAATGACAATAAACGTAGTCCTCCACGCACTAACGAGAGTACTGCGTATGAGTGTGTATTATGTAAAGAATATTTCTCGACAATGGCTGAGTTAACAGTCCATAATCGGATCCACACTGGCGAGAAACCGTACAAATGTTTTATTTGCTCGAAAGAGTTCTACACAAAAACTGTTTGGCAAAAGCATGTCCATAACCATATTACACGAGATAATAAACAAGAAATTACCGCGGTAGCATAGTGGTCTGGGTAATGGACTGCTGAGACGAGGTCTCGGGTTCGATCCCAGGTTCACCATGGCACACACCAATGACTTTTCGATGCTTTTCGAAGTTATGTGTGTATTTATCGTAGGTTTATTAGTGCCTCGGAGAGCATGTTAAGCCGTCGGTCCCGGTTGCCATACAAACATCAATGGCAGTCGGTACGGGTAGTTGGAGCCCACAAAAGTCCAACCAGTCTAATTTGGCACTTCGATATCGCCATTGGTCATAATGACCATTGGTTGTGGAGGTCAGATGGCAGTCGCTCCACGGAAAATATCGAAGTTCAGCCGCATCACAGTTAGACTGGAAAGTCGACCCCAACTGAGTTGAGAAAAAGGTACAGAGAATGATGAAGATTTCATGAAAAAAAAATAGTGTTAAAAAAATTGTTTTCTTTCTGTAGCTGATTTATGTTTTTTTAATGAATACAACTTCCAGGCGATATTTGCATTATCAGTTAACTTTACTGACTAGTACGTACTTATCTACTAGTTACTAAGGTATTCTGTCGGTCCTAAGTCCACACAAGTAGGTAGTGTGCGCGTCAGCTGATCAATGTTATCGCCTGTGAATTACGTGCACGAAGTCTTAATATTCAATGCACTGGTGAATTTGTGATGACTATAAGTAGCTCAAGCCCTCTCACTGCTCAAATGCAAAACTAGCTGTTTCCCGCGGCTCCACCCGCGCGAAATTCTGAGCTCATTTCCGCATACTTATTTTTCTTTTGTACAAAGCTTGTCAAGACAATAACGATACTTAAAAAAAAATTTAATTATCCAATTTGAAGCAGTCGTTCGCAAGTTGTGCGTACACATTTTAGTAATCTTAATATATATAAATCTCGTGTCACAATGTTTGTCCTCAATGGACTCCTAAACCACTTAACCGATTATAATAAAATTCGCACACCATGCGCAGTTCGATCGAACTTGAGAGATAGGATAGTTTTTGAAACGGATTTCGACATCCACGCGGGCGGAGCCGCGGGCAACAGCTAGTTTATTTAAATAGAAGATTAGATGATTCTATTAGTTTATTTTTGTATTTTGTTATTGTATTTGGAATACTTTTAATAAATCATGTTTATCGAAAATGGTGTTAAATTTTGTTTGATTTAACGAGAGTAATCCCATCCTCATTCATTGACCTTCTGACTGAAGATCAATTAGCTGGTGCAAGTACCGGCTTGGAAGGGAGGTTGGCTTGAATCAAAGAATCAAAGAATCAAAGAAGAATCAAAGAATCAATTTCATTTATTCAATTTAGGCACACAAGGAGCACATATGAACGTCAAAAATTTACAGTAAGAAAAAATATGTCAAGAAATATAAATACAATAAATAATAATCATTAGAAAATGATTCTTTCGCTGGTTCAGTATGTTGGTTCTACTGAGAAGATACCAGCAAGAAACTCAGTGAACACGATTATCCATTATTTATTTTTATATTTTTTTTATGTTTTTATTTAATACTAGCTGTTGCCCGCGGCTCCGCCCGCGTGGATTGCGAATTCTGTTTCAAATGCCTTTTTTCGTGCGGAAGTTCCTTCATATATCATCCCTGTCAACCAGCAGGAGTGGTTAAGTCTCACTCAGACCTGATAAAAACCGCACGCTGCCGTCTCAAGTCTTCAGTTGCCGGGGTGTAAGATTACTTAGAGCGTATCCCGCGCTCCCCAGTTGACCCTGGGATGGGAATCGTTTGATTTATGATGCCTACAGCCACTTTCTATCATCGCACCGCTCGCCACAGGCAGGGAATTCATCCCCACACGTTGCATCCGTCTGCAGTGCGTACTGTAAGGTTTGAAAAAAATTTCATTTCGCGCACGCTTAGGCTGTGGAACGATCTCCCTGCAGTGGTTTTCCCTGGCGGCTATAATATGGGGTTCTTCAAGAAGGGCATTAGAAGGATTTTGCAGGGTCGGCAGCGCGAGTGTGACGCCCCTGATGTTGTGCACGTCCATAGGTGCATAGGTCACATAGGTGGGCCGTGTGCTCGTCTGCCACTTAAATGGTATAAAAAAAGCATGATGTCCTTACCGAACCCCGGAAAAAAGGAGATGGGGTGACAGGGGGTACAAAAGACCGCAGCCATAATAGACATTGTGTTGTGTTACCGCCGCCGGTAAGAAGGGTAGCCAGAGCTCACAACCCCCCTCCCTATCTCCCCAATCCCCTCCTCTGACGTCCGATTTCAATAACTCAAACAGTCTTTATATAATTTTTACACAATTTTATTGCAAGTCTTGATTAAGATATAATTTATTTGGATGGGAATACAAAGATATACCTTTTTTTTCCGTGCGGAAATCCTCATGGATACCCACCCCGCGGCCAGCGGGGCAGGCTATGTCGGACTCTTACCGACTAAAACCGCACGCCGTCTAGGGTCTTCAGACGCCAGGGTGTAAGGTGGCCCAAAGAGCATTTCCCTTGCACCCCGGCTTGACCCGGGCCATCTCCGGATTCGAGATGGCCCCCTCGGGTTTGAGAACCACGTGGTTCCCGTCATGCCCCCGGAATAGGAGGGGGGGGGGGGCGCGCTTTCGCGCGCCGCCGCCTCGGCCTGCTTCTGCTAGCGTGACGGGCGGCTCCACCCGTCACCCCCAGGCCAGCGCTCATGGAGGACGGAGGTCGTCGGACCTCCGACGCAATAGGCGTCCGCGCCCGCCTCCGTCCGGGAGAGCTCAGTGCAGCCTCTCCCGAACCTTTTCCGTCACCTCTTTCTCGAGTATCACTTGCTCGCAGAAGGAGGCGGCGGCCGACCACGCGTCCGCACTCTGCACCATCGCCGCGATCAGCACCGGCAGTGTGAGGACTCCCACCCCGAGGGCTGCCAGGAGGGCCTGTCTCGGCACCTCCCACGCCGGACACTCTGCCAGCGTGTGCAGCCCTGAGTCCTCGCCCGCATCGCAGTGATAATACAATGATATACATCCTACTAATATTATAAATGCGAAAGTTTGTAAGAATGTATGTCTGGATGTATGGATGTCTGGATGTCTGGATGTCTGGATGTATGTTTGTTACTCTGCCACACAAAAACGGCTGAATGGATCTGGCTAAAATTTGGTACAGAGATAGATTATAGTCTGGAATAACATATAGGCTACTTTTTATACAAGCTAATACCGCGGCTCCGCTCGCAAAGTCGATCGGTCGGGATTTCTAGATATATCTTTGTTACTCTTTCACGTAAAAACGGCTGAATAGATCTGGCTGAAATTTGGTAACGAGATAGATTAAAGTGTGGAATAACATATAGGCTACTTTTTATACAAGCTAATACCCGTGACTCCGCTCACGGAGTCGATTAGTCGACCCACGGAGTCGATCAGTCGGGATGTCTGGATGTATGTTTGTTACTCTTTCACGCAAAAACGGCTGAATAGATCGGGTTGACATTTGGTAACAAGGTAGTTTAAAGTGTGGAATAGCATATAGGCTACTTTTTATACAAGCTAATACCTGCGACTTCGCTCACGGAGTCGATCAGTCGACCCACGGAGTCAATCAGCCGGGATGTCTGGATGTATGTTTGTTACTCTTTCACGCAAAAACGGCTGAATAGATCGGGTTGAAATTTAGTACAGAGATAGATTATAGTCTGAAATAACATATAGGCTACTTTTTATACAAGCTAATACTCGCGGCTCCGCTCGCGAAGTCGATCGGTCGGGATGTCCAGATATTATGTTTGTTGCTATTTCACGTAAAAACGGCTGAATGGATCTGACTGAAATTTGGTACCGAGATAGAGTGTAGTGTGAAATAACATATAGGCTACTTTCTATACAAGCTAATACCCGTGGCTTCGCCCATGGAGTCGATCAGTCGGGATATCTGGATGTATATTTGTTACTCTTTCACGTAAAAACGGCTGAATAGATCGGGTTGAAATTTGGTACAGAGATAAATTATAGTCTGAAATAACATAGAGGCTACTTTTTATACAAGCTAATACTCGCGGCTCCGCTCGCGAAGTCGACGGTCGGGATGTCCAGATATTATGTTTGTTGCTATTTCACATAAAAACGGCTGAATGGATCTGGCTGAAATTTAGTACAGAGATAGATTATAGTCTGGAGTAATATATAGGCTACTTTTTATACAAGCTAATACCCGCGGCTCTGCCCATGGGAGTCGATTGGTTGTTAATCGTTTTTTGGTCATATCCCCGGCTCCTCTAACCTATAACCAAGACCTTTCTAATGAAAAGACGGCATAAAAATTTGTTCAGCAGTTTTTGCGTCCATCACGAATAAACATAAATAGGATTGCAAAAAAATAGATATTTGTGGTCAACAAACACTGTAATCTTTTTTTCAAATATCTCCAATAATATGTGTTGTTGTGTCTAGCCAAGTAATTTACAATTCTATAATAGTAGCTGCTAGCTGACGCCCGCGGCAGCGCCCGCGTGAATATCGATTATTACAACTACAAGTACTGTTATAAAGGGATATGATGTCCACACTGTCGCCTTAGGTGAACCCTGTAAAGATGGTGTAAGGTGAAACCAATAAATAAGGAAAAAAAATCTTTTGGTCATATCTCCAAATTTTAGGTCTGACCAAGAAAACCGCACTGAAATCCGTTTAGTACTTTTTATCCGAAAGGTTTTGGCTAGACGAGTGGAGACCAGTGGAGTGAAGAGTGGAGCGGAGTGGGGAGTGGTGTTTAGAGTGGAGTGGGGAGTGGTATGGAGAGTGGAGTGGAAAGTGGAGTGGAGAGTGGAGTGGATTGGAGATTGAAGTGGAGAGTGGAATGTAGGGTGGAGTCGGGAGAGGGGATTGGGCAGTAGAGTGGAGGTGGAGAGTGGAGTGGAGTGGAGAGTGGAGTGAACAGTGGAGTGGAGTGTGGAGTAGAGAGTAGAGTGAACAGCGCAGTGGAAAGTCGAGTGAAGAGTCGTTTCATTCAAATAGACTTGGTGGCAATACCGAATTCCACGCGGGCGAAGCCGCGGGCGGAAGCTAGTAAGGAAACATAATCTTAGATAGGTATAATTCGCGAGACAAACGACGCGACGTCCTGGCGCGAGCGGATTGTTTTGCAATAATCCATGATTGGTGAATTTGAGCTCGTCCAGTGCTGTAGCACCCCGTGCTATCCTCAAAGGCACCCAAGAAAACTGTACTGCGTGTATAGAGCATAATATTTTGAGCACAGTTTAGATACCTACCTACGTACCTATAATGTCCCGAAGTAGGTATATTGGTTTGATTTACGTCCGCATTTCAACTTGCATTTATTTCGCCGCGCATTATTTTTAACCCCCGACGGAAACCCGGACGGGGTGTTATAAGTTTGACGTGTGTGTGTGTGTGTGTGTGTGTGTGTGTGTGTGTTTGTAAGTCTGTCTGTGGCATCGTAGCTCCCGAACGGATAAACCGATTTTGATTCTGTTTATTTTGTTTGAAAGATGAGTTAGGGGAGAGTGTTCTTAGCTATGTTTCATAAAAATCGGTTCAGCCATTTCGAAGATATGAGGGGTGAAAGTGGTGATGAAAAATTTAATGTGTTCAAATATACCCGTGTTGGGTATCAAATGAAAGGTCATAACTTATATATCACGATACCGCAAGTCTTATGAAAATCGGTTTAGCCATTCGAAAGATATGAGAAGTGGAATGTATTTCTAATTCTGTAACCACACTTCACGCAATTCGCTCTGAGTAATTGTTGATAGACTATACGTATGTTGATATTAAATAATGAATAGCTATTATACTTAAGTTACCCCTATAAAAAGCATGAAATAAAAAATAAAATTAAAAATTTAAAAAACCCCCGACTTACAAAAAAGAACCTGCAAAAAGTAAAAAATAACTATTACATTATGACCTATCTACCCTAAGTATTGAACCTTTATTATTATTATAGGTAGCTATATTATTTATGTGTTCATATTTTTAACTAACAGTTTGTCTCGTCGGGGACCGCTCACCTAATCATAACCTAATCGATGCAACGATTTTTCTCGCAAGATCTAGAGCGGTCCCCCCGACGAGACAAACTGTTAGTTAAAAATATGAACACATAAATAATATAGCTACCTATAATAATAATAAAGGTTCAATACTTAGGGTAGATAGGTCATAATGTAATAGTTATTTTTTACTTTTTGCAGGTTCTTTTTTGTAAGTCGGGGGTTTTTTAAATTTTTAATTTTTTCATATTGCGATAGCTCTTAAACTATTTATGGTAATTATATAGTGTGAATGGCAATTTTGATCTGCATTAAACGTACAACGTATCTAACATATTTAATTGGATAAGAAATAATACTGTATTGTTAAAATTAGCTTCGAAAATGACACATGAATTTTTTGTAATTTGTAAAGATAAAAATGGTTACTGTGGGCTACCCTTATTAGGTAGACATATGCTATCGCGGACTTTTATGTAGACCTTTTTAAGTTGTACATTTCCACAGTACATCATTTTGTTCTATCTTCAATAGTTTTCGCAGCGCACGCGATGTAAGTAATTTGTTTAGGTCATTTTTTTACACCTTGGGTTACATTATTGAAGTTTTAGTAAGGATCCCTAAATTTTTTGGAGATAAATTATAGCCTATGTTACTCACAGATAATGTGGCTTTCTATTGGTGAAAGAATTATTGAAATCGGTCCAGTAGTTTCGGAGCCTATTCGTTACAAACAAACAAAAAAACAAAAAAACAAAAAAACAAATCTTTCCTCTTTATAATATTAGTATAGACAATTTTTAAAGTGCGAGCGAGCAAGAGATTAGGATGACCATGCATTTTTATCATCAAAATATTCATTTAATTTATAATAACCTTTTTTCATTAAACAATTTTTTACTTCAATTTTAAACTTATTAAGTGGCATGTCAACCAGATCCTGAGGAATTTTATTGAACATTTTTATCCAGTTACCTACAAACGAATTACCAACCTTATGAAGCCTTAGCATTGGCACTACAAGTTTATTCTTATTTCTCGTATTATAATTGTGAACGTCCGATTTTTTTTGGAAGAGATCTAGATTTTTGCGTACATATAAGATATTATCGTAAATGTATTGAGAAGCAACTGTTAAAATATTAATTTCTTTAAATAGTTCTCTCAGCGAGTCAAGGGGTCTGAGGCCATAGATAGCTCGTATCGCTCGTTTTTGTAATATGAAAATGGTCTCAATATCTGCAGCTGAGCCCCACAGCATCAGACCATACGACATTACGCTATGAAAGTAGCTAAAATAAACTAATCGTGCCGTTTCCTCATCAGTTAGTGATCTTATTTTTCTAACCGCATAGGCTGCTGAGCTGAGTCTTCCTGCTGAGGCTGTGATATGAGAACCCCATTGCAGTTTACTATCTAGAGTGATTCCAAGAAAAACTGTGGTATCGACTATTTGAACAGTTTCATCGTTCATTACAATATGAGTATCTACCTGTTTTACATTAGGCATCGTAAACTTTACACATTTTGTTTTCTTAGCATTGAGTAGCAGTAAAAGACAATATAAAATTTAAATATGCATGGAATTAAGCATGAAAGAAAGTAGGTACCTACTTCTTTTATTAATCATGCGGAAATCCCAAGGATAAAACTCCCGTGATTTCTGTAATAACATAGTTTATTTTTAGCATGGTAGCAACTGCCGTCTAGCCCCTAATTCCTGCAGGACGCCTGTACCAGAGCCATGTCCGCCAATCTGTAAGTGTACCTACTGCTTGACTAGGCCCCAAAAGACAGAGACCCCTCTTAGATCCAGTAATGGGTATTTTGGGTATTTTTTCAATCCACCCGAATAAAACCGAGCATAAACTCATCTACGACTTCTTCGAGTATAATTATATAGAAGGGTTTGTATTGTGCCCGACATTAATCGGGCGGAATTAATAAATATCTGAAAATGCCCAAAGTGACAGGGCATAATCATTCGATAAGTATTTTATACATAAGGTACTTCACATTAAATTTTTAATTACAAACAATTTTTACTTACCAACTTTAAAAGTAAGTTCACTGTTTACCTGCGATTATCTCGCGTACGGATGAACCGATATTGATATATTGTAGTTAAGTGGTTTAAAAACAGTACCTATAAAATTACAGACAAATTATCCGAAATCCCAACAGTATGACAGCTTGACGGTGCTAATATACCTAGTTCATGGCATCTAACTTGGCAAGATTTTGGAGTAGTGTGTGCCCCACTACTTCAAAGCCTTGCCAAGTTAGATGCTGTACACTATACTTGTTTGTGGCAAAATGCGTCGCAAATAAATAAGTATAGTGTACGCCCATCTAATTTGGAAAGGTTTTGGAGAGTAGTGGGGCCCACATGGGCCCACACACTGATCTGTATCTATAGATAATACAGATCAGTGGGCCCACACGGCCACACTACTCCAAAATCTTGCCAAGTTAGATATGCCGTGCACAGTGCACAGTGGTGCCAAAAACGGTTACTAATGTTGCCATATACATTATAATCAAATAAAACGACCCCACGCGACGTGAACATCATTAGTACAGAGAAAAATAACGGAAAATTATAAGTTGTTGAAACTAAAAGTGGTAACTTTTTATTTACGTTCTGCTAATCACTTAAATAATACTAAATCAATTTCTGCAATTATGGCAATATAACTTTGCCGTTGCCCAACAAAACAAGGGAAAAAGGGCAACAATGACAATTTGACAAGTTCTCTTGACAATTTACATTTTGACATTAATTTGACAACAATGCAGAAATCGTAGAAAATGCATTGTCGAATCGAAACGTAATCGAAATAACGAAAGAAATGCCGCTATCCGGTTGCTTACGTAATATTTTCATATACACTTTAATATAATAAGTAATTATTTAAAGACTTCAATTTATAAAAGTCTTTTTATTGATTGATATAAGCATGTTAACCGCCAATTTTGTATTGATTCATTTTTTTTTCAGGTTCAAACAAGGTCACAATAGGTCACAATAACATTGTTTTTTTACATGCACATCTTGTAAATTATTGAGATGTATATTATATTGAGATTACAACAATTCTAAACTTAGAAAAACGTAGCTAAAGCGATGGAACCGCTATGGATGTGCCGTATTTGTATGGCTGAAGACACACGGATGCATCTTATTGCGAACACGCGTCTTCAGACAATATACGAGTCATTGACTTCTATGCCAGTAAGTTTAACGCATTTATTACTTCACTAGCTGTTGCTCGCGGCATTGCCCGCGTGGAGTTTTGATCCCGTTCCCGCTTCCTAACCTATTCTAAAGATATAAAGTTGCCCATGCTTTACTTAATTTCACACTAAACTTATGAATGGTAGTGAATGTTGCGTATGGCAGAAGAAGCATGAAAGTAGATTGAATACTGTAGAAATGAGAAGTCTGAGAAGTATAGCTGGAGTAAAGCTGATGGACCGAGTGAGGAGCAGTATGATAAGGGAACATTGCAGTTTAATTGAAGATGTACTGACCAAGATAGAGAAAGGGATGCTTAGAGAGTATGGATGCTTACATATTATAATATAATAATATTTATTTCCATAACATTACATTGGTCTTTATACACTTCATAAATACATAGTATACATTTCAGCGATTCATTTATAAGTTCATGGATTACTGACAACATAACTTTTATCTTGCTTTTCCTACTTTACATATGGAGAAGACAAATAAAAAATTACAGACAGAGTATTGCACTTTTTTTTAAGCCCATCAACATTAGACAATTTGATAATCGGACGGACTCTCGATTTGGTAGTCTTTGGGTAGTCGGCCGAAGAGCTATTGTCAGCGTGTGATGTGTTTTGACTTATGCACAAGAAGCTTCACTTATTTCGTCGCTATTGTTCACAATGGCTCTGTCTATACTTTTTTATAGGTCTGAGTGGAGAAGATAAAAATATTGCATTTCATCATTCTAATATACCTGCCCCTGTCCCAATTATTTGAAGTTGACTTAACATGCTACGCTTCTCCATAAATTCCTGTCAAGTTAAAAATAAGTATCTGATAATAGTCATAAATAAATAAATAAATAAATAAATAGCAAGCCTTTTGATTCGCTGGAACACGAAGAGATATGGTAGGATAATAGTCATAATACTGAAAAATTTAAATCTGGTTGTTACCCCTAGCTAACTGTTAGGCAACAGCTAGTGAGGTGAATATTAATATTAAGTACCTTGTACCTATTAAAACATGTTAAGCTCTTGGTCTCCGTTGCCATTTGAACATCAATTGCAGACATCCAACAACTGGTCTAGTATGTGTTGTTAAATTGTTTTATTTGTCTAACAGCTTGAGACAGATGATAAAAGACCAATATTAGCATGCTACATCTGCCATGCGAGGCTCGAGAACTGCTACCAGCTGAGGAAGACCAGCCTCTGGAGTGAAAGCCTGTTCACACAGATACTGAGCAATCCACTGGTAAGAGAAGATTAAATATTTTGCAAATGATAGTAAGAGTATTTTGCAAATATAAGTGAGTGTATTCTGCTAACAAAAAAAGAGTTTTTTTTGCAAATATTATGTAAAAATATTTTGCAAACAAGACGGGTACTTTGTAAATATAAGTGAGAGTATTTTGCAAATGAAAGTAAAAATATTTTGCAAATATATTTGCATGAAGCAGTAGGGGACAGAGAAATTTTTCGACATGTAAACTTTTTTTTTTGTAAATTATCCCTTTCGCCCTTTTTAGGATGTAAAACTTTTTTTAAATAATGTCGTTTTTAGAATAAGTTAATATATTTATCCTGTTTATTAAGTATTGCTAACACACACAACAATTTTGACAGAATATTTTTATTAATTTTAGCCTAGCTTACAATATTATGTTACTTTGGTTCCAGTTGATCCCCAAGGATAGACCCGAAGTAAAGCGTCTTCAAGTCGTCAACTCAGTTGTGCAGATTTCTGTGGATGGGACTACACCAGCAGAGAATACAGTCTCGGGGAGTGTAACCCCGGAGAATACATTATCCCAGAATACAATCTCTGAGAATACACCAGCAGAAGATATAACCTCGGAGAATACATTAGCCGAGAATACAATCTCTGAGAATACAACCCCGGAGAATACATTAGCCAAGAGTACAATCTCTGAGAATACAACCCCGGAGAATACATTAGCCGAAAATATAATCTCTGAGAATACAACCCCAGAGAATACATTAGCCGAGAATATAATCTTGGAGAATATAGTTGCTAAGAATACACCTACTGATAGTGCAGTTCTGCAAAATACAATCATTAAGAGCACAGTTCTGCAAAATACAATAGCTGAAAATGCAGTTACAGAGTATACAGTCGCTGAGAATTCAGTTCCGGAGGATACAATAGCTGAGAATTTAGTTGCAGAGAATACAGTCGCTGAGGATTTAGTTCCAGAGAATACAATAGCTGAGAATTTAGTTCCAGAGAATACAATAGCTGAGATTGCAGTCCCGGAAGATGCAGAAGTACTGTTCATAGAAGCCCCAGATTTGGCAGTTGATATCAAAGTGGAAGAAATAGCAGGTATGCTGTTTTAATTGAGATTAGTAACAAGTTAGTAACCAGTCCTTGTTCGTAGTTACAATCGACGAAGTTTACCGGAACCGCTTTCAATCAAGTGGGCCGTATGCTTGTCTGCCACCTAAGTGGTATAAAAAATAAAGTTTTCTTACTAGTTCTAAATGGGTATAAAATCTAGATACAACGCTTCGATCGAAAAGTGATCTTTTTTTAGAAGTTTCTGTTTATCTGCTTTGTCGAGTTGGACGCAACAACTACCGAACGGATTTTGATGCGGTTTTTGTTTATTAGAAAGATATTGGTCCGACCTGAAATTTACCGTTTGTACAATTGCAATTTGTTAAGTAGGACCGGAGATCCCCCCCCTCCCCCCTCACTGTCGGCAACACGAGTGTGACATCCCTGATGTTGCACACGTCCATAGGCCACGGTGACCGCTTCCCAGCAGGTGGGCCCTGTGCTTGTCTGCCACCTAAGTAGTATTAAAAAGGAGATAATGATGAAAAAAGATAACCAACCTCTGCGGACGTCGGCTAGTATAATATAAAGTGTCTTTGTGTGTATAATAAAGAATTAAAAATAAATATATATTTAGTTTCAGAAAATGAAGAATCATCTCTGGCAGAAGAACCACAGCAAGCAGAAGTCGTTCCTTCTACAGCAGACATTATCAGCCAGAAAGTATGGAAAGTGGTACTAGAAAGAATAGTGCCAGCTGACCACACTTCCAAACGTACTGGTACCAAAAGATCTAGATCAACCCAAGAAGATGACACTAAAAGTACCACAGATACTACACCAACAAAATGTAATAAAACCAAAGACACAGATATAATAATTGCCATCCCATCGATCCTAAAGCAAACTGAAATCAACGGTAAACCAAAAAGTTCAATTAACAAAGTTAAGAAAAAGGTCAGATTTAGTGACATAACAAATGAAACTCAAAATTTTAACGGAAGAACGGAACGTAAATCAAAGACAACGAAACTTGTTTCGAATAAAGCAAAGGCGGCAGTTCAAAAAGCCAAGAAAAAAGTTGACAAAATTAAAAAAGAAAAACTAAATGGTAGTACCGAAATAAAGGTAAAGAAAGATAAACCTTTTACGTGTGATATATGTAAAAAATGTTTTACTATAAAAGATACGCTAAGAATACATATTCGTGCGCATACTGAAGCGAAACAATATCAGTGTGATGTCTGTGATAAACGCTTCTTTCAAAGATACCCTTACATGATGCACTATCGTATACATACTGGTGTGAAACCGTATCAATGTAATGTCTGTCAGAAAAGCTTCCATAGAAAGGATTGTTTTGACCGACATACTGTTATACATTCAGAAATAAAACCGTATAAGTGTGATGTATGTGGAAAAGTTTTCAACGTCAGTAGTAATTTGCAGCAACATGTTCGTACACACACGGGTGAAAGACGGCATAAGTGTGATGTATGCGGAAAAGGTTTTACTGAAAAGAGAACTTTGTACATGCATGTACGTACACATAATGGTGAGAAACCGTATAAGTGTGATGTGTGTAAAATTTATTTTCCTACTGACACGAAATTGTTAGACCATTTTCGTAAACATAGCGATGAGAAACCGTATCAGTGTGATGTATGTAAGAGATATTTTATTTGTAATGAAATATATACTCAACATATGCTTAAACATGAAGGAAAAATTAAGAGAAGGAAGCAATATAAGAGAATAAATGACTGTAGACCGACCATAAAACGTGAGAAATAATGAACTTGTTAAAATACTTCATAGTGAAATACCCACCAAAAAGTCAACATCATTTACATATATACTTATGCTTTTTTCCCTTTGGGGTAGGCAGAGACAACAGCCCGCAATCTGCTTCTCTCCTGACATACTTTTGCGCTTCCTCTACTGACATTAAACCTTTCATGCAAGCTCGCCGATTTCGAGGCGAGTCGCGCTATGACCCCCTCTTTCGGGGAGTCGAGGGGGTCATTTTAAAACTATAGATGGCCCGGGGTCAGCTGGGGTGCGAGGGATATGCCTATTAGGTAATCTTACACCCCGGTAATTGAGACCCGAGATGTAGGCGTGCGGTTTTAGTCAGTGCGATTCCGACAAAACCACCCCCAATGGGCGACGGGGTGGTAAAAAAAGGAATGTTGATTTAGTTAATTAATTTTATGTTTTAATTATTTATTGTTGTTTTAGGACTGATCCACTGTTGGACATAGGCTATATTTATTTGTATAGATAATAGAAATTAATATATTTTTAATAATTAATGCGATGGTAGCTGAATGGATAATGACACAGCCTCTTCTTAGAGGTATCGAGTTCGAATCCGGCCGGACAGTACCAATGTGAATTTCACTTTGTGGAATTTATATGTGCTAATCATATGATTTATCATCTGCTGACGGTGAAGGAAAAACATCGTGAGGAAACCCACATGTCCTAGAAGAAATTCTAAGGACATGTCCGGTCCACCAACCCGCATTAGGCCAGCGTGTGTGGATTAAGGTGTAAACCCTCTCAGCTCTCTCGTTAGAGGAGAGGAGACCCGTGCCCAGCAGTGGGACATAAATGGGTTACTATTATTATATTATTTGGGTAAAGGCTAGGGAGAGTGAGATGAATGCTTAGACAATTATAGTATTAAGTTAATATATTAATATATTTTTAATTTATTTTAGTCAAATTTGCTATGACAGGTATCGTAACGCGTACATTTTAAAATTAGTAATTTCATTTTTTTAATGCTATTTAAATGGCAGACAAGCACACGGCCCACCTGATGGGAAGCGGTCACCGTGACATATGGACGTGTGCAACATCAGGGGCGTTACACTCGCGCTGCCGACCCTGAAGAGGGAGAGGAGGGGTACAGTGAGCTCTGGCTACCCTACTTACCTTGGGGAACACAACACAATGGTTATAATATTATGTGGCGGTGTTCTGTAGGGCGGAGGTACTACCCCAGTCGGACTGCTCAGTTCGGACGGGAGATACACGTTACTTGGCCAGGTTTGGGGTAAGTTCGCGCATCGTGCACTTTGAGCCAATCAAATGATTCAAAGTACGAACGAACGGAACGTTGATTCGCTACAAGACGTCTCTCGGAGACATCTGATTGGTCCGTCAAGTGACAGACCAATCATATGTCCGCGACGGCGCAACCGCGTCTCCCGCGACCCGCTCATACTTCAAAGGGGACCTTAAAATCGACCTTTGCGCATATGACGCGTCTGGCCAATTTACGTGCCGGTATCTGTACCGTCGTGTCCTACCTCCGAAAATACATGATGGCAACAGCTAAATTTATTTGGGTTATATAAACCGATTAATTGCCACCTTCATTTTTATAAATGACTGTCCACGAAGATTGTTTTCTGGACGCACATATGCGTCATGTAACCTGCTGGAATTTTTTGGACGCATATATGCGTCTATGACAACTAGTCGGTTAAACATAGTTATAATTTTAATTTATTGATTGAATATTACTTATATTTATGACTGTACTTCTTTAAATTAATAAATTATTGTAATATAAATTCGTATTTGTTTTAATCCTCCTCCCGGCCCGTCCCGGCCAGATTCCGTTTAGTTTGTTATGTATGACTGACACATAAAATATAATATACTAGCTGATACCCGCGGCTCCGCCCGCGTGGATGTCGGTTATCGCGATCAAACATAGCCTATGTTCATTCTCGAGGTCTAATCTACTCCTATACTAAATTTCATCAAAATCGGTTCAGGCGTGAAAGTGTAACAGACAGTTACTTTCGCATTAATTATAATATTAGTAGGTATCTACGATTAGTATGGATTATTTTGCCAGGAAATTTCTATAATGTTCTTGATTTTGCCAAATGAATTGAGCCAAAGACTACTAAACTAAGAATAGTATTTTATACGTCTGTGGACGTTAGGGCTGAGACCTAAAACTTACTAAATACGAAACAACTAAAACTAAATAAAATGCGATAAAATGATTCCTCTTTAACTTATTCTCAGTCTACGATATCTATCGATGTGGTCCCTCTATCTATGCAAAATATTCTCTATGTTTCTGGTTTCTGTCTGTGTAATCTGTGCCGCGGATTGCGGCTTTACGAACTAAAAATACTATGTTTATTTATTTTGTGGTTTGTTAATAAAATTGCCAAAGCCTTTTTTTAATATTGCGCTTACACCTTTAACTTAATGTTTGTGTTGTGAAGATTACCTAAAAAACAAAAATAATAATGGAGAAGCTACCGATATGTAGGATATGTCTTATTCAAGATGTACAAATGCATTTAATAAAAAATACGTATCTTCAAGAGACGTACGAATGTCTGGCGAAAACTTCGGTGAGCAAGATATCTTATAACATTTAAAACTGTACGTACTTATAGTCCATCAAATTATTTATTTTAACACTTAATTTTTGATGACATTCCTCCTATGAGACTTCTTTCAACACAGATGGGATCGGATTTTCAGTCTAACTATACGAAGCGGCGTATTTCGATATGTTCCGTGAAGCGACTGCCATCTGACCTTCACAACCCACTAGCGATATCGATTTTTCACTAATTAGACCAGTTGTCGGACTGTCTAGGGTTCCAACTACCCGTGACGTACGAAACGTATGGGGACCGACGGCTTAACGTGCTCCCCGAGGCTGCGTTTTGACCAAAGCCCCGGGCCCTTGAAGCGAGCATTTGATGAGGCCGCCGAACAAAGGGCCGCCACTGTAGCACACTATCGGTGTATGTAGTGGTGACCTCGGTCCTGAGACTTTACCTTTAGCTTACCACTAGGCGAGGTGTCGTCATTTTGACGTGTCCCATATTAAAAAAAAGTATATTTTTTCATATATTTCGGGGAAAGCACTGGCTCCTGTAATACAGATTTTGAAACTAAAAAAAAACCTCGCTTAACAAAATTTTCACTTTAAAATGATTATGTGCTATGTGTCAATAAAGATTTACTTATTATTATTATTATATAGCAAAATACAAAAAAAGTAGGTATATTTAGCAAAATAAAACGATGTCTCAAGTCTTTTCTTTAACAGTTTGTGACCGAAGACAGCAGACCAGCAAAAGTCTGTTACATATGTTATGCGCAGCTCAGGAACTGTTACCAGCTGAAGAAGAGCTGTCTTCGCAGTGAGGAGGTGTTCCAACAAATACTGACTATCAATACGGTAATGATGAATTTGCACCTTAATTTCTTCTCATATTTATAATGTAATAGCTGTAGCTGGAAAGAGCTGGAGGAGGCCTTTGTGTTGCGACACCCTGACACCTCATAACTTAAACAATTTGTTGTATAATGTAAAAGTGTTGGTAATAAAGGTTTAATAAATAAATAATAGCTGTATCCATATTGATAAAAACGACCACTGAGAAAGCGATATGATTAAATCAATAAAAAATTTACCCCCGAGTTTCTCTTGGCCATGTAATGGAACCCCCACACAGAGCACCCATGCAATACTGACCTTAGTTTTTCTCATACTCAATTATTCATTTTTTCGATGGCCTCAGTAATGTAGCGGTAGTGCATTTGACTGCTACGACAGGGGTTGCAGGTTCGATTCCGACTCAGTGCAAGTATTATAATACGTCTATTTGCATTGGTCTGGGTGTCTCTATGTATAATTATGTATGTATTTATAAAAAAAAAGTAGACAAGTATGTATATTCGTATTCTAGAAGCCATAACACGGGCTAGTTAAACCATGCTTACTTTGGGTCTAGAGAGTGCTCTGTGGAATATTATTAGATATTATATATAACACTAGCTGTTGCCCGCGGCTCCGCCCGCGTGGAATTCAGATTTTGTTCCAACATTTTTTCGTGCTATTAGTAAAGATGTATGGAAATCTGCCCGATTTGTTGACATTAATGCTCACTGCTCCGCTCCCTTTGGTAGTAGCGTGATGATATATAGCCTATATTACTCCCAGATAGTGTAGCTTTCTATAAGTGAAAGAATTATTGAAATTGGTCCAGTAGTTTCGGAGCCTATTCATTACAAACATACAAACATAGGTACAAATCTTTTCTCTTTATAATATTAGTATAGATTAGAATATTTATTTCTTTATTATTCATGTAATTTTTCACCAGAATAAGCCCGTAGTACCACAAGACGGTCTCAGTAGACCCAGACTGGGGATAGAACACCCAGTGGTCCAGCTGAGCGTGGGAGATGCCCTCTCGACGGATACAGGCCCTGATGTTGCAATCAATGAAGTGTTCTTCCATGTTGAAGTGAAGCAAGAAGCGTGCAGTGGTAATCATTTAATGTTATAAAATTTTAAAGTAGCAGTGTTAAAGATATCAAAAAAAAAAAACTTGGGTTACAAACATATTTATTTCTGGAATTCTTTTTTTGTTTTCAGATATAGAAGATAGAATGGAAGGAGAATTTGGAGGTGATGACAACCTACATGACTCGGATGATGAGCCCCTGCACATGATGAAGAAGGAAGTGGCAGATTCAAAGGACGCTGTGCCTCTTCAAGTTGTGTTAGAGGAACAACGGGATGTTATCAAACGTGAGTGAGATTTTATTCATCATCTATTTCTTTTCTGTATTCATCTGCGATCAGTCTAAGTGTTTTATATAGGTGCATTTGTTTCAGTAGCAACACAGAGGAAGCGAGAAAAAAAAGTTCCCGCTGCCACAGATCAAAATATTTTAAAAAAGAATAAAAGGACTTCTGAAGAGAAAAAAAGGGTCAGAAAACGCAATGTTTGCTGTCAGTATTGTCAAAAGAGTTTTAATAGCAACAGCCAATTACATATACATGTTCGTACACATACTGGTGAGAGGCCGTATCCATGCGATGTATGTGAAAAAAAATTCACTGAAAAAAAAAGTTTGAGTAATCACATGCGTACACATACCGGGGAAAAACCTTTCAAGTGTCCCGTGTGCGGAAAACGTTTCACTATAAACAAGTATTTGAAAGTTCATGTCCGTATACACAAGGAGGAGAAACCGTATCAGTGTAATGTGTGTGAAAAAACGTTTGCTATACAAAACCATTTAGATAAACATGTATGTGTACATAATGGTGAGAAACCATATCAGTGTAATGTTTGTGAGAAACGGTTCACTAGAAAGGCTGGCTTAAGAAATCATGCTCGTGTACATACTGCTGAGAAACCGTATCAGTGTGATGTGTGTAAGAAATATTTTATTGCTAAAAAGGATTTGAAAGGCCATATTAAAGTTCATTCAGGTGAAAAATCTCATAAGTGTCATGTGTGTAATAGATGTTTTCTAGAAAAGTGCAATTTAACTGCTCATATACGTTCGCACACAGGTGAGAAACCGTACCAGTGCCAAGTATGTAAAAAATGTTTTAGTGTTAAAAGTAACTTAAACGCCCATATTCGTGTGCATTCTGGTGAGAAACCGTATCAGTGTAATGTATGTAAGAAATGTTTTAGTTCAAAAAGTAATTTGAATGTTCATGTTCGTTTACACAAAGTTGAGAAATCATATCAGTGTAATGTATGCGAGGAAATTTTCACTACCGAAAAGCTTTTAGAAGATCATATTAATTCCTCAAATTATTATCCATGGGTATGTGGGGCCTTACCAAGACCTGAAGGGCTTAGTCAAACTCATATTCAAGCCGGTACACCTTCCATTGCAGACCTAAACTGAATAATTTCGTACTCGTACTATGACGTCGTATTAAGTATAAAATGTTTCTAAAAAAGTATATAAGTGTGTTTATCCGCATTCTAGAACCCATACCACAAGCTAGTTAAACTATACTTACTTTGTCTATAGGACTATATTAATTGAAATAAAACTATCTTCAACTGTTTGTCTTGTTTTATTATTTACACTGATCCCGACGTTTCGATCGATTTTCAGCAGCCTAGTCGAGAATAAAATTGTTTAATAATCGTTTAACGTAAATTTAACTAAATAAATAAACAATATAAAAGTATATAAATGATCACCATCACCTATCAAGCGTGATGACACTACATATACACAGCGCCATCTAGCGAAGTCGAACCGAACTACTTCGGATCCTGAATCGCGCTATTAAAGTTTTCGTACATTTTTTGTCACAAAACTTAATAAACTGATGCAGCGCATTGTAGTGTCGCGTTCCATTGTTAATGGCCTGCGCAGAAGGAGGACTTTAGTGCCCGCCGGGGGACAAAAGTCCCCATTCTCGATTACAATGTCCACCAAGTACTTTCCACGGCCCCATTTTTTTTTATTCAGGATATACGTTTGACCACTATCTCACCTGTTGGTAAGTGACGATGCGGTCTAAGATGAATCACGCTTGCCTAGAAGGAACCTATTCACTCGTGACTTGAATATTCCCAGGTTATAGCTTTCCGGAAACACAGACTCGGGCAGGGAATTCCACTCCTTAGCTGTATGCATTTATTGACTAAAATATTCCCGCCAAATTTGACAGCTGTAATCCCATCAAGATGGCCGCTATACACTGTCAAAGTTTGATCTAACCTATTGAAACTCTTTAGTTCAATGGCCAAGAATTTTTTTCTTTTTTTTTTTCAATAAATACCGCCTCGAGAATTAGTTTAATTAGCTAAACCGTTGCTACACCAATCCTCTCCTATAATGTTGGTATTCATCTTGCTAACCTGAAAAAAAAAAGGTCATTCATCATTTTGAGAGGGAGGACACGTTGGCATCTCCCGTCCGAATTGAGCAGTCCGACTGGGGTAGTAACTCCGCCCTACAGAACACCGCCCTATAATAACCAGCGTGTTGTGTTCCCGCCGGTAAGTAGGGTAGCCAGAGCTCACTGGAAGGGTTCTGTGCTGTTAACGGGAAGACCAGTCTCCTGTGTTGTCAGCACAAAAAATCTAAATTTTGACGGGACTTTCTGGTAGATACTTTAATTTTGGAAAAATAATTAGGGTTCCGCATATTTTTTTTTAATGCCAACATGCGATAGGTTTTTGTTGAACCATAAGCAGTTGTGTTGTAGGTATGATACATAAAACCTTAAAAATATGAATAAACGCGGGCGAAGCCGCGGGTAACATCATAACATAACATAAACTCAGGCCTAAATCCCCGAAGGGGTAGGCATAGGTGCTAGCACCCACATTTCGCCAGTTTATGTTTAGGTCCCAAAAAATAGGTGGCGAGCCTATTGCCATTAACCGGGCACTTATAAACCTGCGATAAATACACACAGGCACAAAGGCATCGAAAAGTCATTAGTGTGTGCCATGGTGAACCTGGGATCGAACCCGAGACCGCGGATAACAGTTAGTGAATAAATAAAATTAATTATGTAGTTTCAACTTACTGGCCAAAATAGTTATTTACAATCTCAGTTCGCCTCTGGTAATTTGGATTTGATTCATCCGTACTTCCAGTATCCAAATACGTGTTGTTCATATACCCTAACGCCAGCAACTCATCCCAAGTATTCGGATCAATAATTTGGTTATCATTTGGAGGCATTTCTTCACCACTCCGCAACGCTATGTTATGTAACACCGCTGTAGCAATAATTATAGGGAACGAGTTCTGTACGGTAACTCCTAAACCCATAGCCATAGCCGGAAACCTTCTTTTCCATACCTCAAACAACCGTTCCACAACATTTTTTGCCCGTTCATGTGACTCGTTGTATAACGTTTCAGCAGTTGTATTACACTGGTCTAACGGAGTCATCATGTAATTGTTACATGCATAACATCCATTACCAATAAGTACAGCGTCTCCGTATTGCCCTTGTTCGAATTTGGCTCTTCTGTAACAATTGTTGAATACAATTGAGTCGTGCGTGCTGCCTGGCCAACGAGCTACCACATCGGTGAATTCCAGTCTTGCGTTGCATATAGCTTGCACGTTGAGGGAAAAGTAAAATTTTCGGTTACGGAAGATTTCTGGACACTCACCACCTAAAATATTGGTATGTATATTAACGGACAATGCTGCTAATTCTGTTGTTACATCTCTAAACTTAAAATTCTCTGAAGTTTTCTAATTGCATCTGTTTCTTTCATTATCACATCTACGACATCTAAGAGGGCATTCAATGAAACTAAGTAAGCCCCGGTGTGTCAGCAACCCTAGGTATCACTTTCTGCCAAACCGCGTAGTCCGAATGTGGAACTCCTTACCGGAACATGTAGTAGGTGCTCCTAGTGTAAATGCTTTTAAAAAGCGACTCGATAGACATTTGACAAATTTAAACACACAAAGCACTGAGTGATATGGACATATCAGCAAGCGCTGCTCGTCGATTAATCAATAATCAATAATGATAATAATATCAGATAGAAAAGGACAGATGATTCATTTTAGTGACCACCTGTCAAATTAAGTCGGCGCCTTGACGGTACCCTACAATTTTAGTCGACATCTACGAACATGCGACTTAACTTACTACGCACCAACAAGGCGCTGTCTTAACTTAAATAAAATCGTCTGTCCTTTTCTATCTGATAATGAAAGAAACAGATGCAATTAGAAAATTTTAAGTTTAGAGATGTAACAACAGAATTAGCAGCAATATAGTACATCAGAGTTTCAAGTAAGGTTGAACCTTTGCGGTATGACTGTAGCGAGTTCAATACACCCTGGACAGCTGAGATAGCAGTACCACTCGCTCCTAGTTCAGGAGTCCAACAATAAGAAAAATAAATGAGAAAGATTGGCAATGCCGACGGCCGACGCAGTGGAATAGAACCGACTACTGTGGGGCACAAACAGTAATAATTTGCCTACCTACATAGTATAAAAAATTTTTTTACGAAGTTAAAAAAATAACTATTTGTTTGAAATTAATTTTGAATTTGATGAAGGAGGTAAGGTTGAAGCACCACATTACAAATCCAAGTAGTAAAAATTACAAAAATTGCTTCAACTAAAAAGCATGTGTTGTTGGCGGATAGGAAACATGTTGGCTTCTGCTGTTGTGTTTTTTATTTTTGGTTTTAATCCTTTGGTTTTGCACATTCTCTTTTTCTATTTTTGTAAATTTAATATCTTTATATACCTATTTATGTCGCTTGTCCTCCACATAGGAGCCAGTTGGAAACCAGCGTCAGGTACTTGTGCCTGACGCCATGCCGAATTGGCGCCTTTTTTGGTGCAACGCGAAGAACAATGCGCATGATTAACTTGTTCGCTTGTGCTAGTACACAACAGTAAACAACAGTACAACAATAATATGTAATGAACTTACGAACAATCTTTACCTGGTGATTTATTAAACTTGATATGGGTACAACCTATAGCACCCAAAACGTAAGGAAATGCAGCTTGTTTGAAAAATTCAGCCTGTGTCTGGTCTATATCACTTTGTGTTTCAGGGAAGAACACGTGCAGTGGTCTGAGAGAAGCGATAGCAGCGCTGACTTTGTGTACAATCCTATGAGCAGTTGACGTGCTAAATCCACACGTATCGGCAGCCGTTGTTTGATAGCACCCCGTTGCATAAAATTGTAATGCGCACAGTATTTGATTGATTGGAGATACGCTGTTATTACTGAAATAAAATAAGTTGTGATATTTATTTATTTTATGTAGGTAAATTACTGAAATAAAATGAGATGTGATTTTTATTTATTTATTTTATGTAGGTAATTTATTTTGGCCATCATCATTGTCTACCTGCCCTTGGCCCCTTGGTGCAACATATTGTTCTCCTCCATACATTCCTCTCAGATGTCATCTCCTCAGTCACTCCCTTCCTTGACATATCCTCTTTCATGCATTCCATTCATCTTTTCTTAGGCCTACTTCTGCACCTAAAGCCCTCTAAATTCATACTTTAAACCTTTTGAATAAAATTAATCTAATCTCTTCTCAAAATGTCGCTCACTTCTTTTTTTTTCATTTACTTGTGCAACTTTAGACAATATCCATTCCCGATGTATGAATGGTTTTTGACCAAGTTGTCCAAATTTTTAGGACTTCAACTACCCATAACGAATGCCATACGCTTTAATTTAGCAGTATAGTTATTATAGCATTATACAGTAGAACCCGTTTAAGACGATCACGCTTAATACGATTTCTCGCATAATACGCCACTTTACGCCAGTCCCTGCAATTTGGAGACATATTTCATACATTTCTTAACGCTTAATACGATTCGCATCCCGTTTAATACGCCTGCGAGCCCTTGTTACAATATGACAATATGACTACAATTAAGTGAAAGGCATTGTCACTTCAAGAAAAAATTGAGATATTGAAAGTATGTACCTACCATTTAGAAGAATAGAGAAGAAATTAAAGAAAAATAAAGAAAAATACAGATTGAGAGGTGTGCAGAGAAAAAAGCAAAAGGTAGGAAAGTTCGATAAATGAATGGCTTCATCAAGTACGAGCTTTAAAACTGCCCATGAGTGGCCCCATAATATGCAAGAAAGCACGTAAGATTGCTGAAAGCTTACAGATCACTGATAATAAGGGGATAGATCGTTTTAAAAATCGTATTTTCCCTATCCCGCATAATACGCTTTCCCGCTTAAGACGCGTTTTTGGTAGGGTCCCTGAGAAATCGACTTAAGCGGGTTTTACTGTATTTAAATAGAAGTAACATTAAATAAACAGTTTTTTTTATTTGTTTACATTTTGTACCAAACTTCGGCGAAAAGGATAAAAACTTGCCTTGCTAGGCACAAGATACGTAAGTATAACAAGATTAGAAGCTTACACATTAGTAGGAAACTCTAATTTGTCTTCTATAGACTCTAAGACAGAGAGAACGGTAGCTTTAGTGAGGCGAAACCGTGTAAGAAATTCGTGGTCGTCTAGGGAGTCAAACTGCTCTTCCCTCTCTCGTATCCATCGCGGGCGACGAACAATACGCTCCTCCTCGGCGTGGTTTTCGTCAAGTGTTGATGCCAAAGCTCTTTTCATGGTTTTTTTTGTATCAATTTTAGGCTTATTTATTACAAAATTTACAAATACTCCAATGAATCTGACAACTGTCAGACGGCTCGCACTCAGAGTGTCAAAAATACATTGTTCAGGATTTAGTTTTTTAAACTGGTATACCGATATACTGTAAGTTTCTAGTCATAATATTACATTTTTAACATTTTGTATAACATAATATATAACATATTCAACGGTAGTTAAAGTTAAGAAGAAAAGATACCAAATAGCTTTTTATAATACTCTAAATGACGTGTTTTGATTCCAGTATACTCAGTCTACGCGGTCTACGCCATCATAGGCCATCATGAGCATTTTAGATTTTTGACACTTGACATTTCACACTTCACCATCACCACATCAGTGTTCAATGTTTGTTGTATTTTTACGATTTACGTGAAATATTATTGTGTTAAATACAAACAAGAGTAAAAGATATATTATGCTGATTGAACAATAGGGTATGTCATATATTATATTTGTTAGAACATAGTTTACACGGATACAGTCATAATGCTAACAAAAACCAACATTAACTCCTCCTAGAAACAACTCCAAGCTTAACTTGAACTCATTTTTAACCAAATTAAAAAAGGTGCTATGTTTGGGTATAACTCCTTCATTATTTGTAGACTAATTTGAGAAATTATTTTTAATCTCATTGTGCTATGATCTCATATTTAGATGCGTGCATTTAATCGTTTCATTCTCCCCTATAGGTAGGTACTACATTACTAAAACTATGTTCCATTTTGTTAATCACAAATAAATATTATAATGTATAGTGTTACTAAACTATGCAAGCTGTTTTGAATTTTGTTTATAGGGTCACAGTTTCAAGTTGAGGCGGGAATGAATTTTGAATTTCGAATTAGGAACAGTACTTATGTGGACACTATAATGTGTTTTGTACAGTCTAATGCAATTTTTTGTATTATTTAAACGGTTTTATTTAACTTGACCTGTTTGTTTGGTTCAAATCTAGTAATTGAAAATTAACCCCCTTTCAGTTGTCTGATTGGTCTGATATTTGGCAGAAGTCTTTAGTTCAGATGACAATATAATTTAAAACCGTTTAACTTAAAAAATATTTTTTCACAATTTATTTTTACTATATAAATATTCTATGTCATAAACACAGCATTCTCTACACCCAAAGTAAGCATAGCTTAATTAGCTTATGTTATGGGTTCTAGAATGCGGATATTCATACTTAGATACTTTTTTGTAAATACATACATATTTATACATAGAAATTTGGAAATATGGTCGGCTGTTCAGTCTAACTATGAAGTGGCATACTTCTGTATTTTCCATGAAACGACTGCCTTCTGCCACTACCTGTTGGCAATATCGGAGTCCTGTACTTAGACCAGTTGTCAAACTTTTTAGGGCTCCAACTACCTGTAACTTTTTTTTTATATATATAAGACACGTCAATTTGACTTCACCTCGCCTGATGGTAAGCTGAAGGTAAAGTCTCAGGAAAGAGGGTCACCATTACATACACGTACCATGTTAATAATGATGGCACTCAGCTTGACGGTCTCATCAAAAGAGGATTGTCGTCGCAGCACCGCGTGACACTGCTAAAGATGTTTGTAGGCAACTGAGACCATGATCTTAACTTCTTTGAGGCATGGAATAGGGTGCCATGTATATCTAAATTTAAAAATTTTGCATATCACAGAATTGACGAAATATGTGATACTAACTTTTATGCCTACAACACCATGTACTCACCATATTTCTGCAAATAAATACATTTCATTTCATTTTATTTCAACTAAATTTGAGCAATATTTCAGGCAAACATGAACATGGATGTCAAAATGGAGAATCAAGAGATGCTGTTCAAGGTTGAAGTGAAGCAGGAAGTTTTTGACGGTATGTTTCAAATAATATAAATAACTAGGTTAACCGCGCGCGCGGATGTTGACGATCACCAGGGACGGCCCGAAAAAAAATCGATTTTGTTTCGTTTTTTTTTATTAAAATTAAAGTTGATACATTAGTTAATAAAAAAATCGAGTTTCTTTTTTTCTAATCAAACAGGTTACATACCTGCCCACTAATGCATTCTTGCAATAGCAAAAAAAATTAGAATAATTGACCAATATAATTTGCAGAATATTATGTAACATTAAGCAAATTGCTTAAACTTTTTTTGATGTATTTACTGTAAAGCGATTCAATATAAACGTAAACCAGTAGGTACCATATGCACATATATTTTTTTAACGATTGGACCACGTTACCAGAAGGTGCTGTGGTCCAACTATTTTTAAAGTTGGACAACTGCCCCTAGTAAAGACCCATGGTCCAACTAGTTGGACAGAGCAGTTGGACCACTGCCCCGCACTCCTTTCATGTCTATTCCTGGGCAAACAGTGGTTATAGTATCAATGCACGATCATGTAGTCTAAAAATAAAAATTTTGACAAAGTCACTTTTAGTGTTGCCATGATAACAATTATAGATGGCCGTCGGGTTTTCTAAAACGTCAAGTTTTCTAAATATTACTTTATTTCATGGCTTAAGTCCATATTTTCTGACCTTATGAACCTTCCCTGGACTTACACATACACGCTAGTACATACACTCTCACAGCACACTTCCATATCCACACACATATCCTTTTTCATACAGTTTCCTTCCTCATACAGTCCCGGGTCCTTTAAGCGGGGCGTGAAAAAGCATTTGATGAGGCCGTCAAGCTGAGAGCCACCATTTTGGCACTATCGGTGTTTGCAATGGTGACTCCCATACTAGAGACTTTGCCTCAGCTTACCATCAGGCGAGGTGAAGTCATATTGACGTGACCGACATAAAAAAAAAAAAAACATACATACACACACACACTCATAAACAGAAAGTAAAAGAGAGATATTTTATATTAATTTGTACTTGCTCTATTTTCAGTTTTATTTTTATTTTCATTTTTTTTTTGAATACTTTTTGAATCCTATATTTAGTAAGTCTAATTGTAAAGATGTTCTTGATACAGGCTACGCCTAGTAAGAACATCAACGGATATATGTATCTTTTGTAACCTTGGATTTAAAAAATCAATTATTCTTATTCTTATTCTTATTCTTATTCTTATTCTTATTCTTATTCTTATTCTTATTCTTATTCTTATTCTTATTCTTATTCTTATTCTTATTCTTATTCTTATTCTTATTCTTATTCTTATTCTTATTCTTATTCTTATTCTTATTCTTATTCTTATTCTTATTCTTATTCTTATATTTATTCTTATTTCAGCCGTTCTCGAGTTTTAGCGCGGTATTAGGTACCTGTGTTACAATTAATTTTTATTAACACTAGCTGTTGCCCGCGGCTTGCTTGCATTAAATTATGTTCCCGCTGCCGCGATTCACGAGAATCTGTTACCGGACTAATCAGATGAAAAGTAGCCTATGTGTTATTCCAGACTATAATCTATCTCTGTACCAAATTTCAGCCAAATCCATACAGCCGTTTTTGTGTGAAAGAGTAACAAACATTATGATGTATGGATGTCTACATCCATACATTATTCCTACATTCTTACAAACTTTTGCGTTTATAATATTAGTATTTTTTTTTTTATATTATATCAGTCACGTCAATATGACTTCACCTCGCTTGAAGGTAAGCTAAAGGTAAAGTCTCAGGAAGGGGGTCCCCATTACATACACCGACAATGCAATAATGGTGGCCCTCAACTTGACGGCCTCATGAAAGAAGAGGTGATTGTCGTCGCAGTACTGCGTGACAATTACACACATAGTTTCGGAGAAAAGTGGCTATGACAGACGGACGGACGGACAGACACACAGACATGACGAATCTATGAGGGTTCCGTTTTTTGCCATTTAGCTACGGATCCCTAAAATGTTCTACAATATTACAGAACATTATTGATATCTACAAAAAAACTTTCCGGTACTATAATGTATGTCTAACTATTATATTAATTAATAATTTCATTTTTTGTCCAGAACCTGAACAGTATGAAGACCCGAATTCCTGCTTACAAATAAAATTAGAAGAAGTGGAGATTAAGATAGAAGTAGATAGAGAAGAAGACAGTAAAATTGAGAGCGATCCAGAGGAAGATCACATTGATCGTAAAATATACGAGTCTAATGAAATGACGTCACATCCTGCTGTATATACCGAAGCTCCCAACACTCCAGATAGCAGTCAAACAAAACCACATCAATGTAATGTATGCGAGAAAAGTTTCAGTGCCAGAAGTGGATTAAAATATCATATTCGTATACATACCGGTGAGAAACCATACCAATGTGATGTGTGTTTGAAATGTTTTAGAGCTAAGAGTACTTTAGATAGTCACCGCCATGTGCACAGCGATGAGAAACCATATCAATGTAATGTATGTGAACAATCTTTTGGTGAGCAAAGGAATTTAAAAGCTCACTTACTTCTACATACGGATGGGAAACCATTTAAATGTAATGTTTGTATGAAAGGTTTCACGCGGAGCAGCAATTTAAGTACACACGCTCGTGTACACACAGGTGAAAAACCATTTCAATGTAGTTTTTGTCAGAAATGTTTCACTAAAAAAGAAAAATTAAATATACATGTACGTACACACACCGGTGAGATTGCCTATCAGTGTCAAGTATGTAATAAATCTTATAATGAAAGAAGACATTTGGATGCCCATTACCGTGTACATACCGGTGAGAAACCATATCAATGTAATGTGTGTATGAAAGGTTTTGCACGATTGGACAGTTTAAACATTCACACGCGTTTACATACCGGTGAGAAACCATATCAATGCAAAGTGTGTCAGAAATCTTTTCCCAAAAAGGATTCCTTAGTTGTTCATGTAAGGTTACACACTGGTGAGAAACCATATCAGTGTGAAGTGTGTAAGAAAACTTTCAATGCAAAAACTAATTTAAATAGACATGTACTTACACATTCTAATGATAAACCGTACAAATGTAATGTGTGTGTCAAATCTTTTGTTGAAAAAAGGCTTTTAGACGCTCACAGTCACACACACACTGGTGAAAGACCATATGCTTGTCATTTATGTTCAAAAGCGTTTGTTGAAAAAAGGTATTTAACTACACATATACGTTTGCACGCTGAAGCTATTGAGAAAAAAAAATTAAAACAGTCGGAAACACCAAAACAAGAAAAATTAAAACAGTCGGAAACACCAAAACAAGAAAAGGTGTGTCGTGTCAAACGTGGACCACAGCCCGATAACAAAAGTGTTGCAATATAAAATAAGTTATATATATAAATCTCGTGTCACAATGTTTGTCCTCAATGGACTCCTAAACCACTTAACCGATTATAATAAAATTCGCACACCATGTGCAGTTCGATCCAACTTGAGAGATAGGATAGTTTTTGAAACGGATTTCGACATCCACGCGGGCGGAGCCGCGGGCAACAGCTAGTAAGTTATTAATTTAAGACTGGTGGACAAGCTTCCTAGTAAGTGCATAAAGCTGTAGTTTCATTGAGGCAAAGCGGAGACGAGCTGTGTTGTGATTCACTAATCATACATAACATAAACTCACGCCTATATCCCCTAAGGGGTAGGCAGAGGTGCTAGCACCCACATTTCGCCAGTTTATGTTTAGGTCCCAATGTAATAGGTGGCGAGCCTATTGCCATTAATCGGGCACTTATAAATCTGCGATAAATACACACATAACTTTGAAAAGCATCGAAAAGTCATTGGTGTGTGCCATGGTGAACCTGGGATCGAACGCGAGACCTCGTCTCCATTACCCATACCACTAGGCTAGACAATCGGATAGGCTAGACAAGACCAATCGGAACGTGTACACGACACAAGATTTTTTTCGTACACCGCTGCGAGCAGTGTACACGGTTATTTTCTAGTTACGACACAAATTCTTGCGTAGGCCCGGCGTATTTTCTTACCGTGTACAAGCGTTCTAACTGTTTTCACAGCTCAGCTCCGCTCCACTCCGCCTCAGTGAAACCGCAGCCTAACAAAACATGACGGGTTTATCTTGTTTAGTTCACAAGTTCCTATGAACACTTACCGTCTTCGTAAATATTTCATACAAAGAAATGACTTCAACGGACGAAATTAAAATGGGACCATACAAGAAGCGCTAGCTATCAAATAAAAAAAGAATCATCAAAATCGGTTCATCCAAGTATAGATGTTCTATTTCACGAAGGCGGTTTAGCTGTCATTGTAGTAAAACAATATACACTTTGCTTTTAAAAATGAATTACTTGCAATGCAATTATTGTTCTACTAACTGCTACATGAATCTCATGTGACGTGACATGAACTTTCGCACACACATGTACGCGTATTTACAAGACACAGGTACTATTTAATTGTTCACCCGCCTTCGTGAGATAGAATATCTATAACACACAAAAAAACAGTCGAATTGAGAACCTCCTTTTTTGAAGTCGGGCAAAAAATAGACGATATAATAATGAAATTTGCTTTATGCTTGATTGCTGGGCCTCGATTCTGCTAAAGACAAACCACTGATATACCACTGACACTCTAAAAATGCCATTTAATTGTAGACTTATTGTTATCAGGTTAAAGTCTAAAGTTAAATGATATTTTGTGGAGCGAATGAAAAAGTTAAATGAATTCTTTTCATTTGATTTTAGACTTTAAGTGTATAACGGTAAAGTCTACAATTAAATAGCATTTTTAGAGTGCCAGTGGTATTACAGTGGTTTGCCTTTAGCAGAATCGAGGCCCTGATTGGGCTAAAAGTTGCGAGCGGAGCCGCGGGCATTGGCTAATTTATCGTAGAATGCATTACCCTAGACGCACACTTGGCGACAGACGATAGCAACAGCTCGGCGTCTAGATGCGACGACAGGCCGATAGCTTACAACAAAATATCTGAAATTGTCGTCGCGCCTATGTAACTGTGTTTTGTAACCCGTTACAAAAGAAGAAAATGTTCTCTTTTTTCGTTACCTAGTTACAAACCAAGATCCAAATATTTTTAAATAAGTAGGTTACTTTGAAATAATTTTTTGTTCTTATTTTGTAACAAAACTCTCTACCCACAAAAGGAAAAAAATAATTGACTGAATAACAGTAAACTTAAAATATATAATAATAAAATTTCTTTATTAAAGCAATATTAACTCATTTGGGTAGTGACAATTTCTTACTTGGCTATGTTAGTAACAATAATTAATTAATTAATAAAAATACTTTTTATTTATCCTTCTTACAAAAAAAAACGAACTAATTATTTTTGTTGTTAATGTTAAATAAATGTGTAGGGACTAATAATTTCCAAGCAGTGCCCAGTTGTTATTAAAAAAAGATAAAAATGTTTTCTTTTGTAACTAGGTAACGAAAATAGAGAGCATTTTCTCCTTTTATAACGGGTTACAAAATACAGTTACATAGGTGGCCAAAAGTCAAAAGTCAAAAGTCAAAAATTATTTATTCTGTATAGACCATTTTAAGCGGCACTTACAAAACGTCAAATTATAAATATTTAAAACTAGAAGTAAATGGACCACCGGTTCGAAACGCGGCCCAGACCTGAGAAGACTCCGGCAAGAAACTCAGCGGGCTGTTTTTTTTTTTGGTCTATTTACAACAATTGCCTTAGTCTAGATACAATGTTATTTCGAGTAACATAGTTGAGTGAACAGTTCATTTCCAAGCTTCTTTATCATCTAGCAAAGGGAAATTGTCGGCCGCAGCCTGTCGTTGCGTCTAGACGCCGAGATGTCGCTGTCGTGTCGCCCAGTGTGCGCCTAGTGATATAGTTCAATATTCCAATTTATTAACTTTTAAACTACGTGTTCCATATTATACTAAAATGTTAAAGATAATTAACGAGATCATGGTCGCCATGTTCGCACCATGATCGCGTTAATTCCCGTTATATTCCAATGTATTATTCTAGAATTATTATTATTTCTTTAATGTACTTTTCATTTCATTATATTTTATTTACTTTATATATTTTTTATTTAACTTAGTTTAATTAGTTTTATTATTCGTGTAATGAATTGGAAATCATTTCCATGTTTAGACTGACACGGCCGAACGGCGCCGGCCCTAGGCTGCGTTTCTACTGGAGATGATCGAAGATGCGTGCGTAACGAGTTATGATGTGTTTACTCATTCGGCCCAATTTATGCCGGGCATAAACCTATCTATATCGATGGTTTTGGGCATAAATAATATATGCCCGAAGTGTCAGGGCAGACCCATCGCATTTCGGGCATTCCTTTCTTTTGTTCGGTGCCTCTTTTCTTCACCGCACCATGAAGACTTGAAATTCTTTACCAGCGTATCTGTTTCTTCCTCCTACAGTCCCGGCTCCTTTAAGCGGGGCGTGAAAAAGCATTCGATGAGGCCGTCAAGCTGAGGGCCGCCACTGTAGCACTATCGGTGTATGTAGTGGTGATCCCCATTCCTGAAAATTTACCTTTAGCTTACCTTCAGGCGAGGTGAAGTCATATTAACGGGACCAAAAAAAATCCCAACTAATTAGATGGGTTTATGCATTGGCAATTTGAGTGGAAATAATAAATAAACCCATCACTAGTAGCGAGAAATATCTTTTTTTTATATGGGACACGTCAAAATGACTTTTCCTCGCCTGATGGTAAGCTAAAGGCAAAGTCTCAATATTTTTTATTTTACTTTACACTTTTACCAATTTTTAATTTTAATAACTTTATTAAGTACCGATAGCATAACTGAATTTGCTCCCGCTAATCGTGGCTAGATAACGCTCTAGTGGAAACGCAGCCTTAAACTTTACAAAATAGGCATCGGTTTGCTTGTATCTTAAGAATAGAATTTAAATATAAATTTTTAAAATGAATGTGTTTTGATTTGATGAAAGACCCTAAATACATCCCAGAGACACCGTGTGTCATCTATCTATACCTATTATTGTGCAATAGCTGTGTCTGTACATTGGGGGTATTTAAAAAGAAAACTTTGGTTATGTTACATGAACGATTTGGCACACGTAAATATTTTTTTTAATTTTTGTCTGTTCGAGATGGTCGCTAAAACTACTACCTACTGTATTGTATTTGAAGCGGTTCTTTTTGACGTGACAACGTCTTATAATTCGATGGAGCCGGCTGCACGCACGAAAAAACATGACTCATGCGGCGTTACCTCGCTCTGAGGCGTTCCATTTAAGGCTTGAAGTGCAAGCGAGAGTGCGGAACGAGCGACAAAGAGGCACAATCGGCCTCCGCGTTTGGCAGCATCTGTTTCGCTCCTACTTGAGTGAGCGATGCGTCCGCGTGGACAGCTGCTATACAATAATACGTTGTCACGTTCAACTATCGTCAGTAAACCGACTTTACAGACAACCGATTTTTTTTTTATTTCAAAGGTCAGACTTAAAATCTTAAGTGTGTTTATCACAATCGGTTAAGTAGAATCAGAGATATAGTCCAAAAAGGGAAAACTGATGTCCACGCAGGCGGATCCGCGGGAATAGGCTGATTTTAAAAATAAATAATACCACTGAGACATTAGAGGTAAGAGTGGGGTATTTTAGACCCATCAACATTTTTGGGGTCCAAGACAACTTCACCTGTAAGCTGGTACACGTATTCTCCGAGGAGGTAGAGACGGCGATAAGTCACGTGAAGTTGATCCGTAAGAAAGAGGAATAGTAAGCGCACCAGGGTTTCGAGGTGAAAGTCTCAGATGCAGCCGGTCATCATCATAGCATTGTTCCCGGTTGCATCTGACACGTTCACCTCTAATCATATCAAGAGTACCCAGAACCGGCGTGCATGTATGAAAACAATTATGAAAGTTGAAGAAGCGAAAGGAGTATGCCAATACCTAGGTATAAATTCATAGGTATTCTTTATTCCGTGATAATAACATAGTTGCAGTTGATACAAATCTCAGTATCCAAACCTATTTTTTAAATTAGGATGTCACGGGCGGACACTGACAGTGACATTATTGACATTTACAACAAAAATAAAAACATTTATTTTGTTCACAGTTTTGTTGATTTCTCCAGCTGTAGCGGATTGTGTGTTTTATTACGTTAAAATCTACTATCGTTGCAATTAATTTAAGATTATCTTAGTTCTTTCCTCTACTTAGGACTACTAAGGCTCCTAAAGAGCCAGGCAGCACTCCAAAATCTTCAAATCAGTGTATAACTTAGATAAAAGCATAATAATTAGCGTGTATTTATCAGTTTATCACGTAACCGCATATAAAACACAGCGTATTTGCTTTAGACCAGTATAAATAACAAAATGGATAAACTACCTATGTGTAGGATATGTTTAGCGGAGAATGTCCAGATGCACGTAATAACCAATACGTTCTATCAAGAAATATATCAACGGTTGACTATGATGCCGGTAAGTTAATACTAATTTAAGTAAAAAAAAATATTTTTATTTTTTGTTTAAATTATATCATACATACATATGCTCACGCCTTTCTCCCTCTGGGGTGGGTAGAGATAACAGCCCACAATCATTCTGCTTCTGTCCTTAGTGTAAAAAGGTACATTAATAAACATGGTATTCTGCCTACAGGCATACAAAAATACATTTAAATGGCCAAAATAATGAAATTACACAATAAAAGAATAAAATTGAATTAAAGCATAATTATAGAGCAGCGTTTCACGTATCTCGGAGAGCTCCCAGTTGCCATACAAACAACTATGGCAGTCGTTACAGGTAGTTGGAGTCCTAGAAAGTGTTATAACTGGCCTAACTAGATAACTTCGATATTCTCAATGGATTCCGGAGCTCAGATGGCAGTTGCTTCACGAAAATATCAAAGTACAGCGACTTCACAGTTAGTCTGTAAACCTGACCTGACCCCCAACTGAATTGTAAAGCATTTCCCAAATAGCAAGTACCAAGGCATGATGGGGACACCGTGGTTCCCAAACCCGAGTGGGCTAGCTTGAAGCTAGAGGTGGCCCGGGTCAACCGTGGTGCAAGGGAAATGCGTTTTGGGCCATCTTACACCGGTGCAGTTTAGTCGGTTTGATTTCGACATAACCGCTGGCCGCAGGGGTACATCTAGCCACCAATATTTTTCTCAATTTCATCTATTTGGAAATACATATACTTACATTCAGATCAGAGAAGACTATCAAAATTACAGAAGGACAACTATAGAGAAAAACTTGACAAAATTTAGAAGTGCAAAACGGGCCTACAAAGAACTGAACACGCATAAAAATTGGATACAAAACCTCAGCCAAAACCAAAAAGAAACAAAATCACGACAAGAAATAATTAAATGTGCAACAGCCTACTACAGAGAGCTTTATAAAAACTTGGTGGATAGCACCAGCTTAACAAAGAATATGAATAGCGAACTTGGTAAGGAAACTAAAACTGACGAAATTACAGAAAAAGAAGTATTAAATCACATAAAAAAATTAAAATTAGAAAAAAGTCCTGGCCCAGACAATATCTCTAACGAAGCCTTAAAAGTCGGAGCCCCACTGCTTTTCACATTCTTGACTACACTATTTAATATGGTCATTAATTCTGGAACTGCCCCGAAGCAATGGTGCATATCTGAAATTGTCCTACTGTATGGGAAAGGTGATCCAAGAGATATTAGTAACTATAGACCGATTAGTTTGTTATCTAGTATATACAAACTTTTCTCTTCATTGTTGTTAAGCAGAATAACAAACAAAATAGAAATCATGCAGCCAGTAGAACAAGCCGGCTTCCGCTCTAGTTTCTCAACAATGGACCATATTCATACAATTGAACAGCTTCTAGAAAAATGTAAAGAATTTAATCATCCTCTCTATATAGGGCTTGTGGACTATCTTAAGGCATTTGATAGCATCACTCACTGTTCCATTTGGGAAGCACTAACATCTTGTAACATAAACTGCTGCTATACAAAAGTGATCCAAAATATTTACTCAAATAGTTCAAGTACAATACGATTGGAAAACAAAGGGGAAGAAATAAAAATAGAAAGAGGTGTGAGGCAAGGCGATCCACTCTCTCCTAAACTTTTTATAGCAGTTTTGGAAATGATCTTTCAAAAATTGGACTGGAAATCTCATGGTATATGGATTGGCAATAGACATTTAAGCCACCTAAGATTTGCGGATGACATTGCACTTTTTGCCAACTCAGCTTCAGAACTAGAGCAAATGATGCAATCTCTGAACAAAGAAAGCAAAAAAGTTGGTTTACACATGAACACCAGTAAAACAAAGATCTTAACAAATAGTCTGCAGAAACCTATACAAATAGATGGGCACCAGATCGAATATGTAAAGGAATATGTCTATCTAGGGAAACAAATTTCTTTCAGCAGTGACAGTAATGAACAAGAAGTTGAAAGAAGAATTAGAAACTCTTGGAATAAGTTTTGGTCACACAAAGAAATCTTAAAAGGACCTTATAATTCAGAGCTAAAAAAGACGGTAATGGATGTCTGTATTTTACCTTGCCTTACCTACGCTAGCCAAACATGGGTGCACACTAATAAGACCAGAAACAGATTGCTTACAACACAACACGCCATGGAAAGAAGTATGCTAAGGCTAAGGAGGATACATAAAATAAGCAACAGAACTATTAGAAAAAGGTCGAATGTTACAGATGTTCTCAAACATGCTATGAAAATGAAATGGCAATGGGCAGGACATGTGGCCAGGGTGCCAGACCAAAGATGGACTCTAAAAATCACAGAATGGAGAGGCCCTCCAGGAAACAGACACCGGGGCAGACCAAAAACAAGGTGGATGGACGACATTGTCAAAGTGGCTGGCACATACTGGCTAGACAAAGCAAAGAATAGACAGATTTGGAAGGAGATGGAGGAGGCATATACCCGGATGGGGTCAAGGCTCCAATAGTTTTTACTAACATAGTTTAAGGATTGTACTAACTCATTGTAAAATAATTTAAAAGCCTTGAATAAATATGCTTTATTATTATTATTTTCACTTTATTTTAAATATAGACATATAAATTACATTTTTAAATATATATAAAAAAAAATACATTTAAAAATATAAAAAATAGTACCCCACCGGCATCGGGTACAGGGACCAAGCTACCGGTGGTTAGGACTCCAGAGAAAGGAACCTCCTCACAATACGTGCCGTGTCGAGGAGTACTGCCTTCTGCATCAGTCCCTTAACCCAGCCACCCAACGTGAGCCTCTTTAGGTGTTGGTCGAGGCTCTTGGCAATCAGTCCGTGGACTGATATAACTATCGGGACAATGATCGCCGAATCCACATCCCACATGTCAACAACCTCATGAGCTAAATCCAAATACTTAATTTGTTTATCTTTTTCAGCTTTTATGAGGTTCTCGTCATGAGGGATGGTGATGTCGACAATCATTGCAAGCCTCTCTAATCGATCTATTACCACTATGTCAGGCTTATTGGCGACAATAGTCCTATCAGTGATAACAGATCGATCCCAGTATAATGTGACACGACCATTTTCGAGAACTGGGTCGGGCGCATACTTGTAGTATGGCACCTCTGCAGATACAAGATTGTATTTAAGGGCAAGTTGCTGATGTACAATCTTGGCCACTTGATTGTGTCTGTGCAAATATTCGCCGTTGGCAAGACGAGAACAACCTGAAATAATGTGTCTGATAGATTCCCCGGGACGGTGGCATGCCCGACATATGTCAACCGTACCATCTTTCAGAATGTACTTCTTGTAGTTGTTCGTCATGACAACTTCATCCATAATTGCAAAGACAAAACCTTCGGTTTCTCCGAAGAGATTACCAAACCGTAGCCAAGATACAGACGCCTTTAAGTCTATATCGGGCCCGTTTAAGGCCCGATAAAAGCGTCCATGTAGCTCTTTGCCCATCCATACCTCCCTGCGATCAGCAGTACTAAGTACTACAGGTTTGCGCCAGTTCTCTTTAGCCAACGCAAGAGGGGTTAAGCCATTGTCCACTGCGACCACATCACGGTGCATATCTGTATTTTTGTGTAAAAAGTATTCTCTAAGGTTGTATATCTCGCGGTTGTGAAGTGTCTTGGCATTTAGAAAGCCACGACCACCCAACTTCCGCGGGATATACAACCTCATTACAGATGATCGCGGGTGATGCATCCGAAATGCGGTCAGCAGTGTACGGACTCTTCTATCCAGGGTATCTAATTCAGTCTGAGTCCATTTGAGTATGCCGAAAGAGTACATTAGGACTGGCATGACCCAACCATTGCAGGCGCGCACCTTGTTACCACCTGATAGGAAGCTTTTCAAGACTTTTTTCAGGCGGCCAAAGAAGCGCTCCTGCAGTGCCTGTTTCATGTCAGAATCAGATATTCCTAACGCTTGCGAAATACCCAAATATTTGTAGGTTTCGGTTGCAGAGATAGATTTGAGCTTAATAGAATCCGAAAGTATTAATCCCTCGGATTCCACTATCCCACCCCTTTCTACATGCATGACCGCACACTTGTCCAACCCAAATTCCATATTGATAGAGCTACTAAAGTTTTCAGTCATCTTTAGAAGCGCTATCAATTGTGAATTGTTTGAAGCAAATAGTTTCAGGTCATCCATGTAGAGGAGGTGAGATATAACTCGAGCCTCTCTCTGCAACCGATAGCCCAGCCCTGAATTCTCTAGTATCGTACTTAAAGGGTTCAGTGCTAGGCAGAACCACAGAGGACTCAGACTGTCTCCCTGGAATATACCCCTCTCAATTTGTATGGGTTCGTCGTTTGTCTGGCAACACCCTGGATAGCGGAGGACCGTCTTCCATTGCCCCATACATGACCTCAAAAAGGTCGTTAGAGTTGCATCAATTTTGTACAACTCTAACACTCTCAGAAGCCAAGTATGTGGCACAGAGTCGTAGGCCTTCTTATAATCTATCCAGCATGTTGCCAGATTTTTACGTTTACGACGCACCTGTTGGCTAATGGCCATGTCAACTACAAGGAGCTCTTTAGTGCCACGAGCCCCGTTTCTACATCCATTCTGAGAAATAGATATAATCGAATTTTTTTCTAGATGTGTATTAATTTTGACTCTCAGAATGGAGGTTAGAAGTTTATAGACCGTGGGTAAACATGTTATCGGTCTATAATTTTTGGGGTCCATAGCACTACCAGACTTAAAGAGTAAGTGGGTTATTCCTGTAGTTAGAAAGTGGGGTAGCACACCCGAGCTTACAGATGACTGGAACTGAGTTGCCAAACGAGCGTGTGAGCTACGGAGCCACTTTAGCCAAAAGTTGTGCAGTCCATCCGGTCCCGCCGACTTCCAGTTCGGCAACGACCGGACAGCACTTGCAACATCTTCGGCATCAATAACAATTGGCTCCATAACCTGTATATTCTCACACGCTCGTTCAACCTCTCCCATCCAATCACCTTCAGTGTGTATGACAGGCCTAGACCAGATGCTACGCCAGAATGTATTCGTAACATCGGCATCCGGACGAGTACCGTCACACACACCTAACTCGGGTTGTTCCCACCTTCTATAAACCCACCTCTCGTCCTTTTGGAAGGTGCGATTCTGATTATACCTATCTACACGCTTTTTGTAGCGTCGTATCCGATTTGCCCATGCATAAATTTTCTGCTTCAGAAAGTCAATGCGCTCTGTGACACATGACACGTATTGTTGAGGACTAACGTTAGTCCCCAGAAACGCCCGTGTCACAAAGCGCATCACCCTCGGGCGTGTATTGCCCGATCTGAAGCAGGTTAGCTTGCCAATGAGTGCCCTGGCCTCAGCAATACGACGTTCTATCCTGTACTGCCAGGCGGGAACAGCAGGCTTAGGTCGAGTAGTGGTTTTATTTAATATAAATTCAACTCCAGCTACTCGACATGCTGTTACGGCCGCACAGTACAAGATCGAGTGTGTATCACTGAGGTCTTCGCTATTATCCAAATACATAGATAATAGCGAATCCAGAGCACTCACCAACGCTACGTTCTTTTTATTCATGGGCAAATGGGGCAAGCGAGGTCTACTGCTTGGCGTCATGTTTCGGTATTCCAGTATCGCATCTTCCAAAGTGCTCCTTAATAGATCATTATACTGGGTACTTACGGTTATAGTCTCACTTTCCTCCACCTCATCAGTGCGAACAAGTTGGTTTGAGCTCACAATTGTATTGGTTTCTTCCGTAAGTGGTGATGAAGTGGGAATAGCCAGACTATTCCGTACGTCAGAGTATAGCCTCTCAAGTACGGTACTATCCAACATGTTACAACGTTGGATAGCCCGCACCTGGTCCGATAGTCGTTGTGCTGATACATTGAGGGCCGGCTCAAGTTCCTGAAACAAAGACAGTAAACGACTACGGTACGCAGTGAGGTTAGTTCCCAGCTCTGTAGCCGTATAATATGCCCGCATAACGTTTTCATTAATAGATGAAGTCCATTTTATGCGGCGCACATTACCACCGGCAGCGGGGGCCCTATTCGACGCCGGTGGGCATCGGGGTCCTAAGCAGCCCGGTGGCCGGCCTCTCCCCGGCCGACGTACAGGTGTTGGCGACGTCGGCGGGGAGAAATACTCGTCGCTACTGCTGGAGCTCGACGTCTCCACTGTCTCAGCAAGGCAGCTTTGTTGTGGGACGGAGCTGTGCGACGAGTCCGGGGATGTTCTATGTGCATTTTTTCTGGTCTTGGCTCTTGTCAGCATTTTTCACGGTATATTTGATCATATTTTTCTTGGGAATTGTTTTGACAACTATCTGTCATCTTCACTATTTTGCTTAATGGTTATGATTATGATTTTTATTATATTTATTGGTGTATTATTTATAGTGTATTCAAATACTTTTTGTTTGTTGTATTTATTTATAAACATGTATATCTGCAGGTTATGGTTTTATATGATTTATTAATTTAAAATATTATTACAAAAATAGAAACGTCTGCTTGACTTTAGTGTTGCCAACTTATTATTATTATTATTATTATTATTATTATTATTATTTTAACAGGCAGGCAGTCGAAACAACTGATAATGCCCTCATTAATGTTATCATTACTATTATTATATTTCACTAGCTGTTGCCCGCGGCTCCGCCCGCGTGGATGTCGGTTATGATTTTCCCGCTTTTCTGTTGAAATTTTCCTGAATTTTCTTTGCTATAAACCTCACGGAGCCCAAGACCTTTCCAACGAATGCAAAACCGTGGAAATCGGTTCGTGCGTTCTGGAGTAATGGTCAGGAAGGAAAAACCGACTTATTTTTATATAGTAGATTATCATATATTATTATATTTTTCTTGCTTTCATTCGTAACAAATGCTACTATTATTTTTTTAGAAATAGTATCCGAAAAAATCCACCGGTCCCTTTTTTTTCCGTGTGGGATTATGAATTCTGGCAGACTATGGCTACCCTACTTACCTTGGGGAACACAACACGATGGTTATTATGGGGCGGTGTTCTGTAGGGCGGAGGTACTACCCCAGTTCGGACAGCTCAGTTGTCACCTGATGGGAAGCGGTCACCTTGGCCTATGGACGTGTGCAACACTGAAGGTGTCACTCCCGCGCTGCCTACCCTAAAGGGAAGGGGGGAGGGCTAGGAAGGGGTGGAGGAAGGGGTACAGTGAGCTCTGGCTACCCTACTTACCGGCGGGAACACAACTCAAGGTTATTATGGCCGCGGTGTTCTGTAGGGCGGAGGTACTACCCCAGTCGGTTTAATAATAAAAAACGATTTTGTTCACAGCAAAACCTAGACGGACTACTGGGAAGTATCACAAGCAAGCGGTTGAGTGCTACACACTTGGTAGTACAAGTAGGCATAGAGAGTGAACTGCAGTCAAGCTCGGACAGTGATGGCAACGTGGAGTGCACAGAGTCTATCCATGTTAAAATTGAACCCGATGATGCTGAAGGTAATGTGGACTCTCTATACTATCTATACTCTATAAAAAAAAAATATTGGTTTAAAACCTCTTCGCATAGAATTTATTATTATTACTATTCAATTTTTCCATAATCGTACCTTTAGTTATGATTGTACCTACTTCCATTGTAATTAGTTTAATGAATAAGTGAGACAGATATTGTTTGTAACCATAGTCATAAAATGCGAAAACTGGTAAATGGTTTACAGATATATTTACTGTATAGCGTAAATGAGAATTGTAAAAAACTGTATGTTTCCTATTAAAGAAAAAAATAAAAAATAAAGAAAAAATAAAAATAAAATAATATTATAAAGAAGTAAAGTTTGTGTGTTTGTATATTTGTTAAATTGTAAGGGGTAATCTCGGGATCTACTGAACCGGTGTTAAAAATTCTTCCACCAATAGTAAGCCATATTATCAGTGAATGTCATAGGCTGAAGATCATCACGCTACTGCCCAAGGGAGCGGAGCAATAATCATAAATGTGAACAATTCCGGTAGATTCCCATACATTTTAAGAAAACTGATAAATTATGAGCATATTATCTGAGTTAAAAAGGGTGCATCGGGGTTCGAAATACGCCACGGGCGAAGCCGGGGTGGGTCAGCTAGTATATTATATAGATAGAGAGTCTAAAACTTTCATGTAACCTAAGCCAATTTTTTTTTTAAATTTCCAATGCACAGACACCACTTTACAATTTTATAGCAGTATATATGTGCGTCAATGAGTCATAACATAACATAAACTCACGCCTATATCTCCGAAGGGGTAGGCAGAGGTGCTAGCACCCACATTTCGCCAGTTTATGTTTAGGTCCCAATGTAATAGGTGGCGAGCCTATTGCCATTAACCGGGCACTTATAAACCTGCGATAAATACACACATAACTTCGAAAAGCATCGAAAAGTCTGCCATGGTTAACCTGGGATCGAACCCGACACCTCGTCTCAGCAGTCGATTACCCAGACCACTAGGCTACCGCGATGTTATACCTATATAATGAGTCAACTAATTAAATCATCATTATTTATAGGTGTAGCAGAATTAGACACAAGTATGGTGGAAAAAGTAATTTATGCCGCTGATCTGAAAAGTAATGACCCTCTGCATAGGACCAAGGATCTGATTAAAAATGAAATGAGTAAGTAGGTACATTTTCAATTTTTTTTTACTACATAGGTGGCAGACAAGCATACGGCCCACCTGATGGGAAGCGGTCACCGTGGCCTATGAACGTGTGCAACTCTAAGGGTGTCGCTTACGCACTGCCTACCCTGAAGGGAAGGGGTGGGAGGGGAGGAGGGGTAGAGTAAGCTCTGGCTAGCGGGAACACAACTCGATGGTTATTATGGGGCGGTGTTCTGTAGGGCGAAGGTACTACCCCAGTCGGACAGCTCATTTCGGACGGGAGATACCGTCGTGTCCTACCTCCTTGGCAGTCAAAAACCATTTCTAATAGATCATGTCAAATAAAACCAGGTCAAGAGTACCCGCAGCCGGCGTGCATGTATGAAAACAATTATGAAAGTTGAAGAAGCGAGAGGCGTATGCCAAGATCGTAGCAAGTGGAAAGATGTTGTCTCTGCCTACCCCAATGGGAAAAAGGCGTGATTTGTATATATGTATGTATGTATCTATGTATGTAAAAAGTCTTTTCCTTTTAATCGAACTGAAATCACGTGTTTTGAAGACTTGCCATTACTGAATCGGGCGCCAGAATCAACTCCCAAAAAACTTGTTTTTCTTGAATTTTCTAAACTGCATTTTTTTTCAGATAATGACGTCACTGAATCGAAAACTCGACCAAAGACTGTAAGTCATTTTTTTTTCTCCTTCCTCCTCTCTTTGATAGATGTTATCTCTAAACAAATAAATAAACTTTAAAAAAAAAACCGACTTCAAACGGACCGAATTAAAACGGGACCGCCAGGGAAGCGCGAGCTATCAAATAAAAAACGAATCATCAAAATCGGTTCACCCAGTAAAAGTTATGAAGTTAACAAACATTAAAAAAAATTACAGTCGAATTGAGAACCTCCTCCTTTTTTGAAGTCGGTTAAAGTGTCTGTTTCAGAAAGATCGTGTAGTTTTTATCGCGGGCTGCATAAAATGCTATGCAATAGCTTTGCGCTTTACAGAGCAAATTATAATTATTATAACTTCGTTTGAAAAACTGTTTTCACAAACTAATATTTTTCACTTTTTAGTGTACAGAAATAGAAAAGTACTTATTTATGAGCTTTATCATGTACAAAGGCATCAAAAACAGAATTTTTGCCGTAAATTTGATGATATCCCCTCGATTTTCCCAAGATCCCAGCATCATACCCTGGATATGGTACCACCTCAGAAGTACCCTCTATCAAACAAAAAAAAATACAAAATCTTTGGCGAAACCAAAAAAATTTCGTATGAATTGAGAACCTCCTCCTTTTTTGAAGTCTATTAAAAATATAGCTTGTTATTACAGCTAATAGTGCCTGTGGGAAGAGCCAGCTCTTCACCCAAATTACGATCAGCTACAACGCAACTGTCAAGCTGTTCCCAGACTTCCCAGCCACATAAAATTTCAAGGTCAGTGAGACACCCTTTGTAAACATAACATAAACTGACGCCTATATCCCCGAAGGGGTAGGCAGAGGTGCTAGCACCCACATTTCGCCAGTTTATGTTTAGATCCCAATGTAATAGGTGGCGAGCCTATTGCCATTAACCGGGCACTTATAAACCTGCGATAAATACACACATAACTTCGAAAAGCATAGACTTCGAAGACTTCGACTTTCTAGAGGTAGAAGAGGGTACTTCGAATGGCCGGGAAGGTATTTATTGCCGAAATATCGATAGTTTTACTATCGATAGCTTTCATCTGAAAAATCTAAAATATCGGTAGGCCTTTTTTTATCGTGCGGAAATCCCCATGGATACCACCCCCGTCGGCTATCGGGGGTGGTTATGTCGGGATTGAACCGAGTAAAACCGCACGTCGTTTCGGGTCTTAATTACCGGGGTGTAAGGTTACCCAATAGGCATATCCCCCTAGCTGACCCTGGGCCATCTACGGTTTTAAGATGGCCTCCTCGAACCCCCGAAAGTAGGGAGGGGAGTGGGGCGAGCATTGCGCCACTTCGACCCAAAGTAAGCTTAGTTTAACTAGCTTGTGTTATGGGTTCTAGCATGCGGATAAACATACTTTTTTTTATATTGCAGGACCTCATTTGTGTCGCCGCAAATTGCAGCTGCTACGAATGTGGTACCTACGGATAGTTTGAAAAGGATCATAATGAAACGCAAGTTGGATGCCCTGGTGAAGGCCAGGACATTTGCTGAGGAGAGGCATGCGATCGAAATGGGTATACTGAGGATACAAAATCAAAGGGAAAGTGAGATATTGAAGCAAAGAATGATACAAATACAGTTAGAAAATATTGATTCACAAATACGTTCGAGCAAGATGAAAAGATTAAAAGATTGAAATTTTTGTTTTATTTTTAACATAAATTCACGCCTATATCCCCAGAGGTAGGCAGAGGTGCTAGCACCCACGTTTATGTTTAGGTCCCAATGTAATAGGTGGCGAGCCTATTGCCATTAACCGGGCACTTATAAACCTGCGATACAAAATGAGGTTTACTGTTTAACATTTATAGTTTTTATACTACTTTAGTAGCAGACAAGTGCACGGCCCACCTAATGGGAAGCGATCACTATAGCTTAATGTGAGGATTGAAAATATTATCTTTTATTTTTAACCGAAAATGAGGTTCACTGTTTATGTATCGTTTTTTTATACTACTAAGGTAGCAAACAAGCGTACGGCTCACCAGATGGGAAGCGGTCACTGTGGCCTATGGAGGTGAGCAACACTAGGGGCGTCACCACACTCGCGCTGTCGACCTTGGGTTTTTTTTTTTTTTTTTTTTTAATTCCCTACCACCACTTTAAAGCGGTGCCCATTTTTGCTTTTTTAAAATAAAAACTCTCCCTATTCTTAAAACCTAGATCTTTCCTCTCTCATTCCGAGTCTCTTTGTCATACCAGTTCTCGCATTTATTCCTCTCGCACTTTCATACAACCTTTCATGGGGGTTTGGGGGGGGGGAGGTGAGTTTCTATGCTAACAACATATACATAAACCTCTCGTGAGCTCTGGGTACCCTATTTACCGCTGGGAATAATGGAATAAGGAGTGAAATGCCCTGCCTGAAGTCTGTGTTTCCGGAAAACTATAACCTGGGAGTCTTCAAGTCTAGAGTGAACAGGTTACTTCTAGGCAAGCGTGATTCATCGTAAACCACATCGCCACTTACCATCAGGTGAGATAGTGGTCAAACGTAAGCCTATCTTGAATTTTTTTTTATACCACTTAGGTGGCAGACAAGCACACGGCCCACACTGATGGAAAGCGGTTACCGTGGCCCATGGACGCGTGCAACACCAGGGGCGTCAAAAAAAACTAGTGTTCATAGAAAAAATAATTTTATTTACACACAACGGTCTATTCGTACCCACTATTTATTGTAAACATCTTCACAGAAGGCAATATATCATTCAATAGTCGCTATATTAGAGTAATAGTTCGCCATTATTACACCTGCGCGGGCGCACAAATTCTGTATACAATTATTGTATGTAAGAAAACTAGTGTCCGATCACTGAGGAATACATGGTAGTATAAAAAAAATGCATTTTTTTATTTATATAGAGAACTTAGGTGTCAAATAAGCACAAGGCCCACCTAATGGGAAGCGGTCACCGTGGCGATGAACGTGTGCAACAACTGCCCTAGTAGACAAGTGTCAAAAGTCTAAATCGCTAAGGAATCGAATAGATTAGGTTGACCAATCACATCCAAGCTCGTCGCCGGTGTACGATGCGCGCGCCGCGGCGGGATCACGAGCTGGAGTGTGATTGGTCGACGTAATCTATTCGATTCCTTAGCGATTTAGACTTGTGACACTTGTCTACGGGCCCAGGAGTGTCACACTCGCGCTGCCGACCCTAGAGGTAGGATGATGTGGGGAAGGGGGTTGAATTATGTGTCGGGGTTTCAGAGATTTTGCATTATAATTAAATTATTAGATTTTACATTGCAGAAAGAAATAAGAAATAAATAATTTATTTACTTATAGGACACAGGCTATGTGCAGGCAGGATGTGCGGAAATTCCCAAGGATACCGACCCTGTCACCAACAGGGGCGGTTATAACGGAGTCGAACCGACTAAAACCGCACGCCGTCTCGGGTCTTCTAGCGCCGAGGAGGCATTTTTATAACAGCAGGCGAAATATTGACGAACCATTATTTTTTTTTTATTTACAGCAAAGTTAACATACCGCTTCTAAATACCTCCATTTTATTATTTCGGACTTATTCTAACTTAAATATATTCGATCTGTCATTTATCTGATGACGGGTACACACTAACCAAAAGAACGAGAACAATTGTTCGTCGATTATTAAGCCTGGTTGCCACTGCAAGAGAGGACGCTGTTTACGTACTAATTGTGCCTGTAGCTTCTTCAATGTAGAAATAAATATGGGTTTGAATTGGCGCGGAACCCTTATCTTTTATTAAGATATGTAGCATATGTGAAGCCTTATATAGTTAGCTATCTGCGATAAACATCGTGTTAGAATCGGCCCAGCCGTTCCAGAGAACTAATTCAAACAGGTTTCTTATTAATTAACGTGTGCTGAGTTTTAAAACTGTAAAAACTGGACTGAAATACCATTTTTCATATAAATAAAGTGGCACCTCAGTTCAAACGCACACCTTTAGCTTCGCACCTGTTCGTTAGCTATCTTCCGCTTGGTGTGTACCCGTCATTATTTTATAAACATTTAACTAATAATAATTGTATTTGAGCTTTTAAATTATATTGAATCCAAACGAATCCTCTGTGCGGGCGCCAGACTTTCGTGCAAAAGGTATGTATTGTATGTATGCAACACATTAATTGCACGAACCCATATAACATGCACGAAATTCCCACCATAGGATTTGCACGAAACTCACACCACACATTTTGCACGAAACTCGCACATTATTTGCACGAAATTCGGTGAGGCGAGGTAAAATACAGTAATCGATTACACAAAAAATCGCACCGTCCAATCGATTGTAGATAACAAGATGCGATTGTCCGGATGATTCGATATAATAAGGTCAGTGGCACACTCCGCTTGTATATAAAGTCAGGCGCACACCAACACTAAACAGTTCACATGTAGATCCTCCGGAGGTGTTGTGCGGTGGTGATGGCATTACACTGCGGACAGATTTTCTTCGCTCGGAGAGACTGGAGCCAGCATACCTGTGATAAGACCAGGTTTTTATTTTCGAGTGGAATTTTTTTTTCAACATGACTTCACCTCGCCTGATGGTAAGCTAAAGGAATAGTCTCTGTAATGGGAGTCACCATTCCACTGATGCCACCCATTCAGCTGGCTGGCTTATATGTAAATCTGTACCTATTTTAACGCAATAAACATTTTTTACTTTACTTTTTTTTTACTTTACTCAGTCACTAAACCTGCTCTCCATCTCAGATCTTCGAACATTGGGTTGTAAGGTGGCCCAAAAGGCATATTTAATTCTAGGAGGTAGGACACGACGGTATCTCCCGTCCGAAATGAGCTGTCCGACTGGGGTAGTACCTCCGCGCTACAGAACACCGCCCCATAATAAACATCGTGTTGTGTTCCCGCCGGTAAGTAGGGTAGCCAGAGCTCACTGTACCCCTCTTCCCTTCAGGGTAGGCAGCGCGTGTGTGACACTCTTTGTGTTGCACACGTCCATAGGCCACGGTGACTGCTTCCCATCAGATGGGCCTAGTGCTTGTCTGCCACCTACCTAGTATTAAAAAAAAAATAACCCTATAGGTGGCAGACAAGCACTAGGCCCACCTGATGGGAAGCGGTCACTGTGACCTATGGACGTGTGCAACACTAAGGGTATCGCACACACGCTGCCTACCCTGAAGGAAAGGAGGAGGGCTGGGAAGGGGTGGGGGGAAGAGGGGTACAGTGAGCTCTGGCTACTTACCTTGGGGAACACATCACGATGGTTATTATGGGCCGGTGTTCTGTAGGGCAGAGGTACTACCCCAGTCGGACAGCTCATTTCGGACGGGAGATACCGTCGTGTCCTACCTCCTTATACAGAGCGGTTATAAAGAGCGACTCACCTCGCAGTACACGTGCCAGCACTGTATGGAGACGGTGGGAGACGCGTACGCCGCCAGGCATATCAAGCACTTCATCTGTAACAATACAATACTATAACAATACCGGGGCCAACAGAGATGGTTACCGTGGAGATTAATATCCCTTTTTATATCGTGCGAAAATCTCCATGGATACAACCCCCGTCGGCCATCGGGAGTGGTTATGTCCGGATCGAACCGACTAAAACCCGTGACAGGCGGCCGTCCTGTCACCCAACCGTCGGCGCGCGGACAATCAGCTCGCCCCCCGCTCGCTCCCCACTGTGCCCTCTGCTAGTCAGAGGGACACGTGGAGAGCCTCGGAGCAGCCCTCTAGAGGCCCACTCCCACCCTGGACGGATTGGCCGCAGGCAGCAGCGTCTCCCGTGGCGAGTGGGAGGCGCTGCTCTGATATTAATATCCCTGAAATAGGTTGCTATGGTTTTAGAACTCCATGCGGGCGGAGCCGCGGGACACAGCTAGTTAGAGTTACTTACCTCGCCAGCTCCATTCGTTTTATTTTCTAAGTCTTTGATTCGCGCCTTTAGAGCTTGGATTCTAGTCTGAAACAAAAAAAAAAGATTTGATACACTCAGAAATCGCTGAATATTAACATAAAATTTAAACAAATAAATATAATAATTGATATACAGTACATACATACTTCTTTGCGCATTTTTCGCTCACCCTTGTATAAGAATTAGGGTTGCGCGCAAAACAATTAAAACCTCAAAAATCAAAATATATTCCAACAAAGTCGCGGGTATTTAGTTTAACAATAAACCTGTGACGATACCACATATACCTAGCGCCATCTAGTGACAGCACGTAGAACTACTTCGATACTACAACTACGTCACTACGATCCTGAATCGCGAAAGTGAAGTTCGCGCGCTGGTATAGCATATATATAAGATCCCAACGATAACCGTTGGACCGCGGCCCGCCAGGCGTGATCACCTTGCCTGGTCGGAGGATCCTCCCTTTGTGTTGGAGTGACATCACATGTGCTAACAACGAATAGCGAGTTCTAATTGGTCCATTGAAACTCCCATTGACTACCAAAAACCTACGATTCCAACTACCAAAACTGCATATAAAACTGAACTTTTGACAGCTAAATATTGAAACAACTGACATGACAGTTAAGTACGCCATGAGGTTGCATTAGAAAAGTGTTATTGTCAAAAGCACTAAGAAGGTTGAATTAGGAAAGTTAATATTATGGTCGTTAAGTTTACTTAAATTTTCTAATGTCCCGCGCAACTTTCTTGACTTTTTCTTTCATAAGAACCTTCTCCTGACAATAACAAACAACAAAAAAAGAATTAACGAAATCGGTCCAGCCGTTCACGCGTGATGCCGTGACCAAGGGAAATAGGGATTCATTTTTATATACAGTGGTTGGCCATATTATTAGGGACAGTACTCAAAATTACGTATTTTCGACTTAATTGGATTTCTCTAACAAATGGTGTAAAGTAAATGTCATATAACTTTATTATTTACATTTTTATTCTATTGCAATCATGAAAATAAGAAAACGTAATTGTTTGAATACTTTTTTATTTCCTAAATCAAGTGATAACAAATTATAAAATCAAGTTCAATACTTGGTGATGCCGCCTTTAGCTGCAATAAGACCTTCTATTCGTCGGGGCATGCTCTCAATACATGCCTTGGCATTTGAAATTTAATGTTGGGTTGATATCACAGACCACACCATGACACTCACCGGGTGTTTTACCCGCTCCATAAGGCATTCTGCTTGGAGTTGCTCTCCAGGATGCCGTCTAACGAAAGGACTTTTGTCAACAAAAATTTCGAAAGTTGATTCGTCGGAAAACCACACCTGTAAAATATTATCTATAATAGTACCAACCTTTATTTACAAATTACGCTCTACCAAAGAGTTATATTAACATGATTCCAGTCTTCAACAGTCATATTTCGATGTTGTCTAGCCCATTGTAGACGTTTCTTTTTCGTAGTCTCGGTTAGGCGTGATTTCTTGTTAGGCCGCCGAGCTACCAGGTTCTCTTCGACAAACAGCCTCCGCTTTGTCCTTTCGGAAACCTTTACACCTTCATCATTAATCATCCTAGTCAACTGTCCAACGCTCTTCTTGCGATTTTCGATGCAGATATTCCTAATTTTCCGATCGGTATGAAGCATGGTGATCCTTTTCCTACCACACTTTCCTAGAAGATTTGATTCGAGAAGTTTTTCATTGTCAATTTTAATTTTAATTCGTTGACAACCGATTTTGAAACCCCTGCAATAGTTGCTATTTGCCTCTGGGAATGTTTAGAATGCAGCAAAAGGGTTTGTATCTCCCTAAATTTTCTTGTAGACGTGTCTGAAGCCTTGCCCATTCTAAAAAATACAAATTTGAAGGTAACGTCTTTGAGCCTTTTTAAATAAATTAAAATCGAAGATAAAACAAAGCAAAACTATCGTATTATGAAGCATTACTTACCTTCAGATAAAATTTCGGCCGAAAAGTGAACTATAAATTTAGAAATATCTATTATGAATAACTTAAATCAAAATACAGAGAAGCGCGCTTTTCAGGAAACAATGGCCGACCACGAAGAAACGTCATTTAATTGACCAATCAGGTGCTTATCCCGTGCTGCCGCTTTACAAAAATAATAGTAATAATACCAGCTCAGACCAAAATATAATACATCTTTGAAAACCACTCTCACTGTTCACACAAATGTTCTAATCTATAATTTTTATAAATGTGAGTACTGTCCCTAATAATTTGGCCAACCACGGTATATAGATTTGAGACTCACTTCAGCGCTGGCCTCCACTAGTCCGTTGCATTTCGTGGGCCCTACTGGCTTGTCCGCTCTGACGTCATCCGTTTGCATCTGTTGCGGTTCCCCTTGTGAGTTGGGGTCGGTGGGCGCTTCACCTGGAGATAACTCCGCCTAGAATGGAAAAGGAGATTAGTTCTCCGAGGTAGGCAGAGACACTGGCAAATTCGGCCGGGGTGGGATTGGCCCTCTAGAGGGCTGTTTCGAGGCTCTACACGTGTCCCTCTGACTAGCAGAGGGCACAGTGGGGAGTAGGCAAACGTCGCCTGTCACCCTACACACAGTCAACGCGATGCTCATCCTACCCACTTACTGGGGGTCGAGGGGGGCCATCTTAAAACCGTGGATAGCCCAGGGTCAACTGAGGTGTGAGGGATACGACTCTAAATAATATTTCTGTGGATATGCCTATTGAGTATTGAGACCCGAGACGGCTTGCGGTTTTAGTCGGTTCGATTCCGACATATCGCATTTTTTTTATCGCTGGTTTATAAGTGCCCGGTTAATGGCAATAGGATCGCCACCTATTATATTGGGACCTAAACATAAACTGGCGAAATGTGGGTGCTAGCACCTCTGCCTACCCCTTCGGGGATAATAGGTGTGAGTTTATGTTATGATTCCGACTTTTGATATGGTCGATAATGACATCCTTCTAAAGCGTTTGGCTGCAGTGGGCTGCACACCGCATGCGCTGAAGTTCTTTGCGGGTTATCTGCGGGACAGATGTCAATACGTGGACTGTGGGGGATGCCTCTCCGAGCCATACTTCACGAGGTCGGGTGTAAGTCAAGGGAGTAATTTAGGTCCTCTTCTCTTCATCTTGATGATTAACAGCTTACCGGAAGTAGTTACCAACTCGACACCGTTACTGTTTGCAGACGACCTTAAATTGGTTAGGGAAATTTCGCAGAATGCTGATTACAGCATGCTCCAGGAGGATATAGATAATGTGGTTAGGTGGAGCCAGGACAATAAACTTTACTTCAATGTATCTAAGTGCTCTGTTCTATCATTCAGCCGATCGCGCAACCCTGGCCACTACCAGTACCAAATGGAGGGGGCGCCTTTACAACGGATAAATGAGGTTAGGGACTTGGGTATTCGTTTCTGCGCTGATTTACGGTTTAGTGAACATATTCTTGAGGTATGTAAAAAAGCATACCGTAATCTAGGTTTTCTTTTGAGACACGCAAACAGGTTCACAAATATCGCAGCTTTGAGAGCGTTGTACGAGGCAATAGTAAAAAGTCACCTGGAATGCAACGCTGGCATATGGTCTCCATACGAGGCGAAATATAAACTGATGTTAGAACGGATACAAAATAAATTTATTAGATTTTTATACAGTAAATTGTTCGGTGTATATCCAGGATATCCATTGTTGTATCCCACACTGTTTATTTTGGGCATGGTGGGATACTACAAGTTGGAAGTGAGAAGGGAGGTAGCTCTAGCCGCGTACGTATTCAAGGTGCTCCGTGGCTACATACATAACCCAGCCATCCTGGAAGGCATCGGCCTGTGCGCGCCGAGCGAGTACGTGTGGCGGCGGCGGCGCCCGCGCCTGCTGGCGGCAGCGAGCGCGCGTACCAACCTGCTACAGCAGGCGCCGCTCGCTCAATATGGTGGCGGACCGCATCGATTTGTGCACGTGCACGCTGACTGAGTTCACAAAGGCTACTTATTGCGTAATGACGTTAGAATAAATGTGATTATTTGATTATTTTGTATTGCCTATTTTTTGACAATTTTTTGATTATTGGACTTATTGATGGAGTATTTGATTATTATTGATTGACATATTATTTGATTTATTGGTGGATTATTTGACTATCATTTATTGACATATTATTTGATTTATTGACATTATTATTTGATTTATTGACATATTATTTGATTTATTGACATATTATGTGATTTATTGATTGAATATTTGAATATTATTGATTGACATATTATTTGATTTATTGGTGGATTATTAGACTATTATTTATTGACAAATTATTTGGTTCATTGATGGATTTTTGATTTTAGACAGTGATTATTGTATTGTTATTATTATTTTATTTTGATTATTATTTTATTGCTTGAGTTTTAATAATTTGAATCGTTTTTTTTTTTTTTTTTTTTTTTTTTTTTTTTAAATTAAGTTTAATATTATCCTGCACTGTTGTATTGGTCTCGACTGTGATGATGGTGTAATGTATGAAATAAATAAATAAAAAAAATAAATAAAAAATAAACCTCCAATGGCCGACGGGATAAAAAAGGTAGGCAGAGACAATGGTCGACTAATCGTATCAATACTCACATCGGGATCTATTCTGGACGGTGAATATTGTGGCGGTCCATACAGCTCAGCATCCTCATCTCCGTCCACCACCTGTAATTTAATAAAATGTTCTCTTTTTACCCGACTGCGTCAGCTAGGGTAATGTGTTTCGAGCGTATGTATATATGTATGTAGTTTTCTTTGTTCCCCTCTATAGGCCTAACAGCTGGACGGATTTGAATGGGTGGGGTCTCAAATGAAAGGTATGTATCTCCCGAGTGTCATAGGGTACATGAAATGTGAATAAAACGCATAATTTTGATTTCTGGTGCGAAAATGTATGTAGTAAAAAAAAATTTCAACACTAAAATAATACCCGGGATAAAAAGTAAGTATAGGCTAGGAGTTTTGGCGCCAACGCGGAAAAAGTCACATCGGGGCATTGTATCATTTTCTAAAATTAGTGTAAAATGTAGTTTTTATATGTAAAAACAGTGGATTTTTAAACATAACATCTTCGAAAACGCGCACAAGTTTGGGAAAGTGGTATATTACCGTGAATTGTGCTTTTCAACGTTGATTCCAAAACTCCATAGAAGCCTCTAGTAAAGTCTCCACTATGTTCCTGGGGCAAGACTATGAAGGAAGACTGACTTGACTATTGACTATGAAGACCGTGACATAACCTGGACTGTGACTAAATAACGAAAACGCTGCATAATACATTTATATGCAAATTATAATACTTGTTTGTGGCAATTTGCAAATCAAAGAAGCCATTAAAAAAAAAGTATAGGCTAGTGCATCAACTAAACGTTTAGTCTTTCCTAAATCCCGCGTTTTGGAACCACAATGTTACTGAATCTTGCTCGGTAGATGTAGGAGTGTCTCACCAGGGCTTGGTCGTTGGAGGCTCGCCGGACGCAAGTGGCGGACCTTGCATCTCCGTCCTGTAGGGCGCTCGCCCTTATCCGCCACTCCCCACCCCACTGGTACTCGGCACCGAACCCACCTGCTGGCTCGTCATTCTAGAAAACAAAAATCTCAATGAAAACTTACATCTAACGAAAATAATCTCGGGACTAGCTGCAATGCTTCGATATCGCCTAATGTCACCATTGGGTTGTGAAGGTCAGATGGCAGTCGCTTCACGGAAAATATCGAGGTCCAGCCAAATCCGCAGTTAAGACTGGTAAAGCGGACCCCAGACTCCGAGGTAAAAGCTTCGGATGTGACTGGGATTAACGCTAGGTTGAAGGAGAAGAGGTATCATTAAATTACCTCAACATCTATGCTGCCTTCCTCCGAGCTAGTATCAGGTATGTCCTCATCTAACTCGGCGCCAGTTCTCTTCAGACAGCGGAGCGCGTGTCTCTGTAGCCTGGAGACGGGTAGTACCGTGTTACAAACAGGACATTCGCCGTTCTGCGCCTGTGGAGGAGGGGTGCTGCGTCTACGAGCTCGGAGCCTTCGGAGTCGGTTTGAATGTACTCGCTGTAAATAAATTATATATTTATTTTGAAGTAACTGCTACTTTTTGTTTCAGTGTTACAATTATTCATATCATATCATATCCGGTACGCTCCGGGAGATCACCAGCAGCATAAAAAGTCTGGTGGCGTTCTTCCAAGAGTTGGGGTGGATCAAGTAACATGTCCACTGACACACAAAAACCGCGCCATGATGTGGAGTTGGTTACCATACCTACCATATCATATCAGCAATCAAAACCTTTAAAAAAACTTGATTAACAAATAGTGTTATAATTTTTAGTAAGAGTTTGATTTGGTGGGATTCTACAACATTCCATAACTTTAGGGACCGATAGGGAAAAAAAGCTAATAAAGATTTTGACCAATAAGACCAAAGGAGATGTTTTACAATGTTTAGAAAGGAAAATAGCTAGGCAATGTAGTTTTCATTCTTCACTATTCAATTTTTATAATATTGCCTCGTTTTAGGGGCGGAATCTAACTAAATAAACACTTTCTTGCAACACAACAAACATGGCAGACTAAAACTATAAAAATGTACTCATATTTTATTAATTTATGTCCTTGAATTTCAGATTCGGATTTCGGATTATAATACTATATTATATTATAGAATAGAATATTACCCTTAGGTACACAATGTTATATTTGTATAGTGCACAGCATCTAACTTGGCAAGATTTTGTAGTAGTGTGCTCCAAACCCTTGCCAAGTTAGATGCAGTACACTATACTTGTTTCTATGCGATGCATTTCGCCACAAGCAAGTATAATGTACAGCATCTAACTTGGCAAGAGTTTGGAGCACACTACTACAAACTCTCGCCAAGTTAGATGCCATGAACTATAAAGGAATTATTTCTTTAGAAGATACAAGAAAAAAGTTACAGCTATTTTAGATTTATATGGTCTCTCTACTCAATAAAACAAACGAACATGGTCCTATCAACTATCAATGTTAAGTTACAACCAATTTTGTGTAAGAGTAATAATAGGAAAACTAGTTTTATTTATGACTAAAAATAGCTATCCTGTAAAGTAGCTGTTTTGCAGAAAACCAATATCTTTATTTAATTTTATTGATAGGTTGTATGTTTATTTCAGTATAAACAAATCAAGTTACATAACCTACTTCCTATTGTTATAATAGCTAAAATTTTCATTTTCCCACACTTTTTTACAATTTACGATAAATTTTTTTTTAGTCTATAATAAGTCAACAACTTTTTAAATTGATAAACATACCTGGTAAACATCGCTTCCCATACATCCTGAAACGTCAACCTCATCTTCTGGTATCTCAACAGCCGTGCTAGAGCCAGGAACCGCTAAATTACTACTAGACCCACTAGAATTAGCACTTAATTTCCTTTTAGAACCACTTCCAGTAATTTTTTGCAATCGTTCAACTTCTAAAATCAAATGAGAATCTAATTCTCCTTGCCTAATAGTACAGCTACAAACCGGACAGCTCGGTAATTCAGTCACTTTCTTACGATTTCTCACACAATTTAGTATTATACTATCGTCATATTGATTAAAACTAGTGTTAGGTGTGCTATTTAACGAATTAGAACCCCCTTCCATATTATTATACATCAAAATAGGTAACATTTCAACCGATTAAATTTTGTTGTTGTAGTTGACCGATTATAAATCTGTAAACATCACAGTTATCAATGGAATTATTTGAGTTTTGAGAGCTTTTTTAGGTTAATGGAAGTTCTAAAATGCTTCATCTGGTCGTCTTACAGACATATTTGCGGTAATTTGTGTAATGAGATAAATATATTTAACAAAACACTAGGCAATAAATTGGTCGTTACTCGTTTATCGTATACACAACTTTTTTTTTAAATTGCTTTGATTGGAGTTTGAGTGACAGTTTGTTGATCACTCATTTTGGAATGACATTTGCTTTTAGTCGATTTTAGAAAATAAATATATTAAGTTAGTCGATACTAGGAATACTTTTTTACATGACTTTGATGAATTTTTAATAACTTTTTGTTGTGCTTGTAAGTAAAGCATTGTAAAATTATTATTAAACAAATTTCAATGAACGCATGTATTCCTTTTGTTATATTGCTATTGCAAAGTTTGCGATTTATATAAACAAGCTAAAATATAACATCAGTTTCACAAGAAATATTCGTTTATGACGTATTAAAAAAAACTACTTGGTCTATCTGGTTCAAACCACAGACATATGAAGAGGAGCAGACTAAACATAATTATACGCACACATTAACCATGTAAAAAATTACCGTTGTCACTTTCACTCTAACCTAATATAGTATATCTTTATCTCTTTTTTTCCTGTATGGCTACAATAACTACCACATAGACACATCGGAGATCGTGCCCTTTTTCTTCAAAATAAGCGACAAATGGCCGCAAAATAAGCTACACAATGGCGGCTTGATGTTGTGCTGTGGTGTTTTTATTTTATTTTATTACTACAAACTGCATAAAGAACTAAAATATAATGGTGAAATGTTGTGTCCCGAAGTGTGCCAACGCATCTTACAAAAAATCTCCAGAAATAACCTTCCACCGGTATGTAAATATCGTTTTATTATTGTTTACCTATTATTTGTGTTTAAATAGTTAGCCATGCCTTTGTTTCCCTTGAAATTGGAAGATTACGTTAGGTTCTTTAGAAAAAAAGCTGCTGTAACTAGATTACTATATGAAATACATAAGATTTTATTAAAGAAATTTCTTATAGACGTAGTTTGACATTTTAAGTACTAGGGCATTTAAAAGGGTCGAACTCAGAGTGAATTTTTAGGTTTATTGATATTTTGGTATCTACTAAATAGTTAGCTTGTGTAGCGTCGTCGGTAAAGCAGAAAAAAACGTATGTTATATGTTATACTCACTATACTTCCCTCTTTTTACAGATTCCCCAAAAATGAGCACTTAAAAAACCTGTGGATTAAAAATCTAACTAAAAATGACTGGCAGCCTAAATCGAGCAATGTGATATGTTCAGCACATTTTGAAAAGGCCACCGCACAATTTTGGCTCCTGGTGCAATTCCAACATTATAGACAAAACCATACAAGATGTGAGTTTATTTAACTACTATGTACTTACTCATATTTAATTACTGTACACTTCACTGTTACATTATAAACATAAAAGCTGTGGAAGATGTTTGACAAGAAAAACATTTGAATAATCTGTAACTTGTAGTGTTTTTTTTTTGTTATTTACAGAATAAAGAAAATGTGCAGGAAGCTCCAGATAATTTGATGACAAAAAGGACAGCCACTCAGGCTTCCCACTCTCAAATTCACAATTTATTACCTGTAGCATCAGAGACAAAAGGAATAGATCAACCCAGCTGTTCTTACAAGTCTATTGTAATACCAACCTCGGATGCTACTACTGCACATGTAAGTTTATATGATATAAAACATTTTATAGGTGCAGTAGTTGTAGCTAATGTATAAATTTGAATACTGATATTATGTTTTACTTGATTAATATTTTAAGATTTTATAAAATGTGTATACCTACACACATACGGTGGGTATATGTGTATACACATACTCGAGCATTATGATCAAGTCCCACACACTTTAGCTTGTTGAGACAGACTTGTTGAGGATATCAAATTAATCTAAGAAAGCATTTTCTTCTTTTAGATTCTCAGTAAACACTCATTTAGAAATCTTTTTAATGAGATGTTAATAAAATCATCCCTTTTCATTTCCAGCATTCAAAGAATTTGACCGAGAGTGCTACAGTCACTAAATTGCAGGACAAAATCATGATGAAAAATAAAAAAATAAAAAGTTTACGAGAAAAAAACAGAAGAGTTAAAAAAAGGTGCAACAATTTTCTGATATAATTGCAGAATTAAAGAAAAATTATGATTATCCTATCAGAAAATAATGTAAAAAGCCTCATGAGATTACCTATAATTTACACTCAAACATGCATAAATATCTATTTCTTGAGAATTTCAACTACAAAAATGTAATATATTTTAGATTTATTGTCTGTGGTGAAAACGCTCTGGGTTTGGTGACAGCGCTGATTACTATGCGATTCACGTAAGTTGATAACTGTCATAATGACATTTTGATTCCCGTTGCTTACTTCATTGCATAAAGTAAGGTCAGCAAATACATTTTTTTACATCACTATTCCATCTGAGATAAGTACATACAATGATAATTACGAAATAAACTATGGGTTCTTTTTTATATTTATTTATTTTTAATCGGGCGATAACACTTCGATGCCGCTTATTTTATCGTTTGCACTGCTATCGGAGCTGCACGAACAATTTCACGTGCTCGTGAATGTACCACTGTGCCTTCCCTACTCATTTTAAGTAAATTTAACTGTACCCTAACAAAATAAACTTATCAAAACAATAAAAAAAGTCTATAACAAACACTATATAAAAACAAAAGTCAACAAGGACGCAACAAAATGGAGAAAAATCGGAAATATATATCAATGGCTTTGGAAGCGTAGCTAGCGGCACACTATGACACCAATCAATGAACCATTATTATAAACTATTACTAAGAAAAAATGTTATGTATTTATGAAAAGAAAAGAAAAATTAAGTCGTTGTTACCATTACAGGTATGAACCTATCCGACGCGCTGTGAAAATTTTGTTGCTAGCTGTACAATTTTGATAAGTACGGAATGAAGTTGCCGCGAACGCGATTATCTTCTTACTTGAATCGCATAGTATATCATGTTCTAGCAAACACGACTTACATGAACAGACACAAATACTTTTTCTCGGGATTTATATACAGATATTTGTACAGTGTGACACTTTATACATCACTTTGCCCACTAAAATGTTGAAATTGCATTGTTTTTTAACTGAAATATTTATGTGATATATGTTTATATTATACCTAATGTTTTATGGATTATGTAATTTTAAGTAGTTTTCCAAAAATAGTCAAATAGCATATTATTTTAAAAGAATTGTAATGTTTAAAAATAAATAAGCACTAATCTAAAAGTTTTGGTTTTTGTTTTATTTTTTACTAGCTGTTGCCCGCGGCTCCGTCCGCGTGTTTTTGGAATTCCATTTCATACTTCTTTTTTCCTTCGAGCAGCCCTCTACAAAGTCGCCGTAGCACCCCGTTCTATCCTCAAATGCATGCATAGCCGGGCAGGGGGGGTTTGTGGTCGCAGCTCTAGTGGGACCGCTGGGTGTTACGTGGTGCTGCGACGACAATCCTCTTTTGACGAGGCTAACAATCTGAGTGCAACCATTGAACATGATACTTACGTGTATGTAATAGTGACCATCTTTCCTGAGACTACCTTTCGCTAACCATCAGGCGAGGTGAAGTCAACTTGACGTATCCTATATAAAAAAAAATATTCTCGAAACTAAATACCTACTAATTTGAAGTGCATAATAATAAAAAAACTAAATATGCATAGAACTAAGTGTTGTTTTATTTTTTGTTTTTTCTTCATACCTACCAAACAATTTGCATGTAAATACTCTGAATTAAACATTCGAAAGATCAATCCATCGATTAAAAAATATTTGAAAAATCGTTCAGTCGAAGCAGCGTTTGGCGACAAAAAGTTGTTTCGCAGTAAACTCTATTCGCACAATCGTTCAGTCGATATTCCAATAATCTAACTTAATGTCTCTCGAAATTAAGTTACGGACCCTTTATAATGCTGAATTCGGCCCTGTGTTTTGTGTCTGTGTGAGTAATGTTTGTTTGTAGTGAAATTAGCCACGCATTTTCATGGGTTGTGTTTAGTCTGCTCTTCTTCATATGTCTGTGGTTCAAACCAATTTTCGGTGGTAGTTTGCATGGCAATATACATTATATATTTTTTTTAATATTTTTTAAGTATGATAAAAATACAATGAAAATTAAATAATATTTACATTAAAATAAAAACTAAACAAAATAAATATTATGATTAAATTATATTTTTTTTAGATTTATCATTCTCTTATTTTAGAAGTTAGAGGGGGGGGGGGGGGGGGACACACATTTTTCCACTTTGGAAGTGTCTCTCGCGCAAACTGTTCTGTTTAGAAAAAAATGATGTTAGAAACCTCAATAGCATTTTTGAAGACCTATCTATAGATGTATGGGTTTGATAAAAAAAATAAAAAAAATTTTATGCTTTTTTTTCTATTTTTGTGTAAAATTCTTAATGCGGTTCACAGAATACATCTACTCACTAAGTTTCAACAGTATAGGCCTTATAGTAGTTATAGTTTCGGAGAAAAGTGGCTGTGACATACGGACGGACAGACGGACAGACAGACAGACAGAGAGACATGATGAATCTATAAGGATTCCGTTTTTTGCCGTTTGGCTGAGGGCTGAGGACCAGTGGCGGATTTACAAATTTGCCGCCATTAGGCTATACAATTTTCCCCATGACTACCCCCCCCCCCCCCCGTCAGCCATCGGGGGTGGATATATCACTATCACTAGGACACCGCTCTCCACACTCTTGTGACTCCATAGGTATTCTTGTGACAGCTCCCAGCTCCATGATTCTTCCATGACGGGTCTTGCCGCCTTAGTTTTAATATAATTGTAACGTGCTCTTTTTTCCGTGCAGAAATCCTTATGGATACCCAACCCGCGGCTAACGGGGCAGGTTATGTTGGACTTTTACCGACTAAAACCGCACGCCGTCTAGAGTCTTCTGACGCCAAGGTGTGAGGTGGCCCATAGAGCATTTCCCTCGCACCCCAGCTTGACCCGGGCCATTTCCGGATTCGAGATGGCCCCCTCGGGTTTGGGAACCACGGTGTTCGCATTTGGGGGGGGGGGGAGCCGCCTTGGTCTGCTTCTGCTAGGGTGACAGACGGCTCCACCCATCACCCCCAGGCCTGCGCTCATAGAGGACGAAAGTCGTCAGACCTCCGACGCCTGCGGCGTCTGCGCACGTCACCGTCCGGGTGAGCTCTGTGCAGCCTCTCCCGAAACCATTACGCCGCCTCCTTCTCGAGCATCACTTGCTCGCAGAATGAGGCGGCGGCCGACCACGCATCGCAGTAGGAGGCAGCGACTGACCACGCGTAATTGTGACGTGCCCTAGTGAAGAGTATAGGTACCTGCTATTGAAGAGCTAAAAACAGCAGCGAGTACTAATTAGAAGGTGGTTTAAGATATGCCTCTCCAAGAAAACGCTCCCCAAAACTCGTTTGTGTATATAATAAAGTTATTTTTTTTTATTTATGAAAGAAAAAAAAAAATTTGCTCAAAATTGCCGCCCCCTAAAATCTGCCGCCCTAGGCTCCAGCCTACTCAGCCTACTGGTAAATCCGCCACTGCTGAGGACTGAGGATGGAGGATGGAATTCTGTTGTGTGATGAAGACAATAAAAAACATTTTTATTTTTGTCATCAGCTTGTTTATTCATAAGATATGCACACTTGTGCGGTAGGCTATTTTTAACCGACTTCAAAAAAGGAGGGTTCTTAATTCGTAAGCTATTTTTTTTATATGTATGTTACGAGATAGCGGCGCCAATTATGAATGGATTTTGAAATTTTTTGTTGTTTGATAGAGGCTACTACTGAGGTGGTCCCATATCCAGGGTATCAGGATCTGATACTGGGATCTTGGGAAAATCGAGGGGAAATCATGAAATTTACGGCAAAAATTCTGTTTTTGATGCCTTTGTACATAGTAAACCTTATAAATAGGTACTTTTCTATTTCTGTACACTAAAAAGTAAATAATATTACTGCCGCACTCAGAGACGTTTAACGGATACTTAAGTTGTTCCTTAGTAAAATTTGAAAAAAGTTACCACTCAGAGTCAGTTAAGGATTCATTAACACCCCTAATGACACTTTAAAGTTAAGTGATACAAAACCCTTACTTAACTTTTAAGGATTGATTTTTACATCTAAAAAACAGAATTATCGTGAGGAAATCCTCATGGATACCCACCTCGTGACTAGCCGTGCCCCAATTAGGTCTTTACCTATGAAATTGCCGTTATGTACGAAAAAAATTAAACGATTTTATTTTCATGTATTTTTATTTGTATTAATCGAAATAGTAATTACACATACAATCAATGCATCTTTGCCAACGCAGCGGCAGTTTATTGATGCGGTGAGCTTCTAACCCCAGTTCTTGCAACTTGGAGAAAGTCTGCTGTGCAGTATAAGGTCGCACATTGTCGTGTAGGAGCAGCGGAGACGAGCGATTGAATGCTAGTTGCAGATGTGCCAGTTTCTTCATCATTGTGTTCAGTTCTTCACAGTATACATCTGCAGTAATGCTCACCCCGTTTGGTAAGAAGCTGTAATGAATCACACCGGGCGCTAGACCACCAAACAGTCACCATCACTTTTCTAGGGGTAAGTTTTCGTTTAGGGCATTGTTTAGGTGCTGAACTAGGATCCAACCAACTTTCTGAGCGCTTGCGATTATTAAACAGAATTAATTTTTCATCGCAACTAACAATATCATTCAAAATTCCTTTATTTCTGTGTCTGTTGAACAATGCACAATAATTTGACGTTGGCTATATTGACATTGGCAGTTGTCAGTGATGCCATAGAATAAAAGAGTCCAGATGTTTTATTATCAGTATATGAAAATAGATATTTAATTTCATCTATATATAAAAACTAACAGTAAAAGAACGGATTGTAATTTATATTACTATAAATAAAAGTTTTTAATATGTTTAATATTATTTTTCTACTTTTTACTGTTAACGCTTTTTAGGTGTGGCTACACCGACGCCTTATCGATGCCCTATCGATACTGTGATTTTGTCACTGCACCGCTCTACAAAACTTAAAGTTGTGATTAACTAATGTACCCTTAAATTATGACTCTGGGATGTTCCATCAATTAACAGATTTAATGATAATTAGTTAAGTATCATTTAGGACTAATTTAAGGAACCTTTCTGAGTGCGGCAGTTAGTTTGTGAAGTCGGTTTTTTAAACGTAGTATAAATTATTGTTGAACCGTTCGCACGGAATCTTATCAAAGAGCCCGATTAGCACTTGACCAGCTTGTTCACTCCATCCAACATCTCAGTCAACAGTTTGCTGCGTCTTAGATATAACAAGTGTCTTCTAATCATTTTTATTACTCCTGACATGCCAATTGACAGTCTCCTGGGCCTGAGGTTATTCCAAGGTCATCTCAGGCGCCAGTCTCCTGCAACTGAGCTAGACCAAAAACCTTATAATCATTTTTAAGACCCCATCTCACAATTCGGGTGACAGTCTCCTGCGCAAGGTATAATAAGCGGTTTATTCCAACTAGTCCTACTAACAGTTCCATGATCAATGATTCAAAACCTGGAATTCTTTGCCAGCTCACGTGTTTCCTTCCTCCTACAATCCCGGGTCCTTTAAGCTGGCCGTGAAAAAGCATTTGATGAGGCCGTCAAGCTGAGAGCCACCATTATGGCACTATCGGTGTTTGCAATGGTGACTCCTATTCTAGAGACTTTGCCTCAGCTTACCATCAGGCGAGGTGAAGTCATGTTGACGTGACTGACATAAAAAAAAAATGATCGGACAGTTTGGATAAAAATATTCGAAGTAGTTAGACTTCTAATAATTTGTTTTTGACTCCATCTGATATTTCAATGGACTGTTTCCTGGGCCTGAGGTATAATAAGGTCATTTCAAGTGCCAGTCGCTCCTGAGCTATACCAAAAAGCTTATAATCATTTTTAAGACTCCATTTGACAACTTAGACGCCAGTCTCCTGCACCTGAGTTATAATTCTCTTAGTTAGAATTCGACGGCCTCTGTGGCGTAGCGGTAGTGCATGCGACTGCTACGCAAGGGGCGCGGGTTCGATTCCCGCTCAGTGCAAATATTTGTATGCATGAATATGTCTATTTGCATTGGTCTGGGTGTTTCTATGTATAATAAGTATGTATTTACAAAAAAAAAGTATATAAGTATGTTTATCAGCATTCTAGAACCCATAACACAAGCTAGTTAAACTATGCTTACTTTGGGTCTAGGGAGCGCTGTGTAGAATGTCGTAGAATATTTATCGTAGAATATAATAAACAACTTCTGATCATTTGTAAAACACCATCTAACATCTCAAACAACAGTCTCCTGGTCCTTTTTTTTTTCCGTGCGGAAATCCTCATAAATACCCACCCCGCGGCCAGCAGGGCAGGTTATGTCGGACTCTTACCGACTAAAACCGCACGCCGTCTAGGGTCTTCCGACGCCAGGGTGTAAGGCCAAAGAGCATTTCCCTCGCACCCCGGCTTGACCCTCCCCTTGGGAGTCTCCTGGGCCTGAGGTATAATAAGGTCATCTCAGGCGACAGTCTCCTGCCCCTGAGGTATAACGATCAACTTCTGATCATTTTTCTCGCTATCTTCTTGTAAATTACTTGCGGACTTCTTCTTGGTGTTTGAGGGTAGTTTCAAATGTACGGTTCGAACGTGGAGTTTGAGAGAATTCGATTGGCTGAATGTTCTAGAACAATATTGACATGAGTATGGCTTGTCCCCTGTGTGGACCTGTGGAAAAATAATAATAATAATAATAAATGACAAATTAGTGTTATAAAACAGGGATACAACTACAGAATAAATTTTGAAATTATTATTTTTAAGTTTTAAGGGTTTTCAATTGTATTGTCATCAGAACTAAAGACTTTTTTCTTCTTTATAGGAGGTAGGACACGACGGTATCTCCCGTCCGAACTGAGCTGTCCGACTGCAGTAGTACCTCCGCCCTATAGAACACCGCCCCATAATAACCATTGTGTTGTGTTCCCGCCGGTAAGTAGGGTAGCCAGAGCTCACTGTACCCCTCCTCCCCTTCCCTTCAGGGTAGGCAGCGCGTGTGTGACACCTTTAGTGTTGCACACGTTGGTAGGGGTTGTAAGCTCTGGCTACCCTACTTACCGGCGGGAGCACAACACGATGGTTATTAGCGGTGTTCTGTAGGGCGGAGGTACTACCCCAGTCGGACTGCTCAGTTCGGACGGGAGATACCGTCGTGGGCCCGTAGACAAGTGTCAAAAGTCTAAATCGCTAAGGAAACGAATAGATTATGTCGACCAATCACACTCCAGCTCGCGACGCCCCGCAGCGCGCGCATCGTACGCTGGCAACGACCTTGAATCGTCACTTACCATCAGGTGAGATTGAGGCAAACGTAAGCCTATCTTGAATAAAAAAAAAAGCTTGGATGTGATTGGTCGACCTGATCTATTCGTTTCCTCAGCGATTTATGCTATGACACTTGTCTACGGAGGCTGGTAATCCTGCCTCCGTAAAAGTGAGCGGGAATCGTACCCGTGACCGCGAAAGCCACAGAGGCCGCACAGATTTTGCAGGGTCGGCAGCGCGAGTGTGACGCCCCTGGTGTTGCACGCGTCCATAGGCCAAGGTAACCGCTTTCCATCAGTGTGGGCCGTGTGCTTGTCTGCCACCTAAGTGGTATAAAAAAAAAAAAAAAGAGGCCGTCAACGTACCCTATAGTGTCGGTTGAGGGCGGGTTTCTGCGTGAAGCTCTTCCCGCAGGCGGCGCACACGTAGGGCTTCTCGCCGGTGTGGGTCCGTATGTGGATGCGCAGCTGGTTGGAGTCCGCGAACTGCTTGGAGCACGTCGAGCAGGAGTACGGCCTCTCGCCCGTGTGCGTGCGCTGGTGGTACTTCAGGGTCGCGTTGGACTGACCACACAAGTTCAAATTCAAATTATTTATTGTCATTAAGTGTATAAGTTGTTCATATAATTTTTTTCAGTGGTTATTACTATAATCTATATATATAAAAATGAATCCCTATTTCCCTTGGTCACGGCATCACGCGTGAACGGCTGGACCGATTTCGTTAATTCTTTTTTAGTTGTGTTTGTTACTGTCAGGAGAAGGTTCTTATGAAAGAAAAAGTCAAGAAAGTTGCGCGGGACATAAGGAAATTTAAGAAACTTAACGACCATAATAACTTTTCTAATAAAACCTTCTTAGTGCTTTTGACAATATATACTTTTCTAATTTTATAACCTCAGGGCAGGGTGTGCATAGCTGTCATGTCAGACGTTTCAATATTTAGCTGTCAAAAGTTTAATATCGAGTTTTGGTAGTTGGAGTCGTAGGTTGTTGGTAGTCAATGGGAGTTTCAATGGACCATTAAAATTAGAACTCGCTATTCGTTGTTAGCACATTAAGACAGGACAACGCCTGTCGGGTCAGCTAGTAGGTATATATATAAACCACCACCGCACCATGGAATTATTTGACCCTCCCGTATCCTTTAAGCGGGGCGTGAAAAGCATTTGATAAGGCCGTCAATGTGAGGGCCGCCGGTCCTGAGACTTTACCTTTAACTTACCATCAGAAGAGGTGAAGTAATTCGATGTCCATTTCTTAGTTCTTAGCTACTTCCCCACCAATTTTCAGCTAAATCGGTTCAGCCGTTCTTGAGTTATAATCAATACGACTTTCTTTTAATTACATAGATTTTTTTGTTACAGATACAGGCAGGTAACTTGGCCAGGTTTGGGGTAAGTTCGCGCATCGTGCACTTTGAGTCAATCAAATGATTCAAAGTACGAACGAACGGAACGTTGATTCGCTACAAGACGTCTCTCGGAGACATATGATTGGTCCGTCAAGTGACGGACCAATCATATGTCCGCGGCGGCACAACCGCGTCTCCCGCGACCCGCTCGTACCTCAAAGGGGACCTAAAAATCGAACTTTGCGCATATGACGCGTCTGGCCAATTTACGTGCCGGTATCTGTAATAAGACCAATATGGCGTATGATAGAATATTCACTCACCGTACAATGTTTCCCGCACACCTCACATACGATGTTCTTGTTATATTTGAGTCCTAGATGTATCCTATTGATGTGGCCTTGGAGCTTCGATCGACTCGCGAAGGTTTCACCGCACTACAACAACAACAAATCGAATGATCGATGTGGGTTTGGAACTCGACTAAATATGGATTCGATTAAATATCGACTAAATAGAATCGGAAAAGTAAATAGTATGAAAATAGTGTATTTCTTCACACCACTGAAGAGAAAAGAGGTTCAGGCGTGAAAGTGTAACAGACAGACAGAGTTACTTTCACATTTATAATATTAATATGGTGTCAACTTATAGCGAACGTGTAGTAGTATGGTATGAGTGGCTGACCTGTGCGCAGCTGCAGTGCGGCTCGCTGGACGCGACGTGCGCGCGCGCCCCCCGGCCTGTGCGTGCGCGGCGCAGCGCAGTGGCGTGCGCGCGCAGGTGCGCCGCCAGGGAGGCGCTGGAGCCGCGCCAGCCGCAGATCTGACACGACGAGCTGCACCACCACACAACACAACACTTAGCATTTCACTTGAACCCGCTGTAGCCTAGTGCTCTGGGTAATGGACTACTGAGACGAGGTCTCGGGTTCGATCCCAGGTCCACCATGGCACACACCAATGACTTTTCGATGCTTTTCGAAGTTATGTGTGCATTTATCGCTGGTTTATAAGTGCCCGGTTAATGGCAATAGGCTCGCCAGTCGCCACCTATTACATTGGGACCTAAACATAACCTGGCGAAATGTGGGTGCTAGCACCCCTGCCTACCCCTTCGGGAATATAGGCGTGAGTTTATGTTATGTTATGTTGGAAAAATACCACATCCAGGACGGGACTTCAACCGCCACCAGTCCCTTGCAGGGGGAATGCTCTGACCAACTGAGGTACCTGGACCCGTTCTAAATGCTCAAATTTCTCCGACATATTCTACGACTTGGTTCATTGGAGCCATCTACCGTAATTCTTTCGAACTACGGAAACAATCAACAATATAAAAAAGTTAAATGCTTTCATCCACTAAAAACGGCCATATTGGATTTTCTTTTTTTTCACAGTGAACTACTACTACAAATCAAGCCCTTTCATTTGATATCCATATAGCGATAGTTGTTGAAAAATACGAAAGCCGCCATTTTGTAGCGGCGGCCATCTTACATTTACAATTACAGAATAGATTAACTTGTATTGTCACCAGAACTAAATATATATGTGCCAAATATCAGAGCAATCCATCCACAGGAAGGGGATAAATTTTCAATTACTAGATTTGACCCAAACAAACAGGTCATGTTAAATAATTGTTTTGACATCTATTACATTCATAAAGTCCCCTTTTTTTATCGTGCGGAAATCCCCATGGATACCACCCCCGTCGGCCATCGGGGGTGGTTATGTCGGGATCGAACCGAATAAAACCGCACGCCGTCTCGGGCCTTAATTACCGGGGTGTAAGTTTACCCAATGGGCATATCCCTCGCACCCCAGGTGACCCCGGGCCATCTACGGTTTTAAGATGGCCCCCTCGACCCCCCGAAAAGGGGGGTGGGGCGAGCATCACGCCACTTCACCGACGGAGGGGTGTAGGGTGACAGGCGGCCGTCCTGTCACCCAACCGTTGGCGCACAGTTAATCAGCTTGCCCCACGCTCGCTCCCCACTGTGCCATCTGCTAGTCAGAGGGACACGTGGAGAGCCTCGGAGCAGCCCTCTAGATGGCTACTCCCACCCCGGCCGGATTGGCCGCAGGTAGCAGTGTCTCTCGTGGCGAATGGGAGGCGCTGCTTGCCTCCGTTGCCCAGGTGCACCACGTGCCCAGGTGCACCACTCATAAAGTCCCCTAATAATTCTTTTTCTCATATATATTCCATGTACAGACGCCGATCAGTTACAGATTTATTATATGTATAGATATAATGACCTGGCCTCGTTCCTCAGCGTATGTTTCACGGAGCAAAGGATATGTCTCTTCCAAGCGTCTCTACTGTAGAACTGTATGTCACACTCGCTACAAAACCTATCGGCCGTCGGTTCGTCTGTCACCTCTTTTACCTAAAACAAAGAGAAAAACTTCTACCTAAATAGGCTATTTGACTAATTTTGGAAAACTATTTAAAATTAAAAAAATAAAATTTAAAAAAAGCCGCGGTAGCCTAGTGGTCTGGGTAATGGACTGGTGAGACGAGGTTTCGGGTTCGATCCCAGGTTACCATGGCACACACCAATGACTTTTCGATGCTTTTTGAAGTTATGTGTGTATTTATCGCAGGTTTATAAGTGCCCGGTTAATGGCAATAGGCTGGGACCTAAACATAAACTGGCGAAATGTGGGTGCTAGCACCTCTGCCTACCCCTTCGGTGATATAGGCGTGAGTTTATGTTATTTAAAATGATTGGTGTTGCACACGTCCATGAGCTACGATGACCGCTTCCCATCAGATGGGCCGTGTGCTTGTCTGCCACCTAATCATCATTCTCTGAACCTTTTTCCCAACTCAGTTGAGGTCGGCTTTCCAGTCTAACTGTGATGCGGCTGAACTTCGATATTTTCCGTGGAGCGACTGCCATCTGACCTCCACAGGCTTGTCTGCCACCTAAATCAAATCAAATCAGATCAAATCAAATCAAATCGATTTATTGCGATATATGGGTACACAGGTTACAGGCAATACATTTAAGTTCCACCATATTTCAGCCAGATTGGCATGCAATAACGTCATTCATAGTATGACGAGAATTCAATCTCTAAAAAATTAATTAGAAATTAAGAATGCAATTTAATATAAATGTTAAGATATTTCATGTCCAAACATTAGATGTCAGTATTTCCGTGCTAAACATACTCGTAATAATCACTCTCATGCAAAATATAACATTAAAATTAGTCAAATACAATAGGTACCTAATAAGAAATGTGTATAAGTGGTATAAAAAAAGAAATCTACTCACATTGACATCGTTTTTATGCGATTTGCTCTTATGCATCTGCAGGCCATGCTTCCCTACGAAGCTCTCCCCGCATATATTACAAATATGTTCTGTGGGATGGTGTTTCCTCATATGAGAGAGGTACGACGTCGGTTTCCTAGAAATACATTGAGACCACGTTAACACGGCGATTATTTTCCCGTATACCGTAAATAGATTTATTAAATAGGATTTTATCGAATAGAGTAGTGACAACAGAATATATATGAAAACTTAAAAATTGTTCACACGGCGTTCATACGGGAAAATCCCGTGTTCTAGAAATATATTTTAACGTATACCGTGCGAAGTTGTCACTGGAACGCCGCGTCTCGAAACGATTTTATCGAATACGACACGCAGTGGCGCTTATGTTCATGTTGTCTCGTTCACACGACTCGCCCGAAATCTCGCTTCGAGAATCGGCGAAAATCGAATCGAATGGTTGCCGTGTGAACAATTGCATCGTATACGGTAAAACCGTATACGTGAAAACGTGTGTTCCGTGTGAACGTGGCCTAACTCATTTAGATAACCAATGGAGAACCGCGGTAGCCTAGTGGTTTGGGTAATGGACTGCTGAGACGAGGTCTCGGGATCGATCCCAGGTTCACCATGGCACAGGGTGCGGGCCGGTACCTCCACGCGGTGCACCCGGGCAACGGAGGCGAGCAGCGCCTCCCACTCGCCACGGGAGACGCTGCTGCCTGCGGCCAATCCGGCCGGGGTGGGAGTGGGCCTCTAGAGGGCTGCTCCAAGGGTCTCCACGTGGGGAGCGAGCGGGGGGCGAGCTGATGGTCTGCGCGCCGACGGTTGGGTGACAGGAGGGCCGCCTGTCAACCAACCATCGGCGAAATGGCGCGATGCTCGGCCCCCCTTCTTGGGGTCGAGGGCGTCAATGGCCTGGGGTCAGCTGTGTTGCGAGAGATATGCTTAGTGGGTAACCTTACACCCCGGTAATTAAGACCCGAGACGGCGGCGTGCGGTTTCAGTCGGTTCGAACACAGAACTACTTATACAAAAAAGTCAACAAACCTGAACTTGTGACCGCACAGTTGACACTCGTACGTGAAGCCGCTGTGCCACTTCTCGTGCACTCTTGCCTGGTTACTGCACATTTAAAAATATTATACATACAAAACATGGGTGTTACAACGACACTAAGAGGTAGGACACGACGGTATCTCCCGTCCGAACTAAGCAGTCCGACTGGGGTAGTACCTCCGCCCTACAGAACACCGCCTCATAATAACCATCCTTCCTACTACAGTCCCGGGTCATATAATAACCATCCTTCCTCCTACAGTCCCGGGTCCTTTAAGCGGAGCGTGAAAAAGCATTTGATGAGGCCGTTAAGCTGAGGGCCGCCACTGTAGCACTATCGGTGTATGTAGTGGTGACCCCAGTCCTGAGACTTTGCCTTTCGCTTACCATCAGGCGAGGTGGAGTCATTTTGACGTGTCCTATATAAAAAAAAAATCGTGTTGTGTCCCCCAAGGTAAGTAGGGTAGCCAGAGCTCACTGTACCCAGTACCCTGTACCATACATACTTATTATACATAGAAACATCCAGACCAATGCAAATAGACATATTCATGCATACAAATATTTGCACTGAGCGGGAATCGAACCCACGCCTCCTAAAGAAAGAAAAGAAAGAAAGAATTCCAGGTTCTTTCTAGACAACATTGGAAACATCACTCATAACTGAAATTCTTGCCTGGTTCATGTATTCATGTATTATTATTGTTATCTCTGTTTACTTATCACCTACATATTGTTTACTATTTAATAGGTACCTAATTTAAATAATCATTTGAATGAAATTTTTAAGCAATTGCATGCTAACTATTTCCAATGATTTTCTGATCGGAAAAAATGATCATCCAGGACGGGACCGGCGCCCTAAGCCGTAGAATATATCGGAAAATTTCGAGCATCTAAGATGGGTCCAGGTAGCTCAGTTGGTCAGAGCATTCCCTCTGTAAGGGACTGGTCACGGGTTCAAGTCCCGTCCTGGATGATCATTTTTTCCGATCAGAAAATCATTAAATAATCATGTTTGCAAAAAGAGGTGCGTTGTTGAGGTGGGTACATTGTAAGTAATTTGTAGTGTGCCTACCTTAATAGCGTACTTCCTTCGTTCTTATAGCGTAAGGACAAACCTCTGTGGTTTTTTTATGCTATCTGTTTGTTGTATTGTATTTTTAAATAATCTGTAATAAATGAATAATTTGGCGGCCTCTGTGGCGTAGCGGTAGTGCATGCGACTGCTACGCAGGAGGCGCGGGTTCGATTCCCGCTCAGTGCAAATATTTGTATGCATGAATATGTCTATTTGCATTGGTCTGGGTGTTTCTATGTATAATAAGTATGTATTTACAAAAAAAAAAGTATATAAGTATGTTTATCCGCATTCTAGAACCCATAACACAAGCTAGTTTAACTAAGCTTACTTTGGGTCTAGGGAGCGCTGTGTAGAATGTCGTAGAATATTTATTATTATTTATCTATAATATAAAAATGAATCGCAAAATGTGTTGGTAAGCGCATAACTCACCAACGGCTCTACCGATTTCACTAATTCTTTTTTTGTTGTGTTTGTTATTATCGGGAGAAGGTTCTTACGAAAAAAAAAAATAAAACAGTTGTACAGAAAATTTCAGAAAGTAACTTTTCTTTTTCTCATACAAACTTTTTCTATTATTCACATAATTTTTTTAATTTTTTTTAATTTTTTTTAATTTTTTTAATTTAATTAATTATAATAAAAAATAATAAAAAAAATTAAAATTTAAAAAATTAAAAAAAAAAAAGAAGTTTATGTTTACGTTACGGGATTAGTATTTAGTAGTAGTAGGTAGTAGTAGGAATGGGAATGGGAATGGGAATGAGAATAGGAATGGGAATAGTAATGGGAATGGGAATAGTAATGGGAATGGGAACGGGAACAGGAATGGGAACGGAATTGCACGCGGGTGGAAAATATGGCGGTACGAAGTTCGCCGAGATAGCTAGTTAATAATAAAAAAAAGGTGTGGTATACTGACGCGGTGTGCGAGGTGTGCGGACACTGGTTGCAGCGGTAGAGGCGCGAGTGGGCGGTGACCACGTGCGTGCGGAGCTGCGCCGCCGAGCGGTAGCGCATGCGGCAGATCTCGCAAGCGTAGCTCCCACTGCGCTAAGGGGATATTCATTTCAATTTCAATAACTTTATTTCAATATCAAGGATACAAAGAAACTATATTACACACTAAATTGAGTACTAACAACACTGACCTGAAATAATAAATCGCTAGACTGGCTATGCCATAGCAAATGACAGATATTTTTTGTGCCGATTTGAAGCGCCGCGTTTGACAGACGAGTGTACTGAGAGCTAATTAGTTTGCAAATGGCCGTTGTAAATAGGGATGTCAAATGTATATCGATAATTTTCTATCCAATGCCAAAATTCGTAGGTATACTTTTAAAAACAAAAGGCTTGGTATATGTACTATAAATAATTTTATGAACATATTAAAATGGTATTTATCATTAATAAACACTTCAAATTGAAGTAGGTAGTCGAAACATTGACATTTGAAAAAGTTTCATCGATACCAAGACAGTTGTTGTCCATCATTATTATTAGTTCCAAGTACACTCACGG